>CM031239.1:912335413-912982913 GCA_018340775.1 Taxus wallichiana var. yunnanensis | reverse complement strand
AACCTAAGCTAAAACAAATGGTAATAAAGCACCGGAAAAAGGGGTGATCACTCTCCACAAGGGGGATTTGGGAGGAAAATGCGGGAGGAAAGGACAGAAAAACGTGCCATGGACCATCACTCTCGTTAGATCTCCCTCTCACACATTAACAACACATGAAAATGAAGAGATATGTAAATGTGACGCACAACATACCAAGAGTGAACAAAGAGGCAAAAATGCAATAAACACAAGCATAGGAAAGAGAACAATTATAACACAATATTTTTATTGCTTAAGGATCGACTCTCGATCACAACTAAGGCGAAAGCACAACATGCATTTACAATTCAAATATGAGGTTTGAAACTCGTGGGAAGTTGGCCACCATTTTGGCATGGTATTGTTACAACAAAAGAGGATCCCTTATAGTGCTAAAGAGTGCCATATATATAGATAAAAGAAAAAGAGAGAAGGAGAAAGAGGTGCCAACAGAGAGAGATTCAACCACCAAAGAGAAATCACCATTAATTTCACAGGTGAAGAATGGCGCCCTGACATAACTCCAAATACACACTATCAAATTTGTAGGTTGGGAGGACGACACCCATACTTCATTCAATTTGGGTTGGTGAAGTGGTTGATTGCCTAGTTCAAACAAGTGTGGCTCTATCATGCTTCGTGGTCTTTTGATGTTTTCCATGGTTTCTTATGGCTTTCACACCCTCTAGATGATATATAGAGTCACTTTTGATTCCGCATTCTATATTAAACCATTTGTGTTCTCACCTTCATGGTCCCAAAAAGTTTCCTTGTCGAACAACTTTGAAAACTACCACGCTTTGCTTTTTAACGCTCCCGTTATGCCGCGAAGTTCTTCGTTACTGTTGCTTGACACTTTTACCCGTGACCATATTTATTTGTTCTACGGGTTCTAAAATCCGTGGATTACTGCAATGGGGAAACCCGAGAACACTAGGATAGTATTTCGTGGCTTCTAACCCTAGTCATTTTTTACCTCTATTTCCCTTGCCGCATAGCACTAGGCCTACTTATTCCTTCGCTCCGCGGTTCCATTAGCCTATAACTTGTCTTTAGCCGATTTATCAACTTTTTGCGAGAGTGTAAACGTTGCGGTGCTTTAACTTGCCTTCAACCCGCAAGACACTAATTCGATGCCGTGAAAGATTGGTTTCCTTAACGTTGAGAAGGACTAACAAACATGTGAAACATTATCTCCATAAAAAATATGCCTAAGTGTTGAGCTCAAATTCGTTTGTCCGCAAGTTAAGAAAACCCGTGGAACACTACATTCATGCATTTCACGGAACACCGACTTAGTGTTCCACGACTTTCCCGAGCAAAAGGTTTCTAAGTCCCAACTTAGATGAGTTGTTCAAAATTGCATGGGGTGGAATTTTGGATAACAATACTATTAAAAAATTATTTTTCCTCAAAGTAAATCTATAAATTTATAATTTAAAATATAATTTACATTCATGTTTATCCTATATTCAATAATAACTAAAAAGATAACAAATAAAGTGTGTGTGTGTGCGTGTATAAAATAAAAAAAAATAAAAATTAGATCTATTTTTTTAAATCTAAAAAAATATTAAATACTAGCAATCGCATGTGTACAATGCAATGTGAACGCCAAATGGTATATGTTATTTGTTTTAGAGGGATAGTTATTACTTTTGTAGTTGATGTTGATAATGGGTGTGATTGATTTTGTAAGTGTAGATATATAAATGAATCTCTTCATTTAAAGGTTCCATCACGATATTTCAAACTTGTTACAAATTCATACATATACATTTGCAAATCTCATGTCATGAGTGGTAGTGTTTTGTTGACTATTTTATTTGAACTAAACATGTTACATGAAGACTTCCGTACATGTGTAAATTTTATATCATGAGTGGTAGCCTTTTGTGGCCAATTTTTTTGCACTAAACATGAATACATTTGATACCGTTTTGGATGGTTAACTACTTTTGTCATTGATGTGGTTTGTAATTATTTCGGGGAAGTTGTGTTAGTGTTGGATCGGTTATTTGGTTGGTATTTTGTTGAGAAAACCTTTTTGTACACTCGAGAAGGGGTGGGATTGATAGTGGTAGTGTAGGAATATAGATGAAACATTACATTGATTTGTTCTATGTGTACATTTAAATTTGTTACAAATTCGTACATATACAATTGTAAATCTTATATCACAACATTTGAACTAAACATGTATACATGAAGACCTTTGTACATTTGCATAATTTATATCATGAATGGTAGCCTTTTGTGGGCAATTTTATTTTCACTAAACATGAATACATTTGATACCCCTTGAATGACACTACCGCTTTGGATACAAGAAGTGTTGAGTAAAGTAGTAGTGGAGGTGCTATCAAAGTAGAGGGTAGTATTTACGACAGGTTGAGTGATAATAGTCTTGACTCCTCCTTTCTTCTTTCTCCAAGTGTTGTTACGTGCGCCATTTTTAGTACCTTTTGAATGAAAAAGGAGGTGAAATGCGCAGATTTGCAAGCGAGGGAACTCTAGAGAAAGTTGTGAATGTTAGACCCTACCTTTTAGTGGTTCCAATGTCGACAATTTCTCTATGCAAAGTAAGTCCCTAGGACTTGTGGATAGTTAATCCCCAAGCCATTTTAATCGGTAATTGTCTTCGATTCCCTCTCGAAATAGCACATTTGCCAGAATATGTAATGGGTTGGAGGGATCCTAACATGGGCTGTTGTATCTATCAAAATTGACAAGTAAAGGTAATGCTTGTGGTCACATTGATGCGTCGTATACAATGTCGGTGATTGTTCTTGTAGCACCATTTACGAGGCTTGCGTCAACCCATAAATTTGTAATAAGCATGATTTTTGTTGTTTGCACAACAGAACTTTGTGTTCCAATTGATCATCATCAAGATCTCTTGGTCTAGCCCACTTGTTACTTTCAACAATGGATTGGGTGATTAGAACGTTCAATGCCTTCGACATTTGAAGGTTGCGGGAGTTCACGAGATTGTTTTTTGCAAACAAATGTGGTGCGTCCTTAAAATGGTTTGGTTTGAAACTAGTAGTTTCATCCCCAAACACCCAACGATCAATTTATCAATGTGATACCTTTATGAGGGTTGTTACTTTGCTTATGGTTCATAAAGTTCATAGTAATAATTAGGGGTAAGTGCACCAAGTTGGGGGGCCAAAAGGGGGTCTTAAGTGGACGCATTTTTATGAAAAAAACAAAACTTCAAATTGTATGATTTTTTCAAAATAGTTACACTCAAAATTGGAAGATGTTGTAGAAATGTGAATCGTAGCATTTTGAGTCTAGTTTCTAAGCTACTAAATTTTATTGAAAATGGATAAGTTTAAGTGGGTCAAACAACTAAAATACCAACATATGCTCATGTTTTTGTTAAAAAACATAATAGAGTGACTTTTGTGCCCCCCACCATTTTTTGAGCACCATTTAGTATTTTTGAAAACCCTTTGGTAGAAAGATAGTTGGGAGCATCTAGTTTGGGCTCCATTTTTTTAGATTTTTTAGCGAATATATTTTATTTATGATTTTTCTAATACATAAAATTTATGTTTTGAAAAATAACTGAGAGCTCGACCATGCCCCCTAACTACCTCAAAAAATATCGAAAATTAGAATTTTTTTGAATATGTATAGAATTATGCCTAGTTCGGGCTAGTATAATTTTTTAAAAATTTCGATCACCCAAAAAAAAAGATACACCATGAAGTATAAGTTTTTAATTTTTCATTTATTATTATTTATATTTATATTATTTCTTATACTTTAAATTTGTTTATGCAAATATAAGAAATTAGGGTCACTCGCACCTTATGGAATTAGTCTCATGACTCCATGAGTCATGATTTAGGAGATAGATTTTTAAAGTATAACTGCGTCAAGACATAGGTAATTTTTCAGATTTCAACATTCAACCTAAATATTTTAGTGTTTAACTTCTACAATCGAAACCCTAAACCATAGGCCATAAACCTAAACACTAAACTGTAAACCTTGAGCCCTAAACCCTAAACCCTAAACCTTTAACCATGATCCCTAGACCCTAAAACCTAAACCCTAAACCCTAAACCCTAAACCTTAAACATTTAACCCTTACCCATGAGCCCTAAACCCTGAGCCTTAAGCCCTAAACCCTAAGCCATAAGCCCTAAACCCTAAAACATAAACCCTAAACCATGAACCATGAGCCCTAAATGCTAAACCCTAAACCCTGAACCATAAAAACTAAATCCTAAACCCTAAACCCTGACCCCTAAACCCTAAACCTTAAACACCGAATCCTAAACCCTAAACCCTAAGCCTTGAACCCTACACCCTTATCCTTGAGCCCTAAAATCTAAACCCTAAACCCTAGACCATATACCCTAAGCCCTAAGCCCTAAACCCTAAACCCTAAACCCTAAACCCGAGCCCTAAACCATAAACCCTAAACCTTAATCCCTAAACATTAAATCCTAAACCCTAAACCATGAACCCTGAACCATAAACCCTAAAACATGAACCTTAAACCATAAACCATAAACCCTTATCCCTAAACACTAAATCCTTAACCCGAAACCCTAAACCCTAAACCCTAAATCCTTAACCTCAATCCGTAAACCCTAACCATAAACACTAAACCCTAAACCGTAAACCTAAAACCTAAATCCTAAACCATAACCCTGAACCCTAAACCCTAAACCTTAAACTCGAACCATTAGCCCTAAACCCTAAACTCCAAACCATATTTCATCAATATTTCCTAGTCTCGTGCCTAAAACCATCATTGAGTCTGATTATAGAACTACCTTGTTTATGAGAGGTGGGACAAGTAACTAAATGGATATGACATATACCTTGTGCCTTGTAATGCGTATATTACACATCTCTTCCAAACTTGTTTCTCCCCACATATACTTGCGCTTATTGAATGTAAATTTATTCACACTCGAAACAAATTTCACATTTCTCATATTTCCATGTATGGTATTATGCAAAGACAGATGACCCATCGAAGTGGAAAAAATAACCATCACAACAAAAAAATTAATCTTAAAGGAAACAAAAGAAACATAGAGAATGTATCAATGCAGAGGTGTAGGATCATAATTGAATTTCTGTGATATCCTCTCCTCAGGAGAAAGAAAAAGTTCAAGTGTTCTACCTGGAATGGATAGTAAATTTGATGAGAACTTCCAAGTGTTCAAAATAAGCATAGAAACAGGGAATGGATAAGAACACTAAGGGTTATCAATCACCTAGTAAATCTTTCTTGTTTAGTTCTAAATGGGAGTTACCTGGCCTACGACTTAGTGACCTTCCATTCATTGATAATTCCTTATATGATAAACCCATGGATGTTTTCAAAATCCCCTAAACAAAAAGATAGGGGTAGTCATCAATCCTAGTGAAGGGTGTGATGTGATTTCCAAGCAACTTGAAATTCATATAGATTTAGAGGTCATAACACGAATTTACAAATATCTTTATCATTATAAATGGAAGCCAAGTAATAGTGTCTCCCTGTACATCCAAGGATTGAGGAATACTGGGGTCTTTGGAAGGATTGGACAATTAGGAATATGACATTTCCCTCCTTCAAAATATCAACAAATGAAAGACATCAAATTTTTATGACTCTCTTTGAATGTTCTGCCTACAAATTCGATGAACCCTGAAATCTGTGACCTAAACCCTTAACCCTCAACTATGAGACCTAAACCCTAAACTATAAACCCTAAACCCTAAAACAAAAATAATAAATCCTAAACCCTAAACACTAAATATTAAACCCTAAAACCTAAACCCTAAACCCATAACCCTAAACCCTTGACCCTAGACCCTAAACCCTGAGCCCTAAGCCCTAAACCCTAAATACTAAATCCAAAGCCCTAAGCTCTAACCCCCAAACCTTAAACCAATAACTCTGAACCCCAAACCTTAAGCCATAAACCATGAACCATGAACCCTAAACCCTAATCCCTAAACCATAAACCCTAAACCTTAAGCCTTGAACCCTACACCCTAATCCTTGAGCCCTAAACCCTAAACCTTAAACCCTGAGCCCTAAACCCTAAATCTAGAGCCCTGATCTCTAACCCCTAAACCTTAAACCCGTAACTAACCCCTAAACCTTAAACCGTAACTTTGAACCCTAAACCCTAAGTCGTAAACCTTAAACCATGCACCCTAACCCCTAAACCCTAAACCCTGAGCCCTGAGCCCTAAACCGTAAACCCTAAACCTTAAGGCCTAAATGTTAAATCCTAAAGGTCCCTAAACCCTAAACCCTAAAAACTAAATCATAAACCCTAAACCCTGACCCCTAAACCCTAAACTCTAAACCCCAAGCACTAAATCCTAAACCCTAAGCCCTAAACC
Source organism: Taxus wallichiana var. yunnanensis (assembly GCA_018340775.1). Taxonomy (NCBI): domain Eukaryota; kingdom Viridiplantae; phylum Streptophyta; class Pinopsida; order Cupressales; family Taxaceae; genus Taxus; species Taxus wallichiana. Next base: position 912,976,520 of record CM031239.1, on the reverse strand, counting down.
CTAAACCCTAAACCCTAAACCATGAACTCTATGACCTAAACCCTTAACTCTAAACCCTAAACTCTACGACCTAAACCCTTAACCCTGAGACCTAAACCCTAAATTATAAACCCTAAACCCTAAAACAAAAATAATAAACCTTAAACTCTGAACACTAAAACCTAAACCCTAAACCCTAAACCTTGAACCCTGAGCCCTGAGCCCTAAGTCCGTAAACCCTAAACACTAAATCCATAACCCTAAGCTCTAACCCCTAAACCTCATATATTTCCAGTAGGTCTCATGAGTGAGTTCATTTTTTGAATATCTTAGGACCATATTTCCTAGTCTTGTGCCTAGAACCATCATTAAGTCTACTTTTACAACTACCTTGTTTATGAGCTTGGTGGGCATTTCCCTCCTTCAAAATATCAATGATGAAAGACATCAAATTTTGATGAATCTCTTTGAGTTTTGTTCCTATGAAGTCAATGAACCCTTTTTCAGTTGAATACTCTTTGTCAATACTAATAAGAATGGGTAAGACACAAAACATTACAGTGAGTGAAATAGTTCGCATGTAATGGGCATTTCCCTCCTTTAAAATATCAGTAGATGAAATGCATCAAATTGTGATGACTCCCTTGAATGTTCTACCTACGAAGTAGATTAACCTTTTTTAGTTGAATACTCTTTTTCTTGATACTTATAAGAATGGGTAAGACATAGAACATTACTGTGACTAAATGGGTGAGCCTAATCCATGAGCCTTAAACCCTGAACCCTAAACCCTAACCTCTAACCGCTAAACCCTAAACCTTGAGCCTTAAACCCTAAACCTTGAACCATTTTCCCTAAACCCTGAACCCTGACCTTTAAACCTTAAACCCTAACTTCTAAACACTAAACCGTAAACCCTAAATCCTCAACCCTAAACCTTAAACCATAAGCCCTAAACCCTAAACCCTATACCATGAAACCTAAGCCCTAAACCCTAAAATATAAGCGCTAAATCCTAAACCCTAAACCCTAAACCCTAAAACCTAAACCCTAAACCCTAAACCTTTAGCCCTTAACCCTAAACCCTAAGCCCTGAACCCTAGGCCCTAAGCCAAAACCCTAAACCTTGAACCCTTAAACATAAACCCTCAACCCTAAACCCTAAAAACTAAACCCGAGCCCTAAACCCTGAACCCTCAACTCTCAACCCTAAACCCTAAACCCTCAACCTTGATCCCTAAACCCTAAACCTTAAACCCTTTGCCCTAAACCTTGACCTTTAAACCTTAAACCCTAACTCCTAAACCCTGAACCATAAACCCTAAATCCTCAACCCTAAACCTTAAACCCTAACTCCTAAACCCTAAACCCTAAACCCTAAATCCTCAACCCTAAACCTTAAAGCCTAAACCCTAAACCATAAACCCTAAGCCATAAACCCTAAACTCCAAGCCCTAAATCCTAAACCCTAAACCCTAAACCCTAAAACTTAAACCCTGACCCTAAACCCTAAACCTTGAGCCCTAAACCCTAAACCTTAAGCCATGAACCCTAGGCCCTAAGCCATGAACCTTAGGCCCTAAGCCATAAGCCCTAAGCAAAAACCCTAAACCTTTAACCCTCAAACATAAACCCTAAACCCTAAACCCTTAACCTTAAACCCTGAACCCTGAACTCTCAACCCTAAACCCTAAACCCTAAACCCTGATCCCTAAATGCTAAACCCTGAACCTTGATCCATAAACCCTAAACCCTCAACCTTGACCCATAAACCCTAAAAATTGAACCTTGAGCCCTAAACCCTAAACCCTCAACCCTTAACCCTGAACCATAAACCCTAAACTCTAAACCCTAAACCATAAACTCTAAACCATGAACCCTAAGCCCTAAGCCCTAAACCCTAAAATCTGAACTATGAGCCTTAAACACTAAACCTTAAACCCTAAACTCTAAACCTTGAGTCCTAAACCCTTAGCCCTAAACCATAAACCTCGAGCCCTAAACCCTAAATCATAAACCCTCACCCAAAAGAAAGTCCTAAAAAGATCATTCATCATGTTTCAGTGTGTAGGGAATAATGTTTAAGGTGATCGATCGACTCATTTAGTTTTGATGAGAGACTACATCCTTTGAAGGCCTAAAAAGGTATTTTTGGCCATTCTGTAGTTAATTGAACACCCTTTAGAACAAGCTAAAATGAGCTAGTCATGTCACCGAGTTATCAAGGACCATTATTTGTGAAGTATTAAGGCATCGTTTGTCTCCATAAGAGACATATGAGCAAAAGCATGTATGAGAATCATGAATTTGATTCCATGAAAGGATGCTTTTAGAGCTAGGAAAGGTGAGGGGATGATCTTTATATGGAGCACCATGTTTCTAAGAATGAGCAATCATCTGAGTTCACTTGATGTAATTCACTTGGTACTATTCGTAACAACTCATTCAACACCTAGTAGTGTTATCACACCTTAAGGAGGAGGCACATTACAATCACCTCATTTTGGCCATAGGACAGGAATCCCATTCAGGGAACAATCCTCTATCTACAAAGTGAGGATCTCTTTTTAGTAAGAAGTAGACAAACATCATAGAGTTAATTCATGGTCACTAAAGTGAATTATGGACCAAATTTAAAAATTAGTACCAATTCAAGCAGTGGTAGGGCCAAAATCCATTTTAAAAGGTCAAAAACCTAAAAATGACTATATGCTTTCCCAAAACAAAGACCAACTACAATATATATGCCCTAAAAGTTCTAGGTCGTTTGTTGAAATCCTGAAAATGAGTAAGTATTGACCAGATTAGATTTTGAAAAACTATCTTCTAGATTATAACTGTTGGAGCTATGAGACCACTTCTATAAGGTGCGAGTGACTCCAGTTTCTTATATTTACTAAAATAAATTTAAAGTATAAGAAATAATAAAAGTATATGAAATAATAAAAGTATAAGAAATAATAAAATAAATCTTATACTTGAACATTTATTTTTGTAAGTATAAAACACCAAAACACATATACATGGTCCGTATTTACATCAAAACGCGCAGCATTATGCATTTTGTCTTCTTTGAAACGTGTACGCATTACAGTTTGGTGATTACCGAGCCAAACAAATTAAAATGCGAGCACGTTTTTGTCTGCTTTTGGGTTTTTTCCACTTTTTGGCCCCCAACTTCGTGGCGCTTACCCTTAGTTTGTTGTTATAGTATATAAAGTCCATTTGGAATGTAATTGTTTCAAAAATATAAATCAAAGTAGTAATATGTTTCATCTTTGTATGGCTTCAATTTAATTCCTTTGAGCAAGTTGGGTAAATGTTTATTTCTAAAATGGTACTTGAATAAATATATGCATATAAGATTTACAGAACAAATAAATGTACACCCTAAATTTATAAATTTCCAGATGAATATAACAAAAAAATTAATATATTATTTTAAAAAATACAAAAGAAACTACCCCTGCAAAGAATATACAATAGATAACTTTACAAACTTTAGAAGCACTTGAATTTTGCTTACAACTCAATGGTGAGTCCTCTAAAGACCTTGCCCATCACCATTTTTGGGATGTGTTGTTTCATCAAAATACAATCCATGAAATGTATTGTCATACTTTTCACCATCACCCCACAGAGCATAAGCTTCCTCACCATGGACCGCATCATCCCCAATCAAGAGTTCCTCGTTAGGGATCCTCAAGGGCTCACTAGTTTAATCACAAGTAGGATTATGGTTGTGGCAACAATGTTCCACCCAATAATAAACCCTGCTCCCACCAACTGCTTAAGGAATTGAACCCTACCTAGCCCTCCATGAAAGGCTCCCTTAGAGTTTGTGACTAGTAGGAAAAGAGAGCACATAATAGGCTCTACAAAAAGGTCGAGTAAGTGCTCCACCTAGTGTTCTTGCAACAACATGATTGTGGAACACACCTAGCATGTCATCAACTTCTATAATATGCACGATCTTTTGTCCACTATCATCATTGTGAACCATGGGATGCTACCAAACAACACTCCCATTGCAATTGTTGCCCATCCTTGAACAACACCTAATGCACCACAAGGAGAGACATCGGACCAATAACAACTTTAGGAACAATTACATAGATGATGGATCATGTAGAGAGACCTTAAGTGTTGTAATCTATCTTTTGTCCATGCGGTTGATTCGAGAAATTTCAGATCACAATTACATAGAGATTTGGAGACATAACTAGCTATATGAAATCCATTTTGCGGAACACTACATTCATGTATTTCGTGGAATCTTGACTTGGTATTCCACGAATTTCTTGAGCAAAAGGTTTCTAAGTCCCAAATTAGATGAGTTGTTCAAAATTGCATGGGGTGCAATTTTGGACAACAATACTATTAAAAATTTATTTTTCCTCAATGCAAATCTATAAATTTATAATTTACATTTATGTTTATCCTATATTCAATAATAGCTAAAAAAGAAAACAATTAAAGTATATGAGTGTGTGTATGTGTGTGTATAACTAGCAATCACATGTGTTTCATGAGATGTGAACGCCGAACGGTATATGTTATTTGATTTAGAGGTATAGTTATTACTTTTGTAGTTGATGTTGATTAGGGGTGTGATTGTTTTCGTAAGTGTAGAAATATAGATGGGCCACTTAATTTTAAGGTTGTTTATACATTTCAAAGTTGTTATAAATTCATACATGAATACATTTGATACCGTTTTCAATAGTTAATTTATTTTATAGTTGATGTTGTATGTATTTAATTCGGGTTTATTGTGTTAGTTGTGCATCGATTGTTCGGTTGGTGTTTTGTTGGAAAAACATTTATTGTACAATTGATAATGTGTGTGATTGAAAGTTGTAGTGTAGGAATTTAGTTGAAACATTACATTGAAATGTTGTATGTGTACATTTAATTATGTTACAGATTCGTACATTTAAAGTTGCTTTTCATATTTGAAAACATCAAATAAATGAAGATATACATACACATAATGAGACATGTATACATTTGTAGTATTTATATCATGAATGGTAGCCTTTAGTGGGAAATTTTAGTTTCAATAAACATGATTACATTTGATACCCCTTGAACGACAATGTCGGTTTGGATAGAAGAAGTGTTGAGTATAGTAGTAGTGGAGGTGTTATCAAAGCAGAGGGTAGTATTTACGATGGGTTGAGTGATAGTAGTCTTGCTTCCTCCTTTCTTCTTGCTCCGAGTGTTGGTACGTGCGCCATATTTGAGTATCTCTCGAATGAAAAAGTAGGTGAAATGCATAGATTTGCAAGTGAGGGAACTCTGGAGAAAGCTGTGAATGTCAAACCCTTCCTTTCAGTGGTTCCAATGTCGACGGTTGCTCTATGCAAAGTAAGTCCTTATGACTTATGGATAGTTAATCCCCATGCCATTTTAATCGGCAATTGTCTTCGATTCCCTCTCGAAATAGGGGGTATGGGAATATGTAATGGGTTGGAGGGATCCCAATATGGGTCGTTGTATCTATCAAATTTTACAACAACAAATAAAGGTAATGTTGGTGGTTGCATTGATGTGTCGTAGACAATGTCGGTGACTGTTCCCGTGGCACCATTCACGAGGCATGCATCAACCCATAGATTTGCAATAAGCATGATTTTTTGTTGTTTGCACAACAAAGAACTTTGTGTTCCAACTGATCATCATCAGGATTTCCTGGTCTAGTCCGCCTATTACTTTCAGCAATGGATTGGGCGATCGGAACGTTCAATGCCTTCAACATTTGTAGGTTGTGGGAGTCCACCAAATCATTTTTTGCAAACAAATGTGGTGCGTCTTTAAAAATGTTGAGCTCCTGTTGAGTTAGGTGTGTGTCTGTGTGAGACATTAGGAGTTCCCAATCCTCAATTAGAGGGGTTGAATCTTACATGTGGAGCAGTAAATTCGGAATGAAACCTATGCATTGGTTGTTCCTTGTTGCCGAAATATTGTTTGCAATGTAATGGAAGACTGAAATCCCTTCCAAAGGGTTGCTCCATAGGAATTACTTACATAAAGAGGACTGTCCAAAACCGGTGGTAATTGGCCGAGGTCACCGAGGAGGATGACTGATCTGTTCCCAAATTTAGATGTTCTTGAGTGTGGGAAAGCTTCACGGAGCCTACTGTCAATTTTTCTTAGCAACTTTGGGCCGATGAAACTCATTTCATCAATAAGAACATATTCTATATGTTTCAGTGACTCTTGAAAAGATGATAATGCACTACCTTCAAGGGGTTTCAGTTCTTTGATTGGAATACGCATGGTTGCATGGATTGTGGATGCAAAGATGTTGAATGCTGAAACACCGGTAGGGGTGAGCAAAAGTAGAGGTGAGGGAGATGTGGTTGATGTTGTGAATGAATTCAGATTTTATTTATCAGAAATGATTTTCCTGTGCCAACCATTCCTTGAATTATCAATCTTAGTGGAGGTAGAAGGGTTTTGTTTGTTGAATGGTGTAGTATGGTATCAAGAGCTATTTGTTGTTTTGGAGACAAAGGAAGTGTGGAAGATGGTGGTGTGGCATGTATGTTGTTGTTAATTGTGTCTGCCTTCTCTCTCTTGATGAATGATGAACCCGTTATCTGCTAAATCATGGGGAACGTCATGTATGGTCCAATTATTGTGTATGTTGAAATAGCTTTTCCCCAACATGTCAAGACTATATAGACCCATGTTGTTTCTAGGGTGAAGTTGTGTGAAGACCTGCCATTCTTGTAATGGTTCTTGTTGAATGCTACATTCAGGCTCAAAGTCAGAACTAACATCCGTAGCAAGTCCCGTGTATTGCGTAGTAGTGTGTAGAACATGCCATGTCTATAGTTGTGCTTGAACATGTCCCAAGTGTCATTGATGTCATGTGGGGTTGAGCCAAATTCAGATGTAATATTTCTGAAAGGCTTGTATAAAAGGAGTTTTGACCAACAAAAAGGTCATATGACGTTGAATCTTGAGTTGGGACATCCACAAATCTCGGGTGGACCCGAACAATTGCTTGTGTTGGTCACTTTTTCCATTTATCACCTTTACGGTTCTTGTTGTAGCTCCAATCTTGAGCAACTTGAATAAGTGGTAGGTGTTCCATGGTTGTTGGATGAACTTTATATGCATCCAAGAAAGCGGTTGTTTGTTGTGCATCGGCGTCACTTTCAACGACACGTCTCATAATTTTTTTCCAACATTTAATGATACAAATGGATGGTTGCACATAACAAGTGGCAATTTTTGCAACATGTGGCATGTTTCTTGTGTGCTTATGTCATGTTCAACAACACTTTCTGTGAGCATTTTACGGATCACGATATGTGCTTTGGAGAATACGTGATTCGTGTCTCTTGAAAATATGGATAGCATTTGGTGATATGTTTTTTAACGTTGCTCGATTTCAAAGCATATTTTGTAATATAATTAAGAATGGCACATGATGAAAGTACCGTTGAAATCGACATTTTCTCCATATGTATATCATTTTTCGATTGTGGATGTTCAATCTATCATCGTTTTTGGAAGGGAGGTACTTAATTTTCCCATCACTTTCAATGTGCAAGGAAGAAGTAGGTTACGTGGCCTAGGGGGCATTGTACCCGCACTACAGTTGTGATTTCTTTCTATGTAGGAATTCTTGCTCTGAACATTTAGTGTGGCGCTGAACTCGATTAAGCAGTTCTTCAAGGTCTGCATGCGGGGAGGTGGATAGAATTTGTGTTGTATCTAGCAAGCAAGGGTCGTCTAGGAGTGACTTGCGAACAAAATCCAAGTGGTTGCAAGTCGGGCGGGGTTCCAGGCAGACATGAACTTATCAAAGTATTGTTTTGTGGCCTCAATAACTGTTGTATCCTCCCAGTCCATTTTGTCAACTTTTGGCACATTCTCGAGCCACAATAAACCGTGGACATGTGCGGAGCCTCTATGTTACCATTCATACCTGCGAGATGAGGGAACATAAATATTAGATATGTAGTTTGGAAAAACTTTGAAATAAGTAGATTTGATTACATGTACCAAAAGTCTACTGCTCCAAGTTCCTTCTGCAATATTTCTTCCCGAAATATTGTGAATCTGTGATGTAGGTATGTTGATACTCGATGAGGGTTAGAGACAATGTTAAGTGTTCTCCAATGTTGTGTGGCTCGAGGATCTGTTGGGCATTCACCAGGTATAATATTGTGGAGATCTGGCCATTTAGTGTCTGCAACACTTAGAGTGAAGAATAAGGTTGGTGTCCCCAATTGTTCCACCATATCTGAAAGCTCACTTCTACTTTTTGCCCGAATGAACGTGTCCCTCGAAGGCTCGATCCAAAGCGCATTAAGTTTTTGGGAGGTTGTCTTTGGGGCATTCCAGTAGTTGTCTTCGCAGCTCTCTAATTGTCGGAGGGATTCCAGATTCGACGTTTTGTTTCATAAAAACTATTGTTGTGGACTGGCTTCTGTGTCACATTATGAGGTTTAGAAGGAAGTAACAAAATCTTGGGTGGGAACCAAAGCACCCATCATGGTAATGCATCAAATGAAGAGCGTATTAATGCATTGGAACTTCTTTAATGCGGGGTTGTTGCCACATTTCTTTTCCTGTTGGAAATAAAGTTGGGAAAGCCATTGAGAACAAGCCTTCCGTATTGTATTCATTTATTGGCGAAAGCCCAAGCTCTAGCCATGGCATGGTAAATGGAGTGTTACCATCGTGGTTGAGAAAGAACTGTTTGATTTCCTCTTCTTTTGTTCCTGTATTGTGAGGTGTTGACACGAAAGACGATGAGTGTTCATATGTTTCATCAAAGTGGGTGGGAACACCAATACCATGAGTTGTAGAGCAAGTTTGCATTTGGGGCAGTTCCATTGTGGTTGTGTTGAGAGAGGAGGGAACATTTGATGACTCGGATGGTAGTGAGGAAAGGGCGTCATCGTCGATTAAGACATCTTTGTAATAGGGATCGTGTTGGATTTTATATTGCAAGGCTGCACAAACACGAGATCTACTGACGTAGAAATCATAATTTTTAAATTAGATCCTTCCCTTTGTATGAGAACTATGTCCAAATCTCCAAGGCGGTGGGGTAGGGTCTTTGCTATTGAAGTAATGTTTTATGGGAAACTTATGGTGTGTCCTGAGTATTTGTATTTCCCGCCACGTACTTGGGTGACTTGCATGAATGGATTAACTCATGTGATAAGCATCTCCTCGATTTGGGTTAAAGACGCAAGAATGGTAGGCTATTTTTTAGGGTCCATGTTGTTCCATGAAGAGAAGCGGTGGCCTTGTTTTTCACTTTTGCATTTGTTACAGGAGGGAAAGCCTTCAAAGGAAATTGTTTTAATTCCTGGGTAATTTTCCAAGCAGATTGAGTAAGTTTGGATGTTCACCAAAGAAATCTATTTTTGAAACTGACGTTGGGCTTCAATAGTCAGCATCGAGGGTGGGAATATGGGAAATATCTATGTATTGGAAGGGGTGGGGTGTTCTATTTGAGTCGTTTGTGGATTATAAGGTGGAAAGCATTCAAAAGGAGAGGAGAAACTATTTGTATATGTGCGATGAACTGAAGAAAGGTTGGTACTTGAGATAGTTTCATGTGGCATCCAGATATTTGGGGAAAAGTGACAGTTGTTAGCAAAGATGGGTTCGTATGGAAGGAAGTGGTATGCTCTTGAAAGTTTGTTTCCATGGAAGTTACATGCGGAATGTTGGTTGGCAATTCTTCAGTAGTTGTATTTGATGGCAAGATTGGAATGTCGGGGGATCGTAGGTTGTTGGTCATTGTAAGTTGAAAGATATTAGAGATTTTCGTTGTTCTATCCTCTAATTTACGATGTCATTGCTCAGCAGTTATGTGTACTTTATTTTTACGTAGTTCTCTCTTCGTTGGGCTCATTTTGCAGGAGTCGACATGATTGCGAAGTCACGGGATTATGGAGTACCACCTGTTGGATAAAGATCATGCAGGTTAGCAAGGAACGATACATAGTTTGATGACATACAAATGCATAAATAAGTCAAAATATAAAACTAAATTCAATTGTAATGCATGTGGAGTTCCAATGGGAAATACGCATAAGAGGTAACAATTTGAGTATCGAGAAACTGCATTTTTTCTTAAGGAAAAGAGTATTAGATACATATAAACATACAATGTGTTCACATAGTACACAAGGATGTAAATACGTACATAACAAAAGTGCATGTATTTTATATTTATTTTCTTAAAAGTACTAACAATCCACATAGTAGCAGGAGACAATAGTATGTCAGTGTATAAGGGAATACAAAATTTTTTTTCAAGGGGAAAAAAGTGAAACATAGATATGAAATAAGAAACATAGCGGTGATAGTTCAAAGTATAGAATGGGATGGGTGAGGGTGTAATGTTTGAAGGGATGGGTGGGTTGGAAATCCTTGCGTAAAGGTTATGGAAGTTCTCTTGTTGGGTCCTTTAGATCGATCCTCAGTGCATATCTATAATCATAGTTTTGAACTTGTCTGTTGCAACTCGAACATAACCATGAACCATTACCATTCTCTCTCACCTTTTTCCTGCATTGTTTGTCACCTTTTTGAAGAGGACATGCCTTGTAAAAGAAGTTGTCCATGTTGATATTTGTGATTTCTGCATGAACCATGGCCCATTCATTTCTCTCTGTGTTCCCCATATGTAGTACCTCCGAAATCGTTGTTACAGAGGTCAAGCTCTTTGGAGGGCCCATAAATTGGCTTGTGATAGAGGGTGCCGAAAGGGAGTAGTCATCGGAATCTACCCAGCTATGAAGTGTATTGGTTTCTATTTAAATTGTATAACCTTATTAAGTAATTTAGTCTAAAAGATATCGTGTTGTCATCTATCAAAAATATAAATCTCATGAAATGCTCATAAATAAAAGATAAAAAGACTAAAATAGTAATAAACCCAAAAAATTCCAAATAGGTTAAACCTTTACAAACTTTGATTACAAACTCAAAACCCTCGGATCTTGACAGCAAAATTGTACAAACTCAAACACGATGTTTTTCTAAGGGTATAAAACATTATTAATTTCATAGGTGAATCCCCTTGGCGCATTGATTGATGCAGCTTCAATGGCATGAATCACTGTTCCTTGTGAGTCCATAACAACCAAACCGAGGTCGGGCAGGTGTACTAAAATCCACCCACAACTGTTCACTAAAACCAGCGGAGAATAATACTTCATTCCCGTATACGACATTCCCAAACACGGACTTTCAGGAAATGGCTTCGCCTCTGCCCATGAATTATTATTTTCATCTAACTTCCACAAGCGCAGATATCTGGTGTACACCAAAACCACATTCCCATCATACCCTGTCAAGTTCCAATCAGATATACAATCATGGCAGTATGGTTCAGATTTAGGATTAAGAGGCCTCTGTGGCATGCTACTAATACTCCATGTCTTGTTTTCCACATTCAGTGTGGCTACACCAGTTCGTGTCATTATCAATCGGTTTTTGAGTTCGCTGGTTACAGGGCCCAAGGGTTTTGAGGGGATTGAGGGGACCTTCGATGTGCCGTAGAAGAGAGTGGAGGACGTAGCTTTGTGTTTCCAACAATTCTACGATGGAAAAAATTGCACAAATAAACCATTTTCATATAATCCCGAGCAAGCTGTAGTTTACTAAAAATGAAAAGGGAATGAAGAAACTGCGTGCAACAACATCACACAAAAAAATACAGCCAAACGAATGTCAAATTTAATAATGATGAAAAACGTCTAAACGACCGTCAAATTTAGCATAGTTGTAGAAACGTCCGGAAGGGCCTTTCCCATAGGGGAATGCCTTCGGCGTAATTACAACTCCATCATTTTATCTTTGGATAAATAATAACCTTCCATATAAAAAAACATATTACCAATTGAGGCGGGCCTTAAGAACACAAAACCTACCACAAACCTACAACAATCTTAAATATCAAGATTTAATCTCAATTTCTTCTAAATTATATAAAAATATAAAATATAAAAATTATAATTTGGAAAAAATCAATATATTCTAATTAACCTCAATTTCCTCTAAATTATTAAAAAATAAAAAATAAATAAATACAAAGATACTATTCCAAAAGATCAATATTTGGGTTAAATCACCAAAAGTGAAAAGTCACTACAATTATTTCACATCTCCATGGTAAAAGAAAATATACCAAAGATAGCCAGCCCATCCACGTGGCGTTCCGAACTAGCACACCATGTTAAACTGCACGGGCTGGTGAAATGAAATCACGACCCGAAAGTTTAGGGCTCTTTCATTCTCTCACATTCCCGCTCTAAATTTCTTTGGGTGGTTTTGCTCACAATTAAATAAATGTTAAGAAAGGGTTAGGGTTTGATGGAAAAATCCAAATCCGCCAACAAAGTATTACAATCTTGCACAATCAAGGGCGCAAACAAGGTCGTTAAAGGTGAGAAAGATTTGTTTTGTTGCGCTCTCTCGTGTTATTTTGAGCCAAATTGTTGATAAATCTGAGACCTTTTTCCAATTGTTTTGAAGATATTAGAGCCGAATTTGTGGACGAGTAAAATTTAATTGGCTTTTCACCCCACTATTTCCGAAAAAATTGATCTATATTTAACGTGTTTGTTGGCAATTTATGTCCTAAAATCTTTGCAGAAGAAACTTGATTTATTAACAGTGGCCTGAAACACCGATCAACTGGCTCTCCACACGTTTGTTATGAGATAAGACTGGTGTGTCTAGTCTAACTGCTAAATGAATTTACTAAAAACAAGGACTGTGTGTGTCTAACTTAAGTTGCTAAATCCCTTCTTAAACCTTCAAAGTTGTGATTTTTATCTACAACTTCACTTCATCTACCATTATGAAATGTGAACGCTCAAAGTCTTTATATCAAAGCGACCATGGTTCAAACCCAAGAATAAATCAAATTAAATGAAATGAAAGTCTATGGAACCAACAAGCAACACTAGAAATAAGTGTGCACCATACAGTCCAGGCCACCTAGGCAAGGAAAAAGAAGAAAGAAAAAGAAACTCACACAACAACTCTATCTGGGGTGAAGCCTCCCGTAAGCGGCCTTGTACTCAAAGCGACAGAAATAATCCTCAGAGCCGACAGACTCCAGCTTGGTGTAATTCTTGAAAGTATGTACCGTACACTTTCCCTCGATCGTATCTGCGCTCTGCACATCGTAATGATCCGACAAGAACAAAGCTCCTTCACCCCGTGAAACTGCCTCCGACCACCGATCGATTCCTCCGGCCGGTAATACCACCGAACCTGCACCTTCACATTCTTCTTCTTATTGCTATCACCATCGCCTTCGATTTTCTCTATTCTCGCCACGTATGGAGGCTTTTCTGGATCCTGAGCGCGCATAAGCACGCATTCTCCAGCTGCATAAAATTCAATGAGCGTCCCAAAAACTGTTAAACAACAAAAACGTCTAGACGGCCGTCAAACCGTCAAATTTAAGACAGTCATAGAAACATCCGCAAGTCCCTTTCCCATAGGGAACGCCTTGGTGTAATTAAATAAAAATAAAAATTTAGATCTATTTTTTAAATCTAAAAAATATTAAATATAAATTTTAGAAAAATTTAAAACAAAATAAAAAAACATACGTGTGAAGGATCGACAACTAAAGGGAAGACAACAAAGAAAGCGACAAATGGCAAGTTAAATGGAGGGATGAATTGAGTTTGAAATAAAAACATATAACACACACTAAGGGCTCTTAAATCATTAGGTGGATGAAGAAATCCTACTACCGGGGTCTAAGACTTTCTTGCAAATTTATGGGGGTATTAGCCAAGCACAAGAGATCTCCACAAATGGTGGAAATTAGGTAAATCCTCTCCCACAAGTTCTTTTCCAAGTTTTTATGATTTTGTAAAGCAAAGGGATTAAACATTTAGAAATGGTCTATGGACATGGATTGTTCGTGAGACCATGTGAGGAAGGTTTTAATCCAAAAATTGATTATTTAACACTAATTCTAGCATGAACCTCATTGTAGAGCCTCCTAAGTTTGCTTTGGGTGGAAGTGTCTTCAAACAAATAGGTAATCAATTGGGAGAATATATATGCATGACAAAATCCACAATTGGTGGGGCTTTTGACAATATATAAAAATATGTGCCAAAATGGATTTATCCAAACCTCTACCTTACTTGTTCACATTCAAATCAGAATCCTAGGAACAACCTTTCAAATGCAATTTTTTTCATAGCCATGGACATTTTGTAAGGGGCTAGTTTGAGTAGAAACAATCAACCTAGGAATCAAGGAACCCAAAAGGAAAAAAAAAAAAAAAAGATATAGATGTCAAAGAAGAGAGACACTTCATATGAATTTAACATTTTGCAAACTCCTATCGAGGATGAGGAGACCACTAAGGATAACAATGTTTCCTTGGCACAAGAAACCTCCCGAGAACTATCTAACATTCAAGACTCTAGGAAAAGTCAAAAAGCTTTGTTAATTTGAGAGGAGGTTTTGTATGAGGAATCAAAGGGAGAAATTCGAGGAAGAAGAAAAAAATTGAGGACATCTTGTCCAAGTAGGAGAAAAGCTGATGTATGATGGTCAAATGGATGTCAAATTTAAAGTCATAATTTACCTCGTGACGATTTAGTAGAGCCCATATTCAAGTTTTTTTAACATCTCACATTATGTCACTCCACCACAACTACCGTAAGCTACCATTATAGTACACTAAACTCTCATCTATAATTTCAACCACCCTAAGCTACCATTATAGTACACTCAACTCGATCTATAATTTAAGATTTTAGACTTTCTATTCTTTATTTAATTAGATTTGTATTTAAATAATTTTGTCTTGCACTTAGATATGCAATTGAAGCTAGTATATATGTTCTATGAATGAATTTACGGTTCTCTGTATGGGTTTCTTATAATGAGATTTATTTTTAGCGATTTTTTTTAATACCGATATTTATTTAACAAAGCTAGTCATACAACCATTTCCTTATTATAATTTATTCAAGCACATTTTGTGATTGCCACTTTCCGAACAAAATGTTAGTTATCGTCTGACATATTAGTATAACAATAAACATATATGAAGGCATTTCACACCTAGCATGCTTATGTAAAGCAAAGCAATGAGTTCCAACTTAGATTGAGACTCAATATTTTCTGTATATTACTTTATTTTGTTTTCATGATTCAAGTTTATTTCTATTGTTTTGATTTTTTTATTTGTGAAAAAGGCCCATCGCGTGTCTATTATAACAAGGACATGAAAGACGGATCCCATCGAAGCAAGAGGAAAATGTTGCCATCGGAGTAGCCCTCGAAAATCTGTTTCACTTCTAAATTGTTATAGCAAATTGGAAATCGTGAGGTAGAAAAACCACAGACTACAACAATTTTTCTAATTAATGGCCATTGAAGTAGTCCTAAAATATTTGTTCCGCAGTGATATGGCAACTAATTTTATAAAAACAAATTGAAAATCAAGAAAACTACTGAGTATAAATTTTGGAAGTAATGGTCATTGAAGCGACCCTAAAAGATTTGTTTCACATTGTTATAGCAACTAATTTTCTTAGCAGTTTAAAAAACAAGGGAAAAATCTGAGGCTATAACCATTTAGTATCAATTGCCATTGAATTCTTGAAATTTGTTTCAATCTTTCTAAAGTTCTTAAACAATTTGAAAATGAAGAAAACAAAACAGCTGATGTAACGGTTTAAAAGTTAATAGCCGCTCAAGTAGTCCTTAAAGATTTGCTTCACATTGTTATGACTGCTAAATGTTTACATCAATTTGAAACCTAAGAAAAGAACGGAGGCTACACCAATTCCAGAAATTGCTACTGAAGTAGCACTAAAAAATTTGTTTCCCACTGATATAACAACTAAATTTCTGAAACAAGTTGAAAATCAAGAAAAAGACAAACAATAACAATTTTGAAATTTTAAAACTTATCAAAGAAAACTGTGTCTCGGTGATAAACTTTAAAGTTACAAAGACGGATATAAATGGATACAAGTAATGTATGATTCTAAACAGAGGACTTAAATTACATGTAAAATGCAATATGCACTTGATATTTTTAAATTTTTGAAGTTTATTTAAAGTTTTGAAGGCTATTACCATCTACAGGACTGGGATTTGCATGAATGGTGTAAAGTTTCTCATCACGCAGATGTGCATATGATTCGCCCAGGAAGGGTTTAAATTCCAACAAAAAATTCAACGGAGGATTTGACGTTTTCGGCAACGGCAAACCACTTGCGATTTTTGATGTGTTTTATGTTATCGTTCGACATTGGGTTTTCACCTCTGTTATACGCCTGTTTTTTCTTACTGTTATTATTACTATGTTTGCCTACAGAGAGAAGGGATTGAAATATGGTAGAACGGATTCTGTTCCCAGCTTCCTGCCTGCAATTCACACCATTAAAAAATTCTGCAAATATTTTTTTTTGAAACTCTTTATGGATTGAAAAAGTAAATTTATATTTCTAGAAAAGAAGATACCCCGCTAGAGAACAATTTAGTGTAGCTATGATCTTGCTATATAGATTATACGTGCTTATAAAGTTTGGTAAATTGAATTCATTGGAAAAGCGTCTAGTATGTCTATGAGTAGGGATACATGTTTGCTCTTGCAGTGATGGAAACATAATTGTTGTTCCCGCTGTTGACTAGTGAATCTCCAAACACAAAATATGGGCGATCCTTAAACAACATGCACAAACCGCGTAAGGCCCTCGGTCTAAACCAATGACAGATTTAATAAAAGTGAATCGACTTCGAGCGTGAGCCCCATGCGGATTGTGTGTGTTGTTTAAGCCCAAAATATGTATCAACGCGACTTGAATGGGAAGGAATCGAGAGCGAATGATGAAGTAGCAGTTATATAAAGACCCTCGGAAGCATTTAAAGAGTTGGTTCCGCTCATTCCTTGTGGAAAACACTAAATTTAAAGCGACTGACATATTTATGCGTTGTAGTTGGCTAAAGTGGTCACCACATCTCACCGTCGCGAGTTCGATTCCCTCCCTGCTCAATGTAATCTTCGTTCTGCCGTTAATTTCTGAGTCGCCGCGATGTCATCTAGTAAATGCAAGGACGAAAGAAGCCATAGACGTGATGAGATCGATTCCCACACACAATGGCAACATGTTTTCCGCCTGGTGTCTCACTGGTAGTGGAAGACGATGCAACATCCAAAAATGACATTCGATCTCAGGGGACACTTTAACAAATGCAATTATGTCTAGTTTTACTCTAGGGTTCCTCTGCATTTCGTCAAACACTTTTGCTGCAATGCTTGGCTGCCCATTCATGGCGAAGACCTGCAACTGATCTTCGATGGAAGTATCCCACAAAGATCGAATTAGTGCCGAGTGAAGTTCTGCGGAGCTCGTCTCCCTTGCCCTAACTGCCATTTATGATTCATGTTTTGCATTTAATTCATGACAGGAATACTGAGGGAATTAAATCATGCGGATCTGAGGATCACTTAAAAATTACAGAAATTAATTACTGCAGCCACTTGTCTCTGCCACCATTTATATTGCACGATATAGTTTTTATGTTCTATGTTTAAACTATATGCAACTAATTTTTTATTTTTTTTTAAATTCTTGATTTTTTAATACAAAAAAATTCAGGTTATATAAATATTTCACCCAATCAAAAATCAAATCAAGTAATTTTTTTAAGGAAAAATTAAAAATAAATATTTTAGACAAACATTATGCCAAATACCTTGACTGCCATGTGCAACTTTGTGATTGGATTATTGAATTAAGAAAAATAAAATGTTGATGCCTATATATTCGACAAGATAATAATATCGAAAAACTTAAGAAATTAGAAATGAAAAGCTAGGTCCTTCATAAGAATGTATATAACTAGTTCAAGCATAAAATAAAAACTTATTACAATAACCATCTCGCAGTCGAAAGTAAAATACTCTATACATAGTATTAGTCGTCATCCTCATTGTTGCAGCCCTAAACCACCACAATTGGGCTTCACTCCTATCCTCATCTTCCAAGATCAAAGCTGTAAGAGAGGCTACCAGCTACAAATCCTTAGAAGTGGGAATACCAAGCTTAAGATTGCATCTATCTTTTCATTTTCTAGCTTCATCCATATCCATTTCCTTGAGAAGCGTCCAAATTCGATCCAATGATATAAATCTAGTTGCTCAACATCTTCGTGCATAACATGTGTGTTATTAGCATTGTATAACAGAATTTGGACCTCAATCAACTTAGCATCTTTCAAGATATCTAAGCTTGGAGTAGATTGACACGGATCCTTGATGGCATGCAACATACAATCCATTGAGGCTTCTTCTCCCATTTTAACAGCCAACTATGCCCAAAGGAGGTTTATGGCCATCCAACTTAACAACTTCTCATCCTTGATTCCTTCCCATAATGAAATTTTCTAGAAATTTTCTAAAAATTCAAAGCCTATTCTGTTGTTATCTGAATGCTTTTGTCCAACACAATCCATGCATTGAGAAACTTCCTTAATTTAAGATCATTTACCAGGCCAAGAAAATAGCTGTGTGCGTCCTCAATAGAGTATTTGTTGACCATAACTCGAGTCATCTCCTCGATAATGTTGACAGCAAAATCTTTGTCACTGCTGTTTTTGGTTTTTCTTAGAGGTCTGCTCTTTGCCATAACTGAACTTGAGAAAAATCTGACAAAACAAGAGATTTTCCACGGCCTTACCAATATGCCCAAAGAACAAAGATGGAAAAAACTGAACTTTATGAGAATCCATTACAGGGTTTTTACAAACATAATCTCATAATTATCTAGAATAACTACTTTCCAAACGTTCTTACCGTGAATATGCCTCCCAAACCAAAGCAAAAACCTTGCACAACAAAGATGTTCCCTAATTTATTTCATAAGAATTCTGATAAAAACAACAAGAGAATATGGGTTTGTAGGGGAAGGTTTTCTCATTACCCATAAATTTTGAGCATTCCAAACCCTTAGAAAAAGCAGTGACCTCGAGCTCCTGAAAAGACTGGAACATAACAAAGCCCGTGGAGGGAAATATTGTTGCAAGAAAAACATACAAGAGTAATGTAGACGGGGGCAATGTTGGATTTTCTAAGGCGTTTAGTCGTTTTAAAGTCATTGTAGATGTCAAAATACAGCTACTTTTGAAAAATAACCGTTATGATTCGCTCGCACGTAAATATATAATTTAAACGTCAAAATGATATGTATACTTAAAATTTGACTATCATATATATATATATATATATATATATATTAAAAAATTAAATATTAATACATACACTACACAATATAAATGTGTGAGATTCATGACAAATATAATATAAATGAAAATGGAAACTTTGGAATGTAAATTATAAAAATAATAATAAAGTTATCTTATTATTACGTTGAAGGCATTACCCCTATGGGAAAGAGCTTTGCGGACATTCATGGGACTGTGTCAAATTTGACGGCCTAAATGACGATTTTGCTATTTTTAACAATTTTGCTTTTGCTATTTTTAACAATTTTGCTTTTTGCTTTTCTAACAATTTTATTTTTCTATTTTTGCATGTTGCGGGTTTGTTGTTTTTTAATTGTGTCGAGTATGTACTATGCAAAAGTAGGAGGGGTTGAATCGTTGCAGTAGGTCTCCACTATTCGTCTTCATCTTCGTTGTTTCTTCATTTTCACCAGGTGAGATGCCCTTTTGTCTTTTATTTTCTAGGCATGGTATGCGATCTTGGTTTGGCTTTCCTTTCCCCTTTCCCTTCATTGTATTTATTATTAAAGGATATCCGGGTGTTTATTTTCGGTGGATCTCTTCGGTGCTATTTTTGTACGTTTTTCATCTACTTTTTTTTTTCCGTCTTTAAATGAATTGGACGTAGGTTTGTATTTCATCCACGGAAAATATTTGGAATCGTTACTGCAAAGGTCTCCACTATTCCTCTTCATCTTCATCTTCCGTTGTTTCTTCGTTTTCACCAGGTGAGATGCCCTTTCGTCTTTTATTTTTCGGGCATGGTACTGATCTTGGTTTGGCCTTCCTTTCCCCTTCCCCTTCATTGTATTTATTATTAAAGGATATCCGGGTGTTTATTTTTAGTGGATCTCCCAGTACTATTTTTAGTACGTTTTCAATCTACTTTTTTTCCGTCTTTAAATGAATTGACGTAGGTTTTTGTTTCATCCTGTAGAAAATATCTGGAATTGTTGTCAGAAGAGGTCTCCACTATTCGTCTTCATCTTCATCTTCCGTTGTTTCTTTGTTTTCACCAGGTGAGATGCCCTTTCGTCTTTTATTTTCTAGGCATGGTATTGATCTTGGTTTGGCCTTCCTTTCCCCTTCCCCTTCATTGTATTTATTATTAAAGGATATCCAGGTGTTTATTTTCGGTGGATCTCCCCGCTACTATTTTTGGTACGTTTTCGATCTACTCTTTTTCTGTCTTTAAATGAATTGGACGTAGGTTTGTGTTTCGGCCCACGGAAAATATCTGGAATCGTTGCAGCAAGACTCTACTATTCGTCTTCATCTTCTGTTGTTTCTTCATTTTCACCAGGTGAGATGCCCTTTTGTCTTTTATTTTCCGGGCATGGTACTGATCTTGGTTTGGCCTTCCTTTCCCCTTCCCCTTCATTGTATTTATTATTAAAGGATATTCGGGTGTTTATTCTCAGTGGATCTCTCAGGTGGTATTTTTGGTACGTTTTTGATCTACTTTTTTTTTTTCGTCTTTAAATGAATTGACGTAGGTTTGTATTTCGTCCACGGAAAATATTTGGAATCGTTGCGGCAGAGGTCTCCACTATTCCTCTTCATCTTCATCTTCCGTTGTTTCTTCGTTTTCACCGGGTGAGATGCCCTTTAGTCTTTTACTTTATGGGCATGGTGCGATCTTGGTTTGGCCTTCCTTTCCCCTTCCCCTTCATTGTATTTATTATTAAAGGATATCCGAGTGCTTATTTTCAGTGGATCTCCCCGATGCTATTTTTTGTACGTTTTCAATCTACTTTTTTTCCGTCTTTAAATGAATTGGACGTAGGTTTGTGTTTCATCCACAAAAAATATTTGGAATTGTTTGAAGCGAGTCTCCATTATTCGTCTTCATCTTTATCTTCCGTTGCTTCTTTGTTTTCACCAGGTGAGATGCCCTTTCATCTTTTATTTTCCAGGCATGGCACCGTTCTTGGTTTGGCCTTCCTTTCCCCTTCCCCTTCATTGTATTTATTATTAAAGGATATCCAGGTGTTTATTTTCAGTGGATCTCCCCGCTACTATTTTTGGTACGTTTTCGATCTACTCTTTTTCTATCTTTAAATGAATTGACGTAGGTTTGTGTTGCGTCCACGGAAAATATACGGAATCGTTGCAGTGAAGTCTCTACTATTCGTCTTCATCTTCCATTGTTTCTTCATTTTCACCGGTGAGATGCCGTTTTGTCTTTTATTTTAGGGCATGGTCTTGATCTTGGGTTGGCCTTCCTTTCCCCTTCCCCTTCATTGTATTTATTATCTAAGGATATCCAGGTGTTTATTTTCAGTGGATCTCCCCAGTGCTATTTTTGGTACGTTTTCGATTAATTTTTTTTTCCATCTTTAAATGAATTGACGTAGGTTTGTGTTTCGTCCACGAAAAATATTTGGAATCGTTGCAAAGCATTTCTCCACTATCCCTCTTCATCTTCATTTTCCGTTGTTTCTTTGTTGGCACCGGGTGAGATGCCCTTTAGTCTTTTATTTTAGGGCATGGTACAAATCTTGGTTTGGCCTTCCTTTCCCCTTCCCCTTCATTGTATTTATTATTAAAGGATATTCGGGTGCTTATTTTTGTGGATCTCCCCTTGCTATTTTTGGTACGTTTTTGATCTACTTTTTTTCCGTCTTTAAATGAATTGATGTAGGTTTGTGTTTCATCCATAGAAAATATCCGGAATCGTTGCAGCGGGTCTCCATTATTTGTCTTCATCTTCATCTTCCGTTGTTTCTTTGTTTCACCGGGTGAGATGCCCTTTTGTCTTTTATTTTCCGGGCATGGTGCGATCTTAGTTTGGCCTTCCTTTCCCCTTCCCCTTCATTGTATTTATTATAAAAGGATATTGGGTGTTTATTTTCAAAGTGGATCTCCCCTTGCTATTTTTGCACGTTTTCGATCTATTCTTTTTCCATCTTTAAATGAATTGACGTAGGTTTGTGTTTCGTCCCACGGAAAATATCTCGGAATCGTGCAACAGTCTCCACTATTCGTCTTCATCTTCCGTTGTTTCTTAGTTTTCACCGGTGAGATGACCTTTCGTCTTTTATTTGTCGGGCATGGTAACTCGATCTTGGTTTTGCTTTCATTTCCCCTTCCGCTTCATTGTATTTATTATTAAAGGATATCCGGGTGTTTATTTTCAGTGGATCTCCTGGTGCTATTTTTTTAATGCGTTTTGATCAAATTTTTTTCCATCTTTAAATGAATTGACGTAGGTTTGTGTTTCGTCCACGGAAAATATCTGTTGTGCTAGGTGTAATGAATTTTCTGACAATAGGGGTTTTGAAAGTGGTTCGTGTAACTTAGTCTTGGGGTTTATATTTCTTAAGCTTTTAGATATGAGAAATAAAATTTATTTGTTATTCTTTGATCATTCTTCCCACTTTGTAATACTAATTCATTGTGTAGATGCATATACCTATATGTGTTTATGTCTTCCATCTTTAAATGAATTCACGTAGGCAGGGATGAGATTTGACGCCCGTCCGGGTGTTTTTCGGCCTTTTGGGATGTATTTTACAATTTGTATTTATTTTAAACTGTTATAAACAACATTTAATATTTTCCTGAAGCCGTCAAAACGATGTCGAGATAAAAACATAAGACTTTTTGTTTGGTTATAATGATCTACCGTATGGCCAACCTATAGATACAGTAATGAATGATTATAAAATTTTAATGTAAGAGTTGTTTTATAGAGCAATATGCACACTTTCTATTTATATTGATGTGACCTGCAGGTACGTGGTGTTGATGTATTGTTTAATTATATTTTCATTTAAAAATGTTCCTCTTTATCATCAACATGGTATGCAAGTGTGAAAAACTATATATAATTTCTTTATGATTCTTTGGTGGAAGTAGTTAATGCAAAGATTTAATACCGCCATCTATAGGAAATAGTTATGCGGTATATATAGTACCAACAAAAATACAGTTGGATTTGGATTGGGGAAAGAAGCAAAACTGTAGGTTGTGTGGGAAATATCTTTAAAAATTGCAAAAAGTAGAACAATGACATGAAAACCAAGGAGCATATCTTATTTTTTCTTCAAGAGTGGTTGTCTGGTCTAAATGAGCTCCGAATGGATATGAGGCTATTAAAAAGGTTTTTTGTGAAAGCATTTAAATCTCACCTTCATAGTCTCAAGAAGTTTTTTATTACATTTACCTGGTAAGTTATTGTTTATTTTATTTTATTCAAAATGATTGAAAAAAGCTATAATTTTTATTTAAATTTCATGGATATTTGCCTTGCCTTTACACGTTCAATAATTTTTTTGTGAGAATAGATCTTCTTGGTATCAATGTTGTCTAATAAAATTTTGTGTGAATGGATCTCCTTCTACAAAGGTTGTCTCTAATTTTATTTTGGAAGAGTAACATCCTCAAACATAGACATTTTGCAAAACTGGTATTATTTTATTTCGTTAAAAGAAAATTTCATGATCAATTATTTTATACCTTTGTGAATCACGTGATTAGATATTCTATGAAAGTTTTTGAACATTAAAAAAACTGTATATCAAATTGAAGGTTTTAAACAAACGAATAATGTGCATCGTCTTTACAAATTCAAAAGGAAGTATGATGTTGTTAAAGATTTTTGTAAAACGTATAAGAAAGGTCAATAAAATTAGTAGAACATCCTCAAAAATTTAGTTGACGGGTAAGGGAGGACGTCAAATCTCATCAACTTTTTTTTTTTTTCCGTCTTTAAATGAATTGACATAGGTTTGTGTTTCGTCCACGGAAAATATTTTTCGTGCTAGGTGTAATGAATTTTCTCGACAATGGGAGTTTCAAAAGTGGTTCGTGACTGACCTAGTCTTGGGGTTTATATTTCTTAAGCTTTTAGATATGAGAAATACAATTTGTTTGTTGTTGCCGATCATTCTTCCCGCCTGTAATTCATTGTGTAGATGCATATACCTATATGTGTTTATGTCTTCCGTCTTTAAATGAATTCACGTAGGCAGGGATGAGATTTAACGCCCGTCCCAGGTGTTTTTTGTCTTTTGGGATGTATTTTACAGTTTGTATTTATTTTAAACCGTCATAAACAACGTTTAATATTTTCCTGAAGCCATCAAAATGATGTCGAGATAAAAACATAAGACGTTTTGTTTGCTTATAGTGATCTGCCGTATGGCCAACCTATAGATACAGTAATGAATGATTATAAATTTTTAATTTAAGAGTTGTTTTATAAAGCAATATGCACACTTT
This sequence comes from Taxus wallichiana var. yunnanensis, assembly GCA_018340775.1. Taxonomy (NCBI): domain Eukaryota; kingdom Viridiplantae; phylum Streptophyta; class Pinopsida; order Cupressales; family Taxaceae; genus Taxus; species Taxus wallichiana. The sequence goes on along the minus strand of CM031239.1, from coordinate 912,952,049 downwards.
CTATTTATATTGATGTGACTTGCAGATACATGGTGTTGATGTATTGTTTGATTATATTTCCATTTTAAAATGTTCTTCTTTATCATCAACATGGTATGCAAGTGTGAAAAACTATATATAATTTCTTTACGATTCTTTGGTGGAAATAGTTAATGCAAGTATTTAATACCGCCATCTATAGGAAATAGTTATGTAGTATATAGTACCAACAAAAATACAGTTGGATTTGGATCGGGGGAAAGAAGCAAAATTGTAGGTTGTGTGGGAAATATCTTTAAAAATTGCAAAAAGTAGAACAATGACATGAAAACCAAGGAGCATATCTTATTTTTTCTTCAAGAGTGGTTGTCTGGTCTAAATGAGCTCCGAATGGATATGAGGCTATTAAAAAGGTTTTCTGTGAAAGCATTTAAATCTCACCTTCACAGTCTCAAGAAGTTTTTATTACATTTACCTGGTAAGTTATTGTTTATTTTATTTTATTCAAAATGATTGAAAAAAGCTATAATTTTTATTTAAATTTCATGGATATTTAGCCTGCCTTTACACGTTCAATAAATTTTTTGTGAGAATAGATCTTCTTGGTATCAATGTTGTCTAATAAAATTTCTGTGTGAATGGATCTCCTTCTACAAAGGTTGTCTCTAATTTTATTTTGGAAGAGTAACATCCTCAAACATAGACATTTTGCAAAACTGGTATTATTTTATTTTGTTAAAATAAAATTTTGTGATCATTTCATTTATACCTTTGTGAATCACGTGATTAGATATTCTATGAAAGTTTTTGAACATTAAAAAAATTGTATATCAAATTGAAGGTTTTAAACAAACGAATAATGTGCATCGTCTTTACAAATTCAAAAGGAAGTATGATGTTGTTAAAGATTTTTGTAAAACGTATAAGAAAGGTCAATAAAATTAGTAGAACGTCCTCAAAAATTTAGTTGACGGGTAAGGGAGGACGTCAAATCTCATCCTGCACGTAGGTTTGTGTTTCATCCATGGAAAATATCCGTCGTGCTAGGTGTAATGAATTTTCTGACAATAGGGGTTTTGAAAGTGGTACCTTTTCTGCTTTTGAAGTGAAACCATTGAGAAGTTAAACCTAAAGGTTATTTTTAAGGTCACGACCAAGTAGAACATGGATTTGACATAGGAGACTCTCCTTGTAAATGGTCACAACAAGATTTCTTTCCGTTTGCCTTGTATATTGGGGTAAGTGCACCAAGGGGGGGCAAAAGGGGGTCTTAAGTGGACGCATTTTTCTGGAAAAAAAACTTCAAATTGTACAAGTTTTTCAAAATAGTTACACTCAAAATTGGAAGATGTTGTAGAAATATGAATCGTAGAATTTTGAGTCTAGTTTCTAAACTACTAAATTTTATTGAAAACGGATAAGTTTAAGTGGGTCAAATAACTAAAATACCAACAGATGCTCATGTTTTTGTTAAAAAACATAATAGAGTGACTTTCGTGCCCCACCACCATTTTTTGAGCACCATTTAGTATTTTTGAAAACCCTTGAGAAAAAAAAAGATAGCCAGGAGCATATAGTTTGGGCTCCATTTTTTAAATATTTTTTTAGTACCTCAAAATATATCGAAAATTAGATTTTTTTGAATATGTATAGAATTATGCCTAGTTTAGGCTAGTATATTTTTTTAAAATTTCGATCACCCAAAAAAAAAGATACACCATGAAAGATAGACATATTTACACTTCAAAAAATAGCTATAAAAAGGCATAGTTAGAAAATAAATAATATGGAAACCTTATATTAGTAAGAAAATTTGAAAAATTATATTTTTAGAAAGAAGAGACTCTGCTCTACGTCATGGTATAATTTTTAAAAATGGATCGATTGTTTTATTTTGATTTATCATAGAGGAAGTGTCATTTTTACATTTTCTTGTAAAAAATCGTTGTTTGCTGTGTTTATGTAGGTCCATGCCTCAAGCTTGGGGATCAAACCGGATCCCAAGTCTTGAGGCATGGCTTGGGAAAACAGAAAACAAAAAATGCGTACGCGTTACATAATGCATACGCGTTCTGTGTAGTATAAACATAACGCGTACGCGTTCTATGTAGTATAAGCATTATGTATGCTTTTGACATGCTTCTATTTACATAAATAAATGTTTAAGTATAAGTTTTTCATTTATTATTATTTATATTTTATTATTTCTTATACTTGTACATAAATAAAATATAAATAATAATAAATGAAAAAAGTTATACTTTAAATTTATTTATGTAAATATAAGAAATTAGGGTCACTTTGCACCTTATGGAATTAGTCTCACAACTCCATGAGTCATGGTTTAGGAGATAGTTTTTTAAAGTATAATCTGGTCAGTACATAGGTAATTTTTCAAGATTTCAACATTCAGCCTAAATATTTTAGCATTTAACTTCTACAATCGAAACCCTAAACCATAGGCCATAAACCTAAACACTAAACTGTAAACCTTGAGCCCTAAACCCTAAACCCTAAACCTTTAACCATGATCCCTAGACCCTAAAACCTAAACCCTAAACCTTAAACATTCAACCCTTACTCGTGAGCCCTAAACCCTGAGCCTTAAGCCCTAAACCCTAAGCCATAAGCCCTAAACCATGAACCATGAGCCCTAAATGCTAAACCCTAAACCCTGAACTATAAAAATAAATCCTAAACCTTGACCCCTAAGCCCTAAACCTTAAATACTGAATCCTAAAACCTAAACCCCGAGCCTTGAACCCTACACCCTTATCCCGAGCCCTAAAATCTAAACCCTAAACCTTAGACCATATACCCTAAGCCCTAAGCCCCAAGCCCTACGCCCTATACCTTAAACCCTAAACCCTAAACCTCGAGCCCTAAACCATAAACCCTAAACCTTAATCCCTAAACATTAAATCCTAAACCCTAAACCCGAACCCTAAACCATAAACCCTAAAACCTGAACCGTAAACCATAAACCCTTATCCATAAACACTAAATCCTTAACCCAAAACCCAAAACCCAAAACCCTAAACCTTAAACCCTAAATCCTTAACCTCGATCCGTAAACCCTAACCATAAACACTAAACCCTAAACCTAAAACCTAAATCCTAAACCATAACCCTAAACCTTGAACCTTGAACCCTAAACCCTAAACCTTAAACCCTGAACCATGAGCCCTAAACCCTAAACCCTAAACCCTAAACCTTAAACCCTAAATCCTTAACCTCGATCCATAAACCCTAACCATAAACACTAAACCCTAAACCCTAAACCTAAAACCTAAATCCTAAACCATAACCCTAAACCTTGAACCCTGAACCCTAAACCTAAAACCTAAACCCAAAACCATATTTCATCAATATTTCCTAGTCTCGTGCCTAGAACCATCATTGAGTCTACTTATAGAACTACCTTGTTTATGAGAGGTGGGATAAGTAACTAAATGGATATGACATCTACCTTGTGCCTTGTAATGCATATATTACACATCTCTTCCAAACTTGTTTCTCCCCACATATACTTGCGCTCTTGAATGTAAATTTATTCACACTCTAAATCAAATTTCACATTTCTCATATTTCCATGTATGGTATTATGCAAGCCAGGATGACCCATTGGAAGCTGGAAAAATAACCATCACAACAAAAAAATTAATCTTAAAGGAAACAAAAGAAACATAGAGAATATATCAATGCAGAGGTTTAGGATCATAATTGAATTTCTTGGAGTATCCTCTCCTCCAGAGAAAGATAAAGTTCAAGTGTTCTACTGGAATGGATAGTAAATTTGATAGAACTTCCTAAAGTGTTCAAAATAAGCATAGAAATAGGGGAATGGCTAAGAACACTAAGGGGTTATCAATCGCCTAGTAAATCTTTCTTGTTTAGTTCTAAATAGAAGTTACATGGCCTACGACTTAGTGACCTTCCATTCATTGATAATTCCTTATATGATAAACCCATAGATGTTTTCAAAATCCCCTGAAAAAAAGATATGGGTAGTCATCAATCCTAGTGAAGGGTGTGATGTGATTTCCAAGCAACTTGAAATTCATATAGATTTAGAGGTCATAACACGAATTTACAAATATCTTCATCATATAAATGGAAGCCAAGTAACAGTGTCTCCCTGTACATCCAAGGATTGAGGACTACTGGGGTCTTTGGAAGGATTGGACAAGTCGGGAACATGACAGTTCCTCCAAAATATCAAGTGGACAATTCCGTGGACATAAAAACCCGAAATAAAGGTACATGATCGCGGTTTTAAAACCGCGGCGCGGTCCTAAAACCGCGATCGCGGTTATTGAATTCTAGGTTCGGTAATTACGAACCTAGTTCGCGATCGCGGTTTATAACGCATGGCGTGGTTATAAACGCGATCGCGGAACTACGAGACAAAATTTATGATCCGCGACTCGTTATTTTCTAATTTTCAATTCAAACGCGACTTTTCCTAAGCGTTTTCACTCGCACTTTCAATACTATCTCAAAATTGCTCATCGGACTTACGGATAGCGATAGATTCAACCATGCCGCCAAGGCGAGGAGGTAAGTCCCGATTGTAATCATTTTTGCATTTTAGGTTGTTTTTTTGCATTTTAGGTTTTTTTGGCATTTTCATGGGTTTTGTGAATTGTTTGTTTATGTATACAATTTTATTGTTTTATCGGTTAAGTCGGTGAGCTCGGGCTCGTGCAAGCCGTCAAAACATTCCTCAAAACCCCAGAACATTCCTCAAAACCCTCTCAGAACATTCCTCAAAACCCTCCTCCAAACATAGATCCGCCCCCTGTGGCTCCATCCCCCCAGGCCAACGAGGAGCGAGATAATATCATTGGAAGAATCCAAGAAAATAAAATTGTCATTGAGAACCTAATTCAAACTATAAGACAAAACCATGCTACAAATCCATCGCGTGACTTTAGCTTGATACATTGCAAACATTGATTGGCGAAGTCAGTCTATGACTTGACCAAATACATAGATGGAACACCTTTAGAAGTAGTGTAGGCGGTGGTATGCGGATAAACTATCTCATGCGGCCGTCAAAGACAAAAAAATTGGAAAAGACCTAATTTGTGCATTATTTACCGACCACTAGAACCAATGCCCCCCTGCGATTACTTGCAAGCGGTTCCCGATCCATTGGTGCCATGATGATAGAATCAAAAACAATTTTTGGGACCGATGGTGGATGGTTTTGATTATCCACCATGCAACAACAATGAGGTTCCTCTTTATTTTTGAAGAAATTATATTGTGAGTTTGTGCTCAATGAGGTCCCGAATTATTTTGACTTTTCGGACTTTTTTTGGTCGAGGAGGTGGCTCTGCAGGCTGAGAGCAGGACACAGTGCGCGTAGGTCGCCTAGGATCCCCCATGCCCCAAAACCCCCATTGCCTTGATTATCCCTCCTACGGTGAAGGAGGTTGTGGAGATTGATACATTGCATGCATTGAGGAGCTCTTGACACTCTCACCCGGCCATAGCACCCAGTTGCATCCGGTGATGTTGGTGGAGGTGCGGTTCTAGTGCACCACACCACTTTGTGGATCATGTGGTGCCGTATGCCTTGCGGGCGAGACATCATTTGCTGGTTCACGGGATTTTTTTCTATAGATGAGATCTTTGGGAATGTTTTGGAGCTGGAGCCACTTGATATTGGTCTTTCACGGGTAAATTTTAAATAAATTTAAATAATATATATATGTCTGATAGTTTAATTCACATGTTTGAGATATTAATATATATATGATTGTACTTCATGTACATACATGTAAAAAACTAATTTTTTTTTATTTTAAATAGCAAGAGCCGGTGAAGGAAACATCCGGTGTTGACATCTAGCTTCTTACTGCGGTTGGGCGTTTCAAACGTAAGTTTCAAGTTGTACAAACTTACATTTTTAATAAATCATTTAATTGCACTAGATTATTATTATAATTTGTTTCACGTGTATGTTGCACATGTATTAATATTTTTCTCTTTTATACGAGGGCACGGCGGGTCATCATCTGCTCGAGAGGCTGAAGCTCTTGGCATGCCTCCCAGTGAGTTTACGCGGGTTAGTTACAAATCTCTTTAATGAATGATAAGAGTGATGAAGAAATGTAAAAAGGTTAAATCCTCTCGTACCCTTTATCTAAAAAAATCTATCGTCCTTTCCATATGATTATAAGTTTTATATGGATTGGTGTCTTGAGATTTAAGAATTTACAACATCATTGTACCCTTAATAGACGGCTCCTCCAATTTATGACAACTCCTGCGAACCCTAACTCCACCACTCATATGAACCCTAATAGATTTGGAGGCGGCGGACATATATATGTGCACACGTAGGGTTGTGTGAAATTACGTGATGGAGGTGTCCTTTCATTTTAGAAACTACATCCCCCTCTGCAGAACATGTAGACCCCTAAGGGTTTGTTTCTAGAAATATTCTTGGGCCTTTGGGTGTGGGGCTTGATTGCTCAAGCTGCAGTGTGATGGAGCCATTGTTGGGGTTGGATCGACACTACTGGCACCGATGTTGCGAGAACTTGCGAGGAGGAATGGAAAATCCTGTTATCTTTGTTGGGGACACTAATAACCCATTGGGAGGTTGAGTGAATCCTAACATCTTTGTTAGGGGTGCAAACACTAGGGTTTTCTCCCTTGTTGATAGCTTGGAAACTCTGCTTTCTGACTAAAGCTTTAGTCAATCACTCATTTAATGAGGTTTTGTAAAAGAAGACATAGATCAAAACCATGAGGCCTCTAAGAGAAACCCAAGTGTAACCTTTGGCGATGAAGTCCTCGAAATATATTCATTTTACCAAGATCATGCCTTGATCTGTAGATTCACTCATCTTTAGCCTAGCCTCCCTATCCTCCATGATTAGATCTCAAGAATTGGTTCAGCTTCTAGCGGGTAAGTTGAACCTCTACCCCTATCTTTAAGGGAATTTTTATTATTTTTCCCCTCTATAGGTGACAAGGACAAAATTTCTAAACAACTTTGGGTTTTCCAACAAAGGTACCTTATCTTAAAACCATGGTTCACATCATTGACCCTCTCCTTTGAATCTTTATCACACAAACCAATCTAGATCAAATTACCCCACTTACCCCTATAATTTTAGGACCATAGTTGTCTGATATCCATAGGAAATACCTTGGGAAACATCGTTAACGTCGAATCCCAAACCTATGATTTCACACATACAATGTATATGCAAGAATCCTAGTTGAGATTGATACTTCAAAGAATCTTCCAACCCACCTTAATCTTAAAGTGCAAAATCAAACTTGCACTCATCCTCTGGACTATAAGGGCCTACAGGTTTCAGATGTAGGAGATGTATTTTTTTGGGGCATTCTGCTCCTGATTGTGAGATGGTAAAACATTAAAAAAGAGAATAATAATTGGTGGATAAATGCCCTCCCTAAACATATCGTATTTAAATCTAAGTAAATCCCTAATTCAAACACTAAGGAGGAAGACATGGTCAAATCTTTCCTAGCAACCCCTTTGAGAGAGATCACAGATCATGTAAACAAGGGGTTATCCGTGGGTGAAACATAGAGGACCGGAAACACTAAATCAAAACCGCATGTAGCGGCAAAGGAGAATGTTCCTCCTCATTCTCCTTGTTCAAGCAACACATATCGAGTCGATCCATGATTTTGAAGTTGTTATTCTGTCAAAAAGCTCCCGATGTGACGATGTCTCACTCTATATCCACTTAACCTACTGAATACTTGAGTATTCTCCATCCCGACCTTTGGACACAAATACATATGAAGATAGATGGCCTCGTGCTAACATTTATAGATCCTATGTATTTAGCCTAAATAGAAGATAAAATTTAATAATGTATTTTTATTCTTTCTTGAGTAACTAAATATTGATTTGTACATGTTTTTGTATAGCTCTTAAGTAGATTTTAATAAATTGATTTGTACATGTTTTTGTATAGCTTATGGCTAGCTATAGAGACTCCTCCACATATGCGGTTGTGGAGGCTTTGTAGATACCGCCATAGCATCTGCAAATCCACTAGCAGAGGTACACAATTTTTAAATTTGTTAAATTTTGGAGGTTCATTATTTCTTATTAAACTTAAATCTACAATATCAAATTTTGTAGGTATATATATGAGTGTGAAATATTTAATTTGAAAATTAATTATTTGTATGTAGCTTACCCCTCGTGAGTCTATTGTTGTCCCTACGAAGCGTCAACAACAAATCGATAGGGATCATGACATTGCGGTAAGATTGCACATGCATTTTAACTAAATTGTACAAGTTTCTAAATTTTGAAGGTATTTTAAAATTTTGGGTGTTAAAAACTTGTTGTTTATGAATGTGCAGGTTAGGTTGCAGGCATGCTTGGAGACACCTAGGACCACACGGATGAAATCCGTAGTGGCATCTCCCTCCACTACATCCCGGAGTCGTGGACGTGCTTTACTTAGCGGGCGAAGAGAGGAAGATGTTTCATGAGTAGATTTATAGTCCACTTGGATGCCACATATATGTGGTCATGAGTACATCTATTCACAGTCCATTGTATATATATCTAGCCTTTTGCGACCGCATGTGGTCCCATATGTACATTATGGCACGTGCTTAGTTCGAGATCTGTATACATACATTATGAACTTATACATGTACATATATATTTTCAGAGACGTGCGCGTCTGGAGCACACTTTATTTGATTCTTATATATATATATCCATGTGTGTTGGTTAAATAAGGCTATAAATTTGGTTATTTTGGTATTATTGCTAACTCTGAGAAAGTGGGTTTTGATCTTTGTTCGGTGGATTTAGTGTATTACTTCTAGTTATGGATTTAGTGGAGAAAGTAATGAAATGGCGGACTTAGAATTTGGGAGTGAGAAAGATGGATATTTTTTGTAGGTTGATTACTTTTTATTTTTCTCATTATTTTTCTCTAGTTTTTTATTTTGTTTAAATAAGTTAATTTTTTGGAAAACTCAAAACTATACTTAGCCATTTAAAACTTTAAACTAATCGGAATAAGTTGTATTCTTAAATTATGTATCTTCTACCTTGATGATGATGTGGATCATGTATTTGTCTTCTTGAATACATGTAGATTATGATTCTATATGCACACTTTGTCATCTTCTAAGTAGTTTTGAGTTTCTTGACTATTATGAATAAGAGGTTTTCTTAATGATTTTATTTCATTTAAGAAAGCTGGTTCTCCTCTTTAGTGTTTTTCTAACTTGCTTTGCATCTTACTCATTTAACCATGATTATCATACAAGTGCTGCATATGATACACTCTTTGTATAGAAATTTTCCTTACATTTAATAAATTATAACCTTATGGATCTGATGTATTTTATTATTGAAGTTTGTTTATGTTCTTTCTACTTTTTCAAAGCTTATTCTATCTCCTTCTTACTTGATATTTTGCAAATTTTAGACTTAATCATATTGAAATATCCTTTGGAAAACTTTTCTTATAAATTTTTTAATCTTTGAAGCTTGACAAGTTCTTAGAGCTAAAATTTTAAACATATGCTTTCAATTTTATTTCATTAGTCTTGACAGATATCTTAGTTTGTACTTTGATCATTTAGCTTTGATTATAAGTTGGAATGTCGCCCCTTTTAATACAATCTACTTCCTTTGCAATCTATAATGGATGATGGACCTTATTGTACTCTATTTTTATTCTTACGTAATTATTTCCTTAAATGTGACAATTTATATGAGTCATTTGTAAATTGTATCTTAAAGAAGTAGTACCTGTAGCTCATCCTAGTTTTCTTGATTTCTTACTTTTGATTCCTGAAACTATCTCATTTGATAAAATATGACATTAGATCATCCTTTGAGCTTGTAAATTGTATTGTTATCAATATGATATAACTTTAGTTGATCAACATAGGAAGTATTCGTCGGGAGACCAAAATATCGTTGAAATTCGTCGGGTGACTACTCGGACTCCGTGGCACCTAGAGAGGCCTCGTCGATCAACACCTCGGCATACGGACCCTCTCTGATAGCCTCTCTCATTTTTTTCCTTCTCATTTCGGTGCTCTCGCTGTCCTAATGTTTATGAAGCTTAGCGAAATAGTGCGGTTGGAGCCGGTGTAAGGTTGCCCAATATTTGTATTTTGCAAGCGGTGGGCGTGGCACCGAACGCTGTCTTGCCGGCACGTCGGGTGGCAGGTGAACGCTAGAGGAGGCGGTGTTTCGGTGCGCGAAAGGTCGTTGATTAGGGCTACTTCGTTTGGGCTTAGTCCCTTAAGAGCCACGAGACCAAAATATCGTTGAAATTCGTCGGGTGACTACTCGGACTCGTGGCACCTAGAGAGGCCTCGTCGATCCGACACCTCGGCATACGGACCCTCGACAATAGCCTCTCTCATTTTTTTCCTTCTCATTTCGGTGCTCTCGCTGTCCTAATGTTTGCAAAAGCGCGAAATAGTGCGGTTGGAGCAGTGTAAGGTTGCCAAGCAGTTGTATTTTGCAAGCGGTGGGCGTGGCACCGACACGCTGGCGGCACGTCGGGTGGCAGGTGAACGCTAGAGGAGGCGGTGTTTCGGTGCGCGAAAGGGTCGTTGATTAGGGCTACTTCGTTCGGGCTTAGTCCCTTAAGAGCCACGAGACCAAAATATCGTTGAAATTCGTCGGGTGACTACTCGGACTCAGTGGCACCTAGAGAGGCCTCGTCGATCGACACCTCGGCATACGGACCCTCTGATAGCCTCTCTCATTTTTTCTTCTCATTTCGGTGCTCTCGTTGTCCTAATGTTTTGCAAGCGCGCGAAATAGTGCGGTTGGAGCAGTGTAAGGTTGCCAATGCTTTGTATTTTGCAAGCGGTGGGCGTGGCACCCGAAGCCGCTGCTGGCCGGCACGTCCGGGTGGCAGGGTGAACGCTAGAGGAGGCGGTGTTTCGGTGCGCGCGAAAAGGTCGTTGATTAGGGCTACTTCGTTCGGGCTTAGTCCCTTAAGAGCCACGAGACCAAAATATCGTTGAAATTCGTCGGGTGACTACTCGGACTCCGTGGCACCTAGAGAGGCCTCGTCGATCGACACCTCGGCATACGGACCCTCTCTGATAGCCTCTCTCATTTTTTTCCTTCTCATTTCGGTGCTCTCGCTGTCTAATGTTTTGCAAAGCAGCGCGAAATAGTGCGGTTGGAGCAGTGTAAGGTTGCCAAATGCAGCTATTTGTATTTTGCAAGCGGTGGGCGTGGCACCCGAACGCTGTGGCACACGTCCGGGTGGCAGGTGAACGCTAGAGGAGGCGGTGTTTCGGTGCGCGAAAGGGTCGTTGATTAGGGCTACTTCGTTCGGGCTTAGTCCTTAAGAGCCACGAGACCAAAATATCGTTGAAATTCGTCGGGTGACTACTCGGACTCAGTGGCACCTAGAGAGGCCTCGTCGATCCGACACCTCGGCATACGAACCCTCTCTGATAGCCTCTCTCATTTTTTCCTTCTCATTTCGGTGCTCTCGCATTTGTCCTAATGTTTTGCTTGCGCGAAATAGTGCGGTTGGAGCAGTGTAAGGTTGCCAAGCTTTGTATTTTGCAAGCGGTGGGCCGTGGCACCGAACCGCCCTCTGGCCGGCACGTCCGGGTGGCAGGTGAGCGCTAGAGGAGGCGGTGTTTCGGTGCGCGAAAGGGTCGTTGATTAGGGCTACTTCGTTCGGGCTTAGTCCCTTAAGAGCCACGAGACCAAAATATCGTTGAAATTCGTCGGGTGTACTCGGACTCGGACTCCGTGGCACCTAGAGAGGCCTCGTCGATCCGACACCTCGGCATACGGACCCTCTACAATAGCCTCTCTCATTTTTTCCTTCTCATTTCGGTGCTCTCGCTGTCCTAATGTTTGCAAAGCGCGAAATAGTGCGGTTGGAGCGAGTGTAAGGTTGTCAAGCTTTGTATTTTGCAAGCGGTGGGCGTGGCACCCGAACCACCTGCTTGGCACGTCGGGTGGCGGTGAGCGCTAGAGGAGGCGGTGTTTCGGTGCTGTGAAAAGTCGTTGATTAGGGCTACTTCGTTCGGGCTTAGTCCCTTAAGAGCCACGAGACCAAAATATCGTTCAAATTCGTCGGGTGACTACTCGGACTCGTGGCACCTAGAGAGGCCTCGTCGATCGACACCTCGGCATACGAACCCTCTCTGATAGCCTCTCCCATTTTTTCCTTCTCATTTCGGTGCTCTCGCTGTCCTAATGTTTTGCAAAGCGCGAAATAGTGCGGTTGGAGCCAGTGTAAGGTTGCCCAAGCGTATTTGTATTTTGCAAGCGGTGGGCCGTGGCACCCGAACGCTGCTTGGCGGCGCGTCCGGGTGGCAGGTGAACGCTAGAGGAGGCGGTGTTTCGGTGCGCGAAAGGTCGTTGATTAGGGCTACTTCGTTCGGGCTTAGTCCCTTAAGAGCCCTGAGACCAAAATATCGTTCAAATTCGTCGGGTGACTACTCGGACTCCGTGGCACCTAGAGAGGCCTCGTCTGATCCGACACCTCGGCATACGAACCCTCTCTGATAGTGCGGTTGGAGCAGTTTAAGGTTGTCAAATGCTTTTGTATTTTGCAAGCGGTGGGCGTGCACCCGAGAAACCGCTGGCAAGCACGTCCCTTAAGAGCCCTGAGACCAAAATATCGTTCAAATTCGACGGGTGACTACTCGGACTCCGTGGCACCTAGAGGAGTCGTTTTCAAAATTTACAACTTTTTAAAATTTACAACTTTTTCAAAATTTACAACATTTTCAAAATTTACAACTTTTTCAAAATTTACAACTTTTTCAAAATTTACAACATTTTCAAAATTTACAATATTTTCAAAATTTACAAACTTGACTTTTCAAAATTTACAAATTTTTCAAACAATGTTCAAGCTTCTCTTAGCTTCGAGAATTTAAAATTCTCTACTAACGATACCAACCACGTGAAGGTGGAAGCTTTTCTGGCACCACTAACCTAAACATAAAATTGTTAGTCAAAGAAATTTAAGTTTCAAATCAAAACCATATACTAGATCTTTAAACTAAAAAAATAATATATATATATATACGCTATATAAATTGAAACTTGAAATTAAATATATACCGGACATGTGAGCATTGTAAATTCATTCGATGAACCATCGGGATCGGATCTACGAATAGCGAGACAAGATTGCTTCATGATCGACTCTCGAACCTTCAAAGAATCTTGTTATTAGGTCTTCCTCGATATCTATACAATTTGAATATTTGTCGCTAGAACTAGATGTGAATATAAGAGTATTTTCTGTGTGTCTCAAAGTCTTGAACACCCAAACAGAGGAGTTTTTAATGGATACCGTCGAAGCCAAGTTCGAGTAACTACCCTTTGACCCCAGGATACTCAATCTCTTCGCCATCTATAATAGGAGAAGTCAACTTCTTTCTTTCCTCGATGCGACGACATAAGAAATAGTGTTCCTTCTTCATTGTCTTACATCATGATTCTGCAAACACATGTCCTCTGAAAAATAACCAAGGTTGAAAAACTCAAATTTAAATTACATATTAAAATTTCAATGGACATAACTCAATACAAAAATTAAATAAATAAGCTGGATAAATACCTTGTCGCACCAAAATTGAAATTTCGTCAAAGTCCTTGGATGTTGTAACTTCATCTGCGAGAAACAAGTTGTAGTGCTTGTGGAGGTTGATAACTAGGAAGCGGAGTTAGAGGCCTCTACAAATCCATCCTTCCACCCATTCTTGTGAATCACACTCAGCGGTGACAAATTCGATACAAGATGCACAAAAACATGTCAACTTTCTTGTCCATACGGCCCACGACAGTAGCGTCGAGCTACAAAATGAGTGCATATCTTGGACCAGTGAGTGTCATACTGATCCTCGTAGTTAGCAATATGTTTTCCTCTATCGACCAAAAATATCTGCAAGCTTTGTGGAATTTTCTTGAGAACCTCGGGTCATGTTGTCGAGTACACCATTCCACTATGCTCTTTGCATCTTTTAATTTAGCACCATCTTTGTACTTGACTCTTCTCTTGCAAGAGCTCTTTTCACACATGCCCCTGCCGTCATGCTCTCCTTTTCCATGTCGGCCTCGGTGAAACTCCAAATATGTTGCACACCCATCTTGACATGCATTACTGCTCATCGATAAAACATTCGTGCATTCTTAAGCGAGGCGTGCAATTATCGACCATATATAATGTTGTTTGAAGTGGATGTCCCTATCGGACAAGTTTCCATAAAATAGCTGGAAACACCCTTGCACAAATTCGGTAGAATGAGTACGATCATCACTGATATAAAAGTGGTACTCTCTTAAAATTTTCAATCATTCTCTTTACTGTCAGGAGAATGTATAAATGTTATATGCACAAAAATGGCAACTTGTACTGAGTTGTAATATTGCGATTGAACCTCCATTTGTGGTTGCAATGTGTAATTCTCTGCAAAATCGACCCTTTGAAACAATAGTACCAATAGGAAATGTGTCTTTGCATAGCTGGAATTGTTCATCCAACCATCGAGCTCTATGTGTATGCCTCGCATACTCATAAACAAGTTCATCCTTAAATTTTCTCATAAATTGAAAAATGGGCATTTGTTCTGTAACTAGCTCACACCGTTTCGATTCTTTTCCATCTTTATTGGTATGCAAGTGATTTATATTTATCAAATTCAACTAAATTATGTCCTATTGTACCTTCCATTTGCTCATGGATGCTGACTTTCCAATTTAGGTAATCCGCGCATGTACTACTGACTTTCATCTAAACAATCGACTATAAAAAAATTGTCAACTTCTTTTCACAAAATATAGTAGGAATGAAATCCTAGAAGATATTGGTGGAACTTGAACACCACATTCGGATAACATAGTTTGAGAATGAAAAATGGAGCGAATACGTAAAAATTTAGCATAATGCATTGCAAATTCAACATGTTGCCTACAATGACAAGTGGTGCGAGCATGGTTGATTTTCACATAGAATGGTTTTGACATTTCAAAAAAGCGTTGACTAATTTTAATTTCATTCTCTTGTTCAAACTTACGAAAAATTGAGTTTGAGTCATATCTAAGAAATGCTTTGGATGTGGTTCACGATTAGTAGAACCAACTCTCCGTTTTATAACATCTCTTGTATTAGGTGAAACTCTAGTGTTATCATGCCAAAATTTAATAACAACTTCTCTTATAGCATCAGAATTATTTTTGTCCTTACGCGGTGCTCTAGCAGAAAATGCCCAAAAATCGACATTATTGAGTGACTGAAGGATATTACGTCTTTCAATTGCTTTCATTAGAGTTTTTCGATTAACTTGCAACATTCGACTTGTTTGCGTAATCAAACGTTGTTTTTTATTGATTCACTTACAACACTAGTAGCAAGTACACGACGCACAATATTACTATCCCTAGTGCGTCTCTTTACACCAACAGTGTGATATGCATCATGAAGGTTTTCAACAATTGTAGAGGTTTGACCACGTATGTTAGATGTTGTCAATCCTAAGGTGTTTAATGTAGGTCTCATTTTAATCAATTTCATCAAACTAACCAACAACTGACATCTTTGGGAATCATTTAAAATTTCAAAATGATTATCCCAAATTTCACTAGCTTTTCTTCTGATTTGTCGTTCAGAAAGTTTGTCAGACATTGGTTTCAAAATGTTTTCATCAATTTCAATCAAAAAATTAGGTTTCTTATGTAAAATCCTAGGAGGTGTTTTTGTCAAATTTTGTTTGTCTACAGTTTCAACATGAATTTCCTTATTCACATTTTCATTGTCTCCTTGATTTCAACATTTGCTACATCATGAGTATTTAATTCTTCTTGACATTGTGACGGTAAAAACTTCTTCATCACGAGTATTCAATTCAACTTCAACATTGATAGTAGAAACATTACCTAGTTCTTCATTGCTTACAGTAGTTGGGATTGAAGATGAACCTCTTCTAGATTCACGAAGTTTCCGCATCCGCTCAGCATTTTCAATTTTGTTGGCCTCTAATTCGTTTGGTGTTTTTACTTAATGACTTCCTTTTTGACTTCGTTTTTGTCTCCCATGATGTTTTGCTTTCGGTGATAAAAAAACGTGCGGAAAAAACGAGAATTTGTGATAATTAAATGCGGTAAGGTCGAGTAAAAATCACATGGTAATCGGACGTTGGGATGTGTGTAAATATGGTTTATAACCATGGCCGCTTTATAAGCCGCGCGCTTTATAAACATGCGCGCTTTATAAACATGACGCGCTTTATAAACCGCGTTCGCGGTAGTTTTACAAAAAAACCGCGATCGCGGAGCTATTTGCCGAACCTTAGCCTCGGAAAATCTTTGTTTTTCCCCAACCAAAGCTATGGAAGGTCATTATGAAGTGCAAAAGATCAAAAAACCTCAAATCTGCTCTTCCAAAGACTTGAACCATGCTAAAAAACTAAAAACATTTCACAAAAATGGTGCCATCACGTAGGGTAGACTCTTAGCTTTGTAAAAATATTGTTTTTAAAGTGAATAGAATAAGATAAATATCATTTTATAATTTATTACTAACAATAGGTCCTTAAGACATTTTTTCCCGTGAATGTTCATGTCTACGTTTAAGACTGTAACTTTTGTTTCGCTTATCAAAATATGATAAAAATTATACCATCCCAAGCGTGGACAAATTCTATGCACCTTAAAAAAAAAAAAAAATTTGATTTCGATATTTTTTGATATAGTTATGGCGGGCAAACGGAAAGCGCTCCATTTTCTAAATATTTTCAGACCACTTTCACGGAAAAAATCATAAAAAAAAAAATATTGCTAAAAAAAATACAAAATAAAATCCATCCCAAGATAGACAACTACATCTAACTTTTCACCAAAGGAAAAAAAAAAATAACAAGATTTGGTCATCCAAAATGCGGGCAAACGGACTCTGATCTTATAAGTTTTTGAAAAAAAAAAAAGTAAGTCATATAATTTTAAGTGTTTAATATAGCTAAACTTGTCCGTTTTTACAAAAATTAGTATTTTAGAAACTAGATTCGAATGCTACGATTCATATTTATATAACTTTTTCTAATTTAGAGTGCATGTATAGCTAATAATCCCTACAAGTTGAGATTTCACTTTTTTTTGCAATATGACGTCCACGGATGACCCTATATTTGTCCATCAACCGTAACTAACCCCTAAACCTTAAACCCGTAACTCTAAACCCCGAACCCTGAGTCATAAACCTTAAACCATGCACCCTAACCCCTAAACCCTAAACCCTGAGCCCTGAGCCCTAAATCGTAAACCCTAAACCTTAAGGCCTAAATGTTAAATCCTAAAGGTCCCTAAATCCTAAACCCTAAACCCTAAAAACTAAATCATAAACCCTAAACCCTAACCCCTAAACCCTAAAATCTAAACCCCAAGCACTAAACCCTAAACCCTAAACCCTAAGCCCTAAGCCCTAAACCCTAAACCCTAAGCCCTAAATACTAAACCCTAAACCCTGAACTCTACGACCTAAACCCTTAACCCTAAAACCTAAACCCTAAACCTCGAGCCTTAAACCCTAAACCCTGAACCCTTTACCCTAAACCTTGAACCCTAACCTTTAAACCTTAAACCCTAAACCATAAACCCTAAATCCTCAACCCTAAACCTTAAACCCTGAGCCCTAAACCTTGAACCCTCAACTCTCAACCCTAAACCCTCAACCCTGATACCTAAACCCTAAACCCTGAACCCTTTGCCCTAAACCTTGAACCCTGACCTTTAAACCTTAAACCCTAACTCCTAAACCCTGAACCGTAAACCCTAAATCCTCAACCCTAAACCTTAAACCCTAACTCCTAAACCCTAAACCGTAAACCCTAAATCCTCAACCCTAAACCTTAAACCATGAGCCCTAAACCCTAAACCCTATACCATAAACCCTAAGCCCTAAACCCTAAACTCTAAGCCCTAAATCCTAAAACATAAACCTTAAACCCTAAAACCTAAAACCTGACCCCTAAACCATAAACCTTGAGCCCTAAACCCTAAGCCATGAACCCTAGGCCCTAAGCCATAAGACCTAATCCAAAACCCTAAACCTTGAACCCATGCAAACATAAACCCTTAACCTAAACCTTAAAAACTAAACCCTAAACCCTAAACCGTGAACCCTCGACTCCTCGACCCTAAACCCTAAACCCTCAATCACGATCCCTAAACCCTAAACCACAGAACCTTGAGCCATAAACCCTAAACCCTAAACCTTGAACCCTAAACCCTAAACCTTGAACCTTGAGCCCTAAACCATAAACCCTCAACCCTTAACCCTAAACCATAAACCCAAAACTCTAAACCCTAAACCATGAACCCTAAGCCATGAGCCCTAAACCCTAAACCCTAAAATATGAACTATGAGCCTTAAACACTAAACCTTAAACCCTAAAATCTAAACCTTGAGTCCTAAACCCTTAGCCCTAAACCCTAAACCCCAAACCCTAAACCCTAAATCATAAACCCTCACCCAAAGGAAAGTCCTAAAAATATCATTCAACATGTTTCAGTGTGTAGGGAATAGTGTTTAAGGTGATCGATCGACTCATTTAGTTTTTATGAGAGACTACTTCCTTTGAAGGCCTAAAAAGGCATTTTTGGCCATTTTATAGTTAATTGAACACCCTTCAGAACAAGCTAAAATGAGCTAGTCATGTCACTGAGTTATCAAGGACCATTATTTGTGAAGTATTAAGGCATCATTTGTCTCCATAAGAGACATATGAGCAAAAACATGTATGAGAATCATGAATTTGATTCCATGAAAGGATGATTTTAGAGCTAGGAAAGGTGAGGGGATGATCTTTATATGGAGCACCATGTTTCTAAGAATGAGCAATCATCTGAGTTCACTTGATGTAATTCACTTGGTATTATTTGTAACAACTCATTCAACACCTAGTAGTGTTATCACACCTTAAGGAGGAGGCACATTACAATCACCTCATTTTCGCCATAGGATAGGAATCCCATTCAGGGAACAATCCTCTATCTACAAAGTGAGGGTCTCTTTTTAGAAAAACTATCTTCTAGACTATAAGCTGTTGGAGCTACGAGACCACTTCCATAAGGTGCATAGTGACCCTAATTTCTTATATTTACTAAAATAAATTTAAAGTATAAGAAATAATAAAATTATAACGTGTACTTCCCAAGCCAAAAAAATTAAAACGAGAGTGCGTTTTTTTTTTTTTCGGATTCTTGTCCACTTTTGGCCCCCAACTTCGTGCACTTACCCATTGTTCAAACTTGATATCCCCAGGTTTTGGCTTTATGAATAGGTTATGGCGCATGTTTGCTAGATAAAACACAAATTCTATCCTCCTCCCCACATGCGGACCTTGAAGAAATACTTAATCATGTTCATCGCCACACAACATGTTCAAAGTAGACATGCCTGCATAGAAAGCAATCACAATCAACGCACCCTAGGCCACGCAACCTACTTCATCCTTTCTCATTGAAAGTGATGGGAAAATTAAGTACCTCACTTCGAGAAATGATGATATATTGAGCATCCAAAATAAAACTATGATATCCATATGGAGAGAAAATGTCGATTTCAAACGATACTTTCCCGCCATGCAATTCTTAAGTATATTGCAAAATATGCTTCAAAAGCATAGCAATGTTCATAAACCTATCACCAAATGCTATCCATATTTTCAAGAGATGCTGACGCAAATAATCTAGCACACATTACGATTCACAAAATGCTCATAGAGAACATTGTTGAACATGACATAAGCGCACATGAAACATGCCACATGGTGAAGAAAAATACCACTAGTTATGTGTAGCCGTTCGTTTGTATCATTAAATGTTGGCAACAAAATCTTAAGACGTGTCATTGAAAGTGATCGTTGATGTACAAGAAACAACCACTTTCTTGGATGCATATGGAATTCTCCATGTAACCATGGAACATCTACCACTTATTCATGTTGCTCGAGATTGGAGCTATAACAGGAACCGTAAAGGAGATAAATGGAAACTCCCGGTCATTAAAGAAATTTTCGGGTCCACCCAAATTTTTGGATGTCCTAGCTTAGGATTCAACATCATATGACCTTTTATGTTGGTCAAAACTCCTTTTATACAAGCCTTTCAGAAATATTACCTCTAAATTTGGCTCAACCCCACATGCCATGAATGACACTTGGGACATGTTCAAACACAACTACAGACCATGGCATGTTTTATGCACTACCATGAGACATAGGACATGATATAGATGTTAGTTCAGTGCGAGGTCGAATGCAACGGTATTCAACACGAACCATTGCAAGAATGGCAAGTCTTTGCGAGAACTTCATCGAGGAAACAACACGAGTCTTGGCAGTCTTGAAATGTTGAGGAAATGAGACTACTATCACTCAACCCATCGTAAATACTACCCTATACTTTGATAACACCTCCGCTACTACTTTACTCAACACTTCTTGTATCCAAAGTGGCATTTTTCATTTAAGGGGTATCAAATGTATTCATGTTTAGTGAAAATAAAATTGTCCACAAAAGGCTACCATTCATGATATAAATTATGCAAATGTACAAAGGTCTTCATGTATACATGTTTAGTTCAGATGTCGTGATATAATATTTGCAACTGCATATGTATGAATCTGTAACAAATTAAATGTACACATACAACATTTCAATGTAATGTTACATCTATATTCCTACACTACCACTATCAATCACACGCCTTAATGAGTGTATAGAAGACTTCATGTATTCATGTTTAGTTCAAATAAACTACTCCCCATAACGCTACCACTCATGATATAAGATTTGCAAATGTATATGTACAAATTTGTAACAAGTTTGAAATGTAGAGATGAAACCTTTAAATGAAGTGATATCTACACTTACAAAATCAATCAAACCCCTTATCAACATCAACTACAAAAGTAATAACTATCCCTCTAAATCAAATAACATATACCATTCAGCATTCACATTGCATTGTACACATGCGATTCTTTAGTCATATCTCATTGATAAAATAGAAACATCTATTAATTTTGATTTTTAGTTAGTTTTGTTTGATTTCTTTATTGTTTTATATAATTTTTTGTTTATTTGTTATTTATTGATTTTGATTTGTAATTATTTTTAATTTGTTTGATTATTACAAATAAATATTGGATAGTGGACTATATGCATTGGATTTGGGATTCATAACGGTGAAATTTGAAGATTGAACTTGCATAGAAGTTGGAATTTGGAAGTTTGATGAACTCATTTTGTATAGAATTGTAAGTGAGTCATTTCTATCATTTTCTTAAATAATTTTTTTAAAAATGTAATTTGAAATTCTGTTTTAAAATGCTCATAAAATTTAATGATATATATGAATCTTTAAACTAATTAGTGCAACATTAAAATTTATGAGATAAAAATTTATTTGTGAAAATCTATGAAATTGATTAGTCAATATATTATCCAAATTAAATAAAAGTCACATGACTATGGGAGAATATTATAAAGATAAAAAACATCCATATAAAATGTGTTTTGTAATTTGTTATAAAAACAAATTTGATGTGTATTAAATTTTGAATGCCAAATGACATCCATATAATTTTTTAGACTACCACATAATTTTATTGGGACGTGTAACATTGAACGTCAAAATCTAGCACTTTGGACAAAGGTACACAATTCCATTCATCAAAGTGCTAAAACAACCTCAATAGGCAATGAGTCTTCCTCTACCCATTCCGAGTTCATAAATGGACCAAATAAACCATGTAAAACATCTAAAAAGAAGAGGAAAATGGAAAGGGAACACTTGTGAGGAGTTTTGGATCTCACCATGCTATTCTTTACTTGCCAAGAATCGTAAGAACATGGATGGATGTTGAGTATTAATGCTCCCCAAATGTGCTACTGACTCACATCATGAATATTAATACCTTATGTGGATTTCTCCATTAATTTTAAATTTGTAATATCTCATGTCCCTATGTTTAATCTTTTCAATTAGCCACCCTCGAATTGAAACATACACGAGAAATAATAATTGCATATAGTTAGAGGAAAATCATTCATCGAACTTCAATTTGGATAAAACCATCGATAGAGGCTGAAATTGGAGGATGATAGTGCCCAAAATAGATGATATTATCTTGGGATGTTTTTGATATCCAATTTTAGAATTTCTAGGAAAATACAAGTTTTAAGATGTCTTTGATACAAGTTCGGGAAAAATACATAGTTTCAAAGTACATATTTCCCTATACCTTATGACAAAATATAAGGGCCATGGTGATAGTTGCAATCCAAATCTCTAATATCAAGTTGCACATTTTCTAATTTTCATTATTGGATTGGCATAATAGGGGTATAATCATGAGCATCATTATTTCTTCATTTTTAAAATTTCAAAATAAATAATATAATGCATGGAAAGGGCATGATTGTACTTCTTTCATTTTTAATTTGCACATTTGGAATATAGATCCATCTAGAGGGCATGATTATGTGGGTGGAAGGTTTCACTTTGGGTCTAGTAACACCCTTAGTACATATGGGTCTAGTGACACCGCAAGAAACTATTCCTCTCAATCCCTTTTAAGGATAGTTGATTTAAGTGACACCTAAATTCTTTTGTTATTCTATGCATTAGATCAAGTGACACCCAACCTCTTTTGGTTACTTATATGTTGGGTCAAGTGACACCCAACTAAGGAGAAAAATGGTACTTTGTTATATGTTTTTGACACATAATTCATGTCACAACCATCCTTATCAATGTCTTATGTATATCTAGAATATTTGAATGATATACAACACCGATTCGAACTATAGGTGAACTCGGAAAATAATCCTTTACATATGTAGCCCGTTATGCTAACTCTCTCCTCTCATTTTTTGTCGCAGTCACATTTCAAAACATGTATGCCCCTGTATCGAGAACTCCCAAAATAACATGGACATCCTCTAGTATAAATGTCATCTCTATCACATCACCAATGACACACCATGTAAATGTGTTGGATGCGATGCTCCCACTCACCAATGAAAATTCATACCAAATCCAAAT
Organism: Taxus wallichiana var. yunnanensis; assembly: GCA_018340775.1. NCBI lineage: Eukaryota > Viridiplantae > Streptophyta > Pinopsida > Cupressales > Taxaceae > Taxus > Taxus wallichiana. Next base: position 912,928,983 of record CM031239.1, on the reverse strand, counting down.
CTTATGTGATCCATGCCATCTACCTTATCCATTCATAATATAAGGCCTATAGTTAGGTCCTATCCATATCCAAAAATCTCTCTAATGAATCCAACAATCACGCGATATCTATTGATCTCCATAGTTGGATCCTCTATGGGATTTATAAAATATCAAAAAAGCACCCATTAGTCTTTCTTTAGAGAAAAATCATCAAATCATCATTAACCATCATTAATCATTAATAAAAACATAAAAATCAAACATACATCACTATCACTATGACATCAACCCATCTCAAAAATAAAACATCATACCGACGACATTGGCCCCCTTTCCAAACCACATCATCCATTTTTCTAGAAGACATCAGCCATATTATTCTCCCTAAAAAATCATCCACTCGCATAGATACATTGTCCATGTTAAATCCCCATGATTCTATCAACCACCCTTTGACATCATCTACCTAATAGGGATGATGTCGTCTACAAATTTTTTTTTGTGCCTTTTAAAAAAATTAATCCATCGACACTAAAAATAAAAATGCATCCAATCCCACCTAGATATCAACCCAATCTTCATTTTGATTATCTTTGGGGAAAATTTCGTTATCCATTTTTTTCTAGGATTTCTCCTAACCACCATTTCCTCGGTTTAAATGAAAAACCTACGGAGGAATTTCTACAAATCACTCTCCTCGGTTGTCACCTTGTTTGCCAACACCTCTATCTCACATTTTGGTCATTGTCTTTGGTTTCATCTCAAACATACAAATTGGATCTCAATAATTCCACAAATAGAAACTACACAAAATGACAAAAACTCACTTGAATTTCTATCTATACAAAATTTCTACACCCTCTTCTCGTGATTTCTCAATTCCTTCAAACCATGATAAATTTTTAACCATGAACCAGATTTTCACTTCAAAGAATCATCATGATCATATTATCAAAATGAATTCAATGATATATTAGACATATTTTTCTAAAAAACTTCAAAAATTACCTATTTTCTAGACCCATAATCGTTACCCACTTGATTTGCGATTACACTTTCCTACACATTATCTCACCTTTGTATAATCTATTTATTCACTTATCCTCTCATGAGATTTCCTTAGTCTATGGTTTATTTCTTATTTATATAATTTATATTTTAGTGTTTCTTTTCATTTGTGCTTAGGTTATCATAGAAACTCTTTCTTCACTCTCACATAAAGGAAATTATAATGGTACTGTATGCTTTGTTTTGTTTTTGTTTTTTTCTTCTTTCTAGTTCTACACATTTTATTTATTATTTTAATTTCAAGTGTTTATATTATTTTCTGAAGACCATCTCATGTACATTTTTATGAATTTGGTTAGGGATAAGATAGAAATAAATGTGGAACAATCCCATAGAATTGCAACAACAAGAAATATAGAATTAACATAAATAAAATGCACAACAAGAAGACATGATTTAACATGGTTCACCCAATGTGGACTACATACACCAAGAAACACATGCTCAAATTTTATTATAAGCCGGCAAGAGTACAATCAACTCTCGGATCAGTGTTCTCATAATTACAATGCACAAATCTTGTTTGGAGCTACGGTTAACAAAATCTCCCATATTCACACTTGAATTCACACACACTATACATCTCCCTACTGTATGTCCAACTATTTATAAGAACATCAATAGGTAACTACCTAAGAAGTTCTACATTACCATGGGCACCAATACCATGGGCCAAGAAACCAACCCATCACAACTTCGTCAAATACCACATATGCAATCAATATATGAAAAAACCACATTTTTAATTACTCTCAACATGAAAACATGCTCCAACATGAAAAAATGAAGAGTGTACAGTACCTTTTAGTGTACAATTTACAACACATCTAACATGAAAACATGCTCCACAACCTAACAATTTCCCACTTGATCTTGATTTCCCGAGCAAGCTTCTCAACCTTTCACTATTTTCCATGAAGGCCAACCAAAGATGAACATAGCTTTAGTTTCTCTTTTGTGACCACCTTGGTCACCATGTTTACATGATTTTTCTGTTATGAATCTTCTCTAGCTTCAATTTCTCTTCCTCCAAAGTTTTCATGATGAAATAGTACCTTAACTATATATGCTTTGTCCTAGAGTGGAAGGTGGAGTTCTTAGGTAGGTTTATAACACTCTAACTATCACTATGCAACTTCCATTCCTCCCACTTATGCTCCAACTAATTAAGAAAGCTGTTATAACCAAATCATCTCTTTTCTCACCTGTGGCAACAAAATAATCAACCTCCATGGTTGAAAAAGACACAAGCTTATGTAGTCGTTAAATCTAGCTCACCATTGTGTCACCTATAGTAAACACATAACTTATTGTGCTTCTCCTGATATCTAAATCTATAACCATGTATGAATCTACATAACCACACAAAGTGGTGTTTGATCCACTGTAGCACAAAACTATCCCCACGGTCCCTCTTAAGTACTAAAGGATCCACTTCACTTATTATCATTGTTCTCTATCTGGATCAATCATGAACCTACTCACTTCTCCCATTGCATGGTAAATGTATGGCCTAGTACACACCATGACGTATATTAAGCTATACCAACTAACGATGAGTAAGGTACCCTAGACATATGGATTATCTCCTTCTCTATCTTGGGACACCGATCCTTTGATAACTTGAAATGACCTAGCAAAGGAGTCCCAAATAGTTTAACATCTTACACAACGAACCTCTCTAAGACCTTATTAATGTACTCTTGAGATAAATTCATCTTTCTTCCCTTCCTATCCGAGATATTCTCATACCAAGGATTTGTTTTGCTGCCCCCAAATCCTTCATAACAAAGGAATCACTAAGTTGTTCCTTGAGTACCTTTATTCCCTACATTTTTAGCTGCAAGAAACATGTCATCTATATACAAACACATGCTAATGTAGCTTCCATCACGAAAATTATTGAAATATATGCAATGGTTTGAATGAAACTTGGATTATCCTTGCTCCATCATAAAAATTTCAAATTTCCTATACCACTTCTTTGGAGCTTGGTTGATCCCATACAATCTCTTCTTTAGTTTGCACACCATGTTCTCCTTCCTTGTGACCTCATATCCTTGTGGATTCTCCATGTATAAGTCCGTAGACACCAAAATTGGGTCACACGCTCCTTGACCCTTCGTTAAATAATCAACTTGAACACACTCACCTAACCATGGCCCCTTACACCCCACACTAATATTAATTTAATTAAATTAATCCATGTCCTCACAATATTTATTATTTAATTATCCTAATTAAGATAATTCCCACCCCACCACCTCACATATACACCTCACCTAGCCACCTCACCCTAAGTCTATTCTTAGTATGTTGCCATAACTAACTAAGACCTAACTAAACCCTAAAAATCAAAGCCTACATCCCCTCTAACCACATTCCTGCATAAGAAAAGGTAACTCCCGCTCTTTCTCGGATGAATAGAGAGATTTGGCGAAATCATTGCCATGATCTCCCATTTTTAGTAAACCTAGGGAATCCTGCCCTAACCGATGCTGGTCACCCCTGAACCGATGCCAGTCAACCTAAAACCATCATCAGTTACCTTTTATTCCCTTTAGTAACCTTATTTCAAGGTTGGAACATTTATGAGAGAAAGAGAAGGGAGACTAGAGCTGCATGTAAGTGAAAGAAGCATCCTTTTGTAGATCCATACATTTGAGCCATCACCAGGACCAATCAGAGAGCCATTGCATTCAGGAGCACTCCGGGAAGGCACCACTACAAGACCATACACATATTCTCCGATCAACCACCTCCACCACTCAACCATCAAAAACCTTAACATAGTAAGTATGGCCCTAACCAGTATAGTTTATTTTAGTTAGTAATCTTTATTACTCCTGTTATTAATCTATTCTTTGCATGCTTATTGCTTCATCACCCACTTACTTGTAAACCCAAATATCCCTTCACTCACATCACAAAATCACCTATTCTCACCTGTTGTACACTTCTGAGCATACCTAGGATCTCTATAGACCTCCCCATTCACTCGCCCAAACTTTATTTGACCTCAGATCACCCCGCCATTTAACTTATTTTGAGTTTCTTTTACCCCGACCATACCAATGCCGGTTATCCACAGCCGTCATTGGTTATGCCTAAACTAACATCGGTCGCATTTAGTCGACGTCGGTCTCTATGTTTTACACCTTGACCAAGAATAGACCCAACAATCACCATACTAGTTGACCCAAATAACCTAGAATCGACCTTGACCCAGCCCGGTACCTTAACGGGCACCTCATCTCTCAGATCCAACTATAGCCTAGCTTGTTGTGATTGGATTTTTATTGTATTTGAATGAGATACCTAAATCATATCAACTACAATAGGACCTTGTTTATTTCTCACATTAACTTGTTTTAAAACGGTGGATTGATAGTATCAGGAAGTATCGCACTTCCCGAAACTAACATAAGCTAGGCAGTCCACTATCATATATCATTTAACTATATTCTTGTGGTCTTGTTTTCTACTACAGGTAGTTCCTCCTAGCCAAAAGAAAGCTCTCACATTCAATTTTAGATCAAGAAGTTAGAACACATGCAACAACCATCAAATGACCAGCATTTAACATGTATTCCTCCTTGGCCCTTACCCTTATCTGTTTCATCATTCCGAAAAGCTAAAGAAAATGGTGAAACAAAGTCCTATAAATCACCATGAATGAATGCAGTCTTCACATGCAGTTGCTCTAAGTGCAAGTCTTCTACTACCACTATCCCAAGAAAATTTTAATTGAAGTCATCTTCACCACTTTGGAGAAAAAATATCATCGAAATCAATACCATTCTTATATGCGAACCCCTTGACCACCAGTGGGCCTTGTAAATTTTTCTACCTCTATCATCCTCTTTGACTTTGTACACCCACTTGTTCAACAATTCTCTCTTACCTTGATCAGTCTACCAAATCCCAAGTTTGATTTTCCATAAGATACTTGATGCTCCTCATCCATGAATTTCTCCCACTTATTCATGGACTCTAGATGCATTACTTCCTCAAATAACTTTGGATATCCATTGTCAATGAGTAATAAATGATTAAGATATGGAGAAAAATGTTCAGGTTCCCTTCTTACCCTAGAAGATCTCCTCACTTCAAGAGTTTGGGGTGCCGTGGAGTGGGTACATGAACTAGTTGCTTGGAAACTTTACCATCTGTAATGTCCTCCAACACTATGTACTCTTTTTTAGATTCCTCTCTCTGATCGTGTAACTATTATTTATACATGAATTTTTCATTAAAGACCATATCCCTAGACCATAAGATTTTTTTGTCCTTAAGGATCCAAATTCGAAACCAAAGTCATCCTCACCATAACCAACAAAGGTGCATTTTTCAAATTTAGCCTCTAACTTAGTCCTATCATCTTTATAAATATGAACAAAAACTTCACAACTAAATAATATAAGAAAGGAATAATCAACTTTCTTCCCGAGACGGAGCTTCCTCAGGTATGCCTCCGTCCAAGGCATTTGAAGGTCCTCTATTTATCAGATATAAAATTGTGCTCACTACTTCCACCCAAAATTGAAGGGACATCCCTACATGTAACCTCATGCTCCTAGCACACTCCATGATAGTCATGTTCATTCTTTTTGAAAATCCATTCTCTTGTGGAGTTCTGGAACTTTCCTTTGTCTACAAGTTCCATTCCTAAAACGATAATAAAAATGTATCATTACAATATTGTCCTCTAATTAACTAAAATGTTGATTTATTAAGTTAATCTAACTAGGAGAAACAATAAATAATACTAAATAAATATATAAAGTGACCCAAGCAACTAGGCTAATGAATTTAGAAACCCTAATTTGTAAGAAGAGTAAGGAAATGACTTAGCTGATCTGGAATGTGTCGTAAAATGAATTAAATATTCTAGAAGTAGGAACAAACATGCAAAGGTCCTAAAAAGGATAGACATGAGTTGTTTGACTGGATTAGGACACCTAAGAGAGGATCAAGGTGCATATGGGTGCCCTAGTATGAGTTTTGAGCGCCCGAGTACGTATAGGAGGTATAGAAACCAAAATTGTAGGGTTGGAAGATGATGTGAAGTCTATTGTTGCTATCTGTCATGTGTAATATGTTTCTCAATGCCATCAAAACCTAAAAATAAAAAATACAAATGAAGGGGGTAAATCTTGTCCTCAAGCGCCACAATGGTGGACTTACTAACTAAGCGTTGCACTACATCTCAGACCCAATGTAGTTTTATGTACTTGTGTGTGCAATCATGCCCTAGGTGCTCTTGTGTTAGTCACACTTTGTGAAAGTAACGAGCAATAACTATGTGTAGAAATGTAATAGAATGGTGGATGGAATAGAATAAAATTCCCTCCTATGCAGTGTGATGCAGATGAACCAACCTTGTGCCTTGTGATGGAGCTAGATGGATGCAAATGGAGCCTTTGATGGATGTAACCTTAGGTGATGATATTAGTGACTAGTGCTTGGTCCCTCATTATGGTCTCATAAATTTATATTTATATGGTTATCTTGTTATAATTTTATAATTAACTTAGAAAAGGCCAAGTGCAAGAAATATGAAATGCTCAAATGGCTAGAAAGTGCCCTAAAAGTGGGAAAGTGGGAAAGGATTAGGGCACTGTAGGTGCCCTAGTCAAGGCCAAAATGACGCAAAACAAAAAATAGAGTGGGCATGCATGTGTTAAAGGTCGGAAGTAATGAAAAAAAGCAAAGTAAAATGGCCAAAAGATGGGGGTTAATTAGTACTTTCTTCACTCAAAAACCATATGAATAGTAGTATAAGACCGGGACTAAATAATGTCTAAAGTGCGTGATTTTGTGACTACATTTTCCCCCACTTTATGTTGGTGAGAAGAACACTCAGTAACATAAAGTAGATAGAGATGTGTACCGATGTCCATGTAGATTGATGTAGAAAATGTGCCAAAGGACTAAATAAAGTGTGGAGTGACAAAAATATGGAGTGTGGAAACTAAAGATGCAAAGTGCAAAAAAGTGATGAGAGTTAACCTAGGGCAGAAACACGGGTGTAGTTGCCAATGTGTGTTATGTACCTACATGGTTAGTATAGTGTGTTCTTCCACAAAATGTTGTTGTTGTTTCTGCCATTGTTGTAGTTGTTGTTGACTAATTGCTTCTCATATGGTTAAACCTGTAAGGAGAACATGATCAAGAAGTTAAATATGTATGTATATATGTAAAAACACATGTAAAATACACATGTATATGTATGTAAGATTATGTAAATTTAAAATATGCAAATGAAAAATGGAACATGTGCACCTAATCCATGATGAGAGAATGGGTGTAGAAAGATGATATATTGTCCTAAGTTTTTAGGTGATCGCGCCATAGGCCGAAGACGTATAGGAGGAATTCCATTGTATCCTCTAACCTTTAACTACTTTTCAGAATGCTAAGGATTACCATGTCCTATAAAATCCACTGTGTACGAGGTTTATAGACTGGTTTGAACCCACTCGTTGTATAACCCAAAATGCTAAGGGCGAAACTAAAATGAACTAAACTAGTGCAAAAGCAATGTATAATATGTAAAACCCAAATGATTCCCCCCTCTTTGGGGGCACATGCAATGTCGTTGATAGGAGAATGTGGCCCCAAAAGAGGACCAACTGCATGAAATCTATAACTCTGTCCTGTAGGGGGGAAGGGAAAGCACTTGGTGGAAACCAAGGCACACATAAACAAGAGGATAGACAAAGACAAGTGTCGGTATGAACAAACATGTATTGAGAAAGTAATGTGCAAGCTATGAAAACAATGTATAAGCTACTAAAAAAAGTAATGCAAACATGTAAGAAGACAAAGTAATCCACATAAAGTGGGATGCAAACATGGGACATCACTCATGATATTGCAAGACACGCAAGTCCATCATGGCCACATACAACAAACAAGTGTGCATACCAAACATAGGGCAAGGCCCACATACAATAGCAAACAAAACAAGAAAGTACCAAAAATAGATAGCCATGGAAGCATGTAATCCTACAAAAAAATATTACACATGAAACACCCATTAGAATGTTAGAAAGATAACCAATATGTCAAAAGCATGAATAATTATATAATATAGAGTGCTAAGTACAAAATGAAATGATAACACCTGTGAGAGATGAATGTGGATTCCCCAACAACCAATGTAGGATGGGTAGAAGGTGAGCATCCATACTAAATGAAAAATACATGTATCTGTGATCACAACTAAGAAAAAGCGTGAACGTGCATGTGTGTATGGTATAGAGAAATGACATACAAGAGATCTATCTAGCATGTGTAATAAAGCGACCATATACAAGCAACTGTAAACAAGAATAAAAACAACCAAGATATGTAACATGTTGTGGATGGGTGTAATGGAATGCAATATGGAAGGATAGGAGTCGCGTACACCCCCAAGTGAATGGAAATGTATGCGGTGAGGTCCATTTGGTTTTCCCTCATCCATCAAGAATGAACCACAAATAAGAGTGCATCATTGAGAAATAGTCAAATATTGTGTGTTGTGTGTCTAACGCTATTTGTGATGAGTGTGTATTATGTTGATGAGACATGACCTATAAATACTATGTACGTGACCCTTATAGCTGAAGCATATATCATGACAAGATGATCGGAAGAGTGATAATGTAGCCTAAAGTGTATATCATTACTATATGAATAGAGGGAGTGGTGATGTAGCCTAAAGTGGATACCACTACAAGGTGAAGGGATAAGTGATCATTTATCCTAAAGTGTATGTCACTAACCTAGTAATGTCACATGATGGAAGGTCACTTTGTTGATGGCAAATCATAGCACCCTTGAGTGTCTACAACTTGATGGGTTGAGACTCTCAGTGCGATTGCATAACATGGAGCTTTTCCCAAGTGTGGGACCTTGTGAATCGGGAAAGCTCTCCGGATGAAGGCCGGTTCCTATTCCTTTGTTCAGATGCACACATAAAAATGCAGAGGGTTTACTCAAAACCTAATCTAACTTGCCAAGGAGATAGGGTAAGAAGATGCATAAAAATAAACCTAAACTAACAAAGGTGATGCACCGAGGAATGAAGAAACACCTGTCTTGCCAATAAACACAAACCATTAAAATGCAATGCAAGATCATGCACATATAACCAGATTTGCAGTGAAAGATTAGGAGGATGTAAATGAACACAGAGAGGGTTGAGAATCATCCATAGACATGCATTATTTTCTCCAAAGATTGATACAATACACTACAAAATGCCAAGAGGCAAAGTTGCATTATAGTTTTAGATGGGAGGTTTGAACTCCACAAATTTACCTACCAAAGAGAAGAAGGGAGGGGCAAAACAAGAATGTCCAACCTTTAGAAATAATCCCCTCCTTAAAATTTATAGGAAGAATGAGAGAGGGAAGAGAGAGGAATTCCAAATCTACCCCAACCACCTCCAAGTTGTATTTAATTCATCTCATTATGGTGGTAGGTGAGAACCCTAGCAAACCCAAAAAATGGCGAACTGTATTTTGCATTTTTGAAGAACTTATTCTCACCCAATTAAAGATATCTAGTCATAGTTGGATAGAGGACCTTGTAATATTTCTAAAAATTCCAACCTTGCATGAATTCGAGCTCCTGTGAAAAGTTATGGCCATTTGAATATCTACACCAGGGTTTGCTTTCTGTCGGGGTGTCAACGCTCAAAATGTTGCACCTCCTGAATATGCACCTCAACGCATCCATCCTCATGTCAAAATACTCTTACGTGAGCCATGGGCATGAATTTTCCATGTTGACATTTCCTGCTCTACGCCTCTAACCTGCGCCATGGGCGCGAATTTTTCCATGTCGACATTTCCTGCTCTGCGCCTCTAACCTGCGCCATGGGCGCAAATTTTTCCATGTCGACATTTCTGCTCTGCGCCTCTAACCTGTGCCATGGGCATGAATTTTTCCATGTCGACATTTCCTACTCTGCACCTCTAACCTGCGCCATGGGCATGTATTTTTCCATGTCGACATTTCTTGCTTCTGCACCTCTAACCTGCGCCTTGGCTGTTGGTGACACAATAAATATCTAGCTTTAGAGTTTCTTTGATTTCCATATATATATTTTTGTCTATATTTACCCGAGAGGGAGATATATACAACAATTTTGTGGCTCAATGGGATCACCTTTGCCTTCTAGGTAGAAGATCAGTGGCCTTTAGCAATCCATTGGGCATGGAGTCATAAGCAATAACTTGAAACCAACATGATATCGATCTCGAGCACGATGCCGCAACTCCTTCTCTCGAGAGCATCTTTGAACTATAGAAATTCAACCTAAGAGCAACAAAACTCTGTCTTTGGAGAACTTAGGAAATTGAAACCTAACTACAACAAGACAATGTGCATCCGCACTTAGAGGAATTAAAATCTAGGCTAATATTTACAAGGGTAAACCTTTTCCTTTTAGTAGAAATGTTTAAGGTAGATTCTATTAACCGAGAATTAGGAGTTCTTCTCCATCCAATGTAGACAATTGGAAGGAATTACTACTTTTACATCCTATGACCATGTAGGGGCCACTCCAAATGGCATCAAACTTGGAATGCCTTCTTGGTTTTGCCCGATCTGCATCCCATTTTAGAACTAGGTCCCCTTCCTGGAAGGTCCTTGCTCTTACTTTCTTATCAAACCATCTTTTTACTAAGGCTTGATATTTCTCAATCATTTGAACTGCATGCTCTTTGATTTCCTCCAATTCCGTCAACTCTGCATACCTGGCCTCCATTGGTTTGAACTCAACTAACTCCAACTACTTCATGAGCTCCAATGGGAAATTCTAATGATATAGGCAATACTACCTCTTTCCCATAAACCAACTTGTAGGGAGAATTACCAATAGACCTCTTTGGCGTTATCCTATCAGCCCATAATGCTGATTTTAGCTTGGTATGCCATGTCCTTTGGTTTTCATCTAGAGTCCTTCTGATGATTCTTAGCAAATTCTTGTTCGTGGACTCTGCTTGTCCATTACCCTACGGGTAATAATTTGAAGAGGTGCTCAAGTAGATTCCATTCTTGACAGCCCATTCTATAATCTTGGAACCTATGAATGCCAATGCATTGTTTGATATGATAGTGGTGGTATGAACGAACTGGTCACTATTCCTTCATAAAAGTCAAGTATGTTAGACTCATTTACTTCTTTGAGCGCTATTGCTTCGGTCCACTTGGTGAAATAGTCCATTGCCATGAGAATCCACTTGTGGCCTTGGCTTGAGTTTGGATTGATGACCCCGACAAAGTCCAATCCCCATTGCATAAATGGTTGGTCAACCAAAACTAGCTGCGATGGAAGTGCTACTAGTCTTTCTTTTCCCGTGAAGAGTGCACATTTCTTGCACTTTCTTATCCATGTATAGCAATCACTGAACATTGTGGGCCAATAATACCCTGCCTTCATTATCTTGAGAGCTGTTCCTCATGGGGTGAAATTTCCTCCAGAAATCTCCATCATGAAAATCTTGTAACACCCTCTCAATTTGATCTCGTCCCAATACACCTCAATAGAACTCCATTGATGTCTTTTCTTGAACAAAACACCATCAACAAGCACATATGGAATAGCTTGTAATCTAAAGTATCTCCTCTTTCCTTTGCTCATTTCTTGAGGGAAGAGGTCTGCATCTGTAGGAAGTGTATCATATTACGAGTCCAACAAGAAGCGGGCACATCATCATTTTCCTGTTCTTGACCACCTTGTAGTACCAAGACAATCTCTTTTTCATCACCTAGTTCAACTTGCGACTCAAAGCTAGCTGTTCACATAGTCCTTTTCCACGTACTAGTTTTGTGACCTTGATCTCGATGTCATATTCCATTACACGAGTGATCCATCCTATATGTTTCTCATTCAGATCCTTGTTTAGAAGGAAGTCCTTAACTCCCGCATGAGAGACCAATAATTGGATCTTGTTGTTTGAGACTAGGTGCTTGAATTTCTTTAAGCTCTTGATCACTGTAAGGACATGATTTTCAATGAAAGAGTACCTAGTTTCGTATTCCTCCAAGCCTTGAGTGAAGAAAGCAACTAGTTGTTCTAATCCTTATTGGTTTTGTTGTACCAGGATTGTAGAAATCGTTTCCCCACCACCGAAGGCATATAGCATGAAATCATTGGAGAAGTATGGATTGACAATGGTTGGAGCTTGAGATATAGCCTCTTTTATTGCCTCAAAACTTTCCTTGCCTTCAGCTGTTCACTTAAATGCCATGCTCTTCTTTAACATCAGTGTTATTGGCTTCACGAGAGCGGAAAAATTTGGCACAAATCTACAGAAAAAATTGATCCTTCCTAAGAAGCTTTGAAGAGCCTTCTTGTGACTTGGCAATGGAAACGCTCAAATTGCTTCAACTCTTTCTGGGTCAATTGTCAACCCCTCCTTTGAAACAATATGGCCTAGAAGTTTTCCTTCGTGAGCTAAGAATATGCATTTTTTGGGATTCAAAGATACCCCAAATATTCTACACCTACGAAATACGCCTCGGATGAAAGAGGTGATCCACTACATTTTTGGAGAATATAGTGATGTCGTCAAGATATATCAAAACTATTTTATTGATCAATCCTTTGAATACCATATCCATTTCCCTTTGGAAAGTGGCTCCAACATTTGATAGCCCAAATGGAATCTTCTTGTAGGCATAGGTGCCCCATTTGGTGGTGAAAGCCATCTTGAACTGGTCATCTTCTTTCACCATTATCTGATTATACCCTGAGTATCCATCGAGGAGAGAGAATCTCTCTGAACTAGATACCACTTGCAATATTTATTCCATTGAAGGAAGTGGGTAATGGTCTTTGAGAGATGCCCTGTTGAGGTCTCGGAAGTCCACACACAACCTTATTTCTCCACTTTTCTTCCTGACCGGAACCAAGTTTGCAACCCAGCTTGAGTGCTTGATCGGGAATATAATGCTTGCCTCTATTAGCTTGTTTAGCTCTTTCTTCATTAGAGGTTTAATGTGAGGGTTGATTAGTCTCTGCTTCTGCCTGATAGGCTTAGCATCTGGATCCAATTATATGGTATGTTGTGTCAACTTTGAATCGAATCCTCTCAAGTCTTTATAGCTCCAAGCGAAGACATCTCAGAAATTCTTGGCAAAGCTGTATGAAATCCAATTTCTCCCGCTTAGTGGCCACTTTACCAATTTGAAGTGTTTTGCCTTCCCTAACCAGGAATTGGCTTTGAATCTTCTCTCTTGACTTGTATGTTAGCCTTTTCCTTATGGAACTCGGGTCGTTAGGGTTGAAGATAGACTCAATGTTACTAAACCCTTGGGAAGCTTGTTTATCTGTAGTTTGCACTACTTGATCCCGCATCTTCTTGCTGCTCTAGTCTGTCTTGATTCCTAGGTGAGAATTCAGCCTCTTCTTGCAAAAAAATTGATGATCGTTGATCGTTCTCAAACACACTGCTAGCTTGTGTTATTATCTCTGGGCTGTTGGCCTCACAATCACATGGATATGTGATTGTGTTTTTTCCCTTCGATGTTTTCAACCACATCAAATGTTGCTCCAACTATTGCGAGCCCATCCGCATGACTTCATTTTTCTTCCTAGGTATAGACATGATGTTGAAAGCTTGAAATCCTCAATGAGGTCCCATACCATGTTCTTGTTGTTTTTAGCAGGTCATTCTTTGTAGCATGTTGTCCCCTGACTTGGTTGATGATTAGCTCGCTATCTCCAAACACACCGCAAGTTCTTTAGGCCCTTTTTCTGGCCTAATGAAGTCCATGAATCAAGGCCTCATATTCAGCCATGTTGTTTGAATAGGAAAACTGGAAATGAAAAGATGAAAAATATTTGATGTCTTGTGGTGAAATCAACATTACACCACCTCCAGCACCTTGTCTGCTTCTCGAACCATCAAAAAATAGTTGCCAAATTTCATTGTCATCCTTATGGTCTAGTTTGGTGATGCTAGGAATAGGCTGGTTTTCTTCATGTATGTCATAGACTCCTAGCTCAGATTCTTCTACTTCTTGGTAGGGATCAAAAGCATGTACCTTGCTTGCCCATTCATCAAGAGTCAAATCTGGGATGCTTCCAACTTTGGTGTCAGCTTCATCTATGCTTGGATAATCTTCTTGATCAAATGCTGAATATTTGGCATTGATTTGGCTTGGAGTATGAGGCTCAATGTGAAAGTTTGCAATTGGTTCAGATCTAATTGTGACCTTAGTACCATATCTTGTTCTGAACAACATGTGTGACCAGTCAGTAGATAAGTAGATTCCAATTCTAGCTGTGAAATCCCTTGATAGACATAGGGCAAAGAGTGGTGGAAAATCTATCACTGACACATCTTGCAAAACGGTAACATTGGGGCATGCATGCAAGGTAAGATTCAAACCTTTAATCACTCCAACCATTACTATTGCTGTCCCATCCAATTGCACTACCCCCTTTGATATGAATTCATATTGGAGACCCAGCTGATCAGCTATTTGCTTGGGCATGACAGAACTACTTGCCCCAGAATCAATCATGCAATTGTGTACTAGTTTATCCCCAATGATTAATGAAACATAGAATGGAGGGGGCTTCAAAACTTTACCTTGTTGTCCTCCATGATTCCCTTCAGGCTGAGCAACATTTTTGAGGACATTCTCTTGCATATGGACCTATTGGTTCGAAGTTGACCGATTCTTCATGGCAGCTTGTAGAAGATCTCTTTGGCCTGGGATGGATACAAATTCCCACATTGATATATTCACATTTGTCTTCTTCATTTGATCAATGATGCTAAATAGGGATGAAACATCTCTTTGTTGTCCATTAGCTGCACATTCCTTTCTTGCGCATGGGCAGCAGCAAGCTGGCATTTGAGTTGGTTTTGAAGGTGGTTTGGGCTATCCTTGTGTGTTTGAACTGTATTTTCTTACCAACACCTTGTGGAGTGATGGAAGGTTGCAGATCACTTAGAGCCAATATTTGCCCTTCACCAATATTCCTCTTCTTTGATCTTGTGTTAGCTTTGCTTTACACTCGAGAAATTGTTTGATTCATGCCACAAAAATTCTCAGCTTGCCAATTCACAAGTGCGGTATCATTTGGAGTTGTGTTTTGTTGAGATGTCCCTTGTTGCTGATTTGTTTCTTAACTCACTTCACCCTCTACGCCAGTAGTTGTCACCATCAAGGCTTGGTTCAAAGCACCATTAAAGCACATAGATTGGTTGTGAGGTTCATTGCATGGGAAACACCAATCATACTCTTGAGCTATGTTGTTTTGCACTGGCACTAATGCTTTAGAAGTAGATGCAACATTACGGTTATAGGGCTGAAATGGTCTATTGGCGGGAGGCCTTACTTGGCTTTGATTTACAAGCTGGATTGGGGGCCTATTGGGATAGTATGGTTTCCTATTAGGTTGAGCTTGAGGCTTATAAGAAGGTCTTAAGCTTTGGGCCTGCTGCCTCTTGAGTGTAACTAGCTCATTTCCCAAATTTTGCAATTGTTTCATGACCTCTTGGAGTTCATTTGAAGCACTAGAGGATGAAGTATAAGTTTCATTTGAACTTTGATTTCTAGGAGTGGGAATAGGAGCCAAAGTGGGTGCTTGACTAGTGCTTGGATTTTCTAAGTTTGGATATAAGGGCATGGGAGACCTAAGAGCCACTCACTAGCTTGAATAAGATAGTTTTCAGCCCTAATGGAAATGCTATAAGCAACAGGTAAGGTTGTGCCTCCCATAGATTGAATTAGCATAGAAATATCAGAATTCAAAGCCTTAAGATAATATAGAAAAGCACCTTTATTTTGTTGGCCTAACGGCCCCTGGAATCCTATCCCAAGACCTTTGAAATCTGAAGTTGAAGTCGAGTCAGCTGCTCATTGGGAGATCTCTTGATAGTTGTCAATTGTTCTAGTAGAGACAAATTTTCTCCCTTTTCTCCATACTACTCATGGAGAACTATGCATAAGCGATTCCATTTTGGATAGAACCCGGCTCAAGGCTCCTAAACCATTGCAATGCCTTCCCTTTGAGCGAAGATGCCAAAAATTTGACAAGCAACATCCATTTCATTTATCTCATGGGTTGCACAAATGTTAGCAATTTATTTGACATGATCACTAGGAGTGGTATGATTTTATCTAGTGAAAAATGGAATGTTCTTCAATGCTGCAATTGGAACTAGATTCTGTGCATTGAGGGAAAGTGGGTTGCTACTAGTGAAGTTGACAAAAGGGTTTTGTTGCACCATTCTGATTGGCCTGAGAACCCTTGTTGATTGGATGAAAGGTCTACCAGGTGGAGGGGTTGATAAAGTCTGTTAGGTGGAGATGGTGATCTTTGTGGTCTTCTTCCTCTCCTTCCTCTGCCTGGTGATAGTTGCAAGTAGACAAATAGCCCCTCTTCTCAAGTATCAGACCTGGTTCAAATTCTTCTCATGTACTTGGGAAACCTGTGCTGCTACACCACTAAATTCTATCCCTTCGGAGTTTCGGATGTGTTAGATAATGAGCCTCAAAAGGATAGATTCTACTAAGTTACACACCAAACTTGACAATATTAAAAATAGAATTTAAAACTTTGAAGGACCGAAGATACAGTTCTTCAATTTGATTATCGGGTCTTGTTGTGCAGCTACTAATCCCTGAAAGGTATAGGTGAAACTTAGGTCATGTAAGGTAACTTACAAAACCTGAAACACACTATGTCGGAACTTGGGACATGCTCAACACCTGGGAAAACCTGAAATACTAAAAACTATGAAATTTTGAAAGTCAAAATCTCAAAAATCTAAGAATACCCTTTTGAATATTATCCCCGATCTATCAACTGGTGAAATTTTGACTTGTTTTGAGCAAGTTAATCCCTTGAAAATTGATTTAAAAGTTCAGCACTGGAAGGTGAAAAAAAAATGAAATTGTAAAACTTGTAATTTCTTAGTCCAAATTTCTTGAAAATTCCTTCAAATCTTGTGGAATGACCTATTGGTCCCACCGGATGTGCCAAAACTGTTGATAGTGAATCACAACACCCCTGAGTGTCCGCAACTCAATGGGTTGAGACTCTCAGTGCGATTGCATAACATGGAGCTTTTCCCAAGTGTGGGACCTTGTGAATCAGGAAAGCTCTCTAGATGAAGGCCAGTTCCTATTCCTCTGTTCAGATGCACACATAAAAATGTAGAGGGTTTACTCAAAAACCTAATCTAACTTGCCAAGGAGATAGGGTAAGAAGATGCATAAAAATAAACCTAAACTAACAAAGGTGATGCACCGAGGAATGAAGAAACACTGTCTTGCCAATAAACACAAACCATTAAAATGTGATGCAAGATCATGCACAGATAACTAGATTTATAGTGAAAGATCAGGAGGATGCAAATGAACACAAAGAGGGTTGAGAATCATCCATAGACATGCATTATTTTCTCGAATATTGATACAATACACTACTAAAATGCCAAGAGGCAAAGTTGCACTACGATTTTAGATGGGAGGTTTGAACTCCACAAATTCACTGCCAAAGAGAAGAAGGGAGGGCAAAACAAGAATGTAAAACCTTTAGAAAGAAGCCCCTCCTTACAATTTATAGGAAGAATGAGAGAGGGAAGAGAGAGGAATTCCAAATCTACCCCAACCACCTCCAGTTGTATTTAATTCATCTCATTATGGTGGTAGGTGAGAACCCTAGCAAACCCAAAAAATGGTGAATTGTATTTTGCATTTTTGAAGAAATTTTTCTCACCCAATTAAATATATCCAATCGTAGTTGGACTAGAGGACCTTGTAAGATTTCTGAAAAGTCCAACCTTGCATGAATCCGAGCTCCCTGTGAAAAGTTATGGCCATTTGAATATCTACGTCAGGGTTTACTTTCTGTTGGGTGTCAACGCTCAAAATGTTGTGCCTCCTGAAGATGCACCTCAGCACATCCATCCTCGTGTCAACATACTCTTACGTGCACCATGGGCGTGAATTTTCCATGTTGACATTTCTGCTCTGTGCCTCCAACCTGCGCCATGGGTATGAATTTTCCATGTCAACATTTCTGCTTTGTGCCTCTAACCCGCACCATGGAGGTGAATTTTTCCATGTCGACATTTCCTGCTCTGCACCTCTAACCTGTACCATGGGTGTGAATTTTTCCATGTCGAAATTTCCTACTCTACGCCTCTAACCTGCACCATGGGCGTGAATTTTTCCATGTCGACATTTCTGCTCTGTGCCTCTAACCTGTGCCTTGGTTGTTGGTGACGCAATAAATATCAGGCTTTAGAGTTTCTTTGATTTCCATATTCTTCTATTTTTCTATATTTACCAGGGGAGATATATACAATAGTCACATGGTAAACGTGTGATCATGATAAGGTCCATTTGATTTGTAAACCCTCGGTAGTCGATTATGGACCGAAAAACTAAAATGCATCATAGGGTGGTGAGTGCAAAGTGCATAAAATATGATGTAGTATGTGTGATGATAATATACGACCATATGATGTGTAGAAATGTGTAATACATGATGAATAATATGCAATGTAATGTGTGTAGGTAGACTAGTAATGTAGAGATGTGTGTTATGTAGTATGTAGTATGTAGGTTGAGTAGTATGTAATGCTAGATGTAAGGAAAATAATAGTGTGACACATGTATGATGAAGACTAGTACAATGTATGACATGTAGATGTGTAAATGTCAAAATGATGTAGAATAAAATTAGAAGGTATAATGTAAATTTTAAGACATATGATGCAATATGTGTGAAGTAACGCAATGTGTAAAACCTAGTGCACAGTGTGCGGGGTTCATGTGTAGTATATATCCATCAACAGTCAAGTGTGAACCAAAACACAAGATTGTGTCATCGGGTAATGAAGATATTGGTATAAGTATGATAAGCATGGAATGTGATGATGATGTGATATGTGTATCTTTGGAAGTATGTTATGTTACGATGGACAATGCTACTAGGTTGGGGAGGGTTAGATGTTATGCCCCCAAGTGTGCATGAATGAATGAACTATCTAATGATAGTGAAGGATGAATGTCCTCCATTCGATGCATGTGGTGTCGAAAGCATATGACCCTGCTCTAAGAGTGGTGGTATATGAGATAGATGTTACATTGGTGAATGAAGTCTATGTGCATGCGATGGATGAATATATGATGAAGGCCATGGTAGAGAAAAATGTGTTGGTGATGGAGATCTACGTGATGTCAAGCGCGAAGGTGATGGAAACCCATGTGGAATAAAATGAGGTGGTGATCTATATTGAGATGAACTAACTATCATATGAATGATCCTATACCTATGTGGAGGACTAGAAGAGCAATGAGGTTGTGTAGACAATGTGCAAGTAGGTGAACTAGGAGTAGATTGTGCTTTGAGTAACATAGAGTGTGATGTGTTAGACGATGTAGGTGGTGTGCTAATTGATGTATGAGGAGATGATGACCATGGAGTAGATGGAGGGACACCATCAATAGAAATAACTTGATATCATAGAGACAATAGATTGATATCGATAATTCCAATTGAGACCGAGAAGCATGTCACACCCATCAACTATGTTTCTAACGAGGAAAGGCATAAACATAGTAAGAGGACCAACCGTAACATGTAGTTTGACGACACCAAAGGGTTTGTTCATAGGGTATTCAATTTGTGATAGAGGGTAACCGATAGCCTTAAGAAGTGGAATGGAACATGCACTAATGGGCCATGATGGGTCAACCTTAGTATTATTGATGGGGACTAAAAATATAGATGCCGTAATATGTAATTGATCGATTTGGAAATTTGTATGATAATCATGGTTAGAGAAAGAGATGATCGATGAAAAAGCATCAATGTGTTCTAATAATAAATCAAGGCCCCTTGATGTAGGAGGATGCACTTGTGTGATATGTATGATTAACGAGAAGATTCATATGCTTTCTTGTCACGTTGTTGGGATTGAGTATTAAAACCTTTGAGCTTACCCTTGTCATTGACTAGTGTAGAGTTTTCATGCTCCGAGATATTAAAGCTTACCCTTGTCATTGACTAAATATTTTAGAAGCAGGAATAAACATAAAGAGCTCCCAAAAAGGATAGATCTGAGTTTTTGGTTAGACGGGGTACCCAGGAGAGGATCGGAGATGCCTGTGGGTACCCTAGTCCGAGTTCCGAGTGCCCTAGTCTCAGTGCGGGAGGTCTTGAAACCAAACTTGCAAGGTTGGAAGATGACGTGAAGCCCTTGTTTTTTTATCCTATGTAGTTATTTTCTCTATGCCCAATGTCATCAATGATCACTTATGAAAGATAGACATGAAAAACCCCAAAACAAGCATCAAACCCTAAAAAAATAAAAATGGAAAATGAAGGGGTCAAGTTATCCTCATCTACCAAAATGGTAGATTTAATAGTTAAGCAACTTGGACTACATCTCAGACCCGATGTAGTTCTATGTGCTTGTGTGTGCAATCATGCCCTAGGTGCTCTTGTGTCAGTCACACTTTGTGAAAGTAGCGAGCAATAATTATGTGTAGAAATGTAATAGAATGGTGGATGGAATAAAATAAACTTCCCTCGTATGAAGTGTGATGTAGATGAACCAGACCTTGTGCCTTGTGTAGACACCAAAATTGGGTCACACTCCCCTTGGTCCCCTTTTGAATAACCAGCTTACACACATTCACCTAACCATGACCCTTATACCCCACATTAATATTAATTTAATTAATTTAATTAAATTAATACCCATCCTCACAATATTCATTACTTAATTATTTTAATTAAGCTAATTTCCACCTCATCTAGCCACCTCACCCTAGACCTATTCTTGGCATGTTTCCATAACTAACTAAGACCTAATCTTACTTGCCTTAATGAGCTAAGATTTGGTCTAACCCTAAAATCACATGCCTAATATTTCTCTAACCACATTCCCGCTCATTAGAAGGGAAGCTCCCATCTTGATCCACAAGAAAAAATCAATCTAGCCTAAGAAATTGGTAAGATATGCCATTTTTAGTAAACCTAGGGAATCCCACATTAATCGATGTCGGTCAACCTGGAACCGTCATCGGTTACCATTTATTCACCTTAGCAACCTTGTTTTTGGGTTGGCAGATTCTGAGATCAAGGAGACGAGAAGAGAACTGCATGCAAGTAGAACCAGAGCCTTTTCACACCTATAGACATCCATAGCCAGCACTAGGATAGATCCAGAGGCATTCGCACTCACGGTGACATTCCGGGAAGCATCACTATTGCACCAAGCTCCATCTCACCAACCGATCATCCCCACCAACCAACCATTAGATCTGCAACATTGGTAAGTGCTTTTATCACTGATCACTTCCCTTCTTATCCTAGCCATAGGGTTGTTATCATTTCTATTATCATTCTTCCATTAATATTCCCATTCCTTCATAGTCTACTTTTTGAAAAACTCAAACCTCACCCACCCTTTTATCAGATCATCTATCCTGGCCCTTCCACCTCTCTAAGTATTTTCAACATTTCCATAGACCTCACCTTCCCCTCCTTTAGCTTTATCTAACCTCATGCAAAATTTGTAATATTTTTTTATTGAACTATCTTGTCACTTGTATCTGGCGCGCCGGTTACCCATGACCATCATCGGTCTCCTAAAGCTGTTGCGGTTATACTAAACCGATGCCGATTTCGTGTTTTATACCTTTACCAATAGTAGAGCTAGCCTACCTTCTATCAAGTGACCCAAACAACACAGAACTTGACCCCGATCGATTCAACACCGACAACTACCTACCCTTTAGATCTTTGCGTAGCCTAGCCTATTATGTTAGATTTGCTTATTGTGCTTGAATGAAATACCCAAATCATATCAATTACAATAGGAATTTGTTTATTTCTAGCATTAAGTTGTGTTAAATAGTGGATTGACATCTATCTAGGGAGTATCACACTTCCCGGATCTAGCACATGCTAGGAAGTCCACTGTCATATATTATTTAACTCTTCTTTTGTAGTCTTGTTTTCTATTTCAGGTAGTTCCTCCTAGCCAAAAGGAAGCTCTCATAGTCAACATTGGATTGAGAAGTCAGAACGCGCGCAACAACCATCAACCAACCAGCATAAACAAGTATTCCTCCTTGGCCCTTACCCCTATCTGTTTCATCTCAATAATGTAAAGAAAACAATGAAACATTTTGGCACGCTCGATGGGACCCATCGGGGTTCTATTGCATTTTCTTCATTCCTAGGTGAAAGTTGTGTGTTTATTTCCCTTTAAAAGGCTTACACATTAATCTTCTTCTCTGGTAATCCTCTCTTCTTTCTAATTTCTCTAAAAGAAACATTCCTCTTGGTGCATTTAAAAGAATCATTCTTCTTTCTTGCTTTCTGCATTTAGTGAAAAAGCATACCCTCTCCTATTCATCATTTGCTTCATCAAACGTAATTTTTGATTTGGGCTTAAAATTGGTTGCATTACATTTTAATTTGTTGCATTTAGCTCACATTAAAATGAGGGCAACCTATATGCTGGAAGTCATGCTCAGCTGATGGTTGACACAAACAATCGTAGAAAGCACATTCTCTCTCTCTCTCTCTCTCGTGTCTTACCAAACTACATAAAATTGAAGTATACACATCTTTCTTAAACAAAATTTTACCTAGGAATGCCTATTAGTGATCACACGATTAGAGGATTGGTAGGTACTCCCCAGCTTGTTACTTTTATCGAGTCATTATCTCAGAGGATGGCCCACCCCCACCATAACATAACCTGAAACCTCTCCTTTTAGATATCCCTTTTCACAGGAAGCCTTGCTCACAAAAAACTCTACTATAAATTGATGATTCAGTCTTCTAAATAGCATAATCTCAACACATTAAAAATCACTTGTTAGGTATGTGTTTTTAGCGTTTGATTGACGTGCATTTTGAGGTGTGAGGATATGTTTCTCCATTTTTCCATTATTTTTTCCTTGCACACTCCACAATCACAGTTGGAGTATTTTGACTTCTTCTGAGTGTGTCAGGACTTCACTGCATCATCTCTAGACTTTTGGGTTGACTATTTATCTGATTCAAATTCACAACAATCCATTTTTCTACATTTTTCCAATTTTCACAGTAACCGACATCGGTTTATCCACCTTTGGCATTGGTCCCCCTTCCCGACATCAATTTTTCTTAACCGGCATCGGTTTTCTGTTCTTTTAGGTTAAATTTCCCAAAGAACACTTATTTCATTTTCTTATTGTCAGAGTTCTTGTGAGTCTCTGTACTCTCTATGCTTTGATAAACAATCATCATATAACTTGTTCATCTGAATGTCACTAGTATTTGCCTCATTTGGTAAAAATGTTCTGTCTTACTGATAATCGATGTCGATTACCCCTGAACCGGTATTGGTCATCATTAACCGTTATCGGTTACCCTGTTCTAAATATTAGCTGATACATTTCCAAAATCCACATATAAACACCTATTTTCTTCATTCCCACTACTCCTAGTGTCATGTTTAGGATACAACATCACTTGATATACATTCATTCACATGGTGTTGACTCATAATCAAGCTAACGCTCTTATATTCCACACAATTCGTCAACCAATCCTACCTAGTCCTTCACCACCCTCTGTCCTGTCACCCATGGATCTAACCCTACCTACCACCATTGCTATAGGTGACAAGGAATTTGCATGACTCCTTGATTAGAATCCCACAGCCTTACAGTTCTACCTTTCCCACTCTTCCACCAGGACTCCTCAGGTCAATTGATATATGGCATGCCCGTATTCATTTTGCTTTCTCTTATTCCCACTTCTACATCAGCCCCTACTAATGCGGAATTACCTTCACCTAGTTTATCCTTAGTGGTTTCATAGCTAGGCCATATACCCGCCATGACCGCTGCATATATATTATCAATCACACCTATAGTATCTTTTGTCCCCTTATTAACCACCTAGACCATAACCTCATTCGCGCCCATTGTCTCACAGATACCAATTGTAACACAACCGCCCTGTGGCATCGGTGACCCCTACTCCATTCAGAATCTTTTCCTCTCCATCCCAAAATCTCTTCCCCAATCACCACCATATTCACTATAACCACCCCACCTATATACACATACTATCAACAACCCCCTAACTCATCCGTCTCCCATTCTAGATATATGCCCTCTATATCGGTCCCCTATTCTCAACCTTCCTATTCGGCATTGCCATTCACTAAAATGCCACCCACATCGCATGTTCGGTACCTACCCCCTTACACCAGAGGAGGTAACCTTCTGTCACAAACTACTAATGACCTCATTAAATTAATGATGGAAAGGATGCAGATGCTAGAAGCATCAGTTTCTGGCTCACACAATTCTCTCACCTATGATGAAATCTGTAATGAGCTGTTCATCCGTCCATCCCTATTTGCCCATACCCTGTACATTAGGAAATGCCAAAATTAAACCGTTCTAATAGTAAAGAATACTGCAGCAACATTTGTGGTCTTTCAAACATAGGTGTTACACGATCACCTATGATGACATGTTACTCCTATAGACCTTCCCGATGTCTTTGACAGGACCTGCATTAGATTGGTATAGTGGGCTACCAAGACACTCCATGTACTTGTTTAATCAAGTATCCCAAGCTTTCTTAGATCACTTCTCAATAAACATTGTTAAGAAAGTCACCATGACTGATCTTTATTCCACACGATAGTACGATGATGAGTCTATCGCTGACTTTTTCACCATTTGTGCGCAGCCTAATTAATCACTCACATTTTAATTACCTCAAACCGAACTCATAGAGTTGTTTACTCGAGCTTGTGCTATATACATATCACCAAACCTACAAGTGTAGACCTTTCACACTTTTGATGAGGCATTCACCATGGCACGAAAATTTGAAATTCATGTGATCAAAGAGAAGAAAATTCAGTTGCGTAACAAGAACATCACGTTCAAATCAAATGATGCTTCTTCATCTTCAAAACCCCAAAACATCTTGTTTCGCATGGAATGTCTCGGCTCTGCGGAATAAACTTGCTTCTATCCTTTCATTCCTTTGAGAAATAGATAAGGGTTAGGGCTAGGAGGAATACTGTTGAATGTTGAGATGGTGTGCGCGCATCAGAGAAAGATCGGATCATTGCGAAGAACTCCTTTTTGTCTTGGAAGGACTACCTGCAAGTAAGAATACAAGACCACTAGATTTTAATTAGACAATAAATGAGGGAGCTGCCTTAGGCCCCGGGAAATATAAAACTTCCTTTCGAAGGTGGTGGTTCCCCTTTTAATATGAACTAACACAAATGATAACAAAGAAAGCTATTGCAAAATCACGATTTAGGTATCTCGTTACAAAGCAATAGAAGCTAAACTATCAATAATAAAGCGTCACGTTGTTTGTTGAGTTCTTGGTCGTCGATACATTCAAAGTTGAGTTATGGGGATAAACCAGACTGGATCTGAGGTTGTTAGGTGACAAATAGGTGAGAAAAGGGTTTTGGGGTATAAGTCACAGTGACCGACGCCGGTCACTGGATAACCGACCGCGGTTAGAGAACTGCCGCCGGTGGGGGATAAATGACACTAGTAGGGTCAACAATCTAAGTGCTTCGGATAGAGGTTGGTCAGTAAGGTGATCGTGGGGTTATTAAGATTGGTGGATGGGTGAGGGGAATAATGGGAGGAAATGAAGGCTCGAGTGTGATAAAATGGTCTTGGGCAATACAAAGATGTATGGATGAAGGTTCGCAGTGCGGTCTTTGGTAGGTGGTAGATCTAGGAATGGGCTTATAATTACTATCAATCCACAGGCTCAAGAAATGGTGCTTAGAAACATACGAGACACTACTTACTCGTTCCTGATGAAGATGCAGGTTCCAGGACTGTGATGACGAAGACAGGGCTCAAGTGGGATGATCTGACAATCCAAGATGAGCTATCTCCTCTTCTGATGCTCGGATGAGTGTCACTGGGCTCTGGTTATTCAGTTGCGATCTTGGGCTTGATGTCCTTCTCTGCAAACTTATCTATTTCCTTCACTTGTCTCTGCTCGGCCAAGCAAATCCGGATCCTTTCAATGATTTCTCCTCTTCCCGATCAAATGAAAATCTGATCCTTTGTTTTTGGTTGGAAGTGGTCATTTACAGGGAACCGATGGTAGTTACACAACCGACGGCGGTCGAGTAGGAACCGATGTCGGTCACGTCAAAGCGGGCTATTTTTGGTAAAATAGCCAGCTTTCCCTCCTTTTCTCCCGAGGGATTAGTTGCGGGCTTGGTCAAGTCATTATGAGGTTGGTTTTAGGTGCGGGTGAGGAGTAATTAGTCATGGGTGTGGATGTGGACCAAGTTATAGGTCTTAATTAGGTTAGTTTAGGGTTAAGACTAGGTTATGATGAGGTGGCAGGTATGGCGATGTGGATTTATTAATTATAAGGTAATTAATAAAGAATTATGTAAGGTTTAGGTGATGAGGTTAGGTTGCGAAATGAGATGCGGGGCACAGGGGGTCGTAAGACACAAATTTGGTGTCTACATTAGCCCCTTGTTGTCGTGTAGCTTGTCTTTGTTAAAGCGCCGCATGACAATAATAAGAAGTGGTTACCCCTGTATAGGGTATAGGTAATCCCCCTCAAATCTATCACAGATTGAGGTAGCGTGAAATCAGGGATAGGGTTGATAAAGGGTAAATGGTGTTTATATGATGGTAAGATGGTGGGGTAGGTCCAAGGAAGCAGACGCACGTTGAAATGCAGTAGTGCGACCAGGGTACATGATTTGAAGAGCAAACAAGCAATTCATAGGCAAAGGTCGATAGTTTATCCAAACAAGGGTGATATAATCCTGGTATCCAAGGCATAGGAAGTAGCTCCAGGGGATATAACGGGTAAGGTACAGGAATGTTTAGGCATGTTCGGCAGTACCAAATGGTTGGTTTGGTTGAGATAAACGTCACGGTCTTGGTCTAGGAAAATTTGGTCGACTGATCAAGTCAAGGACCCTAATCATGCTAAAACACGAACATGTGAGCTCGATTGAACAAAAAGTGACATGATGGGTGGATAAAAGTGTATTGTGTTGATGTTGGGTGAGGTATTTAATTGGTGCGGCCTTAGGTCGGGCCAAATGGTTGGGTGCGGCCTTGGGTCGGGCCAAATGGGTTGGTTGCGGCCTTGGGTCGGGCCAAATGGTAGGTTACGGCCTTGGGTCGGGCCAAATGGTTGGTTATGGCCTTGGGTCGGGCCAAATTGGTTGGTTACGGCCTTGGGTCGGGCCAAATTGGTTGGTTACGGCCTTGGGTCGGGCCAAATTGGGTGGTTGCGGCCTTGGGTCGGGCCAAATTGGTTGGTTGCGGCCTTGGGTCGGGCCAATTGGTTGGTTACGGCCTTGGGTCGGGCCAATTGGTTGGTTACGGCCTTGGGTCGGGCCAAGGAAGTTAACAAAGGGTTTTCAGCCAAGGTGGATATAGGCGATGTTGTGAGAAAGGGCGATTAGTAAATAAGGGCAGAAATTGGGGAAGAGGTGGGATAAAACCGATATCGATTGTCCATGACCGATATCGGTTAGGTGACCGATACCGGTTCCTTAGGGCACAATAAAACCGATATCGGTTATAGGTGAAAAACCTATAAAAAGAAAAATACGGCCTGTCATTGTCATATTGTCAATTTGAAACCCAATTTGAGTTGTCTGAGGTGTATTGTTGAGATTGGAGCATTTTTTGGTTGAGGTGGCGCTATTGGAGTGGAGAAGTGAGTGGTTAGTGGGCCCGAGTGAGTAGGAGGCAGCAGTTGATTGGTGGAGGACCCAACAGAGGAGAGGTGGAGCTATGGCACAGCCAGGAGGAGCAGGAGGTGCTGGACCAGCTGGACCACCACCACCCATCCCACCACGACGACGTGTCGTCATACCGGTAGGTTCGAAACCCTTCATTGTGTGAATTTGATTGTGTTAAGCTGGATTTGGGTTTTGGGTAGGAATGTAAGGTTTTTAGAAAATAATTAATAAATGGAAATTATTTGAAAAAAGGAGAGGGTAGATAGGTGAAATAGGCCAAGGCGGCAGGGTGGGTAGGTTTTTAGGGTGTTTGGGTGGGTATATAGGGAGAAATAGGGAAAAAATGCTTTGGGGGGCCGCGTCGGGTTCGGCTCGGCTATTTTTCAGTGACCGATGCCGGTCACTAAGCGACCGGCATCGGTCAAGAAATTTTCGGGGCAGGGTGAGTTTGTAGGTGACCGGTGTCGGTCGTACGTCGACCGGCATCGGTGGAGAGGGGACCGGTGGCAGTCATGGGTGACCGGTACCGGTCCCTACTTAGGAATATTTATTTTGTTGGTTGGTTTTGCTGTGGTTTGGGGTGTTTGGTGGTTGTTGGGGCTGTGGTTTGGGTGTTTAGGTATTAGTGGTTTGGGTGTTGTGTTTGTGGGGGTGAAGAGGGAAGGGGTAGAGGTTAATAGGAAGGGTGATTGGTGGGGGGAAATGGGGCGATTGTGTGGTTGGTGCGGTTCGGATAGATTAGGTGTTGGGCATGAATGGGGAGGTGTTAAATTGGTAGGGGCATAGGTAAATGGCGAGAATAGAGCTGAGTGATTGGTAGGGTGCGAGATAAGGCAAGGGGATATCGTAAAGTTTTTAGGGTAAAATAGGTGAGTGTAGGTGTGTGTTATAGAGTCGGGTTGTGGTCGGGTGGGTAAAAGGGGGTATAGAAGGTTAAAGTAGTTGTTGTTTGAAAGGGTAGGTCTAATGAAGTGGGTGATTTGTGCAGGCACGTCAGCAGCTGACTATGCGGGATAGGATGCCCCCGCTGTTGGGACGGATGCGGCCACACGTGTCCGCAGTGCAGTGGGGCATTATGCGCGAGGTGGGACTCATGGAGTCCGGTGCAGTACAGGTGATTGATAGGGATCACAGTTTGATGGTCGCCCTCATCGAGAGATGGGATCCGGCGACCAATGTGTTCCATCTCCGACTGGAGAGATGACCATTACATTAGAGGATGTGTATCGCATCCTTAGATTACCGATTGATGGAGAGGCAGTCTTCCAGGTGGACGCAGAGACAGCCATGGACAACATCTTACAGGTATTCGGGGATGCAGCCGCGCTATTGACTTATCACAGCGCGAGCATCACCTATGGAGATATGTACCATGCCCACCGACATGAGACACGGCTTGCCGTGTTGATGATGATCGGCATCACATGCTTCGCCCTCCCGGACTCAGAGGGAGGCCGCTTTCCACGGGCGCTGATGGGGGTTTTACACGAGATGGTTGAGGAGCATACATGTTATGCGTGGGCACCCGTATACCTAGTGCAGTTATACCGAGAGCTGTGGGGCTATCGCCGGATGAGGCGATTCGGGATTTGTTCGACGTTTTTGTTACACTGCTGGGCATATGAGCATATCATATGCATTCGACCAGTAGGGCTGCCCCCAGACAGCCAGGCCTGGTGATTTCTGGTGGTATGGCTTTCAGAGGTGGCTGGGGGTCGTGGGCCAGCCACGGGCAGTTCTCGCCGGACGAGATGTAGCATATTACCGGCATGTATTAGAGGGCTTGACAGCTTTAGATATTATATGGAGACCTTACAGAGGTCATCAGCCCCGCGGAGGAGCCCGATCACAGTTACGGTGGATCCAGTATACATTCTGGATAGCGAGGCCGGGAGAGTACGAGCGGATACCCCTGGAGAGGGTACGACGATAGCTGGGGCTACGACAGGATGAGCCACCTCCCTTCCCTCAGTATCGAAGGGATGATGTAGAGGCTCCACTGCCTGCACCACAGCCTATGGACCCAGATTGGGTAGCCGAGCGGCAGGCAGACGATACAGTGGATGACGCCGGGTGTACAGGATCATTTTTGGTATGGTGGGCAGGGGAGAGAGCCGCGAGGAGAGCACAGCCCGCACAGCCAGACTTAGCGGCTGTTAGAGCGAGAGAGGATCAGCTCGAGGGCGTGTACAGTTGTTATAGGGGGCTTGCTTTTGCCGCACACGACAGCACAAATAGGTGTCTTACGGGGGCGATTAGCTTGAGACACGAGTGCAGTAGCACCACAAGTACCACCATAGGCACAGTACCACCACCACAGCACCACCACCAGCACCAAGACAGCACAGCACAGTACCAAAGACCACCACCGGCATAGCCACGAGGCACCACAAAGCGGCACCAAAGCCACGGGGCACTATTATTAGGAGTTGGGGACTAGCCCCAGCAGCGATGGTGGCACGGGCCCGCTATATGGAGGCGAGAGCGGAGGCTCGGTATTATTAGGATGTTCTTGATGGTGCTGGGCTGACTATCACCATATGCGCGCGCGTGACAGAGAGAGACCTTGCGTAGCCAGAGATCCCAGGGTGGTGCAGCCACAGCCGGTGGGTCTGTTATAGGGAGGAGACGAGAGGCAGCACAGGGACCTGCAGAGAGACAGGAAGAGGGCGGTGGGGAGAGCTGAGGGATCCCTGGGTCGAGAGAGAGATGTTTTGTTTGTAGATGGATATTAGATAGAGGCACCGGTCTGCGAACCGGCTATGTATAGAGAGGCCTGCGTGCCCATATATGATTCTTTCATTTATTTATTCATTTATTGTATATACCGGCCTGCGAGCCGAGTACGGGTTGTATAGTTGATACCGGCCTGCGAGCTGAGTATATTTTTGATATGAGAGACCGGCCTGTGAGCCGAGTCGATATTTGGATAGTTGTTGCGGCCTGCGTGCCGGCTTTGTATGATGCTGAGATCACAGAGGCCCCTATGCAGGGCACATTGTATATTTGAAACTTTTGATATATAGATATGATGATTTTGACCTACATGTTGTGTTTAAAATGTGTTAAGTGTTTTGTCGATGGTTTGTGATATTTAATGTATGATGAGTTTGATCCACATGGTTTATATATTGATGGTGTTGATGTCTTTTGTTGATGGGATGTATGTATATATAGATGATGAGTTTAATTGACATGTTGTGTTTATGAAATGTTGGATGTGTTTTGTCGTTGGTTTGTGAAATTGAACGTATGTAGCTGCTGAATTGGATCCAAATGGTGTATAGATTGATGGTTTTTGATATCGTTTGTTGATGGCTTGGTTGTTTTTGTAATATGGATAGATGATGTTGATGAAATTGTGATGAGATATGGATTTGATGAAAAATTATAGATAATGGTGTTGTTTATGTAGGAAAAAGGGACGGGCGCCACAAAAATTTGCAAAAACGAAGAAACGGCTTAGGTTTAAGCAACAAGGGGTACATGACCGACATCGGTTGTGTAACCGATGTCGGTAGCTATATGACCGATATCGGTTACGTAACCGATATCGGTTATGCAAGAATTATTTCCCTAAAAATAGAACTGCTGGGTTGGCAACTTAAGTTCTTATTTTTAGCATTCTTATTTTTAGAGTCATGCAACAAGTTAAATATGCGAATGCGACGCTGTTTGACGACTGCTACAGGTAATTGCATGAAAGAATTTTGAGTGACAAGGAGGAAAGAGACAGGTGAAGTGAGCGTGGGCTGAGATTCAGAAGGCAGAAAGACAAGTTATATTTGAAAAGGGTGGTGAACATGGCTGAACGAGGAGAAGCATCCAGCAGGCAGGGACGAGGGGGAAGACATGTTCCGCCCCAAGCTGCTACATCCCGAGAGGTAAACTGTTTGGTTGTAATTTGATTCTTGCATGTTTTGTGAATAGGATGAAAGAAGTGTAAGTGGGGAAAGATGAGAAAGAAAAGGTGATAGGCAAGGGTTGGGGATGGGGTGAGTGCTATTGGGGTAGGTAAACAGGGTGGTCACGTATGTTTTTAGGTATAAATAGGAGTAAACGGGCAAAATAATTATCGTAGGTGTATGTTTTTAAGCAGGGTAGGTATATTTTTGACAGTGACCGGTATCGTTTAGAAGGAACCGGTATCGGTTAGCATACCGATATCGGTTATTCATAACCGATATCGGTCACTGTAAGAGTTTCCAGAACTTGAGAAAAAACCCGTAGAGATTTGTTCTTTCGAATAATTATGTGTCGTTTTGATGTATGCAGGCAGAAGCAGGGTTAAGGATGAATGATACTGTGCCAGCGTTGTTGTCACGAATCCGAGTGGATGTAACACCAGCTGAATGGGCATTGATAAATCGTTTGGGGTTAAGTGGAATCCACTATTATTCAAGAATCGCGCGTAACCATGCTATGTTGCAGGCGTTGATTGAGAGATGGAATCCAGAAAAGAATACCTTCTATCTGCCAACAGGGGAGATGACAGTGACTTTGGAAGATGTGTTCCATATTTTGAGACTCCCAATGATAGGAAAAACAATGTATCAGGCGTTGCCTAGCGCGGGCGGGCAGCGATAACAGCAGTATTTGGGTCAGCTGCACGAGATTTGACACAACGAGGTTTATCATTTACGTATGGTACAATGTATGCAACACACCCTGAGGAAACAAGGTTGGCCGTGCTATTAATGATAGCGGTGGGGTATTATGCATTACCGAGGGTGGAGGGTGGAAGATTTCCCAAAGCATTGATGAGTGTTATTTGGGAAATGATAGAAATGAGCGTGACTTTCGCATGGGCACCCGCATATCTGGCAGAGTTATATAGGGGTTTATGGGCCTGCAAGCAAAAACACAGGACGACACTAGATTGTTCATACTTATTACATTGTTGGGCCTATGAGCATATTGTTTGTGTGCGTCCAATAGGCCGACCCATCGAGTCGGGAGAGGCAGGAGTGCAAAGGTTGGGATTCGACAATGGGTCAGATGCAGAACAAGAAGTGAGATCCCGAGTGCCGTGATAGATGACATCGAGTATTATAGACAGGTATGGGAGATGGTGACGATTGCGGATATTTTTGGAGGCCTTACGGGAACTATATGGTGACGGAGCACATAGCTGAGGAGTTGAGGGGTGTAGAGCGATTGAGATGGATCGCAGGGCACAGGCCGGGTGAGTACGAGAGAATTCCTCTAGATCGCGTGCGGCGACAATTTGGGTTCGTTCAGGATATACCGATGACATATAGACCATACATGAGGATCGATGCCGAGGTAGCATTCTCACCTCCCCGGCCTACACCTCCAAAAGGGCCAGAAGAGATAGCAGCTGATCGTAGGGTAATGGATGCGGGAACGACAGAGGCCTATAGAGTATGGTGGGTAGTAGAGCTGCGAGGTGCACGTGAGCGCCCAGACATAGCTGTGATTACAGCGGAGAGAGATCATCTCATAGGAGTTGGCTCACCAGCTTCAAACACAGGTGAATGAGACAATGGGATTGTTAGAAGTTTCACAGTTACGAGTGGAGAGACTGGAGGCTAGATTTCTCCACGTGAGAGGACGTATTCGTATGTTATAGGAGATGTTGGCGGATCAATGGGAGGAACCAATGGCAAAGTGGCACCTTTGAGGATGGAGAGGCCAAGGCGGGGCATCGACGATCACGATCACCACCGATTCGGGAGGAGGTGCAAGGGTCTAAGTGAATTTCATAGGAATATAAGAATAAATAAGGATGCCGACTGCGAGTCGATGATAGAGAAGATGCATTTGTTTAACATCTAAAATAAAAATAAAGATGTATGTGGTTTTGAGTGATGATAATAATAAGAATGGTTGTGTTTTGAATGTTTTTTTGTTTTGTTTGAAAAAGGATAAAGATGAATGTTGTCAAATAGAAATACACAAAAATATTTATATTTACAACACATGATAGGGTATGGTAGGGGATGGTCGAGCTAACCTTGGGAGACTCCATGTCTCCTAAGTGCTGCCTACATAGCCCATTGCACAAAGCAAGGAGGGGCCTCAGACCGATGTAGTTCTCCCTTAGAACCAGGGAGAGGTGAATTCAGGCAATTTTAGGTATGGTTAGGCAATTTGTTGGTTGGTAAAAATATTGATATTGGTAGGGTAATGTTGTTGGTGTTGGTAAGGAATTGGCGATGTTGGTATAGGTATAGGTGAAGTGAAAGTTAGCCTACCCAAGTGGTAGGGAACCATATCCTGATTAAGGTCAACACATAATCCTAGAGTCGAGCAAAAGAGGCAAAAGTGTCCCGTAGTTGAGAAGAGCCAAACAAACCACATAATAACGTAGAATGAAGTTGAACCCCTAGGTACCTTGCATAGACGAGAAGTCGATAGGTGAAAAGAGTGGTATAATCACAATATATCGGATATACGTCACGTCCCTTGAGTTTTGTTGCTTTGACAAATGGTGAGGTGAGGTGGTTGATGTGGGTGAGGGTGCAGAGAACTTATTATAAGATGATTATTCTAACAAAAGAGAACCAAACCTAAATAGACAAGTCCATGACTCAAAAGTGTTCGAAATCTTTGCTTTTATTTTTATTTTATTTTTTGGATATAGGCGATCGATGCGGGAAGTCTACATGGGATATGTATTTTGTTGTTCTTGAGGTCTTCACTGAAGTGATCAATGCGAGAAGCTTCGATAAAGGCTGATCTGTGTATAGCTGTCCTTCAAGGAGCGATCTATTTATAGTAGCGAGATGTGGTATTTATGTATAGCTATCCTTCGGGAGCAGCAGTCTATATATAATAGTAGCAATAGTTTGGCATATAGCTATCCTTCAAGGAGTAGTCTATTGTATAATTTAGAGGTCTAGATGTCCGTTGAGCATAAAGCATCTAGTTTTTGTAGGAAGTTTGACTTAAGAAAATCCCATAAGTGTTTAATTAAGAATGTGTTATTTTGATACTTTGAAGTCATGGACTAGACTAAAAAGGGGAGGTGATAATCAAACCATGTGAGCTTGATTTGATTTTGCGATGTAAGAAACAAAGTGTATGCGGTGGTAAATGAGCTCAAGGGACGAGCGTAAGGTAGATAAGAAGTGATATAACACTAAGTTCAACAAAGAGAATGGTCGAAGATGCAAGGCATTAAGAGGCTCAGCTCGATTTACCATTAAGCAAGCTAAACGATAAGTGCCTGATCCATAAGTGTGAGTGATAATGTAAGGCCCAATCCAATTAGGAGCAAATTTTCCACGTTTTCTCTTTTCTAGTTTGGTTACATGTTGATTCTCTTTGAGGACAAGATCACCAACCTTAAAGGTACGCTCATAAAGTCGTTTGTCATAAGCACGCTTGATGTGTTTTGGTAGATTTGAAGGTGATCAAGAGCCGTAAGACGACGCTCATCAAGAAGCTCTAATTGGGCTAACCGCTCTTGGCAGAAATCATCATTGGTGAGAATATCCTGAAGAGATATTCTGAGGGATGGTATTTGTATTTCGAGAGGCAAGACCGCCTCGGTACCATATACCAAAGAAAATGGTGTGGCATTAGTGGAGGTACGAATGCTAGTACGATAAGCCCAAAGGGCAAAGGGAATGTGATCATGCCAATTTCTTCCGTACTCATTGACAACTTTCATGAGGATTTTGGTTAGGGTTTTATTAGAAGATTCAGCTTGACCATTGGCCGTAGATAGTAAGGTGATGAGAAACTAAGTTTGATACCAAAGTTTTCACAAAGGTCTTGTAACAACTTATTTTAAAAGATTTGCCATTATCGTTATTAGGCGATGAGGAATACCAAAGCGACGAGATAATGTGATGGTTAACAAATTCGACAATTTTTTTTTTTGATTGAAATGAGTGGAATGGCCTCCACCCATTTTGTGTAATATTCGGTTCTTTATGATTATCCAACGGTGACATTGCGAAGAGGGTGGGTGGATCTCACCAATAAGGTCTAAACCCCATTGTGAGAAAGGCCAAAGATCTCGTGCGACCTGTAGCGGATGGCTAGGAGTATGTTGAAGGTTGGCATGTTGTTGACACATAACACAACGCTTAACATATTCGTAGCAGTCGTTATTAAGAGTAGGCCAATAATAACCTAGGCGAAGGATTCGTTTAGCCACTGACAAGGCCAGGTCCGCCACAAATACCGTCATGGACTTGTTGGATGGTATAGGTGACCTCTGTGCCGATTAGACATCGAAGGAGGATACCATCAAAGCCACGTTTATAAAGGAGTCCCCCCATGACGACATAACGAGAAACATGTTTAAGAAAAGCACGTTTTCCGGTACTAGTTAGGTCAGGTGGGAGAACAGAGGTTGTAAGGTAGTCGTGAAATTGGTGGTACCAGGTATCCTGCGAAGAACTAGCGAGACACATTATTTATCATACAAACAACCGGTGCTGAGTAAGATGGAGCAAAGAGTTGTTGGACCAAGACGAATATGTCAGAGTTAGTTGGTGAGGCAGGAATTTGCGAGGCTAAGCAAGCCATAGTATCCACAAATTTGTTAGTGGAGCGGGGAATGGTCTGGATAGAATAACGAGTAAATGAGGTCAAAAGTGAATCCACGTAATGTTTGTACTTTTGAAGTTCCTCATTTTTACATTGGTAGATGCCCATAACTTGATTGACTACCAATTGAGAGTCGCCAAAAATATTAATAGATGTGACACCTAAGTGTAATGCAACTTGGAGACCCAAAACAAGGGCCTCATATTCCACTGTATTATTAGTGCAGGGGAAATCGAGCTAGAATGAAAGAGGCATAGGCTCAGTGTCAAGAGGAATGAGAACAACGCCGGCCCCTCCGCCGCGCTGGCATTTGGATCCATCGAAGAAGAGGGTCATTGGATACAACTCTTCCCTGAGTGAAAGAGTGGCGATGAGTTCGTCGGGGAAATTAAAATTGGTAAATTGTTCCCCAGGTAAAGGGGCCTCCGCAAGTTGGTCCGCAATAGTTTGTCCTTTGATTGACTTCTATTGTATAAACTCAAGGTCGAGGTCAGCGAGGAGCATAAGCCATCGGGCGATGCGTTGGTTTAGATGTGGTTTGGCATACATATAATGAATGGGGTCCGTGTTGGTGATGACAAAAGTTTTGTGATTCAGGAGGTAATGTCGGAGTTTGGTGGCTACGAATGATAGGGCTAGGCAAAATTTTTCTACATGTGTATACCTAGTCTCGTAATCCACGAGAGTACGACTTATATAATAAATGGCTTGTTCTCGACGTGCCGAGTCCCGATGTGCAAGCATGGCTCCTATAAAGCATGGTCAGTGGCAAGTAAAGGTAAAGGTAGAAAGGGCGATCATCCTGAGGTGGAATAAGCACGGGTGGCTGTAAGAGATAGGCTTTGAGAGCTTCAAAGGCTTGGTGACACTCTTCACTCCATTGAAAGGTAATGTCCTTTTTAAGAAGGTGATGGAAAGGTTGACATCGATCCGAGAGTTGGGAGATGAAACGTCGGATGGATTGAAGTTTACCCTGCAAACTACGCAATTGTTTGAGGTTTTTGGGTGGGGGCATTTCTAGGATAGCTTTGACTTTAGATGGATCGACCTCAATGCCACGCAAAGAGACGATAAAGCCAAGAAGTTTTCCCGAAAGAACACCAAAGACACATTTCTTTGGTTGAAGCCGGACTGAATATTGCAACAAGCGATCGAAAATAATGGTTAAAACATCGAGATGTTCACTGCGATGTTTAGATTTGCCAAGAAGATCATCGACATAATCCTCAAGGATAGTGTGCATAATGTCATGAAAAATGTAAGTCATAGCCCGCTGATAGGTGGCACCAACATTCTTAAGGCCAAATGGCATGACACGATAATAGAAGGTTCCCAAGGAGTTATGAAGGTAGTTTTATGTTGATCGGCCGGGGCTACCAAAATTTGATTGTATCCCGAAAAGCCATCCATGAGAGAAAGCATTTCATGGCCCACAGTGAGATCAACAAGTTGATCAATACTTGGGAGGGGGAAGTCATCCTTGGAGCAAGTGAGGTTAAGGTCTCGGAAATCCGTGCATATCCAAGTCCCCCGTCGCTTTAGTGGCCAGTACGATGTTAGAAATCCATTGAGGATAGTCAATAGGCAAGATGAAGGAAACAGAAAGAAGTCGTTGAAGCTCTTCTTTGACCAAGAGGGCAATGTGTGGATGCATTTTTCTCAGTTTTTGTTTGACTAGTTTGGAATCGGGGTTTAGGGTGATGTTATGGACAGCAATGGTAGGATCAATTCCTGGCATGTCAGCGTAGGACCAAGTGAAAGCTTGGTTGCGGGTACGGAGAAAGGTAGTAAAGGCGGCTTGTTCTGATGTGCTAAGGGATTGTCCGATCTTCACAACGTGAGGATCCTCCTTTGTGTGGATGTTGATTTCTATAGTCGACTCATTCAACATGGTTTGAGTTTTAGACGGTAAGGCGCGTTGAATATAGGAGTCGTCCGCCCCAAGGTAAGTGAGGATGGAGTCGTCATCCTGGCACTCAACAACATTAATCGAAGGTGAATCCTCTTCGATCATGTCTGGATACAGAAGGGGAAGAGAAGATGGGTCCTCATTATCGCGTTGATAAGTGAGAGGACCTATGAAGATAGCATTTATGAAAAAAAAAAGTTAGGAGGGATAGATTCAGGGTCTATCGACTCTGTGGGTGATGATGGCAAAATGGGTGATGATGGTTTGGTAGGGGTGACGTCGTCATCCTCCAGGATACAATTGACACGAGGTTTCTCCGGTGTAAGTGTTTCAGGAAAACCGAGACCACTACGATCATTGTGTTTGTGTGTAGTCATGGGAATGAGTGTATGTTAGCCTTGTTCATAAAGACCAAAACCAAAGCCTTTCCAAGCACAGCGAGTCAAGAAGGTGAGGGCGAAACGACGATTTGTCAAGTATTAAAAATCGGATTGGAAGGGAACCACACCAAGAGGAGGTTCAGGGGTAACGGAGGATGCGTCAACACCCCCATACGTTAGGTTGGTGCGGCAATGGGGTGGTCCGTAAGAGATTACCTCCCCCATGCGACGGTCATAGGTGGGATGTGCATGTAACTGTCCGTACTCCTGCGGGGTATGGAAAGAGCTAACGTTATATAGGCGGTATTCCCCAGCGTAAGGTGTTGAAAAACATCTACTAAGGGGTCGGAGGTTGGGATGTTATCTGCGGGAAAGGAAGTGATATTTGTAATGGTGGTTTCATTGGTTGAAGGTGTAGGTGCGTTGGAAGTGGATGGCTGGGTTGGATGAATGGGTGTCTTGACTGGTACAAGCACATCATTAGGGCGATACAACATATTGCAAGTTTTGAAGGGGGGAGGATCAGCTTTTACGGTGTAGGACTTCCCCTCGTACTCAAATTTTATGCATCTATGTAAGGTGGAGGGAACGCATCCCATAGCCCGGATCCAAGGGCGGCCTAACAACATATTGTATTGGAACTCTCCCTCAAGGACATAGAAGAGTTCGGGTAAAGTACGTGGTCTTACACGAATGTTAAGGATCACGGTGCCTAAGGTAGAAGTAATAGCATCATTGAATGACCGCAACATGATGGGGTTGGCACACATGCAACTAGAAGGGATATTCATTTGTTGGAAGGCTTTTGAAGAGATGATGTTTAGGCTAGCGCCCCCGTCAATCATAACACGATGTACCCGAATATCCCGAACGTAAGCTGAGATGAAAAGAGCAGGGTCAGGATCTTCGGCACCAAAGTCGATAATTTCGTCTTCGGAGAAACTGACAGCAGCGGCTTGCTGTACAGAGACAGAAGTGGTTGGGGAGATAGATTGTTTGGTGAGTGAAGCAACGTGATTGGGTGTTAGAATAGAGGTAACAAGCAAGGTTTCATTAGGTAAGACCTCTATCCCTTGAAGGATTTCAACGAGAGCTTGTCGATGAGATTCAGAAGTCTGAATGAGATCATACAGTGTCATTTTTACAGGTGATTGGTGAAGTTGTTTGATCATGGTTTGGTGGGCAATTCCATTAGAGACGGGGTAGGCAGGTCCACGAATAACCACTTTAGGTGGTGGTGCAATCGGGATGGTGGACGGAGAAAGAGATGCCGCAGGTGTGTTTCCTTTCACTTTCCCATTTTTCTACCCTCGAGTAGCAACACTAATCATATTGATCTCGTGAATACGAGAGGAGGAAGATGGTAGGGATAGGTCATGGTCTTGAGAGGTGGGGCTGTAATAATGATAGATCTTGGTGAGGCGGGGACAGGTGGTATAGGAGAGGGAATTGAAGCTAAAGGTCTCTCTCTTCATAAATTGTCTTTCTTAACTTTTCTATCTGAGAGAGGTGTAGTGACAAAGTATGGATTTAAATGCTTTGAATCCCTCTACGTCATGTCTGGTGTGCGGTGGTAAGCACAGATTTTAGACTCATCATAACCTATAGGTCGAGGTTTAGATGGATCATAAAGTCTAAGTGGGGGTAGGGAAATGGTCACATTCTCTACCAACATAGCAAGGATTTTGGCGTAAGACCCTTTGAGTGGGTCAAAGTCAGAGGAAGAGGAGGCTATTGACTGGGTCGATCCTGGTGATGACGTGGTATGGTTGGTTTGTATGGGTGGTGGTTTAGCCAAGGGGTTTTGATAATGGGTTTTAACTAAACGTGGCTTCTTTGGCGCAGAAGCTATGTTTAGCTGGTTAGATGATGAGGCCACAGATGATGTGGTATCAGAAAACAACCACGGAGAAATAGGAGTGACAGAAAACAACTCTTTTGATGATGGAATTTGTTTAGGGTTGATAGGTGGACAGGATCCACGGGGTGACGGTGTTGCTATACCCTTGGATTTCTGTATGGGTGCAGAAGGCGTAGGTCACTTTAAAGAAAACGTAGGAGGTAAGATATATTGATGCAAGGTAGAGGGATGGGGTCCCAATATGGAAGGTAAGTGTGACGACGAGGGGTTTAGTTGTGATAGAGGCATAGGTTGAGGGGATTGAGTCTGTCTCCTAATGGGATGGACGACTTTATTTTTAGATAAATCAAGCCGCTTAGGTGGGTGTGTTAGACTGGGTATTGGTGAGGTCCCAAGCGTAGGGGAAGATTTGGTTAGGTTAATAGAAGTGGATGAGGTATTTGGTAGAGATGAGGGGGGTGAAGATGAGGACATAGGCATTTTAAGCTTCTGTAAACACTTCGGGTATATGGTAGAGGCATCTGAATCGGTCATCTGCATTTGAGTAGAATATGGCATACTCAAATGTTCCCATAGGACCTGTCTATCTTCTGGGGAATGACAGTCTTCACGTGTGAATAACAAATTTTGTATGGAAGAAAGGTGGGTTGTGATTCCGGTCCCCTTTGTGGGTGCGATACATGAGGGTAGATGAGGCACTGTATCAATGGGCGTTAAGAGGTCAACCGGTCGCTGAAAAAATTTAGGCGATGAAGAACTAATAGGTAGGAGGGTGTGTTTGAGAGGATCCGTCATGTTTAAAGAATGTGGTGATGTCGGTTCAAGAGGTTTCTCGTCTAAGGATGACAAAAGAAGTGGCGAGCCTTCCTCTTACAAGCAAGAATGGTAGAAGGAGATGTTTGGGAAATAGATAAATTAGATAACATCCGCTCACAGTCTTGCAAGGATGTGGTGTAAGAAGGCTCATTTATGAGAAGGGAACTCTGGGCGGTTAATTCCTTGATGGGTAAAGGAATGACAAGGATTTCAGTTTGTCTTGATGGTGAGGAAGGGGGTTCGGATTCCTGCGTTAGTGAAGAGGCTTGATTCAAAATTTGTTCTATAGAGGTTTTTGGTTGGGAGTCGAAGACTGCATGGATCTCATGAATGCTCTCCTCGGCTAAGATATCTTGGTTTAGATTACTGTTAGAAGAATGATTCGGGAATGGTTTGTTGAATATTTTCAAATTTCGGTTAGCAGGGGCGTTAGGATTATCGAGGGCTATATCCCCCACATCAACCATTTCCTGCACTATGTTTTTCAACATCTTGCAGTTTTCATGATTGTGTCCCTTCACGCGGTGGAAGTTACAGAAGTCATTTTCTTTGTACCAAGAAGGTATGGCGCGAGTGGAATCAAACCCGGAGTGAGGTTTAACAGGAGGTAAGGTAATGGCTCCTACTTTAAGCAATTTTTCCAATATCACACCATATGTTTCTCCCAAGGGAGTGTAGTTGATGGGCTCGCTTTATACTTATAGGTGGTTTTTGGTGGGGTATTAGACAGTGGTTGGGATTTGACCATCCTTTGCATCAACCACGGCCCCTTTTGATTTCGAAGCATTCGATGGGTGAGGATTGGTGGTGTTAGGTTTCCATTGGTGGAATCTTGGGTTCGGAAAGTGGGGTTTTGTTGCGTGAACCGCAATTTCTCTTCCTCTAAGGCTCGAATCTCTAGTTTTCGAGCCATAGTAAAGGCTTCGTCAAATGTATGGAAAGTTTGAATTTGGAGGGTAGGAGAGATGTGCTTAGCGCAGGCCCACGTAAACAGTTCGATAAGTTCGGTCTGAGGCAAGGCATATGTAAGTTGGTTGATAAGGCCTCGCCATCGTCCAACGAAATCTGCGATAGATTCGTCTTCAAATTTTCGGATGGCATAGAGGTCGGTGATAGATACTTTCTTGGCAATGTTAATGGAGAAATGATCCAAGAAAGATTGGGCTAGTTGGTTAAAAGAGAAGATTGAGTGCTGGGTTAAAGCACTGTACCACTCCAAGGTGGGTCCTGATAAGGACATGGGAAAGGTGCGGAGTAGTAAAGCGTCGTCGTGAGCAATCAGATAGCAGGCATGTCTAAATGATCGCAAGTGTTGTTGAGGGTCCTCCTTACTATTAAAACGGGTAAATTTTGGTAATTCCCATTGAGGAGGATATGAATGAAGGGGGAAAGAAGGGTGGATAGGCTCTCGAAAAACTTGCTCGTATGTCAAGGTGCTACGACTTCCTGAAACAGAAGCCTCCAGATTTTGCATTTTGTCCATCATTTGTTTAATTAAATCAGTAGTTGAATGAGATGATGATGTGGTTGTGGTAAACGGAGGAAAATTGGGCCAAGGGCCACCGCTAGACAATGGTGGGGTTAAATGTTGATAAGGTATGGAGGATGAATGTGTTGAGGCAAC
Source organism: Taxus wallichiana var. yunnanensis (assembly GCA_018340775.1). Lineage (NCBI taxonomy): Eukaryota > Viridiplantae > Streptophyta > Pinopsida > Cupressales > Taxaceae > Taxus > Taxus wallichiana. The sequence goes on along the minus strand of CM031239.1, from coordinate 912,886,052 downwards.
CGAATAGGGATGTCCTATATAAGACGTTGAGGTTACCGGATATGTGTGTGGAAATGAAAAGGTGGGCGGAGCTTGAGAAGGAAAGATCATGTGGATAGGTGGCAGAGAGCAAGTTATGAATGGAGAGCGAGGTCTGCGGTAATGACATGTTGGGCCCAAGATTAACCAAAGGAAAGCCAATCTGTGCCGTATGAACCCCTGAAGCTGCTGAGGTAGGAGACGGGACTAAGGATGCGGAAGGCAAAGTGGAGTTATCAGGCGGAGAAGGAGCTAAATGAGTAGCTATACTGATAGGCATGCCAACAAGGAGTTGACCGTCGGGTGTACGGTCAAGGGCATGAGACAAATAGTATTGTACAGCGCTAGGATTAGCATCCAGAAATTTGGCAAATTCTTTATCTCCTACAGGAATTTTAGGAACCTCGCTGGTGTCCGTAGGATTCCCCACAGAATGTGAAGGGGGTGATTCAGGCAAAGGCACAGAGCAAGCATGTGAAACCATGGCGGCGGCTTGCTTTCGGGTGATAACAACCATAGACAGGAGTACACAGTAGGGTTTTAATCTACCAGAACGTAAAGCAGCAACAAGATGTTTGAAATTGGTAGGTTCTTTGGTTTGTCGTGAGAATCAAAAAGACAGAATCGATATCGGTCCGATAACCGATGTCGGTCAGGATGTAGCCAGCGTCGGTAAGCTAACCGATGTCGGTATAATAGAACTGGTGTAAGAAATAGTAAGAAGTTGTTGATTTGGTGTTAATAGTAATTAATATGCCTACCAAACTGTTCTGTAGTGATCATAGAAAACAGTGTATGACAGAGAAACAAAACTGAAAACAAGTAAGAATGCACAAACAAATTAACAGACTAACCCTAGGGTTAATTTTAATCAATTTGGGCTTATGCCTTTAGACGCAGAATGATGTCAATCCTAAACAAAATACTTAGGGGAAATGTCAAGTTTGTTTTGGCTTATAAGGTTACCTCAATCGGGCGGAGGAATACCGCAGAAAAGGGGGGATGTTTTGAGCTGTTGTGTTAATTATGAAGTGATTCGGTATGTGTTGTGCAGTGAAAGTAAGATTAATTTCCTGTCAATACCATGGAAATCACCCCCACGTGTATGACCTGTTACTTAGTCTATGTTCACTAGAATTGAAAACAACAAGCAAGAATGTAATGCACGTGTTTTAAACCCAAATCGAAAATGATATTCGATGAAGCAAATAAGATGACTTTCACTAATGCAAAACTAGGAAAGCAAGACAAATTATTTTACTAAATATAACAAAAACAACAACAACAAGTATGCTCCCTAAATGAAAGCAAGCAAGAGAAACAGAAACCCGAAATGGGTCCCACCGGGCGTGCCAAAATGTTTCGCACGGAATGTCTCGGCTCTGCGGAATAGACTTGCTTCTATCCTTTCATTCCTTTGAGAAACAGATAAGGGTTAGGGCTAGGAGGAATACCTGTTGAATGTTGAGATGGTGTGCGCATACCGTAGAGAAAGATCAGATCGACTGCGAAGAACTCCTTTTTGTCTTGGAAGGACTACCTGCAAGTAAGAATACAAGACCACCAAATTTTAATTAGACAATAAATGAGGGAGCTGCCTTAGGCCCAGGAAATATAAAACTTCCTTTCGAAGGTGGTCAGTTCCCCTTTTAATACAAATTAACACAAATGATAACAAAGAAAGCTATTGCAAAATCATGATTTAGGTATCTCGTTACAAAGCAATAGAAGCTAAACTATCAATAATAAAGCGTCACGTTGTTTGTTCGGTTACTGGTCGTTGATACATTCAGGTTGAGTTATAGGGATAAACCAGACTGGATCTGAGGTTGTTAGGTGACAAATAGGCGAGAAAAGGGTTTTGGGGTATAAGTCACAGTGACCGATGCCGGTCACTAGATAACCAATCGCGGTTAGAGAACCGCCACCGGTGGGGGATAAACAACACAAGTAGGGTCAACAATCTAAGTGCTTCGGAATAGAGGTTGGTTGCAAGGTGATCGTGGGGTTATTAAGATTGGTGGATGGCTGAGGGGAATAATGGGAGGACAGTGAAGGCTCAGAGTGTGATAAAATGGTCTTCTGGGCAATACAAAGATGTATGGATGAAGGTTAAGTGCAGGGTGCTGGTAGGTGGTAGATCTAGGAATGGGCTTATAATTACTATCAATCCACAGGCTCAAGAAATGGTGCTTAGAAACATACAAGACACTACTTACTCATTCCTGATGAAGATGTAGGTTCCAGGACTGTGATGACAAAGACAGGGCTCAAGTGGGATGATCTGACAATCCAAGATGAGCTATCTCCTCTTCTGATGCTCGGATGAGTGTCACTGGGCTCAAGTTATCGGTTGTGATCTTGGGCTTGATGTCCTTCTCTACAAACTTATCTATTTCCTTCACTTGTCTCTGCTCGGCCAAGCAAATCCGGATCCTTTCAATGATTTCTCCTCTTCCCCATCAAATGAAAATCTGATCCTTTGTTTTTGGTTGGAAGTGGTCATTTACAGGGAACCGATGGTGGTTACACAACCGACGGTGGTCGAGTAGGAACCGATGTCGGTCACGTCAAAGCGGGCTATTTTTGGTAAAATAGCCAGCTTTCCCTCCTTTTCTCCCGAGGGATTAGTTGCGAGCTTGGTCAAGTCATTATGAGGTTGGTTTTAGGTGCGGGTGAGGAGTAATTAGTCATGGGTGTGGATGTGGACCAAGTTATAGGTCTTAATTAGGTTAGTTTAGGGTTAAGACTAGGTTATGATGAGGTGGCAGGTATGGCGATGTGGATTTATTAATTATAAGGTAATTAATAAATAATTATGTAAGGTTTAGGTGATGAGGTTAGGTTGCGAAATGAGATGCGGGGCACAGGGGGTCGTAAGACACAAATTTGGTGTCTACACATCTATTCAAAACCCAAAGGATCTACCAACACCGTAGTTCTCAAATCTGGCCCCCTCATCAATTAAACTCAGCAAAACCTCCTTCTAATCTCTCACCCATCCAAGCGTTCCACTTGAGGACGAGAACATCAAAAGTACACTTTGATAGGAGAACCCTATTCTTCTGTTTTGGAAAAGCTTATCAAGGCTAGTGTCTTTGTTACCCTTCCACCTATAAAACCACACACTAGTTTTTACCCCGACCACCCCATGCCTATGTGGTATAAAGAACATGAGTTTGGTAACTATCATTGTGTCAAAGGTCATAGCGATAATAAGCGCATCACCTTCAAGAATATTGTCCAAGAAATTCTAGACAACAAAGATCTAGTCTTAGATAGCCTCGATTGCACTTGCTAACCAAAACCTACATATTTTTAAGAATCCATTCCCTAATCATGCCCCATCTTTCAACCAAGATGGTGACACTTCAAACAATGATACCAATGTCCATGAGGTCCACACTATTTTTGATGACATACCAGTTGCTTCCTAATTGCCTCATGTTCCTTCCATAGATGAAATCTTAGTCCAAGCTCCCCTACCTACACAAGAACCTATTTCATCTACTCCTCCACCCATAGAGGAACCCCCTTCATTTTATCCTTCATTTGTGGAAGAGCCGATAATTTACACGCCACATCGACCCCTCAATTTTCCGAGCGGTTGTTAATGGCACCTCTCCTACTCATACGAGATACATGCCCGTAACCTACACCATCACAAGGAGAGTCCACCTCGTCTGGCCCATCCTATCCTCTACCCATGGAGGATCCTATAGAAATACCATTTCCTTTATATGACCATTCACCATCGGACCCCAAGATCCTGTTGATCTTCTTTCGGCTCTCTTACCCACAGAGTCTGAGGCTAGCCATTTCCCTATATCTCAAACACATTTTACAGGTATTGCTACTCGATCCACATCGGCCCCACTTACAAAAATACCATTTTCATGCTTGTCATCGATCACTGGACTATGTTGATAGAGCCTTACTTTAGGACGCCTCCTACTTCCCGTGTCAACCCAAATGCAGCTATCACTCACCGAAACCTCCAATATCTATCTAGAAGTGTTTCAAGCAACCAAACGAAACACAACCACAACTATTGCAACGCCCTCCATGTCACCACCCATGGTACAACTCACACCTCGCCCATAACCCAACATACATCTACACCCAAACACCTACATACACCTATATCATCTCCCTTACTTAAACCCACCACTATCTTAGGGGTCAAGACAACATCAAACCTTACTCACCCACCCATTAAATTATATTTAACCACATCTTCCCAAACCAACACTAAACTTATTCCAGCCTCTAAAAAGAAGACCCAACCCCTCGACCTCATACACCATCCTCGCCTACCACACCATTGTCACCTTCACCCCTTTCTTCCATCCTAGGACCTCACCCCTTGACCACGACCAATCAACCTCCTTCCCTTTGGTAAAACAAGAGCGCAACATCCCATCTCCTCATCATGAACCTCTAATGTACCCAAGTGACCCACACAACCTCCACCATCAACCATACCACCACTACCGTCCATAACTTCTTCACTACCCATGACACTTTCTTCCCTTCCACTCACACCTTCTACCCAACCTCTACCGACCACCTCCATAAAGAACTCGATTACCCCGTAGGTAACTTTGTCCTCTTCCACTATCCACTTTTCCTGTACATCGTGTGCACCCATGTCACCTTTGCCCAAAAAGGTGTAATCTAAAGCTAAGAATCCACTACCCTCCAATAAGGTAGTTAAACCAACCAAACCTTCCATTGCTAGCTCTTCTACCATGCCCATACCTAAACAGATGCCCACAAGACCTAAGACCACTCCACACACCAAACTAGTGGACCAACCCATTCCCCCTCCTATAAAGCCTCTTCCTCCATAATCAGTCATACCTATACCCAAACCCACATTCACCTCCCATTGTGATCCACTAGCAAGGTCCTACGCTAAAATCTTAACCAATCTCCTCAAAAAAATTTTCATCACATTACCACCTCTTAGAACTTATGACCCTCTCAAACCCAAACCAAAAGGGTTTGACGAAACTAAAGTTTACACCTACCATTGTGTGCCAGGACATGATGTAGAGAACTGTAGGAATTTAAAAACCGCTCTTGTCCAATTGTGTCCTCCCGAAGAAAATTTTGACGACGATGATCTTCTTGATGAGGACCCCATTTTGCCTTCACCAATTTCCATAGATCTTCTTCCATTACCTACTCAATGACCAAAATCTCCACCCCCACAACTCTTTGATCCACCCTTGAGATTCAAGATCAACATGGTCCGTATAAGAGAGTTGGCCAAACCACCACCCAAATGCCAATGTGCCCTACTCATTTCACAAGGATCGTATCCCCCACTAGGGTTTTTCCCCTCATGCCGCTATACCTTCCATGACACACCCTCTTCATCCACCTCTCCTCAAATTAACATGGTTCACATTACCACCCATGCTCAAAAATAAAAGGGCAAAGAAAAGGCAACTGGCCCATCAACCATCCCTGTACCCAACATACCATCCACACCCATACCTAAAGTCATCATTCAAGGTCCTACATATCCCATTTCCGATGGGGTCACACATCACAAAATGCTAAAACAACTGCATCAATCCCTCAAAATGTCTTTATATGGCCTCATCCAAACCTCTCGAGTCACATCACCAAGCCCTCATGGAGGTCCTTCAATCTATTGACATTTTACCAAATGACCCACACCCGTAGCCTCCATCATTACCCCTCACCATGTTTCCTTTCTCACTAGGTCATCACCTTCCTCTACACCTCCACCTACTCACTAAGTATCTGCCCTCAACTTTTTAGATGAAGAGATCACTCCCTTCTAGTTTGATGATCCTGACCCCACTCTTTTCATCTTTTTCTTTATCGATAATATACACATACGATGCATTATGATCTATGGTCATGCTAGTATTAACATCATCTCCTCCCATGCATATGACCAAATGAAAATACCTACCAATTGCATGCATGGTAACTTGATTATGCTTCACTCCTTTAATGATGCCATGACCTCTATCATGGGTACCATCATTCTCCATATATGCATGGGTCCCCACACCTTTGTCCTAGAAATTTTCTATGTCCTAGAATGGGAGTTTTAGTATAACTTGTTTCTTGAGTGACCTTGGATCCACACCATGGGTTGTGTCCCTTTGAATTTACACCGCTACCTTAAATTTGAACATGAGTGACATAATTACACCATCCTTGCCTACCCATCACCTTTCCAACACTGTAACATGTTATACTAGCCCAATGATGTGCTTGTACCACTCAAGGCATCTCGCAATATCCCAACTTCACCTTCACCTACAAGCTCATCTGCCAAGACGCCACCACCTCTCCCACATCTAACTGGCCATCCCTATAGTGACTCACCTATTTCCACATCATCGAGTGCAATGCGTCTATCCCTGCTACTCACATAGCAACTACGGACCCCTTAGAAGGTTTTTTTCAATGCCTCACTCTTGGGAATACCTTTATACAATATCAACACCTTCCTCACCCAACAAGAGTATGGGAACCTAAGTCAACACCCCAGTTATGACATCCACATCGGCAACTTTTTTCCTTATGGCCCTCCCCACCTTCGCACTAATCTAACATATGGGGGACTTAATGTGGCCACCTATAAACCTGAACCTCCATCCCAAACCCAACCATTTTCATCTGACCTACACTCCCTCACTAGCTGACACTTTTCTCACACCTTCCTCCACCAGTGTGTGTGGAAAGGATTTAGCTTTGGATTTTATGAAAGGGGCCGCCATCTTTGTAATTTCCTGTACCTCTCGTAAACACAATGATCGTAGTGGAATTGGTTTTGATGCACCACCTTCCAAGAAGGTTCGTATCTACCTCATTCAGGATGGAAAACCTTCCTCACCTCCTTCACCTACATTACCATCTTCACCCACGAAATCCATAGATTTAGAATCTATTCCTCCTAACCTTTTTTTGTAAACACCATTTCCCTAGGACCTCTAACCTATCAATGCAATAGTGAGGCTCCCTCTTCTCTCCCATTCCTATATCCTGACATGATCGATGATGATACACTTACTATTAATGTCGTTTAATGTCATGATGATGAATCCATCCTCAAACCTTGGCGCGGAAGATTCTTATATTCATCGCTCGTTACCTTCTGAGATGCAAATCATGTTGAATGAATCGACCATTGAAATGAACATTAACACTCAAGACGACCCAAATATTCGAAGATAGGCCAATACTTAGATGCCTTTCGAACAAGAATCCTTCACCTCCTTCCTTTGGGACCATAACAACATGTTTTCTGCGGTCTATGCCGATATGCCCGGTATCGACCAAAAATCGTGGTCCACAATATCGTCACTATTCTTGATGCCAAACCCATCAAACAAAAGATGCGGAAAATGCATCCTCGCATTGCTCTTCCGGGAAAAGAAAAGCTTCAATGCCTTCTCTCAATTTATTTTATCCTACCCATTGACTATCCTAGTGGATTTCTAACATCGTTCTTATCAAAAAGGTGACAGGGGAACTCCACATTTGCACGAACTTCCTTTACCTCAACCTAGCTTGTCCTAAAGACAATTTCCCCTACCAGGCATCAACCAACTAGTTGATATCACTTTGCTGGCCATGAAATGCTATCGCTCATGGATGGTTTCTTAGGCTACAATCAAATATTACTAGCTCCAGAGGATCAACACAAGATCGCCTTCATCACCCCTTAGGGGAATTTCGCTTATCGAGTCATGCCTTTTGGCCTCAAAATCTTTGGTGCTACATATTAACGAACCATGACTTACATCTTTCATGACATCATGCATCACATATTGGAATATTACGTAGATTATTTGCTTGCCAAATCAAACATTGAAGGCCCGAACACCTTCGGTCCTTAAAGTCATCTTTTTGACTGTCTCATCAAGTATTGTGTGCATCTTCAACCAAAGAAGTCCATGTTTACGGTACTTTACGGAAAAATTTTAGGTTTTATTGTTTCTTTGCGTGGCATAGAAGTTGATCTTGCTAAAGTCAAGGATATTCTGGAAATTCCTCCACCCACTAATCTCCATCAACTTTGAAGCCTACAAGGAAAGTTACAATCTATTCATCATTTTATCTTGCAACTTTCTAACCATTGTCAACCATTTCATCATCTTCTCAAGAAAGATGTTTCATTCAAATGGGATGATGAATGCCATAAAGCCTTTGAGGCCTTAAAACAATACCTCCTTCAACCACCAGTGCTCATTCCTCCTAAGGATGACCAGCCCTTTTACCTATATATTTATGCCACTGACCATTCTTTAGGTTCTATGCTTGCTCATCATGATGAAAAACACTGAGAACAAGCAGTTTATTACATAAGCCATACCCTTATGGAATATGAAACTAGATATACCCACAATAAAGTTTTTGCATAGCCTTAGTTTTTTTGCCACCAAACTTCACCATTACCTACTCACCCAAAAACCTTCATCACTACTAATAATGACCCCTTACACTATATGTATGACAAACCCTATCAACATCAACATGCCGCACGTTGGCTTATGCTTCTTCTGCTGACCTCGACCTAAAACTCATTAATCAAAATTCCATCAAGGGCTAGGCTATCATTGATGAACTGGACAACGCACCTATTTCTGGGAATCAAGCATCTAACTTTGATTTCCCGAGATGAGTCTATACTACCCTCTCCCTAGACGAACCTGTTTACCAAATGACACTCTTCTTCGATGGCTCCAAGTGTCAGCGTGGGGGAGGGGCTAGTGTTATCCTCTTTCATCTTGATGGTGAACCCATGCCTTTGTCTTTCAAACTTGATTTTGATTATACAAACAATATTGCTAAATACAAAGCACTCGTATTGGGCCTCCAGTGTTTATGCCTTAGATGTTAAGTCCATCAATATCTTCTGTGATTCTTAGCTGGTCATAAACCAAGTCAATAGTATATACCGTTGTCGTAATGATATACTTAAAAGTATAAGCATCACATAGATATACTTTTGACCACTTTTACCATTACACATGTCAAACCACCCCACGTTCTACCAATAAATTTGTGGATACCATGGCCTGCTTGGCTTCTCGGATACCTGTTTCAGCCGTTGACTCTAAAATATTTGTCACAATACAAAGGCTATAATCACCCTCTTATTTACCTCAGGAGGTCTACTCCATCAGAACCGTTGCCCCCAACCCATGTGACCTTTGGTATAAGTAATATGCATACTATCTTTCCCTTTCCATTCTACCCGCTAATCTCACTCGTAAAGGACAACGTGCCTTTCTTAAAAGTTTCTCCCATTATGTAATCATGGGTGGTCTTCTTTACAAATGTGGCTTTGATAGCATTCTCTTACGATGCCTTATAATTTCTAAAATTCCCTACACCATAAAGAAGTCCACGATGGAATTTGTGGAGGTCACTTTAGTTGTTTAGCTGTTTGCAAAATTCATTCTTCGGCTAGGCTATTATTTTCCAACCCTAAAGTGCACTGTTGTGATTATGTCAAACATTGTGTGAAATGACAACAACATGCTAACCTCCATCACACACCTAGTCATGCCTTACAGGTTGCACGAGACCTTTGACCTTTCTCTCAATGGGGTTTAGATCTTGTCGGTGAGATCAACCACCATTTTCACAATGCCACCAATGGATCATAACCGCTCATTGATTATTACAATAAATGGGTAGAGTTCATTCCCTAATTTCTAAAAAAGCCTAGAAAATATGTGAATTCATCAACCATCACATCATTTTTCACTTTGGTGTTCCTCACCACCTCATCACTAATAATGGAAAACAATTCAAAAATAAAACCCTACACAAACTATGCAATGATTTTGGCATCCAACTCAGTTTATCATCACCTTATTACCCACAAACCAATGGTCAAGCTGAATTAACCAATAAAACCTTGAATAAAATTCTTATGAAATTAGTTGATGATACTAGAAAGGATATGCATACGCACATTCCTTTCGCCTTGTGGCTTATTGCACTAGTATTCGCACTTCGACCGATGCCACACCTTTTTCTCTAGTCTACGGTACCGAGGTAGTCTTTCCTCTTAAAGTCAGATTCCATATATTTGCATCTCGCTACAAGACATGCTCAACAATAATGACTTTCACCAAGATCATTTGGCGTAACTTGAGTTATTAGATGAACGTCATTTGAATGCTCTTGAACACTCCAAATCTACCAAAAACGTGTCAAACGTGCCTATGACAAACATGTTCATGAGCGAGCCTTTTAGGTTGGTGACCTCATCTTGAAGGAAAATCAATGTGTAACCAAAGAGGAGAAAAGTAACTGAGATAAATTTGCTCCTAATTTTCTTAGACCCTATATTGTTACCCATGCCTATGGATCGAGGTGATTATCATTTGTCTTCACTTGAAGGCAAACCCAAACCCGAGCCCCTCAATGCCTTGTATCTTTGACCATTTTATTGCTTTGACGTACTGTTCTATACCACTCTTTATCGGTTGAACACTCATCTCTTGAGCCTTGTTCACCTTCCATATTGCCCATTTTGAGGATCTCTCGACTCAAAAAGAATCATGTGATTCCCATCACTTTTCAGCCTTATCTTTAATATGAGTACCATGGCTCTACTCATAGCATGATTCTTATGGATACTTTTCTTCTTCTTCAAGATGGAATCCCATGGTAATTCATCACTCGAAACCACCTCTTTCATAGTTAATATTTGTGTACTACGGTCTTGTCTTCTAAACAAGAACCTAGTCTTCCTCTATAGTCTTGTCCATGACTTAAACGTCCAAAAACAAAAAGGGATGTAGCTCCTTGAGTCAAAATTCTAGCAAAATATGACTCCCTCAAAAGGGACATCTCTTCACTCTTAATTCCACCGCTATAAATAGACTTCTCCCTTGAAGGACAACTATATCAAGTTATTTCACAAATCCAATAAAAATATCTAGAAGCTTCCCGCATCAACCAGCTTCACGAATACCTCAAGGAGATAATATACCTATCCCATATAGACTTCCCACATCGATCAGTCTATTAAACACAAACAAATGAAGAAAAATATGAAATTTTCGTCATGGACTTGCCTATTTTTTATCTTGGGTTTCTTGTTCCGAAGAACATGCTATCATACACTAAGTTACGCTAAAACCACCCATTCTCACCTCCTTGTCTTTTTTTAGCCTAATTTCCCCTTTACTCAAGGGACTTGCCGCAAACACGACATTTTGTGATTATGTGACTTTCTTCACCCTAAGAATGGTCCATTATGCAACGCCTTTAGGGTCTTAGGTTCATGAGCCCCTCTTAGGTATGGTTGAATCATCAGGGTTCTTATCAATTAAGTGGCTCTTTTACCCCCTCTTACCATTCGCCTTACTCATTACTTATTAATTATCCTATATAGGACCAAATCATCGACACCTATATTTACAAAGCACTCAACTATGCTTACGACCTAAACTCAACCATGCCTATGACCTAAACTCAACCATGCCTACGACCTAAACTCAATCATGCCTATGACCTACATTCACCCATGTCGAACACCTACCAACCCATTCCTCTACTTTATCATAATCTTCCCTAGCTTATGGGAGAACTACATCAACATGAGGTCCCTTTTCGTCGGGACTAAGTAGGCAACACTCGAGGGCATGGATTCCTTAGAGGTTAGCTTGGCCACTCTTTAGCCTAACTAAAACATGCTTTTAATTTCTTATTCACATTATAACCTAGTTAGTTTCCATTTTATATAAATAAGCTGGAAATTAAACCAAACAAGCAACAATTGCTAAACATTTTTACCATCATAACACATACATTCATTTCATCACGTCTACCATTTCTTTACCATAATCATACATTTTCCTAAAAATCATCTTAACACGATCCATACCATCATTAATTGCACAAATTAATGAATTAGAAATTCAATCAACCATAAAACCTGACTCAATCATGCCTAACCAAACCTGACTCAATCATGCCTAACCAACCTAACTCGATCATGCCTAAATAAACCTAACTCAATCATGCCTAAATCAACCTAACTCCATCATGCCTAAACCGACCTGAATCCACCATGCCTAAATCAACCTGACTCAATCATACCTAAACTAACTTGAATCAATCATGCCTAACCAACCTAACTCAATCATACCTAAACCGACCTGACTCCATCATGCCTAATCCACCTAGTTTCCATCACATACACACATAATAACAAAAATTAAAATCAATAACCCCATCCATGCTATAAATGCCATCAACTATAAATTAGAAAGTCTATGTATACATACATGTGTACATAGATATAAATCAATACCAGTATCTCAAATAACCTCTCATATACAACCCCACCACCTTGGCACGCAGACGATATATATAAAATAAATAACTACAAAAAACTAGAGGTATATGTGGCTATCGAGACATCACCCTACTAGATATCCTCCATATCTGTCTCACTTGTCTCCTCATCCTCTTCCACTACCATACGACATCCCGCTAACATCTCTCCATCCACCACTTTGGTCTCGGTCTATCCTCGGATGATACCGTGCACTTGGAGCCGGCCTCCATACATTGGTGGCCTCACCCGACCCTGTCCCTGTGGCTCGTCATCCCCATTTACTCTCCATACTATGTGTGCAAGATCTGGTCCTCTCACTCGAGGCTGTTGTGCTTTGTACTCTGCGTAGGATGGGATGTCTACTCTTGCATCCATCGGGTGATCCTGATAATATCATACCTCTCCTAAGGCATCTCTAAACCCGGTCATAGGCAGCATGTCATGGTGGAGCCATCGGTCTCGGCCCGTGTACTGTATCTTGGACCCTGTCCCTATGCATGTGTCTATCTTGAGGACCATATCCCGACCTTGTGTGGGTCCTATCCTAGAGTTTTGGGGTACTTGTGCCCATCCCTAGGCTTGTAGGGCCATAATCGTGCTTGTGTAATGGCCAACTAGCCTGCAACCCTATCACCTATGCCTGTAATGTGGCAACTTGTGCTTCGATCCTGTCAGCTATCCATGCACTATCCCCAACTATGTAACTAGGGTCACCACGTACCCCTGGAGGGCATCTCTACACTGTGATGGTGGCCAAGTTTGGCTGCCCCAACCTCGGTGGTACGGCTCACTGTTTGTGCTGCCCACCACTATTTATTTGTACCCGTCGTAACTCGACATCATTAATCTGGCCGATCGACCACCGCTCCTCCTACCCCCTGTAGGTATTGTTAGTTATGGTAGAGGCATAGGCCTCTCCATGTCATCCCTCCTATATTGTGGGAACGGTGGAGGTACATCCTGTGGCAACCCAAACTACCGTATGACTGTCAGTAACGAGTATCATCTCATGCTCTCTGCATGATCCCCTCTATCCATTGGTGTAAGCGTAGCTTGTCTAACTACTCGACCATCTACATGTATGATGGGAAGCCCACATACTGCCCTCAAATGATGTCTACCCTAGACAACCCCTCTAGTATCTACCTGTAGTTGGCTACATCATGCGTAGCTCTAGCCCCTCAAAATACCCCACCAATGGCACTCATTATGTCTCAGAATTCAACCTGAGACCATACCTGGCTCAAATGCATCTAGCTAGGGCAACCTAATTAGACAAACACACATAATGTGCTCATATGCTCAATAGTGAAGAAGAAAGGTGCAACATAATATGAACCTCTGTAGTCTCTTGTAGGCCCATAAATCTCTGTATAACTATACCAAGTAGGCAAGTACCAAAGAAAATTAAGTCCTCTCCTCCATCATATCATGAAGGACTACCATTAGTGATCATGGGAATCTCCCACCCTCTACATCTGGCAAAGACAAAACACCACACTACCTCCATAATCAAAAGCACTAGCCTCATCTCCTCAGGATGAGCTGTGTACATATCTCTATAGCTTAGGCTGGTGTTATGAAACCTTATCTCTGTAATCCCCTCTCTCGAATCACAAGCATTGATATAGCCTAGAATTTACCAGATAACACCCTAGACATGTTTACACATCACTCAGCTTAAACTGAGCACTCACCCAAAGCACACAAAGGTACCAGGTCCCTCCTTAGGGTTGTTGTAGCAAGATGTTAGCATGACAAAGGAAGAACCATATAGATCCATAACTAATCCATCATTCTACAATGCATCCCATATTCAGATCTATGAAAGAACAAACTTAAACAATAATCATGACTAAAACAAGAACATGCACTACTCAATTACACACGGGAATGATACTTAGATTCAGCCAATAACTCCCATCTATTAATAAACATAGAAGCTCCTTAAAATAATGACATTCTATACCGATGGGCGCATGGATCTCATTACTGATAATCCAATCATTACCTCTTACACTCTGCATATTTCTATATATCTCTCCTTTCTATATCTCTATATATACTACTATGTGGTTCACATCATATATATAGGGTGGGGATTTTCCCTTCACCACTTATCTATTCCAAAAATAGGCTATATGCTATTAATATCCACATGCTATTTACAGGCATAACTACACATGTAAGTGTGCTATCTATAGACCTCTTATAGTTAACTGAAGTGACAATCCTATTCTTAGCTTGTCTCCATGAAAACGTTTCAATTTTATCCTCTAAAGATAAACAATGCATGGCATGCACGTCTCGCATTGTTGGTGTGTTCCGCACACCATCTTATAAAAATAGGTATTTATGTTCAAAATCAGCTAAGTCCTGAATGTTGAACTTGCCCTCCGTGTGCAGGTTCTTCTTGTCCATTCACGCCCTTAAACCTGGCATGTTTTCTTGTGTGGACTTCTTGTTTGAGTTCTGACAAGTGTTCTCTAATCAACATTACCCCACACTAATCTCATTATTACCAGAGAATGGGTATCTTCAAAAATTGAAGTAAAGAATAGAAGAATAGAAAGAATAATAATGAAAGAATGTAGATGAATAAAGAAGTTTTATAAGGCAACCTCCTCTATTTCAGTTTGAAGTATCAACTCTGGACACTCCTCCTTTATTTTGGCCTCCAAGGCCTACCATTCAATGAGTGCTTGTTCTACTTTTTCTCAAATTTCCACAAAGAATGGACTCTAATTCATCCCTTACAATCTCCCCTCTTTAATTTTGCAGAACCAACACAATGCTAGACATTGAGGTCATTTGTACTTCTAGAAGATCCATATTTTGCGCAATGAGCTTCCCAAGCTCTTTCAAGAAAGTCTTGAGCAGCTCTTGTGCTCTTTGTCGGGGCCTCGCGCTTATGCTTAACCATTGACAATCTTTTTGCATGGCCCAATGTTTCATCCTTCATTTCTCTCTGGACCTCATTGTTTTCTTCTAGGGTCTTTATGTTGATAAACACCTCTGGAGCTGTGTAGATGTTCAAATCCTGGTCTGCTTTCTTCAATTCTTCTTGTCACGCTTATAACAAACCTTCATAGGATGCAATATTTCACATCACTAAGGATTTCTCTCACTTTACCTCTTATTCTAGATTCCTTGGCACTGTCATGCGTAGAGGTTGATCTTCAAGTACCAGGTCCACCAACTTTCCTACATAATGTATCATATAGGAAACATCTATGGTACCTTGGGATCCAAGTGTGGCCTAGCTCTTATGAAATTGTCTCCAATATCCTCTGCAATCTTTGATAAATACTTCATTATTCTTCTACGCTACCTCTCTTTCGTTATTCACGCTATCTCCGTATCCTTTGTCTTTAGCTCCTCATGCAACACTCTTATCGTTGCATCTTTTCCATGTTTCATCTCGAAACTTTAATAGAAACCTTCATGAATGCATTCTTTGACCTACTCATCTGACATGATAGTAGTCTTTACTATCATATGTCTAGCTTGGGGTGCCTTCTTTAGTCGTCTCGACACACATGACTCTTTGCATATATAAAAGTCAGGATCATCCATATGGGTGTGCATTAACCATGATAGTTGCTTCCGAGTGTGAATGGTTGCCATATCCCCATCCATTAATTCCCATCCAAATAAATCCTTTTGTTCTATAGTTCTTTGGAAACGTGCGCAGATGATTTTTCCGGTGTCCTCTGCATAGCCCATGATTGGTGCACCATGTTCCTCACTCATCCTATTTAATCTAGGTCCCTTGGGAATTATAGCTTCAAGGTTAGGATCTTGTCCTGTTACACCTTGAATAGTCACATGCGTGGATCTGGAGGTTTCCTTCTCTTGTTCTTCTTTGTCCTTCATCTCTTCATCTTTTTCTCTTCCTTGTTATGTGGCTCATCTTCTTACTCGAGTGGGGTAGGAGATGTACGCTCGCTCTCCCCTGATTCCTTCGCTTCTTCATCCAACTTCAAATTTATTCTCCTCTTTGGCTCAACGGTCTCCTTGTGTGGAGAGAGACAAGGTGATTTCCTTACCATTTGTGGGGTTCCACCTTGATTCTTGTGCATCTAAACACTTTCTTAAATCTGTGCTCCCCCTGCTCAACCTCTGTATCTTCCTCTTCGTCATATCCTTGAGGTGGAGTGGTCACGTGTTGTGACTCTTCTCTATCATATGGTTGCTTTCTTCTATGCTCCAAGCCTCCACTATCTTCACGCTCCTCTTCTTCATCCTCTACTTCAATAGTTTCTATGGGCCTTTGTCCGGTATGTTTTCCATTGTGTGCTTACCCTTCGGTGGCCCTGGGAGTGCAAATTCATTCTCCACATACTTATTGTTCTCTATCTTGGGCTTTAGCTGAAGATACACTAATGCTGCCCCTATATCTGCTACAACTAGACTTATTGGCTTAATATTCAATACCTCCAAAATGAGCCTCTCGACATAGGAACTTCTTCTTGGATACACATACTTTTTCCTCAACGTGTGGTAGTTGTAGTCTACCTTATCTACATTGAATGCCAGTCATTGCATGTCTGTGAATCTATGAACAAATGCTTAGAAATACCTTGTAGTGAATGCATAAGGAAATTTACACCAAGGGCTCCAAACTCCATCTCTCATTGGGAAGCACACGATGCGAAATGCTGGTATATAACAAACTAAACTACCTTTCCAACCATTAAAGGCAAGTCCTTGGGGATGTGCCATTCTTCCTCAAAAGCCACACAAAGCCTATAATACCACTTCTCAACCCATTTTTAACATGCTCTGTCATGGATCCCTTGTATAAATACTTCTTGAAGTACTCTACGGAGTGATTTTTGTTCATTGGATACTACCATACCTTCTCCTTTGGTCCATCAAGTACTCCGATCTCCATGAACACTAGTGCTAACAAAATAGCTCCAAAGCTGATATTTCCTCTGTGTGTGCTTCCTCAATGATTGTCTCTGCAATATACCACAAAATGTTGTAGACTAATCCTTTATACATCTTTTTGGAAATGTGCAGCTACATGGTGTTCACTTGTGACTACTTTTCCTAGTCATTGAGCTTTATAATGAGATGTGCGACAACTTATACAACTAGATACTTATTTATTTTGTCGATGTCCATACTTGCAAGTGCGAGACCCTTTGTATATCCTAGCTCCTTTTTGGTCTCCAATATTACGATTTTATCTCGTCGATCATCTCACAAATCGTCTCCTGTGCCTTTCAACCCCATTACCGTGGAGATGAGCGTAGCTGAAATTCTGACTTTGTATCATGCAAAGTAGAAAAATCCTCATGCACTCTACTCATGAGCCACTGGTACAAGGGCTCATACTTCCCAAAATAAGGGAGCTCATAAAGTTGGTAAACTCCTATCCTCTGCAAGAGCTTCTCACCAACATTGTCATACACCGACATATCTTCCACCATGCATTTATTTTTCTTCGTGTTCAACAACGCGTCAAGATCCTTCTTGTTCTCTATGGTACGGTGATTGTACTCACTCACTTTAATTTTCCTTATGTGAGAATCACACTCTGGAAGATGATAACTCCCTATGGATATCAGTAACTTAGAAAAATTGCTTTCAGCGCCATTTCTTATTCTTCTTCTACCACCTTCTTCTTTCCCTTCACTCCGCCGCAACTACTTTCTTGGGTGTCATTTCTACCTTTCAATCCTTTGTAGATTCTTTTTGCTCAAAATTTTCAAGGTACGAAGCAAACCCTAGTTCGATTCAAGGTGTGCCCTAGGTAGAAACTTCGTGCCCTAACTCCTCTCTATCACCTTGCTTCACTCAAACGCTTCACCACTGGGGACACAAGCTTGTTTTGCACATAGATCCCTTCGTCATGACTGGTTACACACCTCTCACACCTTAAAATGATCACTTAGCTCTTTGCACTTGGCTTCTTTCAAATACTCTTAGTTGCAATGGTAAAAATGAATTTGCATCCCATCCTTATATATATTTTTTCAAATTTTGATGCATTTATTGCTCCTTCACCTACCAAATATCCTCTCATTCATTGACCAAATTCGTTCATTCCACACGGTACATCTTCATGCCCCAGCTATAACCTTCTAACATGCCTTCCTACCCTTTGGTCACAAACTTCTCTTCAGCACATGCCCTTGCGCCCGAGTACCTCATCACTGTACCTTCTCCTGGTAGTTATCATGGCCTCTGCTTACCTCGCGTTATACTATCCTTTCATTTATCTCCATCCTTGGTCACTTTTGAGAAGCAATATTATTTTGAATTAAAGCACACCCGTAGCATCTTATTCCTTTCACCTTTCAATTCCCACAATCTTTTACTTGGATATCAACAACCACCCCACACTAAAAGGATGTACTAGTCCTCTACGCATAAACATTCTTCACATAGTAATTAGCTTCATGCATGCAAGCACACTTATTACACAAGAAAAACAACTAAATTGACAAAGCATAGTGACAATGAAGGAAATACATTAAGGAAATACAAAATTGAAAACCTAATCTAAATGGAAATACTACCTTATTACAAACACCAAGAAGACTTATTTATAGTAGGGCAGTGTACTCGTTAAAGAAACCAGGTAGCCTTGTTCCATCAAGTTCTTCTAACTAGAAAGCACCTAATTGAAGTATGTAAGTGATTACATACGACTAGTAACCAATATACTTTGAGCTTGCCTAGATGGTGCAAGAAATTTGAGTCATAAATAAGTACCATTTGTCTAACCGCCAACTTCTTATCCCTTATGTTTCGTCATGCCATGCTTTCTACCCGGCCTTTTCCTACTTGTTGACTCCATCATCTTATGGCTCTTCACTCATCTAGTTAAATCATATTCTCAATACGATCTTCTAAAGCCTACTCATCATCTAGATCTCTAGCGCATGCAATGCGTAAAGAAGGTAACATAAATTCTATATGTAGAATGGCTTATGTGCCAAACACCAACTGAAATGGTGTGGCTTTATTCAATCTCTTATAAGTTGTTCTATATGCCCAAAGAACAACTGACAGTTTATCATTCCAATCCTTTCTTCAAAAATCATAATTTTTGTCAATGTCTGCTCAAAATATTGTCGAAAGCCTCAATAGTTCCATTTTCTTGAGGATGATAAGGTGTAGTCTTATGGCGAGTAACCATAAACACATCTAATAGGATCCTTATGGTTTTATTTAAAAAGTGTGTACCCCTATCACTTGTCAAACTTAAAGGACATCCATATCTTGTAAGAACATTCTCCCATAGAAACCTAGCTGTTGTAAGATTATATTGCAGTCCTTCGTAAGTGCTTTGCTTGACCCACCATGTGAGATAATCAGTATAAATAATATATAGCACGATCCAGTCCCATGCGCGGTTGGAGAAATAGGTCCTACAAAGTCGATGACTTATTTCTCAAATGGTTTGGCACTAATAATAGGTCTCAAAGGCATCTCATCTCTTTGTCTTGGTTTTCCTAGGCACTGAAAATGGTCACATGCCTTACAATATTCTTTACTGATCTTTATACAATATCTCCCACCATAATCCAACAAGTAGGATCTTCTAGGTAGTTACGTCACATGCATAGTGGCCTCCTACAATACCTCCATGGGATTCTTCCATAATATCCTTGCGCTCATGTTCTAATACACAACAACGTAATACTTCATCTCTACCTAACTTGTAGAGGTCACCACTGATTAACATAAATGGTGCCACACGTATAACAAGTCTGTTTCTTTTCTAATGCCTTCATTCCTTCTAGTGCCACACCAGTCCGTAGAAAGACAACAATGTCTTCTAATTCTAATGGTGCACATTATAACCTACGAATCGGGAATCTAGCATGGTTTCTTCAATTTTTTGTGCTTCCTCTCCTAAGTTGATTCTAGACAAGTGGTCTGGTCCAGAGTTACTTTTCCCTGGCTTCACCACAATTGTGAAATCAAACTCTTGAAATAGGAGTACCCATCTGCATATGCACCCTTGTAAGATGGGTTTTTCACCAAATACTTCAATGCCATGTGATCCGTATAGAATACAAATGGTGTAGCTAGCAAATACTATGAAACTTATGCAATGCATAGATCATTGACAAGGCTTTACGCTCTGTAGTTGTATAATTGTTTAGTAGGTGTTAGCTTCCTACTAGCAAAACAAATAGGATGATTGACAATACCTTCTCCAGGTTGAGCTAATATTGTGCCAATGGTTGTGCCAGAGGCATCCACGTGTACATGAAATGGTTTTTCCCATGAAGGAAAACATAGGATAGGTGCAGTAGTAAGTTTCTCTTTCAATGTTTCAAATGTGCACTGCTGTGATTCTCCCCAATAGAATGTACCTTTTCCTTTTAGTAACTCCTCCAAAGGTGTGGCAATTTTTGCATATCCCTTTATGAATTTCCTATAATATCTGTGTGACCTAAAAATTTGTGCACCTCGCTCTAACTGGTAGGCACTTCCAACCCTAAAATGACTACAACCTTAGTTGGATCAACAAGTAATCCTTCCTTGCAGATTATGTGTCCCAATAGTATTCCAAAAGGTGTAGAAAATATGCACTTCTTGATGTTCAAAGAGATACTCAATTGTTTGCACCATTCAAACATTAAGTGTAGATTGTCACAATGATCCTTAACAAGCCCATATATTATCCAATCATCAAGGTAAACCTGTAAGAAGTTGTGAATAAAATCTTTGAATGCACGAACAACTATGTGAGAAAACATCGGGAACATTTTTCAATCCAAAAGACATCACAAGTATAGGCACAACTGCCCCATTTAGTAGTAAAAGTTGTCTTTTTTAATCCTCTTGATCAATTCAAACCGATGATACCCAAAAAAACCATCTCGTGAATGAATATACTTCATGCGCTCCAAATCCTTCTAGTATTTCCTCAGTAAATGGTATAGGGAATGGGTCTGTTACACATGTAGAATTTAGCTCCCTGTAGTCCACACATATTCGAATTCTACCATCCTTCTTGATACTGATCACCATTGGACTAAACCATTCGACTCATCCAAAGGTCGAATGATTCCAGCCTTCAACATTTTATCAATTTCTTCTTTTACCTTTTTGTGTAAATTAGGATTCATTCGTAAGGTCTATTTCTCTTTGGGTGTGCACTTGTCCTTAAGCTTTATCTTCATTTCCCCAATTGATTCATGCTCACTAAATGATGGAAAAAGTAACATGTGAGCATGGGAATCTACAAGTACCTCTTCCTCGTACCTGACCTCTCGAGGTCATGTCGAGACGGCCGGTGGATGTAGATTCCCATGCTCACATGTTACTTTTCCATCGTACAAAATTGGTGAACCCGATGTGAAACAAACTAATATTCCTCTTTCTATTTTCATTTCTTCCATCCACCTTCACTCTTTCCCATTATTCTGCGGGTATTCATATACCCCCCGAATATGTCGGGATATGATGCATATGGTAGACCTCTCTCAGGTCTTGAAGTAAACTATAGTCAAACAAATAGACAACCATCGCCCTCACTTTCTGCATGGGCTGATAACTATTCGAGTAATTACTTGTCATCTCAAACTCCCCCTCACAGAACTAGTTCTAGTTCTTCATTCCAAATTGAGGAGTTTGATCAGTTTGCACAAACACAACAGCTAGAGCCATTAGGCTCTAACAATATGATGTTCTTGGAGAATCCACTTCATCTCCTCGGGTCTTGTTCAGACCACATATCAATAGACAATCAAATCCACTCCCCTTTTTGGATGAGGAGTACTTAGCACGCTTCGCTAAAAGTGAACAACGCTTCCAAAATATGTATCCACCTATAGGGAGTTTACAAATATAGTTTGATGCCCTATTCCAGGAGAACACCCCCATAACTCCACCCATGGGAAATACACTCGGTGAAGCTTGGCAGGGTAACGACCAATTCATAGTAGGGTATCATACCCCCTTACAACCTCAAGCTATACAACAAACACCCTTAAGGCAAAGCACTGTGTCTTCGCCGATGGAGGTCATTTCAGCCTTAGCTGATAAGGTTAGAGGGCTAGAACTTGTTCAAGCAAACCAAAATCCATATTTTGGGCAAGCGGGAATCCCCAACCCTCTGCATCACCCTAGTCAAGTTGACCTCCTTACAGGAACAGGCATGTTAGGCATGCCTCCTCAAAATCCTTATAATTATCCATAGCAAATGCCAACTAGGACAACATTTTCAAACGTCACTCCAGTTGAAAACATGACACCTCCCGGCTTGGCACCAAATAACTGTACTAACAATGCTCCTCCTTACTTAAACATTTATTCAAATTCACCACAAGGAGACATGTTATCTTCTCCCGAGATGTTTGTTCAACCACAGGGATTCCCTTATGTTCCTACAAATGCATATATTATGCCATATCAATAACCCATTCCCCTCAACCCCTCAAGAAGCCCCATTGATGGTTGAGGCCTACACGAGAGGGATTGACTTAGAATATTTGAAAGAACCCCTAGACTTCACCATACGAAGCGTTATGCTTCCGAGACCTCTTCCCGATTTTCCCAAATACAAAGGGGAAGGAGACCCGAATGCACACATTAAGGCCTATGCCACAACCATATGGGAGTTACTCCCTTAGGACGGGGTTGTCGCTAAAATATTCCCTAAGACCCTAGAAGGTATTGCCCTTGATTGGTATTACAGAATACTTGAAGCTTTGATACACTCATTTAAACAACTCATGTCAGAATTCATCAAAGCTTTCGACATGAACAAATTGTTAAGAACGGGAATCAGGGAGTTCTTACATATCAAACAAGAACATAATGAATCCACTACTCATTTTATCCAAAGATGGCATACGGTTCTCTACTCATCAACGAGTGCTCCAAATATGGATCAAATGGAACTATGTGATTTATTCCTTAATTCACTCAATAGAGAGATAAAGGAAGAAGTCCAGAAGTTCCCACTAAGAACTTACGATGAAGTACTCAAAAGTGCTCTCCGAATCAACCAAGCAGTGATTGATAGTGGTCGTAAGACATATGGGACAAACGGAAATTAACCACTCCCAATCAAAACACCGCAGCCTATCCTAATGCTGGGAACACTAATCAAGGACCTAAGATCCTTAACAAGAACCGCGGGGTTACAACAAATGGAGTAACTGACCAAGCTAAGAGGGCAAATGTTGTAAACATTTTTCCACTTGTTAATAATCAACGGAATAATAATTTTACCCAAAAATCAATGCGGTAGATTTTAATCATCCATCACGGCAACAACAACAACAACGAAAAGTCCAAACACAAAGTCCAAATCAAAACCCAACTGGATATCAGAGTCAAAACCAAAGGCAACAACCTAAAAATTTTAACTCTAACAACCAACAACCTTATCATAATTTTGGGCCACAATAGGTTTTAAATCAATAACCTTGAAATTACAATCCCAATCTATATTGTGGCTTCCACAAGATTCAAGGCCACGATACTAGGACTTGTCGTGAATACAATAAATTCATGAAATTTTTTCCAGAAGATCAAAAACAACTCTTTATAGATATGTTTTTAGAAAATTCTGTAGTACCCATGCCAAACGCTTATGCAGGGGTAGTTTCCCCTCAAAATGCATCCCTTAAGATCTTCAATGACCCACTCCCAAACCATTCTAACAACAACAGGTTAGATCCTAACGGAACAAATAAGGGTGTCATGACAGGAAACAATGATCATGAAGCTTCATCTTCATTAAATCCACCGGTCGTACCCCAATTAGGAACTTGACCTCAAGCTAAAATAGTTGGTTTAGTTGAGTTAGACGCATTTGAGCTACCCGTATAAACCATAACAAGAACACATGAGTATTCTTCTCAACTAACTCCAAGTTATTCATTAGATCCAAACAACACTCAATAAACATTGGTAAAACCTATAGGCACCTATGATCTAATTAATGATTTAACTAAAGCCTTCTCGCACATCTCCTTCTTGGGTTTGTTAAAGAAATCTCTCACCCATAGGGCTTCCCTCTTAGAAGAGTTAGGCCTTGTCCATTTAATCAACATCACTCCTCCTCCGAAAACACAAGTAAATCATGTGGATTTTGACGTTTATCCTCCGAGGCAGCCAGATAGGGATACTGAATTTATATTCGATATAAGAAAAATGCCAACAGACGCCAAAATTACATGAAGAGGTGACCCAAATTTACATTTACAAGTTTGGGTCTATAATAATTATGTTAAATGTGTAATGGTTGATGATGGGGCAGCAGTTAACATAGTCCCCTTCACTTTCCTTCAAAATTTAGGATATGGAGAGACAAACTGTTCCACGATGCGAAATATGCTAAGAGGTTATGATAGCCTCAAAGCCACTTCGATTGGAACCATAGTTTTACAGTCACTTTAGGACCCAAGACGGTCCTCACCGAGTTTTATATTATAGATTGGGAAACCAATTATAATATGATCCTTGGTTGGCCATGGATACACCGCATGAAGGCAATCCCTTCCACGCTATTCCAAGAAATAAGATTTCTACACTTAGGGAAAATATTCGTGGCACAAGGTGACCCAAAACCCTTCGATATACACCTAGCTGATTTGAAGAAAAGACCAGGTGTTCACTCCGAGTTTGAACTTCCAACAAATCAGCTTGTCAAACCAACTAATTCACAACCAAAAGAAAAGCTGATACCCACCACTGAGTTGGAAATTTCAAATCCAGCTGAGGACGTTCCAATACCCAAAAGTGAGACCAATGCTATAAAAGCAGTATCACTAGGGACCACCGCAAAAATTGTCGAGTTGCTGGAGAAAGACTTACCTATTCTCCTACCATTTGATTCCATGGGTATGGGACACACCCTGGGAATTGCTTCTCTTCCATCAGATGAAGTTTTTATGGTAGAGGTAACCGAAGCAAAAGAAATAGATACGAAAAATATCCCAACGTCAATTTTTCCAAACAAGTATTGGACTCTCCACTTTGATGGAGCTAGATGTTGTTTTGGAGCTGGGGCGGGAGTGATCTTTACCTCACCTGAGGGAAAGATCCTACCTTTCACCTTTAAATTAAACTTTGAATGTACAAACAACGGGGCTGAGTACGAAGCTCTCCTCCTTGGCCTCATTCTAGCCAAAAGAATGGGTGTCAATGACATTAGAGTGCTAGGAGACTCGCAGCTAGTTGCAAACCAAGTCTCTGAGGTATATGAAACTAGGGCTAAACATTTACAACTATAAAAACAATGATGTTAGATCTAAGCAAGGGATTTAACTTCATATCAATTGAAGCAATCCCACAAGAGCATAACCTTCTCGCAGACTCAATAGCAACCTCAGCTTCCCGTTTCACCCCAAACAGTGAGTTGGAGGACACAAATTTCATAGTATCACTTTGTACTGAGCCATTAGTGCGTAAAATACCAAAAAACTCACTCCTGACTCATGGAGAAGCCGAGGATGATTTTTCTATCATGGATCACTTTGATGATGATAGAGTCACTCTAAATATCTAAACACCTATGCAGAGCTACATCTTGCTCATCGTATAGTTGATCTTTCCCTAATACCACATTCCTCTTCCTACTTTGGAAATCCCATGGTAGAGTCTCCTCCATAGAAGGATCTCGATATCTATGAGGTAGAAAATGGAGAGAGCTTGGAATTACCTCCAGCCCCACCTAAATTTGAAGAAGGTAACACTTCTTTAATAGAAGAAACCATTGACATAAACATTGGAATGGAGGAGGAACCAAGAATTTTGAAGTTGGGATCCTCGTTAACTCCAGAGGAGATAGAAATACACACCCAAATCCTTAAAGAACATCAAAAGGCTTTTGCATTTAACTATAAAGAAATGATGGGCATTTCAACACAATTCATGGTACATAATCTTGTCACTAAACCAGATGCGAAGCCAATCAAGTAGAAGTCAAGACCAATGAAGCCAAAAGTGGCTCTCATAGTAAAAGAGGAAGAAATAAAACTTCTCCTAGTGGGATTCATCAAACCCATTGACTACTCACAATGGGTATCTAATATTGTTCCCGTCCTAAAAAAGAATGGGAAAATACACATTTGCATAGATTTTTGGGATATTAACAAATATTGTCCCAAAGATGACTCCCCATTACCATCCATTGACGTTATCATTGACGCAACAATAGGATTTGAACTTCTGTCCCTCATGGATGGGTTCTCAGGGTACAATCAGATTAAAATATCAGAACATGATCAAGCCAAAACCACATTCATAACTCCCTGGGGAACATATTGCTACACTGTCATGCCATTTGGTCTTAAGAACACCGACGCTACATATCAACAGTCAATGACTTATATATTCCATGATCTTATCCATAAAATCAAGGAATCCTATGTGAATGACTTGTTGGCCAAAGACAAGAAATGCTGTGATCATCTAGAAGTGCTCTGTATCATCCTCTCATGATTAATTGAATATGGCGTCACATTAAATCTAGAGAAGTGCATGTTTGGTGTGATAGGAGGCAAACTTCTGGGCTACATTATATCTTCATGAGGGATTGATGTTGATCCAGCCAAAATATGGGCTGTTCTCAAAATGGTCCCAACCTCAGACAAGTCTAGAATTAGGTCATTTCGTGGGAAACTCGGTGCAATCCGTAGGTTCATCCCAGATCTAAGTTTTTCCATTCATCCAATCAAAAATCTATTGAAGAAAGATTATAGTGTTGATTGGACTAAAGAATGCAATAAGGCCTTTGAAAGCAGTTAAACACTTCTTGTTGTCTCCACCCATGCTAATGCCTCCTAAATCAGACCGCCCTTTGATCCTATACTCACGAGCCACTCATGTTGGCCTGCATGCTAGCTCAAGAAGAAGATGACAAGCGAGAATGCGTGATTTATTTCATTAGCCGAACATTGCTCGATTATGAAACATGTTACACATAGGTAGAGAGAGAATGCCTTGCCATAATTTTTACAACAAAACGTTTGAGATATTACATGTTAAACTAGGAAACAAGGGTCATTGTGAAGACAAACCATTTACGAACATTTCTCACGCAAGGGTCTTTGTCTAAAAAGGCGGGCCATTTTATAACCTTAATGGGAGAATTTGAGTTAACATTTGTGAACCAAAAATCCGTTAAGGGACAAATCATTGCAGAATGGTTAGTTGACAATCCACTAGATGGAGGTGAGCTGGTAAATTTAGACTTTCCGATGAGTGTGTATACTTTGTCGAAACTAGGCCCCCCATCTCTACATGTCCCTAGTATACTGATATCATCAACTTTATCATGGACCATACATACTCGGAAGGTGCCACGTCACAAAAAGAAGGTGGTTATGCATTATTACCACTAAATATGTTGTTTTAGACCAGGTACTCTATCGTAGAGCCTTTGACGACATGCTTCTAAGATGCATCGACATGGAATAATCCAAGAAGATTCTTCATGAATCCCACAGTGGGATATGTGGAGGCCACTTTGGTGGTCACGCCACCACTCATAAAATACATCGGATGGGCTACTTTTGGCCCACTCTTGAGCATGACGTAGTGGAATTTGTACGTAAGTGCCACAAATGCCAAGAATTCTCTCACGAGATTCACATGCCAAAGCACAATCCCTAAAACCAATAGCAACTCGTGGCCCTTCTCCACGTGGGGTCTAGACTTGATAGGGAAATTCTCTCCCTCATCAACTGATGGCCATAATTTTATAATTACAGCCACAAAATATTTTACCAAATGGGTGGAGGCCATGCCTCTCACCACTATACGAGTTCAAAGTAATTGCTAAATTCATTTTGAACCAAATTATCTGCGGTATGGTATCCCACATGTGTCATTATCTCGAGATAATGGCACTTCTTTTAAAAATGATGAAGTCCATGAGTTATGTAGCAAGCTCAAGATAAACCATCACATGGCCTCTCTTTACTACCCTCAAGCCAATGGGCAGGTTGAAGCGACAAACAAAACGTTGAAAGTTATTCTCCTCAAAACGATCAAGGAGAACAAGCAAGATTGGCATTTAAAACTATATCCGGCCTTGTGGGCCCATTGAACCTCAATAAGAACACCAACAAGAGCAACTCCTTTCTTGCTGGTATTCGAGGCAGAAGCAGTTCTCCCACTTGAGGTTGAAATACCCAGTCTCCGCATCTCATTACAAGGGATTCTGGATGAAGAAGCTTATAGGGAGGCATGCCTCTCTCAACTAGAAAGCCTTGACGAGGCCAAGTTAAATGCCGAACAATGACATAGAGCCTATGCTGACCGGATGTGCAGAAGTATAACAAAAAAGTCTATGAGCGAGAAATATATGAAGGAGATCTAGTTCTAAGACTAGACAACTGGATTGATAAGAAAACCGGTGAAGGAAGGAATTTCGGCCCAAATGGTTGGGCCCATACCGAGTCATGAAGGACTACGGAAATGGTGCGTATCTTTTGTGTACGCTAGAAGGTGAGGAATTCGGTGAAACTATCAATTCCTTGCATCTTAAGTGGTTTTACGCATAAAACATCAAGGTCATTACTTGTACATTATAGCTACCTACATTGCATTAGTCTTTTAGCTGCTTCATTCTGTCCATTTCGTAAAAGTGGTAGTCCAGGAGCTTACTCTTAAAACAATTTGTTACAAATTTCTAAAAATATTGGCAAAAACATTCATATCACATCTCTTCAAACATCATCAACTATTTTCAAATCTTCTCATCAAGTTTGACAGACAAGCATTGACGAAAACCATACCAAGGCCTACATACTTGGCTTTGCTCTTTCTTTCTACTAGGTAAAGTTGTCCTTACCTACGGTCTGTTCTAGAAGCTTCTTGGTGTCACATCTATCCCTCTTAAATCTCTTTGAAAGAAAGGATATCCCAAAGTTATAGGTCAGAAAAGTCAAAATCAAATGAAATCAAAAGCACCAAGTAAACAAAATATTTTATTTTACACACTTCTTTGCCCCATCAACCTTCGGTGATAAGCCCACATCTCTTACTGGTGGTGTGGGGTTGGGAAAGGAAAGAAGTGCCCTTACTCGCCTATATCCTACCTTTGGTGACAAACCCATGCTTCTTACTAGTGGTGTGAGGTAGGGTGTAGGGGGTCCAGTCACACAAATGAACAAATCTTGGTATGCTAAAAACACAAATCACCTCTATTAAGAGAAAGAAAATATCCAAATATCCAAATTCCAAAGAGATCAAATCCTCAAAACCAGATTTTGTCAACCAGGTTGCCATTTATAAATCTAAGTCTAGATAAACTAAAAATTAAGTGGCCTTCTAAGCATGGTAGTAGTTCTCAGTAGGGTGGGTGTGTAGGTCCTAACTTGGTTTCGTTTATCGATTTTTCTGTCTCTCATGTTCCATTCAATCAAACTCATACAACTTATGCCCTTCCTAACTCTTGGTGTTGAGCCCTTACATCTTACTAGTTGCGTGGAATTGGGATTGGGGTAAGTTCATCTCTTTATCACTATGCATTCATCACGTTTTGCCAACATAAGAAGAAATCACCGACATTGACCAAAGAGTTCAAAATTTCAAGATACTACAAAAACATACGAGTAAAATATTCTACCTACTATCATTTTTTATCCATTGCATACATTATGAAAACATGAAAACAATATTCTAAAAACATCTAAGTACACATTTAGAAATGAGTCAAAAAGTTCAAGATTCCAAGAGTCTTGATCCAAAGAGATACACACACACACACACACATATATATACAAATCAAGTTTCATATACAAAGTGCCATCATGCACTAGGCATGGTCAAAACGCTCAATGAGCCTAAAAGTACAAAAACACTCATATAGACATTTGGAAAAATACTACAAGAATAGTCTCTTAATCCCTATGGGATCCCTCGAAGGTGTGTGACCATGCCTAGGACTTCGACTACACCGGTGCTCAATGCATTGAGGGTTTGCGGTCATGCCCGGTAGCTACCATCTTATATCCAGCTACCTCGACGCGGAGAGAATTCATGATATTCACCACATGCCGATAGAGGTAAAACCATCGGTATGCCTACTAGCTAGCCGAGGGCTCCCCACATCCATGGAAAGCTCGGACCAAGTATTCTCTAAGGGAAGAAGTAAGGCATCAATGTATACTTGGTGAATCAAGTCTCGCCACTCATCAGTAGTCGCTACAAACAAAGGAGAAAACAAGTTAGAAAACAATCAATGATAAAACCAAGAGTAAACAAAACAAAAGGAAATAACAAACTAAGACGAGTCTAACTAAAACAAATGTCAGGAGAAGAGTGACAACTCACTAAGATCTCTGGGCCTCTAAGAAGGATCTCTAGGATCCATGCCCCCACCGACGCGGCCAGCGATCGGTGCCCTCGCCCACATGGGGCAATGTGACATCCTGCAATGGACTTGCCATCTCCACCTACGTC
Source organism: Taxus wallichiana var. yunnanensis (assembly GCA_018340775.1). Lineage (NCBI taxonomy): Eukaryota > Viridiplantae > Streptophyta > Pinopsida > Cupressales > Taxaceae > Taxus > Taxus wallichiana. The sequence goes on along the minus strand of CM031239.1, from coordinate 912,855,277 downwards.
CTGAGAGAGAAACTCCTCTGAGACAAGAGTCACCCTCTCCACGCTCCACTCCACCCTCTCGGCCCGTAGGATCTCCTGAGTATCATGCCACTCGGGATCACTATCATCTCCCCCACTGTCTCACTGATCTCCATCTCCTCTGTCTCCTCCTCGTGTCTCTCCCCTTGTGAACTCCTCAGACTCGGAGTCCACATCAATGGGCTCATCACTACTATGAGCGGGACCAACGAAAATCTGAAGTAAGGGTTCCTGAGGAGCACCGACTCTCCCTCATGCACGTACCACCCTCCTAGCCGCAATAGGAGTACTGGGCATTACAATAATCCAACCCTGGCCTCTAGGACCTCCATGAGCCTCGTGGATAGATCTATACACTGGCATCACCGGAGGGAGCATGCCACTATAGGGGAGGCCAAACTGTTGTGGAACTCTGTCAAAGGGGTGTATCTCCAACTTCCCCACCCTGTCTATCAACCAAGTAGTGGTCGACGGGAAATAAAAGTGATGGTATCCTCTCCCATACCCCGCCATGGCACGATAAGGAGTGGCCTCCATGTCTATAGTAGTCGGGAAGCCACTTTGGCTGGTGGGGTGCTCTAAGAACTATCATCCTTGTCCACCTCGTTGCCCGACGGCCCGGGATCCTCCATCTCTATACCTCTCCGATATAGGATAATGTGCTCATACACCCAACTCATGACAAAATTCGGATGGCTCGTGGTGACCACCTCGTAAATGGACTACCCTATATAAGTCATGGTAGGTAGTTGTATAATGGAAAAGTGACAAGTGAGCATGGGAATCTACAAGTAACTCTTCCTCGTACCCAACCTCTCGAGGTCATGTCGAGACAGCCGGTGGGGATGGAATATACGTGGGGTGCAGACAAACTAGTTAGGAAATCTTATGTCTTCGACGTGCACTAATGGAATATGTGAATCTAAGGCAAAGAAGGCCCTCCTAACCTGAATTGGCGTGATAGATCGTTCGGCGAGGATGACTGCTTGAAGGATCCAATCAATATCAAGCTCTGGTGTGATCGATCTATAGGTTGTGGAATACGTGGAAAATGACCTGTGGGTGCTTCATAGATATCCCTCGATAGGGTCATGAAAAATGGATGATGGATATATAGTGGATTCTATGGGTGATTCTCTGGTCTAGTCTAGAAATCCTTAGCTTGATTAGCTACTACGTCTAGTGAGGATAGTTGTGTGATAATGTTTGGTGGAAGTGGAGAGGACCTAAATACTAATGTGCGTAAACCAACATCAACGTCTGATTGACCTGTGGGCCCATTGGGTTGTGGGACTTGTGGATCACAACCGTAAGTTCGTGGTCATTGTGGACCTCCTATGGTCATGTGTAGAATCAATCCCTAATCCCTAATATCCAGTAGTCGTATGCCTTTTCGGCCTCTATGTTTAGAACTAAAAGTTACGCAATCTTCTCAGAGTACCTTACAGGCGTTCTGGCAACTTGAATTCTTAAGCTAGTGTCTATGTCAATGAGGATGTCTCCTGCGTCTGGTTGTGGGACCAAAGGATCACAACCGAATGTTTGCTCTCTTTCAAGCCCTTCTACAGTCATGTGGATATCTATTAAGGCAATCTGTAGTTTGGCTGGTTTGACCAAAACGTATGTGCTTTGTCATCTTCTATGTTTAATCCTCTTAACTGTGAGCTGATTTCTTGTAGGTCTGTTGTTGTTCGAAGACCTGAATTTTGAGATTTTGGTCTATGTCAGTTATTACTGCTGCAACAGAATTTGGTTGAGGCACGATTGGCTTGAATACATATTCTCTGGGCTCCCTAGGTCCCGTGATTGTCATACAAGATCAAACAATATAAATCTAACTAAAGCAAAGTAAACTAATTATGCAAAGTATATCCACAACATATATAAATTCTCTATTTTGTATTTTTGATAGAATATTTAACAGAATTAAGATAACAACTATTTAATATATCTAGAAAATGACAACTAACCTAATAACAAAATTAAAAACAAACAAGGTAGCTGAGTATAGCTACTTTTCTATGCAGTTGTGAATCTATTGTAAATAACTAAATACCTGATTTAATTTAATTGAAAGATTTTCAATCCTACCTCATAAGTGAGGAACGAATCATAGTTTCTTAGAAACTATCGATCCCCATGGCTTCCCCGGCAATATCAAAAATGAATGTAACCAAAATGAAGTAATTCACTACTCTATTTGGTATATTTTAACTAGAACTTTGAAAGCTTGAACCTGGATTTTGCAGAATAGTGGCGAATCCGATTGTGTGTGGCTTTGTCCCCTCAGTGTGGTCTCCTTGTTCCTTCGTGCTCACGTGAATCCAAAAAAGCGTGTAATGCTAGCATCAACAGAAGTAGGTATTGGAACAATGGTAGCTTTGGATGTAGACTAAATACAATGCGAGTAGGAGAGGGATAACACAAGAGAACAAAGCTTGGCTTATGCAATTCCTAGTGGGATTTATTGCGAGTCATACAACACAAAACATCCAGAACCTAAAACTATCCTTCTTGATGAAAAAACCTGCAAATATAATGGCTTCAGACTGAAAATGAAACTATCCTACCTCAATTGATTATATGAAACAATAATAACACTAGAACAAGAAGATCATGTGGCTTCTAAACAACAAAATAAGACTAACTATGCATGCAACAAATGAAAACTATTGAATTCCTAAGAAAGAATTGAAAGACTAAACTATTGAAATGAGAGGATGAGGGGTAGTTTTGAGGGGCCATTTGCTTGTAATCAAACCAGCTATTTATAGAATTCCCATTCACCCAAAGGTAACTCCAACTAGGACTCTTTTACTATAAACAATGGAGAAACACTATTACAGGGAACCAAAATCATAAATACAAGCAAAAATGGATGAGAAAGTTGGTAAAAGTTGAAAATTCACGCAAGTCATGATCAGCGGAACATGCTGGAAAATGCGTGAAGGACCGCCACCCTGAGCAGGGGGGCGGTTATAGGACCGCCGCCCTGCTTGGGAGGTGGTCATGAGATCGCCGCCTGAGTAGGGCGGCGGTTTTGTCATTGAAGAAAAAATGCAAAGGAAAAGAGGGGAAAAGAGAAAAAAATCATGTGGAGGCTAAGTGGGGCATGTGGGATGTTAACATACACTTGGAGAGATTTTCCAAATCCTAAACACCTTACGAGGAGACCTGTATCATCATTGGGGCATGTGTAACATCGTTTCTAGCAGCGCAGTACCCTTATAATTTTGGGTACGTACAGTAGTCCCAAGGATATCTACTCACCAAGCGTAGACATGTCCATGTCCCCTCAACTGTAATAATAAGGGCCCAACAATATAAGAGGGTGTCCCCTCCCTTGTCCCTAATTAGTTTGGATGTAAGGATGCCCATGATGGCCTTGCGAAGCAAGGGAATGTCTGACTCAATGATAGAGCAGATCCTCACGCCCTTCTTCGACCCCATCGATACAACCGCATCTCCCATGTAGGTGGCCCATTGAACCACCTATGATCTAGATACTACTATCTTAAGAGATAGCTGCCGCCAAGGATCAGAACCCCCAGTATACGATAAACATCCTCCAGGGTGATAGACCACTCACCCCTAACTCCTGACAATCGGAAGGTGTTCCGATCCACATCCTAATATGAGAACAAGTCACACAATATGTGACTAGCAGGTGCAACATGAGGAACATGTGCAATCCTCCATATACCAGACCCTCTGGAGAGTATCCCGCTCTTCCTGGGAGAGTGCCTCCAACACTACCGAGAGCCAATCACACTCCCTCTCTTGGCTCCATCTAATGTACTCCTCATTCTTCTGCATACACCCAAAAACACAAAAAGGAGTAAGTTAGTACCGAAATCCAGTTGGAAAACTAGTAAAAACAAGTAAAAATTTTATACATGCAAAAACAAGTTAAAATTTGCATTATTTTTGTCCTCTGTCATGGACCACCACCCTTTGCAGAGCGGCGATTCCGTAACCGCCACCCTGCACGGGCGGTGGTCCTATCTGCAAAACCAAATGGGCCGTAAGCCCTAAAAAAAGCTTAAAAATAAGCAAAAACACCTTTCTAACGAAAAAAGAAACCTACCCTATGGGCGCCCCTAAAGACACATTTAAAACTAACATTTTAAAAAATGATCCCCCCAAGGGAAAGATTTTATCATTTCTACATTTTAGGTTTAAAAATGATAAATCAAGAAGAACTAACCTGAGACTTCGTGGGTCGATGTTCCGCTCTGAGGCATGATCACTATCTCACCACGAACGTTTTGACTATACTCTCATTGAAAACCGTCACCGTGGGTCCCAGAGCTCAAAAATCTATCAAATCAATCCACGTAAATGAATAGTAAAATGACTTCATTTTATATAAATAACCCTCTTAATTTGATTTCAAATGTCTTTCACAGGGTCGGAGCACCGACGGAGGTAAGTTCTAAAAACCCCGCGTAGATGGTAAGTCCTCTTTTCATGTTAATTCAGTCTTATTTCTCAAATTGTTTTATCTATTTGCACTTGAGTCCCCTTTTCATTTTTGCAGTAGTAGTGGGATCTTGAATGGTGACTTTCCAAAGACATGGGCGTGTTATATAGCTCCTAACTCCCCATTTCGGGACCGCCATGCTTAGATCCACCGTTTACGCCTCTTCATGGCTAAAACACTTCACATCAGTTCACCAATTTTGTACGATGGAAAAAGTAACATGCGAGCATGGGAATCTACAAGTACCTCTTCCTCATACCCGACCTCTCAAGGTCATGTCGAGACAGCCAGTGAATGTTGAATGTGGATAGATATGTATAAGCTAATCGGGTAATCTTAAATCCTCAATACACAATAATGGAATCTACGAATCTAAGGTGAAGAAGGCCCTCCTAACCTGGATTGGTGTAATGGCTCATTCAGATATAATGGCTGCTTAGAGGCTCTAATTGATGTCAAGCTCTGCCGAGATCCTATTTCTTGGTTGTTGGATATGTGGGAAGTGACTGTGGGAGCTTCGTATATATCTCTAGACAAGGTCATGAAAGTGGTGGTAGGTGGTTTAATAGATTTGTAGTGAACTATGGGTGGTTTTTTGGTCTAGCCCAGAAAATATTAGATTGATTGGCCTCTATATTTAATATGGAAAACTGTGTTATAATATCCGTAGAGGAGTGGTGAAGATCTAAATACCAGTGTTTACAAGCTAGTGTCAATACTTGACTGGTTTGTAGGCCCGTTGGGTTGTGGGATTTGGGGATCACAACCGTGAGTTCATGGTTGTTGTGGACCTGTTATGGTCATGTGAAGAATCAATCCCTTCTCCCAACTATCTAGTAATTGTATGCCTTTTCAGTCTCTACGTTTAGAACTAGAAGTTGTATGATTTTCTCGGAGTACCTAACAGGTGTTCTGGAAACTTGGATACGTAAGCTAGTGTCTATGTCAACGAGGAGGTCTCTTGCGTTAGGCTGCAGAACCAAAGGATTGTAACCAAATGTTTGTTCTTGTTTGAACCCGTGCATGGTCATTTAATTGTTTTATTAAGGCAATCTATAGTTTAGATGGTTTGACTAGAATATGTAAGCTTTTTCGTCTTCAATATTTAATCCTCTTAGTTTCTCACTAATTGCTTGTAAGTTTTTGTTGCTTGAAAGACCTATATCATTAGGTCCCTGATTGATATCAGCTAATGTCGTGGGTAAATTTGGTTGAGGTACTATGGGTTCAAATATATATTCTCTAGGCTCTCTAGGTCTTGTGATTGTCATACAAAATGATTCAACCTCTAACTAACATTAATAAAATGATTATGAAAGAGGTATTACACTATGTAAGAATTCTTCTATTTTTATATTTTCAATGACGTATTTTAATGAAATTAAAGAGCAACTACTATAGTATATCTATAAAATGAAAAACTAATCTAATAACAGAATAAAAAAACAGCGTAGCTTGGTATGGCTATTCACATGTGTAGTTGTGATTTTATCCTAAATATCTAAGTAGCTATATATTTTGAATTTGAAAGGCTCTTGATCCTACCTCAGAAGTGAGGAATGAATCATAGTTTCTTAGAAACTATCAATCCCCACAACTTCCCTGGCAATATCGAAAGCTAGATTTAACTGAAATGAGATGATTTACTACTCTATTTGATATATTGTAACTAGAACTTTGATAACTCAAACCTAGTGTTTACAAAACAGTGGTAAATCCAGTTGTGTGTGATTTCATCCCCTCAGTGTGATCTCCTCATTCCTTTGTGTCCTCGTGAATCCAGAAAGTGTGTATATGATAGTATCAACAAAAGATAGCAATCGAATAATGGTAGCTTTGGATATAGACCGAATACAATGTGAGTAGGAGAGGGATAGCGCAAGTGAACAAAGCTTGACTATGTAATTCCTAGTGGGATTTATTATGAGAATACAACGCAAGTGTGCCGAGAGTTTTAGAAACTATCCTTGTGACAAAACAAAACCTACAACTTTTAATGGATTCTAGTCTAAAATGAAGTTATTCTATGTTAAACTGATTGTATGCAGCAGTGATGAAACAAGACTGAAACAAGAAGATGATATGACTTCTAAAATGCCAACAATGGAGGAAAAACATGAAACTAATAGAATTCTAAGCAAGGAATTGAAAAACTGAACAAGAGAATTGAGAGGATGAGGGGCCATTTGCTTGAAAACAAGCTGGCTATTTATAACCAATGCATTTACCAGAGGGTAACTCCCATTTGATCTCTTTTACTATAAACAAAGGAAAAACACTATTCACAGGAACCAAAAATATTAATGCAAGCCAAAGTGGTTGAAGAAAGTATGTGAATTTGAAGATTTACATTTGACGTGATCATCGGAAGAATCTGGAAAATGTAAACAAAACCGCCGCTGTGAGCGGGCGGCGGTTCCATCATCAAGAAAAAATGCAAGAAAAAGGGGGAAAAGGGGAAAACAAGGCACATGGAGGCTGAGCGGGGCATGTAGGGTACAAGCGTATACATGGCGAGCCTTTCTGGATTCCGAACACCTTGCAAGGAGACTGTATCATCATTGGGGCATGTGTAACATCGTTAGGTGGTGCAAGTGCCCTATAATTTCAGTACGTACACTCACCTTTAAGTTCATGATACCCTCGTGGGAATAAGTCCTGATAATCCCTGAGTAACTCAATGATCTTTTCCACCTCCGAGTTTGACCAATAGTCTCCAATTATGACCTCCTTAGGCTTAGCCTTTGATCCTATATTGACCTTCTTTGTCTTCATTGGTTCATGGTATGTGTGCGTATCCTTATCTACACTATCCAAGACCTCGTGTGCCCCTTGTGAATGGTCAATATCTAGGTTTTCAACTTCCTCATCATCCACGATGTACACCATCTTTCCTTTTTCTTTCTCAAGGAAAGCACATTCAAGCAATATGGAGTCTTCTCCTTCTTCTTCAAAACACACGCCTAATTCTATCTTGCTAATTAATTCCTATATGAGTTCCTCCACCTTTGCACTATCTCCCATGGTTAACCGCTTGACAAATTTTAATGCCTCTTCTATTGGAGGTTGGGAAGAAAAGTAGTCAAAGGTCTGGATCATTCATGTAGTCAAAATTTTCCAATTTCCAGTCTCTCGATGTAGTTCTATATATACATACCAAGCGCATGCACATCCTTGTAAAGTGGAGTACAATTTATGCACCCAGAGTGAAGGTCGTAATGCTTCCTGTCCTTCCATTCAGAGTCTCTCACACTTCTAAATGTGGCATTAGACAGGTTGATCACCATTATAAATGTAGATCTGTGTAGGTGCATTACTTACAAAACTAGTAGATAAGGTGATCCCGATCTCCTTCCACTCCGTAATATTATCTCTATGAACTACCCACTAATGCGCTACTATCCTGTGCAAGACATATGATTACATGTCTCTTCTCCTGACCTGATCTATCCACTGTGCCTCCATGGCTTGTAAGAATACAAGATCTTCTTCTCATGTATACCAAGGCACTACGCTACCTATTTGTCGAACAAAATGAAGTTCATTCTTGTGCGTAACCACACTTTTACCTCATGTCCTACTAGTTCATATGTACCATGAGCCCAATTATCATAAGAAATACTTATAGTATCAATAATAAAATGAGAATCCTCCCACTGTAGGATGCCTTCCTTTGATGGCTCATTGACCTCTGGGTCATGAATAACGCGTACATAGATTCTGTTTAAGTCCTCCTCACTTAGAGGCTCAACATATGGGGTAGAATTCCCATCTGTCAAAGGTATCAAAACTCTTTCCTCCTTGTTCTCAAAGCTGATATACCCCTTATTGAATCTCAAGTCAACATTGCTCGCTTAACACCAAGGGAATCCAAGCAAGGCTAGAAAATTTTCTCGCTTCGCAAGTGCTAATGCCTCAAAATCCCCAGTGAATTTGGCCCCTTGTATGGTTATAGATGCATCCTTCTAGACTCCTATGGGAGTGGCCTTAGTCCTATTTTCCATAAAAACACATTAGATGATGGATGTAATGGAGGCCTCCCCTGTTTGTACCCATGCATCTAATGTAATAACATTTACTTCCGCACTGTATAAATCAATATGTTTCTAGACAACCATCCATCCACAACAACATTTAGAGTAATTTCCTTATCATAGTCAATGCTATTAGGGGAAGATTCACATGCAGGATTTGCCATCCAGTCTCAATACTTGCGCATGGAGTGTTCCCTTTTAACCAACTTCCTAATAGTGGAATGATGTTCTCTTGGCGCAACATTTTGCACACTTCTCTCAGATCATCAATATCAGTTTGGATTGTCTCTGATGCTTTCTTCTGCTCCTTTAAGTATTATATCTCACCCTAAATATTCCTTAGCACTTCCATGGTATCCTGGTAAACTTCCTTTTGATGAGTAGGATCTGGGTACCTTGCATGCAAAACCTCCTCCTTGGTGATCGTAGGCTTCTGGTGCAATGCCTCTCTTATGCACGCTGCTTCATCTCATGTAGTAATCTTCACTATCAATGCCTCAGTTCAAGTGCTATCTTGGGCATCCACTGATCTTTGACCACGCTTTGGATTCTAATGATCCCGAAACCCTTTTTTTCTTGCTTATGTTGCTTACTCAGATGCTCATATAAGTCTGGGCACTCTTCATAGCTATGGTTCTTTCCATAGAAAGAACATGCAATATTTTGAGGACATTTGCACCTATAGTGGTTAGGAGATCCACACATATAACATGTTCTACGAGGGAACTCACCTCTTCCTCCACCATGGCCTCATCCTCCATATCCACCATGATGTCCAGTATCCTTCCATGGCCTCCTTCAAAACGCCCTCATTCATGTCATGGCATGTTTGATTATGTTCCTAATACTGGTGCTCATTCTTACCCTTAGAATTATCTGTTACACTTGTCTATCATACCCCAATGTCTATAGCATCATGGATCTAACCAATCAATCGACAATCTTCGATGATCATGGGTCGTGGACCTGTAAATCTTGCAAAAGCATGATACATTCATCCTTATCGCACACTGTAACAAAGGACAGTGACTAGCATCATGATTCAAATGATAGATTTCATAGTCTAACAGTAATGAACATATAGATCTATGAGGGAAACTATCCTTGGTGTGACCTTCCACCTCATAATCTATACACCAAATCCCTGAGCGCGTTTCATGGGCTGAATTCACTGATAGCTTCTCTAACTATTTTTCCATAGCTATAATCTGTGCCTCTAAGAATGGACTAATGCTAGTGTCAATGCTCCCAATTACCTTAGCATGCAAAGCTACTTCCAGTGCTTCACGCAGATTAGTGTATGTCTTATGTGACAGTGCCCTTCTGAATGGTGTAATCAATTCTCCAACAAACCATTGTGCATTCTGGCTTGCATGAATATCATAAGAAAGCTTAGATATGAGTGTTTTAAAATGGTCATCATACTCACATACACTCTCAGTAGTGCCTTGCTTAATATCCTTGAGCACACTCATACTCTTCTTCTCAAACTCAGTGATATATAACTCTTTCAAGAAAGCATCCTTTAGTCTTTGCATAATCCAGCAAGTTTGATCAAGTGTCAAACTTCCTATACCCATTGTGTGTGCACACCCCTGTAATGTAGTAGAAAATTGACTTGCCTTATTCTCAAAAGCTGTGATCCCTTTTGTACCACAATATTTCACTCATGTGCACATGCTCAAGAACATCCTCAATGCCTCTATACTCTAGAAGACAAAGAGACATCAACATATAGATATTCTGTGGTTCTTTGTGGGCCTTGACCACCCGATCTAGAACCTCATGTGTTTCCTCCGCCTCTAGAACCACCGAACTAGAGCCACCTATACCTCTTGATCCTCCACTTGTAGCTGGAATAAAACATATGTGCTCCGATAATAGTACTATACTTAACCCCTATAATCTGTGAGGCGGTTCCACTTCTAGAGGTGAATCCAACATTCTGTCCACTCACGTTCTATGCAGATGATGCACCTAAACATGTTCCTCCAAATAACATTGAATTCATCTGTCTTGCCATTGATGTACTTTCTCCCTGACTTACTCCTGCTCTCCTACTTCCCAAGTTAGCTTGCTAGTTACTTTTCGTACTAGATACGGGAAAAAAATCGGAAGGGCTAGGTCACTAGGTGGATTAAGATGTGTGCCCATGTCCTGTAATATTTACTAGTGCACTTTTTTGTGAAGCCAAGGGGGATCTCTATCATGCTTTCCAAGATGGGGGAGTTCTTGATGCTCTAGCTCCATGTCTTCTACATGAGCTTCAAATCCTTCACGAGCCATCTCTCTCTTCAACGCCATACTTTCTACAATAGTATGTTGTTGTTCTATCTCCCTCTCACATGCCTCATTATACTTAAGCCACCTTTTGTCTCTCTACCTTTCTGCCACTAGGTCTACCATCTTTCACCCAAACTATTCCCCCCTTGAGCTGTGTGAGGTTTAGTTAGCCATCGGTTTACTCTCTAGGTTCAAAGTTATCATCAAGATCTTGATCGCAGTGGAATACCTTACAAATATGCTCCTCTAGGATATTGTAAAAACTGGAATTCAGCTACCTTTAGGAAAGAATACGTTGAAATTGAATATTCCAAAATATAACTGTTTAGAACACCATGAAACCACATATCCACAACGTGAGTCCAGATTAGATCAACATCATAAAGGGCCTAAAATTATTCCTGTGTCCAGACAAGTGTGTGATACCTCTAATTCTCGCTTAGATGCATAAGCAATCAGCCACTCGTATAATTCTACTGGAAATATGGAAAAAATCTCTCATATAAGTTGTCATACAAATTCTATTCTACCCAAGTGCATGCGTTAAACTCAGATCCATTCTTTGAACCACCATGCATATTCTTCTTCCAGTCATGCACCCACTCCTCAATACTTGCTAGAGTTAATCGATACATATTCATCATGAACCATCCTAAAAATAACTTAAAAAGAGGTCCCGATAATGGAACCAATGATGCAACCTAGAATTTACCAAATAACACCCTATACGCGTTGGCACATCACTCACCTAGACCGATTACTCACTCAAGTGCGCAAAGGTACCAGATCCCTCCTTAGGGTTGTTATAGTAGGATGTTAGCATGACAAAGGAAGAAACATATAGATCCATAACTAATCCATCATTCTACAATGCATGCCATATTCAGATCTATGAAAGAACAAACTTAAACAATAATCATGATTGAAACAAGAACATGCACTACTCAATTACACACATGAATGACACTTAGATTCAGCCAATAACTCCCATCTATTAATAAACACAGAAGCTCCTTACAATAATGACATTCTATACCGATGCACACATGGATCTGTTACAATAATCTAGTCATTACCTCTTACGCTCTGCATATTCCTATATATCTCTCCTCTCTATATCTCTATATATACTACTATGTGATTCACATCATATATATAGGGTGGGGACTTGCCCTTCACCACTTATCTATTCCAAAAATAGGCCGCATGCTATTAATAGCCACATGTCATTTACATGCATAGCTACACATGCAATTGTGCTATCTATAGACCTCTTACGGTTAACTGAAGTGAAAATCCTATTCTTAGCTCATCTCCATACATAATGCTTCGATACGATCCTCTAAAGATAGACAATGTATGGCGAAAATGTCTTTGCATTGTTGGTGTGCTCAGTACACCATCTTATAAAAATAGGTCTTCATGCTCAAAATTGGCTATGTCCTGAATGTTGAACTTTCCCTTCACACGCACGGGTTCTTCCCTGTCCATTCCGCCCTTAAACCTAGCCTATTTTCTCGTATATAATTCTTGTGTGAGCTTTGTAAAGTGTTCTCACGATCAACACATATTGGTGAGCCAAGCACTCAAAACCCCAAATCTCACAAGTAAAGAAGCTCTACCCGCATAATTAGTAGAAAGAGAGAAATAGGTTAGGAAATAGAATAATGAAAATAAAGATAGAACTCACCAAATAAAATGGGTGGTTCCCACTCAAGCATGCCAAAATGTTTGACAAATTTTCCCGTTCATGTTTCAAGTTAATGGAATGGTGTGTAAGAAAATAATAAACTCCAATAAATGGGAGGGTTTAAGGCTACCTTCTGATGTGCAATGATGATGAATATGAAGATATGGGCACAAATATCCTCTCCGTGGAAAGCTCAATAACATACACAACAAAGAGACAACTATACACAAATGGATTAGTAGATAAGATGGTGGGTTTCCTAATAAATTTAGTCCTGGGAAGTGATAACTTCCTGGGAAGTTGTCAACCCACTTTGATTAAAATATTGATAAAATATAATGGATAAATAGGATAAAGTAGATAACCAAGATAGAACAAAAATTAGAGATATGCTAAATAACATATTAGATAATGTAGATGGTTATAAAATTAATACAAGTGAAAATAAACTGATCAAAGGTCAATGGTGAATAAATACTGAAAATGGCATTCAATGGTGGTAATTTGAGTAGATCATAAAAATTACATAAAATAGATCGGGGACTAATTGTAAGATGTTATAGTTGGCCTCAAGCTGATGTAGAAAGACATGAAGCAGAAAGGATGTAAGAAAAAGATCCGATTAGAAGATGATAGGGTAGATCATATCAATGTTAACTATGGGTATATATGGGATAGTTGATGGCAATGAGGTAACATATGGGGCATTCAAATATGAACGGGTCTCGAAAAGTGAGATCTAGACTATTAGATAGATGGATGATAGAGACATAAGGGTCGAGATGTTGGAGGAGGATGAAAATTAGATAATAGATGAAGAATAAGGAAGAAAATAAAGTTGACATAGATCAGGGTGACACTAATTGGATAGGGGCATTGGAGACTGGGGTAGATTTATGGCTTGATAAGGTTAAATGGATGTAAAAGGAGCTATGAAGAAGAATTAGTGATGATCGAGATGATAACAAATATCCAAGGCAAAAAATAAATCTACAAAATTGATGGAAAGAAATCATAACACAATGGTAGGGATCTAAGAAAATTCTTCTCTTTAGATATATAATGATGGAATATAAGGGCTTCATAAAGAATCCAAGTTGATGATTGTAACTCACAAGAATAGAATGAAACAAGAGAAAATCACAAGAAGTCGAAAATCCAAAATTTCATCCTCTTTGAGGAGGGAGTAGTGGTATGCTTATAAGTTCACCATTGACTATAGAAAACCATTTATTTGGGTGGTCAAGATGATGCAAAACTCAAGATAAGAGGGCATAAAGAGGTTTAAATTAGGGTTTCAAGTTGTTTAGGTGGGTTAGGGTTGCATAGGGATGTGTAGACACCTAAAATTAACACCACTAATCCTCGTGTCTCCGCATCCACTAGCACCCCTTCAATATCACATCACTATCATATCATATATTAAACCCTTATCCTAAGTATTATTACTCCCCTAATATTTACTCCTTGTAAATATTATCCTACACCTGTAAATCCTATTTTACCCCTTCCTAAACCACTGAAACCACTACAAACAAAAATTAAATGAAGACAAAACAAAATAAACAACTTCCCAACAAAATTAAATGAATAAAAAAACAAAATAAAAAAATTCCCAACAATTATATAACCTCTCACCCACATATCTCCCCTCCCACATGAAATAACAAACTAAAACGACTCGGTTTGAGTTAGTTTAAACCAAATTCTGTGATCATCAATGATCCTCCCAGATCATTAGCAGCTTTTCTGGATCATCGATGATCCTATATAAATGAGTTTCAGATCCCCTTTCAGTAGGTTGGTTCATTTTTTTTTCCGCTAAGACAAGAGATTACATTGTAAGATATTCTCCTTGCAAATATTGAGAATGACATAGCAACACTCAAGCCTTCTACATGAGCTCCACAACTTCTTCATAAATTTTCAATCATCATTCAATGGTAGAAATAAAGAAAAATAATATTCATGTCTCTCGTAATCTTCGGTGTCTGGTAATACCCTCTTTGGTCTCCATTCATCAATTTATACAAGGTAAGTGGTTTCCCTTACTTCATTATCTTATTATGCATCATTTACAAGCTTAAATAAACATTTTTATCATCCCTTTTTTGAGCTCTATCTCCATCCATTGTCATCCTTTGCATTTTTACACTAATCGTTGATGATTCATAGAATCGTTGGAAATTCACCAAAATCTCTAATGATTCCTCGGGATCTCTAACAGATTGCTACCCATTCCTTAAGATCAACGATACTTTACATAATCACTTACAATCCCCGATAATCCCTAATGATTCCTATCTAAAAGGTATTTTGACCCCTAATCTTGCTCTTTAGAAATCGAACCCCATCATTTATTACCAATCTAGCTTTAGAGGTGTCTCTGCTCAATCCTATTTTGATCCTTTGAGCCATTTCTTTGTCAATTATCCTAAATCCATCATATCGCTTAGTTTTCCTTTGTAAGTGCATAACCATCCATATCCTTTCTCCTTTAAGATATTTTGTGATCCCTAAACTCCCTTTAGATCAGGAATCACTACATTATTATACCATAACATATCCTTGGACCGCATCATCGTCCTTTTTCCTTTGCATCATTGGTTATATTGTATGTTTTACCATTTTATCTTATCGTATTAGATTGATTTCTTAAATGCGGATTGAAATCCTTGCAAGGAATTCCATTGAATTATGAGGTCTGGATTTTTCTAGGAAATCCTCCATATATCTATATAATATATTTTGTTTAGTTTCTTTTGATCTACAAGTTTCTTCATCAGCAAAAGAAGGAGCTTTATCTCATCAACATCTACATCAACCATTGTGGGTATCAAGAAACCTGGACATCTTTCGATGTCAATTTATTTTTGTTATTTCACTTCATTAAGTAAATTTGGAAAGAAAAAACTCCCTGGTACATTATGGCATGCCCGGTGGGAAATTTTCCCTTTTCTTTCATTTCAAAATTAATTAAATTTAACTTTTAGGTCATTTGTTTTACAATAGCTAATGATCTAGTGGAATCACTAGTAATCCCTATGAATCATCGGTGATCTCTGTAGATTTTGTTTATTGCTTAATTAGTTAGCATGTAACGCACATTTTTCTTTTTTGTCTTCTATTTTCATCTAACCCTTACAAATTCCTATTTGGGAGATTCATTTCTTGCATTTTTGTTGTGCCTTAAAATCTAAAAATAAAAAAAAAATTGAATTAAAAGGGAATATTTTTCTGGTGTGCCTCTTTCCTTTCTTTTGGGCTTAAAATAAACCGCTCATCATTTTTTTCACATAGTTTAATTAGGAAGTTAATATATTACATTCACTTAATCTCCCCAAATAAAACCAAATCAAATCAAACACAAAATTGCATCAAAATGTTCATACCTAGGTAAACCTTCTTGTATTTGATCATCAAGAGGACAAGCCGACTCGGTGTTTTGGCTGAGTATAAATAATTGGTTGTCGGTATATTGTCTAAGCACTTGACTCCCTTATCACTGTGGGATAATGAAGTGATGGGGTGGGCCCCAATATCAATCCCCATACTAAAACCAACATAGATTTAGGCCTTGCATACCTTTGATTGTATCAAGAACTCGGCCTTAAAAATTCCTACAACCATCCGTAGATGGCCATTTCGAGGACGTTATCAGCCATTTTTCACATTTCACTCTTTTTCTAAACTAATCAAGATAATTAAAATTATTATGCTTGAATTTTCTATTACATTTGTATCTCTCTTAGGTATTTGTTATATCATCATCAATTAACTATCATTTAATATGGATCAACCTTCCACATTAACATATCCCTTTAACCCCTATGCATCATTTTTACAACCATCTTTGGTTGCTTCATCCACTACCTCTACATATTTTCACCCCAATCAATTTCAAAACATCCCCTACATAAGATCTAACCCTTCTCAATCTCATCAGCCTAATATGTCTCACTCAACTCCATTTATCTCGATATGCTCCCGAAACCATCTAGAAAAATATTTTGTCCCCTATGGAACCTCTACCTTTCAACCAAACCTATAATCCTACAACAACACCAGCCAATGACCCTACGAGAATCCTTCACATCTACATTACTTCCAAACTATCACCCCTCAGTCCATGGCAAGTGTATCCCATCAATCAATCCTCACCGCATCCCCTCCTTCATTGTAATCTCATCATAATCTTAACATCCCCCATATTTTATCTAATCAACCTATCTCAACTTCAATGCCTTTCTCAATACCTCAAACATCCTAAACCTATACACACATCCCTACTTAGGCCCAATCAACCCCTCTCATCCAATAACAAAAACATATCCAACATCCCTACATGTCTCCCCACATCCCTTTATCACAACCTAATTTACAAATGATACCTTCTCAAGCTACCCCTTATCAACACCCACATCAATCTCATCCACAAAAACCCTCCTACTCACCACTACCATCATTCAAATCAATCACACTATAATCTACACTCATATATTATTTCCTTCATGCCTAATCCTACAAATGATTCCATACAATCTCTATTAAATAGATTATCCAATTTAAAGGCCACTACAAGGGACACAAACACGCCATCACTTATGATCATGTTTGTAATAAACCCATTCATCCATTAGTACCGTATAAATCCTATCCTCCACATTGGGAATCACCTGAATTTACAATGTTCCATGGCCAGGAGGATCCTCAACAACACATACTAGCCTTTAGAAACTCATGTTATCTCATCATTCACGATCAAGATCTCATGCTTAGAACATTTCCTATGTCACTGATAGGACCTGCCTTGGATTAGTACAACTCCCTCCCTCTCCACTATTTGCTCTCTTTCACACAACTAGCCGAGTTATTTCTCAATAACTTATCTATCAATGTTTCCCATAAAATAACCATTTATGACCTCTCTACCATCAAACAATTTAAAGGGAATCCATTATCGACTTCATTGATAGATGGAAAATAATTATCAATCAATTAAACTTATCATCGCCTCAATAAAAATGATTGAGTTATTTTCTCGGTCATGTTCCCATCACATCTCATCTACCCTCTAGATCCACATGTTCCATACTTTTGACAAATCCTTCACCATGGCAAGAAAATTATAAATCCAATCCCTTGAAGAAGGCCATCTCAATATTAAATCTATGCATGTCCTGTTTGGGTGTGGAGCCTATTTTTGGTCTTCTCGAATCAATATTAAAGTGTTGGAGTTTGAATGGTTCAGTTTGGAGAATTCAAGAGCATTCTGTCATCATCCGCTATGATGTTGTTGTGACATTATTGTGCCGCTGCTATTAATATGTTGTTAATTGGCTATCAACGTCATGACATTTTTTCCAGCCGTGGGAAGATGAAAGATCATGACTTTCAAACTTCTAGGGTCAGATTTAGGACTTCTTAAAAGGATTGTAATCCAATAAATAGAGGTGTTAGGGTATCTTGAAGATATCTTGAGTGTTCAAGAGATCTTGAGTCTTAGTGATCAAGAGGTGATCAAGAGTGATCAATGTTAAGCAATTGGGTGTCAATTGTGGTTTATATGTGGTTTAACATCTTTGGAATTTTTTTGTGAGTTCATATCTGAGAGAAGACTGTGAGAGTTGTTTTACTCTTGTTGATAATAAAATCTGAGCAAGTTCTTGGTGGACGTATCCCACATTAGGTGAACCACGTTAAATCTTGTCTTGTATTTTTGTGTATTATTTATTTATGTTGATATATTTTTGAAAGTATAATTTTTCTATATAGTTTCTGCCACTGTGATTTGAGGAATTTTTTCCACATATTTGCTCACTAATTCCTAACAACTAGTATCGATCTTTGGTGGTTTTTTTTATCAAGTGGTAACTCACAGGAAATTTAAGCT
Source organism: Taxus wallichiana var. yunnanensis (assembly GCA_018340775.1). Taxonomy (NCBI): domain Eukaryota; kingdom Viridiplantae; phylum Streptophyta; class Pinopsida; order Cupressales; family Taxaceae; genus Taxus; species Taxus wallichiana. The sequence goes on along the minus strand of CM031239.1, from coordinate 912,836,876 downwards.
TGAGTGGGAGCTATGGCAGATGAGGGAATATCGAGGGTTGAGAAGTTCAATGGGTAGAACTTTGGTTTGTGGAAGATGCAAATGGAGAATTACTTATATTAGAAGGATCTCCATGTTCCTTTGGTTGGAAAAATAAAGAAACCTACAGCCATGTCGGATGAGGATTGGGAGTTTCTAGATAGAAAGGTGCTTGGGGAAATTGGTTATGCCTTGCATCTTCGGTTGCTTTCAACATATCGTAGGAGAAGACCATAGAAGGTCTCATGAGTGTGTTGGGGAAGTTATATGAAAAACCCTCTACCTCTAATAAAATATTTTTGATGAAAAAGTTATTTAATATGAAGATGTCTAAGAATGGTTTTGTTGCTAATCATTTGAATGAATTTAATACGGTTGTGAGTATGTTAAACTCGGTAAAAATTGACTTTGATGATGAGGTCAGGGCTTTGTTGATTTTGTTCTCCTTGCCAAATAGCTAGGAAAAATTGGTTATGGTTGTAAGTAATTCAATCTCTAACAATTCAAAGCTGAAGTTTGAGGATGTAATAGGTGTGATCCTAAGAAAGGAAATGCAAAGGAAGAGCACTGGATATTCTTCTACTGGAAATGATTTGACGGTGGAGAGAAGAGGGAGGAAAAAGAATAGAGGGAAAGGTAACCGTGGGAAGTCAAATTATCACGGAAGGTCAAAGTCCAAGATTAAGTTAGAATGTTGGCACTTTGTGGGAAGGTTGGTCATATTAAGAAAAATTGTTAGGATCTTCGGGATAATAAGAACAAGGAGGAAACTAAAGAGGTAAGTTTGGCGGTAGATGATGTTTTTCGGGATGCCTTAATTATTTCTTTAGATAATATTGTTAAATCTTGGGTGTGAGATTTAGGGCTTTTTACATGCCACCCCACATAGACATTACTTTACCGATTTCGTTCAAGGTGATTTTGGACATGTATATCTTGGTGATGATGAACCATGCAACATAGTAGGGAAAGGTTGTGTTCGGTGAAAATGTAGAATGGGAACACATGGCTACTTAAGGATGTCAGACATGTGCCTAAGTTGAGGTGGAACTTGATATTAGCGGGTCAGCTAGGTAGTGATGGCTATACGGTTAGTTTTATAGTGGATTCTTGGAAGGTTACCAAGGGAGCTCTTGTGGTTGTAAGAGGTAAGAAAATTGGTACTTTGTATTTAACTAGTGGTGTTAATTATTGTAATTTAGTTGCTGCAGATGGAGATGTAACTTTGTGGCACTAGAGACTCAATCATATGAGTCAAAAGGGCATGCAAATTATAAAGGACAGTTTCCTAGATAAAAGGAGTTATATTTGTAATTATTTGAGGACTGTGTTTATGGGAAATGTAAGTAGGTGAGATTCCTCAAGGTTAGACCCACCAAGAAGGAGGGTTAGTGTATACATATGTATGGGGGATAGCTTAGGTAAACTCTATTGGTGGTTCATGTTGTTATGTCACTTTCATTGATGATGCAACTAGAAAATTTTAGGTATATTACATTAGAAAGAAATCTGATGTGTTTGAAACTTTCAAAAGATGGAAAGCCTTGGTTGAGAATGAAACAAGTCTCAAGTTGAAATGTCTTAGGTCAGATAATGGATGGGAGTATTGTAGCAATGAATTTATTGATTATTGTTTAGTGAATGAGATCTGCAGGAAAAGAATGGTTCCAGATACTCCAAAAGAAAATGGAGTGTTAGAGAGAATGAACAGGAAAATCATGGAGCATGCTAGGTGTATGAGGTTACATGTAGGGCTACCACTCATGTTTTGGGTTGAAGTGGGAAGCACAACTATTTATCTTATTGACAGAGGACCCTCTATGGCTTGGATGGAGGTATACCTGAGGAGGCTTGATCTGGTAAGAAAATTGATTACTCATTTCTTAGAGTATTTGGATGTGAGGTATTTGTTCACATTGATAAAGATGATAGGACCAAGTTAGAGGATAAGTCTAAGAAATGCACTTTTGTTGGATATGTTGAAAATGGATAAGGCTAATACCTAAAAATCCCCAGTGACTTTGGCCCCTTGTATGGTTATAGATGCATCCTTCAAAATCCTATGGGAGTGGCCTTAGTCCTATTTACAATAAACAACACATTAGATGATGGATGCAATGGAGGCCTCCCCATTTGTACCCATGCATATAATGTAAGTACATTTACTTCCGCACATGTATTAATCAATATGTTTCTCAAAGATCCATCCATCCACAACAACATTCAGAGTAATTTCCTTGTCACGGTCAATGCTATTAGGTGGAAGATTCACATACAGGATCTACCATCCGTTCTCAATACTGCATACAGAGTGTTCCCTTTTAATCAACTTCCTAATAGTGGAATGATGTTCTCGTGCACAACAATTTACACACTTCTCTCGATCATCGATATCAATTTGGAATGTCTCGATGCTTTCTTCTACTCCTTTAAGTATTGTATCTCACCGAACATTTCTTAGCACTTCCATGGTATCCCGGTAAACTTCTTTTTGATGAGCATGATCTGGGTATCTTGCATGTAAAACCTCCTCCTTTGTAATCGTAGGCTTATGGTGAAATTCTTTTGTTGTGCACACCGCTTCAGCTCATGTAGTAATCTTCACTATCAATTCCTTAGGTTTCGGTGCTATCTTGGCCATCCACTAATCTTTGACCACGCACCTGGATTCTAACCATCCCGACACCTTTGTTTTCTTGCTTATGTTGCTTACTCAGATGCTCATATAATTCTAGGCACTCTTTATAGCTATGGTTCTTTCCAAAAAGAACATGTAATATTCTGAGGACATTCACGCCTATAGTGGTCAAGAGATTTACACGTATAACATGTTCCATGAGGGAACTCACCACTTCCTCCACCATAGCCCCATCCTCCATATCCACCACGATATCCACGTCCCCTTCCACGACCTCCTTTAAAATGCTGCTCATTCTTGTCATAATGCGTTTGATTATGTTCCCGATCATGGTGCTCATTCTTACCCTTATAATTATCTCATTACACTTGTTTTTGTACCCTAATGTATACAACATCATGGATCTAACTAATCAATCAACAATCCTCGATATCATGGGTCATGGACCTATAAATCTTGCAAAAGTAGGATACATTCTTCCTTATTGTGTCATTGTAACAAAGGAAAATGACTAGCATCATGATTCAAATGATAGATTTCACAGTCTAATAGCAATGAACATATAGATCTGAGGGAAACTATCCTTGGTGTGACCTTCCACCTCACAATCTGTACACCAAATCCTTGAGCGTGTTTCATGGGATAAATTCGATGATATCTTCTCTAACTATTTTTCTATAACTCTAATCTATGCCTCTAAGAATGGACTAATGCCAAAGTAAATTATCACAATCGCTTCAAAGACGCAAAGATGCTTTAGTGATTTGCATGGATCAATGTATGTCTTATGTGATAGTGCTCTTCTGAATGGTGTAATCAATCCTCCAACAAACCATTGTGCATGTTGGATTGTGTGAATATCATAAGAAAGCTTAGATAGGAGTGTTTTAAAATGGGCATCATAATCATGAACACTCTCATTAGTGCCTTGCTTAGTATCCTTGAGCACACTTATACTCTTCTACTCAAACTCAAGGATATGGAACTCTTTCAAGAAAGCATCCTTTAGTGCTACATAATCCATGCAAGTTTGATCAGGGTCAAACTTCCTATACCAGTTGTGTGCACATCCTTGTAATGTAGTAGCAAATTGAATTTCCTTACGCTCAGAAGTCGTGATCCCTTTCACGTGCCACAATATTTCACACATGTGCAAGTGCTCAACAACATTCTCTATTCCTCTATACTCTAGAAGACGAAGAGACATATCCATATAGATATTATGTGGTTGTTGCGGGCCTTGACCACCTGATCCAGAACCTCTTATGTTTCCTCTACCTCTAGAACCACCAGATCCACCGGAACTAGAACCACCTATACCTCTTGATCCTCCACCTATAGCTAGAATAGGACCTGTAGATGTACTCCCCTGTGCTCCAACAATAGTACTATACTAAACCCCTATATTCTGTGAGGTAGTTCCACTTCTAGAGGTGAATCCAACATTCTACGCACTCATGTTTTGTGTGGATGATGCACCTAAAAATGTTCCTCCAAATAACATTGAAGTTGTCTATCCTGCCATTGATGTACTTGCTCCTTGACTTACTTCTACTCTCCTACTTCCCAAGTTAGCTTGTTGGTTACTTGTTGTACTAGATACAAGAAAACCAAGCGTAAGGGCTAGGTCACTAGGTGGATTAAGATGCATGCCCGTGGCCTAAGTAGTCTTTGCTGGTGCACTTCTGTGTGAAGCCAAGGGGGGATATCTGTCATGCCTTCCAAGATGGAGGAATTTCGATGCTCTTGCTCCGCGTCTTCTACGTGAGATTTAAATCCTTCATGAGCTATCTCTCTCCTCAATGCCATACTTTTAGCAACAATATGTTGCTTCTTTATTTCCTCTCACATGCCTCATTATACTTAAGATTCCTTTCCTCTCTCTACCTTTACGCCGCTAGGTCCGCCATCTTTCACCAAATTTATTCCCGCCTCGCGCAAGGTGAGGTTTAGTTAGCCTCTCGGTTTACTCTCTAGGCTCAAAGTTATCATCAAGATCTTGATCGCCAAAGTGGAATGCCTTGAAAATATGATCCTCAGGATACTATAAAAATTGGAATTCAGCTACCTCCGGAAAGAATACGTTGAAATTGAATATTCTAGAATATAAGCTGTTTAGAACACCATAAAACCACATATCCACAATGTGAGTCCATATCGATCAACATCATAAAGGGCCTAGAATTATTCATGTGTCCAGGACAAGTGTGTGATACCTCCAATTCTTATTAGATGCATGTGCAATCAGCCACTCATATAATTCTCTTTGGAAAGATGGTGAAAAATATCTCATATAAGTTTTCATACAAATTATGTTCTACCCAAGTACATTCGTTAAACTCGAGATCCACCTGAACCACCGTGCATATTCTTCCTCTAGGTCATGTACCCACTCCTCAATACTTTCTAGAGTTAACGAAAGACGCGTCTTCATCACGAACCATCTTGAAAACAATTGAAAAGAGGTCCTGGCAATGGAACCAATGATGCAGCCTAGAATTTACCAGATAACACCCTAGACATGTTGGCACATCACTTAGCCTAGACTAAGTGCGCAAAGGTACCAAGTACCTCCTTAGGTTACTTGTAGTAGGATGTTAACATGACAAATGAAGAAACATATAGATCCATAGCTAATCCATCATTCTATAATGCATGCCATATTCAGATCTATGAAAGAAAAAACTTAAACAATAATCATGATTGAAACAAGAACATGTACTACTCAATTACACATAGGAATGACACTTAGATTCAGCCAATAACTCCCATCTATTAATAAACATAGAATATCCTTACAATAATGGCATTTTATACCGATGCGTGCATGGATCTATTATAGTAATCTAGTCATTACCTCTTACGCTCTACATATTCCTATATATCTCTCTTCTCTATATATCTATATATACTACTATGTGATTCACATCATATATATAGGGTGGGGACTTGCCCTTCACCACTTATCTATTCCAAAATTAGGCCACATGCTATTAATATCCTTACACCATTTACATGCATAGATACACATGCAAGTGTGCTATCTATAGACCTCTTACAATTAACTGAAGTGAAAATCCTATTCTTAGCTCGTCTCCATGCAAAATGCTTCGATCCGATCCTCTAAAGATAGAAAATGTGTGGTGCACATGTCTTTGTATCATTGGTGTGTTCCGCACGCCATCTTCTAAAAATAGGTCTTCATGCTCAAAATCGGTTGAGTCCTAAATGTTGAACTTGCCCTTTATGCACGGGTTCTACTTGTACATTTGCACCCTTAAACCTGACTTGTTTTCCCGCGTGGAATTCTTGTGTGAGTTCTGTCAAGTGTTCTCTCATCAACAAGCATCAACTCCTCTCGATGCCTATAAAAAATATAATACACTGTGCCCCTACTATCGTGCAGCATGCAGATCTTGTAAACATCCTCCAAGGTGAGTCATCTCACCTTGCGAGAAAATGGAACGTGTTGGTCGAGAATCCCATCTATCGATGAGAGTGACCATCAAACTCAGATCATGAGCTATATGCCTATAACGTTGAATCAAAATCAGACCCACCTTGGTCATGTGCCTCCAATCCTCATCGGTCACATCCCCCTGAACATCTAGTAATAAGGGAGGTACCCTATCTCGCATCCGTAGTTGGTCCCTCACCTACACCCAACAAAACAAACTATTGTCAAAACCTTCCCTTACCAAACACATACTTTACCCAAAAACCCTTTTCCCCAACCCTTATTACTTATTATACCCACTCTACTGATTTTCCCTTGCTAAACCAATCTATTCATGCACCTTATACCTATTCCCTACTCATTACCCTTTGTAAACATATTACCCTTACCATTATCACTCTCCTTACTTTTATCTCCCATCCCTTACCCTTCTCTTCCTAGCCTTTTTTCTCTACCTATTGACATATTCTCCTCTAAACCCAACTTGCATCGGTCACCTGCTACATGATTGATGCTAGAAGTTTCCAACCGATTTCAAACAACCCTTGATCGATGTCGGTAACTATCGAATCACCAATTCCATTAAAACCCCCATTTTTTTCCAAAACTTTTCAAACCTAGCTTAATCACCCATCCTACCCACCCATTCCTACCTAAAACTCCCCTCACTCACTCCCCCACCCCCATTTACCTAACTACCCCTTCCTCCATTACAATTTAACCCAATTTTTTTCTTCCCAAATTAAAAATAAAATCCCCCAAAACCTATTTCCCCTAACTGATTTCTCTACAAAACTCTACCTACAAAACTACAAATGGGATTGAATCACACCTCATCCCACTACCGTCTTTGTGGTGGCACATAAGGCCACCGCACGGTGGTCCCCCAATCCCTCTCCTACCTCAACCATCACCAACCAAACTCATCACCTCAACTAACCGAATCGATCAAATAGATCTAGTGGACCTGCCTATCATCTTTCAATCACCCGCTACGAGGCTCACAAATGCAGCTCTCCATCTCACTCAGTCACTTTCCACCTTTTCCTCTCTCTTCTTTCATTTTCTCTTATTTGGAAAATTACAAATGATTCTGCAAAAAATGGTAATTTCCTTTTTTAACCACACCCTGACTTGACCGATGTCAATTGTACCTAGACTGACATCGGTCATGTGCCCTAGCAAACCGTGGTTGGTTTCCTTAGACCGTCATCGGTTAAGCATGACCAATGTCGGTTACCTATTTTGGCCCCATGGAAACCCATTGCACATTATCTACTTACCCAAAAAAAAATTCACCTAACCTTCCACCGACCCGATCCTCCACCTCATCCTCCTAACCTCATCATTTATCACCCCACCTCACCATCAGTAGGGGCATATTTCTGCCCCTCTTGTGGCCTTACCTATGCCACACCTTCTTTTACACACACCTAACCTCCTATGCCATGACCTATATGCCTAGACCTGGAAAATTTTTACTGACCTTTGAACCACTGTACTCACTATACCTTGTGATGCGGTTACCCATATTTGTTTAGCCTACTAACCTTACCTTGCCTATTGCCGTGTTGTTTGTCTTGACCTGACCTTTGGTGTACTGAAACATACCTATATGTTCCCGAACTCCTGACCTCTATTTTGTTTCCGCACTATATCCTATACCTTGGATACCATACTCACTTCAACCCTATTTGGATAGACCTATCGACCTTGGATGATGTAGAGTTTGCAAGCTTTTCACTCTGGTAATGTGCCGTAGTTTATACATGTGCGTATGTTTTATTGTCACTACCTTTGACCTTGTCCCATTTCCCTATTTTCCCGATTGGAGCTTTACCCCATTACCTATTTTTACCTCCACCTACCTTACACACACCTACCTACCTAACGGTTGATTAAGTGGATATTCCAATGTCCTTACCCGTTGTATCTTTTGATGATGGTACCTTTTTTGCTCAGCCTAATAGCCTTACCTTGCCTATGGCGGTGACCCTTATCCAAACAAACCTTGACCTTTTGACCTTTTGAATGTACCAGAACCACACCTACATATTCTTGCATCTTACCTCATTGAGTTCTCGACTGTACCTATACCACGGAAACTAAACCTCAACAACCCTTGTTTGGATGACCTTTATGACCCTAGCTAACGTACATTGGTTATGTTGAGCAACCATGGTATCTAATGGAATTTCACAATATGTGCATACGTCTAAATGCTCTACCTACTCACCAGTCTACCTCTTACAATAACCATACCCTTGACCATCACCTTCTTCACACCTAACCCTATTTTCTCAAATACCCACCTCCTCATTTTATCAAACCACTCACCGCTTCCTTTTATCACTTCATCGGTTCCTAGTTTGAGGGGGTTAACTTCACCCATGCTTGGGGAAACATCACCGTCACCCACACATGGGGAAACTACCTTTATTTTTGTCGGTGTCGCTTACCAATACAAACTACGCAATAAAAAGGGGCAAAATGTACACACCAAAATTGGGTCACACTCCCTTGGTCCCCTATCGAATAACCAACTTACACACATTCACCTAACCATGACCCTTATACCCCATATTAATATTAATTTAATTAATTTAATTGAATTAATACCCATCCTCACATTATTCATTACGTAATTATTTTAATTAAGTTAATTTCCACCTCATCTAGCCACCTCACCCTAGACCTATTCTTGGCATGTTTCCATAACTAACTAAGACCTAATCTTACTTGCTTTAATGAGCTAAGATTTTTTCTAACCCTAAAAGCACATGCCTAAGATTTCTTTAACCACATTCCCACTCATTAGAAGGGAAGCTTCCATCCTATCCATGAGAAAAAACCAACCTAGCCTAAGAAATTGGAAAGATTTGCCATTTTTAGTAAAGCTAGGGAATCCCACCTTAACTGACATCTGTCACCCCTAAACCGACACCGATTCAACATAGAACCATCATCGGTTACCATTTATTCACCTTAGCAACCTTGTTTTTAGGTTGGTAGATTCTGAGATCAAGGAGATGAGAAGATAACTACATGCAAGCGTAACCAAAGTGGCTTTTCACACCTACAGACATCCATAGTGAGCACCAGGATAGATCTAGAGGCATTTGTACTCACGGTGACATTCTGGGAAACATCATTATTGCACTAAGCTCCATCTCACCCACCGATGATCCCCACCATCTAACCATTGGATCTACAACATTGGTAGGTACTTTCATCACTGATCATTTCCTTCTTATCCTAGCCATAGGGTTGTTATCATTTCTGTTATCTTTCTTCCATTAATATTCCCATTCCTTCATAGTCTACTTGTTGAAAAAATCAAAACTCACCCACCCTTTTATCAGATCATATATCCTAGACCTTCCATCTCTCTGATTATTTTCAACATTTCCACATACCTCACCCTCCCCTCCTTTAGCTTTATCTAACCTCACCAGGACTATGTAATAAATTTTTATTAAACTCTTCGTCACATGATCGTGCCGATCTTTGGTTACCCATGATCGTTGTTGGTCTCTCCTAAACCTTGCTAGTTATACTAAAATAACATTGGTCTCTGTGTTTTACACCTTTTCCAATAGGAGAGCTAACCTACCTTCTATCAAGCGACCTAAACAACACAAAACCTAACCTTGACTAGTTCAACACCCTAACAACTACCTACCCTTTAGATCCGAGTGTATCCTAGCCTGTTACGTTAGATTTTCTTATTGTGCTTGAATGAAATACCTAAATCATATCAACTACAGTAGGAATTTTTTTATTTCTCACATTAAGTTGCGTTAAATAGTGCATTCGATAAATGTCACCGAGTATCACACTTTAGTGGATCTAGCACACGCTAGGCGGTCCACTATCATACATTATTTAACTCTTATTTTGTAGTCTTGTTCTCTATTTTAGGTAGTTCCTCCTAGCCAAAAAGAAGCTCTCATAGTGAGAATTGCATTGAGAAGTCGAATGCACGCAATAACCATCAACCGACCAACATAAATAGGTATTCCTTCTTGGCCCTTACCCCTATCTATTTCATCTCAATTACGTAAAGAAAATGGTGAAAAACCTTGTGATGGAGCTATATGGATGCAAATGGAGCCTTTGATGGATGCAAGATTAGGTGATGATAGTAGTGACTAGTTTTGGTCCTCATTGTGGTCTCATAACTTTATATTTATATGGTTCTCTTGTTCTAATTTCATAATTAACCCCGAAAAGGCTGACCACAAGAAATATGAAATGTTCAAATAGATAGAAAGTGCCCAAAAAGAGGTGAGAAAGTGGGAAAAGGATCAAGTAACTCGAATAGGACCAAGGTGCTGTGGGCACCCTAGTCAAGGATAAAATGACATAAAACAATAAAAACAAAGCTGGGCATGGATGTGTTGAAGGTTGGAAGTAATGATAGAAAGTAAAGTAAAATGGCCAAAATACGAGGGTTAATTAGTACTTTCTTCACTCAAAAACCATATGAATAGTAGTATAAGACCAAGACTAAATAATGTCTAAAGTGTGTGATTTTGTGACTACATCCTCCATTATCTAACCGAGAAATTGTAACTTGAGACTTGTTTCATTCTCAACAAAGGATTTCCATCTTTTAAATGTATCAAACACATCATATTTTCTCCTAATGCCATACACCCAAACTTTCCTAGTTGCATCATCAATAAAAGTGACATAATAAGATGAACCACCAATAGAAGATACCTGATCCAACCCCATACATCTGAATGAACCAACTCCAACTTATTCTCCTTCCTTGTAGGTCCAACCTTGAGAAAATTTACCCTTTTTGTTTCCGTACACATAATATTCACATAAATCTAAATCAATCTCTTTTAATCCAGGTAATTTATCCTTCAAAATATGTACACCCTTTTAGCTCATGTGACCAAACCTATAATATCACAAAGTTTCTTCGCATTTGTAACAAACAAATTACAATAATCAACACTACTAATTAAATACAAGGTACCAACATTCTTACCTCTTGCTACCAAAAGAGCACCCTTGGTCAGCTTCTAATAGTCTCTGGAAAAGTCATCATACATCCTTCACTTCCTAGTTTCCCCGCGGATACCAAATTCCATCTCAACTTGGGCACATGTATGACATCCTTTAGTAGCCAAGTGTTCTCATTCTTGCATCTTGACCTAAACACATCCTTTTCCTACTATGTTGCAAGAATCATCATCACCAAGATAAACATGTCCAAAATCCCCTTGAACATAATCAATAAAATAATTCCTATGTGGTGTAGCATGGAAAGAATCCCATAAATCTAAAACCCAAGACTCAACAATATTATCCATGGAGAGAATTAATGCATCTTGAAAAACATTACTTGCTACCACATTCACCTCCTTGGTGTCTTCCCATTTGTTCTTATTGTCCCGAATAACCCAACAATCCTTCTTCACATGCCCAATATTTCCATGGTGCCAACATTCCATCTTGCTCCTTGATTTTGACCCTCCATGACCATTTGACTTTCCAGGTTTCCTTTCCCTCTATTATTTTGTCTCCCTCTACTCTCCACCACAAAAGAATTCCCTAAAGTAGAATTCTCCCTAGAGATTTTCCATTGTATTTCCTCGCTAAGGATTACTCCTATAACATCCTCAAACTTCAACTTGGCATTGTTAGAGATCAATTTTCTCACAATGATCACTAGGTTGTTCCAACTCTCTGGTAAGGAGCACAAAATAAGTAGAGCCCTAACTTCATCATCAAAGTCAATTTTCACAGAATTCAACATACTCACAACCATATTAAATTCATTCAAATGATCAACAACTAAGCCATTCTCAGACATCTTCATAGTAAATAAATTTTTCATCATAAATATTTTATTAGGGAAGATGATTTCTCATATAACTTCCCTAACACATTGATGAGACCTATCATGGTCTTCTATTGTGATATATTGAACATGATGAAGATGAGGCTTAACCGGATGGTCCTGAATGCTTTCCTATCAAGCAACTCCCAATCCTCATCTGACATACTCATTGGTTTCTTTACTTTTCCTTATATCGAGCATGGAGGTTATTCGATAGAGATAATCCTCCATATTCAGCTTCCATAGACCAAAGTTCCACCCATTGAAATTTTCAAACTTTGATCTATTATCATCTACCATATCTCCCACTGAAGTTAATAACCCTTCCTACAATTCAACACTTTAGCAAATACAACCAAAATATTTGATACCAATTGTTAGGGATAATATAGAAATAAATGCGGAAAAATCCTACATAATTGAAATAATAAGAACTATGAACAAAAATAAAATGCACAATAAGAAGACATGATTTAATGTGGTTTACCCAATGTGTTACATCCACCAAGAAACACTTGTTCATTTTTTATTACAAGCCAACAAGAGTACAATTTACTCTCACATCAGTTTTATCAAAATTACAATGCATGAGATCTTGTTTAGAGATGCGCTCACAGACTCTCCAAAATTCACACTTGAATTCACAAAAACTATACATATCCCTACTATATGTCCAGCTATTTATAAGCACATCAATAGGTAACTAGCTAACTAGATTTACAATACCATGAGCACCAATACCATGGGACAAGAAACTAAGCCGATCATGACTTTGACAAATACCACCTAGATAATTAATATATGAAAAACCACATTTTTGGTTACTCCCAACATAAAAATAGGCTCCAACATGTAGACTGTATAATACCTTTTAGTGTACAATTTACATCACATGCAACATAAAAATAGGCTCCACAACCTAATAACATGCAATGATATTTAGTTGGTGCATGCATATACACATAATTTTTCACTTTACTAAATTTAATTCGTAGTAGACATCATAGACACATTATTTAGATAGGGGATCAATTGTGCATGCTAGAAATTACAGGTGGCTCTCTATGCATACTTGACTCCTCGTGGGTTAAGTGAGGCAACCAAATCATGGGTGATAATGATGTTGATTGAAGTGGTGCGAATAATGGGGTAAGGGATGACTAATGATTGAGCAGATCAGATATGTGATTATTTCTCCCATCGGAAAGGAAAGCTAAAGTTTAGGAAGAAACAAAGTACTAATACATGCCAAGTTTCAAGATCGGTGGCCAAGTGCTATGAAGATATCATAGTTTTCAGTAACCTTGTGAATCAAAAGAACAATAATGGAATCCATGTGTCACCCATTGGTAAACCCAATGTATGACATCCAAGCTAGTAAGGGGTTTTGAGACACGTGCCCCTGATGTGTGAAAAGTGTCAAAGATCGGTGACACGACATGGTAAGGTATGCAAGAGAGGGAATGCATTGATTCTCACCATATTTCATTGATTAATACACCCAAGGTATGAGAGAAGGGCATAACTTGGAGATATGAAGTGGAACCGATGTGTGACAATCATTAAAACTTGGTGACATAGAGGATCCATAGATCTAGGCCAAATATGGGAAACTTTGCAAAAAGGTGGTATAGATATGAGACATAGCCTCACATCGATATAGTGATGGATATGAGTGCCCAAAGGTTTTAAAATCATTTAATTTATAGGACATGGTGAGACCTGATGGTCTATAAGTGTCATTGATCTGCTAAGGCTAAGGTTTTAAGGCGAGATAATTAAGTGTGGAAGGTTTTCATGGAGCTAAACCAATGGCCAAGTCTACAAAGTATTTTGATGTAGAGTCAAATCAAATAGGGAACATGGATTTATATTTTATTGAGAGTTGAGTCAGCATTAAAAGAAATATTCAAAAGCATTAAATTGATCAAAAGTATGTAAGGACTGAGTTAAAAGATGCACGAAAAAAGCATGGTTTTTTCTCATATCTTTTGACTAGAGAATCCATTTAACTTGATACTTGTTTCATTAGGAGTGTAATTTAGAGGAATACACAAAAAGACAAGTTTGAGAAAAAATGGTGGAGATATCTTCAATATTTTAAAGATAGAGTTAAGCTTTCCTCTTCTCATTTCCTTTAATTCGATGGCATGAAATAATTTTTATATTATTTCAGTTGATCTCTTCACTCATGGGGATGCCTCTAGGTTGGATATTCCCTCTCAAATCCCACTAAAACATATAAAAGAGAGTTTTGGATCAAAATTTATTTACATGTAATCTTATGACATGTGGCACTAACCTCCCGACCTCATGAGATAACCATGTTCCTCTCACATGGATCAACTATTTAACAAACATATGCCTGCCCATAGTGATGAATCATCACTTCTTCAACTAAAATTCTAGAATAATCTTCCATAGACTCCTTTTTACATTTTAAGGGCTTCAATTGTAATTTTTGGTGGTTCAAAGGAATTATTTTCTTGTTTCTCTATCCAAGTCATGTAAAGGAATTAATTAGCCTATAAATATCCCAATATGTAATATTCACTTCACCTAGACAACAACAAATAAATGTGCAACAAAGAGGAGATTTAAATCTCTATATAGTTCTGTGAGTTTGAATTGTCTCAATGGTTGATATGTGTCTTGATGCCTAAGCAATAGATCAATTTTAGTTATTAAGTATAGTTTTCACATTTGATAGTTAAAATTTGTGGATTGAGCTTAGTTATTATTTTGTCATAAGTTATTGTTACAAAAACTTAGTTTCTAAGATGTGCCAATTCAGTCTTGGTTATCAAAATGTGTAAATATAGTGGTAAATGAATAATTTATTGGTATTATTTGAATATGAATTTCCTTAAATTGATTTTCTAGAGTTAATATAGGAATGTATTAAATTATTTCTCATTAGCTCTGGTTTTTGAGATTTAATTGTCTTTAAGGTGCTTATTACACTTAGTGACTAACAAAGAGAGCCTAGTTCCCTTTCCCTCTCTGTTGAGTTTATTTTGATGAAGATCCAACTTCCTTATGTCATTGTAAATATCATTAATACCATGCTTATTGTTTATCACAATTATTCAAATGTTGAATTACATAGTCTAAACCATGGTTTTCCCAAACACACTAATCCTCTACATGTTAACATGAGTTCATATAGCTCCATACAAATTTATATGTCTTGATTATTCCATAACGTGAACCATAATTACATCTAGGCTCTAAAATGAGTGAGGTTAATTCCTCTTTTATAAGTGAATTTAGATTGTACATAAAATACCCAACACTTTCGGGAGTTAGGAGGGTCATTCCAACTCTATTTGATGATCGATGTGCTTAAAATTGGTTTTGTTTTGAGATTAGTTTTTAATTTGTTGTGAATTGAAATCTAGAGGTGACTTATTGAGTTCAATTTAAGTTGTGACCCATTATTTTTGTCTTGTGTGGTTCCACATATAACTCAATGAGATAATTTGTTCATTAAGTTAGCTCATCATAGGCTATCTTAAAGATGGATTTGCAACCTCTTCTAACAATATATAGATTTGATTCTAAGATTTTATTGCAGCCTCTATCACTTCATGGGAAAGACTGGGTTAGATAAGGTAAAAATAAAAGTTCTAGGTCAATTTCTAGTTCCCAACATCTATTCCCCCAATCACTTACGTTCCTCCTTACATACCACTTCAAGTGGCTTAACCAACTTGGTTAGGGTGCACTCCACTTTCTATCCCGGAAGGAATATGTGAACAAGTAAAAGGTTTCAAAATCTATGAAAATGGGGCAAGAACACTTAAGAAACCACAAATATTTAAACAAATAAGTCAATGAACCATCTTAATAAGAAATAAGGAAGGATTCATTACTTTGCATGCATTAAAATTGAAATAAACAAGCAAACCTAACATGTCTAGTATCCTCTATTCTTGAAATCTTTGTAAATGAACCTAATAAATATTCTAAGCAATCATTTTATGATAATGAGAATGGGAGATCACCATTAATGGCTAAAAATCCACATGGTTCTTCCCATTTACTCAAATTTTGGGTGTGTAGTGCAATAGCAAAGCAAATATCTCAATAAACAAATGAAAAGAAGCTCTTAATCCTAAACAAAATACTATAGTTTATGTTAGAAAGGAGGAAGTGTTCTTAGAAATGGTCTAGGGGTAGTGGGGTATTTATAGGTTTCTAATTTCAGAAATGGAAGACTTTGGGTGCATGTGGGACAAATGAATAAGCCAAAAATCACTTTTAGTGAGTCAAAGTAAGATTTGACTAGGCTTAGAAGAGGTTAAACATGCCTTAGGCTAGTTAATCTAGGTTTAGGCTAATTAATCCTGATTAGTGAGGAATTAGGAGTTTGAGAGAGTTGTGAGAGGACTACTCAATCCAATGAAATGGATTGATAACCTAGGAAGTTAGTAGAAGTGGTTTAGAAGGATATTAGAAGGGGATTCAACTAATAAGAGGCTATATTAGCCTAACTAGTTGATTACAAGAGGAATACGACCAAAAGGATGTTGTAAAAGGAGAGTTAGATAGTCCTGATTAACGAGGTGTAGAATATTTGGTGGTGATATTAAAAAAATAGTTCTTTTATCAAACTACATGTGTCTACAACATACATGATCTTCTTAGATATACATAAAGGTATTTACCCACATATAGTCATAATGAAAATATAACTGTTAGTACGAAATCATAGCACCCCCAAATGAGTTATGGATTTGCTTTTCTAAGGCAGGGTCATTTGGTGTGATTTGCGTAACATTGGATCATTCCCAAGCTCTAGGACTTGCAAATGGGAATGATCCTCTAGAAAGGTTGGTTCCTCTTCCTAATCCTAGCAATAAACTAATTCTAAGGAAGGAAAGATGACTATCTACTCCTAATCTAACAATTTCAAGGGACCAAGGAGAGAGAGAGAGCATGAAAATAAATAAATCCTACACTATAGAGGTGATAGCACCGAGAAAAGGGAACAAGATATTTTGTTGAGGGAGAAAGAAATAGAGAAAATGGAGATGAGGGAGGTCAGACAGAAGTGACATGGCCCAGATCTTCAAATTTTCCATTAAACTCCATGAAACACAATATCCTGCACCTACAAGTGTGAAATACATCCACAAAAAAACAAATCTGGAAGGGAGAGACACGAGAGAAACAACAAAACGATGCAAAGGATTGAATAACACCACAAAAACATGTTTTTATTGCTCTAGAAGGTGCACAGACCATTACATTTCTGGAATAGAGGCACAAATACATTTTCCAAGTGTGGGAGAAGGTTCATTGCTAAAAAATGGCATCGAGAAACAAATTTGATAGAGTTTCTCTATGCCCAGAATGCCTCTCCTTTTCAAAAAGAGAAGTGTTACAATATATAGAAAGAATAAGAGAGAGAGAGAGAAGGGAAAAATATAATCCTACTTCAACCACCCGAGATATGCATCGAATCCCACTTTGAAAGCTCAACCACTGAATATCAATGCCTTCTACAAATTCACCCACAATATGTCACTTCTAGTTTCCCAACGGATTGAATAAAATCAGATCCGGTAGTTGAAGAGATTGGATTCTGCGTTAATGGTGCGGAAGACTCTTCTTCATTTTACCTACTAGGGCACGAAAATTGTATTTTAATACTTTCATGGCGTAGAGGATGTCGAGACACTTCAAATGGTGTCAAATTCACAATATTTCGAGCCCTGAGTTGAAAGATATGCCCCTTCGAAGTTTGTATCGGGTCCGTACAGGAGGGTAGGAAAACAACTTGAAAAATGGGCCCCCTTTGATATGGGACATGTGGCAGTTAGATTAGAGAAAAAATCAGGCTCATGGGTCCATAATTTATCTTTTTCCCTTTTCATAAAATGCAAAACTCAGAAAACCCCCGCAGCCCCGAAGCTCTACCTTTTGACTTTGCTTGACCATTTGCCCCTGCCTCCATTTCATCCGGAGACATGTGGAGATGCAGTGCTTGTTTGAGCTTCTATTTTTTCTCACATACGGTCATTTAAAATTTCGAAAGCCCTGTCATTCAATTGTAGAGACTCCTTGTAACCTTGTTTGTCATCCTAGAATGTGAGCTCGCGGGTCTGAGTTGTTTCCTTCATAATTTCCTATGTACAGGAGTTGTCTTGACCAAATTTGTTGGGGGGTGAATTTGGGATAACAATAACTATAGAAGAACATGTTGTGGATTTCAAATTTTCTATAAGGTAATGAATGTGAGATATGAAGATGATGCATGTAGATAATTTTCAAATACTTTTCAAGATCTGCGCATATGATTGGTTTTTAAACCTAACTCATGACTCAATTATTAGTTGGGAAAATTTTGAGGAGACATTTTTAGAACAATTTAGAGATGGTGTTGACCTAAGTGTTTTATATAAATAATTTTCCAGTGTTAAATGGGAAAAATGTGAGCTTATCAAATATTTTACTTCTATATTTAAACACATGCTAGCCATAATTACCCCATTGTACAAGTGTGTTGATAACCTAGCGCTAGAAATGTATAAAAGTGCCTTGGACCATTTCACTTTCAAATTTGTTAGAAGATCTAATATCACTACCCTCACTATTTACATACAATTTCATCCCTAAGGCTAAAACTCTACGATTATTCTAATGGTTGTTCACAACACCCTATATTTAACCTACTCCAACTTAGTTTCAACAGGTTTTTGTCCCCACTCCCACCAACTATTTCACTCCACCTCATATTTCTCATATGCGACAAGTCTCTTCCATCGGCACTCAAGACTTAGCCTCTCTTTATCAAGATCTTCAAGTTCAAATCCATCAATTGCAACAAGCTAATTCTCGTGCATCTCTATCTATGGATTCCACCTTGTTACTTCATAGTCCTTTCGTACCTACCATTTCCACTTGCATGCTTCCTCCTAATTTCTTCATTACAAGCTCCCCATTTTCAATGGTCATGGTGACCCTCAAGAGCATCTCTGAGCATTTCATGTGGCTTTTCTAGATTTTTGGATGATCATACTCTCTTAGCTAAGCTCTTCCTAGAAGTCTTCACGCTTATGCGATGTGTTAGTTATATGATCTACCTATCCACTCAAATTAACATATTTTACACATTTAGTTGATGTTTTTCTCACTCACTTCTCTATCAATATTAGCTCTAATATATCCTATGCATAACTCTCACAACTTAAAAAAGGATCTAATGAACATCTAGTGGATTACGTCTTGTGATATAAGAAAAACCTAGCCAAGATTTCTAGAATACTCGTAGAATCTAATCTTCAAGATCTATTTGTCCAAAGTCTATTGACGCCTCTCTAGGAGAGTGTTATGTTTGAAACATCTCCTTCATTTTATCATTTATGTCATATTCTTAAGCTCCATGAAACTAAAATCTTATCAATAGGCAAGCTTTAGTATCTTGAGAAAGCTTCATCTTCGGTGTGCTTTCAAAGAAAATATCATTTTAATCCTTCTACATAACCTATTGAAGCTAAAGCCACTGTCAATGTTGTATCTAATACTAAAGAGCTTCAATGGAAACTACCTAAGCATACATTTACTAAGATTCCTATTGCTCTACATCTTCTATTACCACAACTTGTTGAGAGAAATCTTATCATGCTTCCACCTCCGCTCAATATGGATCCATCTCATCTTAAAGGTCATAATTAAAATGAAAATTTCAAATGTGATTATCATTAATGCATTGGCCATTCTACAAATCGATGTTTTAAACTTCAAAATATTATTCAAGATTTTATTAATCATAATGCAATCGAGCTTCTAGAGCCTCTGATTTTGTGTCGATCAATGATAATCATAAAATCAATATTTTCGATAGTCCACTTCCACAACATGACAAGAAAGCAAATGAATCTTCAGCCAATCATACATATTGCACAGTGCCTCCTCCTGCATCGATGGCTCTTGATTTTCTAGTTGCTCATGCTGAGACATCTCCACCGATCATTGCATTTTCTGATCATGACTATCATGCTACATTCTCTTCTGATACATTACATATCAGTGCTTCTATTGGATCTACTTATATAAATAACACCATGATCGATCCATCATTTAGCATAAATGCATGTTCTATTGCACTTCTTTTCGCTATTGGCTATCCGCTCTCACATATTTCATATTTGGTTACTAAATCATACAGTTATGTCAAGCTTCGATTCTGATCGGTCTTCTCACCATTCTTGTTCCTTTTCTTATAGCACCTTTTTCAAAGGGCGTGACATGCTCTTAGGTCTCCGTTGGCTCCATGTCGCTCAGGTTATCATCTCCATGCATCACTTGTGTCTCAAGTTTATTCACAACAGTAAATTCATTACTATCAATGATGTTTTTCCATCCACACCATGGCCATAACCTCCTCTCAAGGTTTCCATTGCACTCACTAGAGAATCTAAAGAAAAATTTTCTCCTAGCTCGCATGTTCACTCATGGAATACACAGTCTCATTGGTCTGCTAGTCCATCACATCACTCTAGGTCCACCACTCAGACAACTCCTACATATAGGTATACATCACCTCCATGATTTCCTTCACATAGGTGCACATCACCTTCACAATTTCCTTCACATAGGTATTGTACGTCTAAGAATCAACACGTGACTCTAGACGCACTCAACCTCCCGAGGTCGTCTTTGAGATAAGCGATATGAAATGGAATATGGCTATCGAATGGATAACTAGGGTGAATAGGTGAAATATGTGGAAATGAGTGAAAGTGGCCAACAAGAAATCAAGGTAATTGAATGTCTTCTATGGTAAGAATGGGAATCTACTCGCCTAAAGAAATGGATGTCTATCTAACTTGCAGGTGCGCGAAATGGAGCGATCGATGAGTATGGAAAAATGAAGGAGTCTATTAATATCGGTGTTGCCAAACACCCTACGAAGCTGGTTGTGGGATGCATGGGAATTGTCTGCATTTACCTCATAAAATTCTCCAGACAAGGTCATAGAGGTGTGAGAGGAAACATGTGGGTAGGACAAATGGGCGAACTACAAAATATAATCGACCACGATGACTATGCTAAAACACGTAAGCGTTGTCCACTTTGATGTTAAAAGTAATCAATTATGAGATAATAATAGGTGGGAGTGGGGTGGTTTGGAAAACAAGATGTCTGAGGCCTTGATCCACGTCATTGCTTGTGGATCTATATTTTGTTGAGGCACTCATGGATCACACATTAAATCTCTATGTTGCCTAGGGCCCTTTATGGTAATGTGGGATATGAAAACTATTAAAGCAAATAAACAAACTCACAAAAAATCCACAAGAGGGAAAGGTCAATGTTTAGGGAACCTAAGATAACTAAGAATACATGAGGATTTGTGTTAATCCCTTTTAATTAACTCTATGTGCCTAACTCAAAAATGAAATCGAATTAATTAAATAAGAAAACAAGACTAGTCTATTTGTGCTGGCCTAGTGAAGTATTGTATAAGTATCAAGAGCACATTTGATAGTGTCATGAAGGAAGGAATAGGTAGAGAGGCATGAAGGTTTGATATAGTTACGCCCTAAGGATTCATGCCCAAGTAAAGACAGAGTTTGGACTTATCTATTTTGCATATATGAGATAAAAATAGGATACATAGCTGAGCACATTTTGGATCAAGGTAGAAGACTTAAAGGATACAAAAGCTATTTTTGGAACATGAGGAAGATCAAGAGTCATGCAAAGTTTGAGCTAATAATAGGATTAGAACTAGAGTTAATTATAAATGATCTATTATTAGGCGAGCTTGCATGCTTCCTTAGTTATCCTTATAGCATGGCTATTTTGAGCATGCAACCTATTTTGAGAGTGCATGGGTGGTGAAGGGCAAGTCCCCACCCTTATATATATATATATATATATATATATATATGTATGTATGTATGTATGTATGTATGTATGTATGTATGTATGTATGTATGTATGTATGTATGTATGTATGTATTGATTTATAGAATTTGATGTGGTGAATGTATGATTGTATGTAACAGAGTTATGTTGTTAATTTATGAGTGTGCATGACTTATGATAGTGTTATGTATGTATTCAACTACTAGTTTTTCATGATTTAATACAATGGATCATTATGGTTGGATATTGATTATTGATGTTTCTTCTCATGGTTATTATATGGTGAATTTGGTATTAATCCTTATGTGATCTGTATGTTTACTTATTATGTGTGTTTCCAAATTGAGTTCATGGATCTGATTGTTAGAATGGGATATGCACTTTGAGATCTGGTTATTATGAATATGCATGTTAACACCCTAGTAAGACAGTAACAAAGAGGGACCTAGTACCTTTGCGTGTTTCAGGTGAGAACTCACATCTATTTGAGTAATATGTTAGTGCGTATAGGGTTTGAGTGGGAAAATAAGACTAAATTTTGGTTCCATTGCAAATAAGACTACATTTTAGTTTCATTGAAGAAATGCTCGCACTTGGGAAGAAAAGGAAAAGGGTGGCTGGTATGCACAATAGATGATGATGATGATGATGAGGATAACAACCTAGATGTTAACCACACTGAAGGTATGTGTGAGGTTATGGACATAACAGATGATAAGGCACACCCATATCATGAGCTTATGAAACAAAGAAGGTTAACATTGGCACATATGTAGAGCCTAAAGAGGCCATTATTGGTGATTATTGGTATGAGCAGGATGTGGCTAAGATTATTGAGCTCTTGTATGAATTTCAATATTTGTTTACATGAGGATATCATGAGTTAAAATTCATACATCCTTCTTTAGGTGAGATGAAAATAAAACTTAAAGAAGGCGTGTGCCCGATTAGGAAGAGACCTTACATGATGAATCCTAATCTGTGTGTTAAGGTGAAGGAAGAAATTGATAAGATGTTGAAGGCTGGAATAATTTATCCCGTTGAGGAATCTGAGTGGGTGAGTCACATGCTCATTAGTATTAAAAAGGATGGGAGGATAAGAATTTGTGTCGACTACAAAGAATTAAATGCTTCATGTGTTATTTATCCTTTTCCTACCCCATTTACTGAGGAGATCATGGAAGCGATTCTGAGGTGTGAGATCTACTATTTTACTTATGGATTTTATAAATATCATCAAGACCGCATAGCAAAGGAAGATTAGGAAAAGACAACTTTCACCATGGAGTGGGAAATTTTTGCATACAGTTATGCCCTTTGGACTGAAGAATGCGCCTGTAGTCTTTTTGTGCATTGTTGTGCAAGCATTTCAGGACTTTATTCATAAGTTGATTGGATCATGTATGGTTTGGTCAAATGACATTTTGATAATTTGAGACTTATGTTTGAGAGGTGCGAGACATTTGAGAATCTCTTTGAATATTGAGAAATGTATCTTTACAAAACCTTTTGGCACTTTTCTTGGGAATATTATTTGTAAGGAAGGCTTGTTGGTAGATCTAGCTAAGGTCGCATTTATGATCTTAGGATTGGAAGAACCTAACAATAAAAGTGAAGTGCATGGATTTCTTGGTCATATGGGGTATTACGGAAATTCATTAAGGGTTATGCAAAGATTGCCACACCCTTGGAGGAAATTTTGAAGGCTAAGGGAAAATTATATTGGGGTAAGGCACAACAACATGCATTTGAAACACTGAAGGAAAGGTTGACCACTACACCTATTTTGTGATTTCCTTCATGGGACAAACCATTTCATGTTCATGTTAATGCTTCTAGGATGGCGATTGGCATCGTGTTAGCACAACTAGGTGAAGGAATTATAGACCACCCTATTTGTTTTGCAAGTAGAAAGTTGACACTAGCTGAACATAACTATACAACTATTGAGCATGAATATTTTTCCATGATTTATGCACTACACAAGTTCATAAAATACTTATTGGATACACCGTTTATCTTCTTCATAGATCATATGGACTTAAGTATTTAGTCAACAAGCCCGTGTTACAAGGGCACATTTGTAGGTGGATACTACTATTTTAGGAGTTTTAGTTTATAGTGGTTGTGAAACTAAGAAAAAGTAACTTAGGGCCTGATCATTTGTCAAGGATCAATTTTGGTGAGGATGCGTAGAGCATTGAGGACACAATTTGGATGAACAAATTTTTAGATTGAATTGTGTGCCCATCAAGTTGGAGGATATTGTTGTCTTTTTATGCATTGGACAGGCACTTAAGGGAATGAAGAAATTAGAGAAGAAACAACTTATAATACATGTGGAACCTTACTAGTTGATTGGTGGAGATTTGTATAAGTTAGGTCATGATGAAGTTTTGCACCGGTTTGAAGCTGGAGCATGAGCATGGGCAATAATGGAATACACTCATGGTGCATTTGTAGGAGGTCATTATAAAGGAGATGCCACTGAGCATAATATTTTGATGGCTATTATTTGGTGGGAAAATTATACAAGGATATTAAAGAATACCTTGGGAATCCTAGATCTAGGGATGAGATGGCTTTGAGGCCTATTGCAAGTGTTGAACCTTTTGAGAAATTGGTGATTGACTTTGTGGGTCCTATTTCCCCACCTATGTGTAGGGGTGGTGCGCGCTACATTATAACTTGTAAAAAAATTTGACAACGTGGGAAAAAGAAACACCTACAAAGCGATTGCATGGAAGCTCTGACAACATAATTTCTATGGGAAAACATTATCAGCGGTATGGATGTCCATTGACCTTGACTAGTGATAGGGGCACTCATTTTCTTAATGAGACTATTAGAATATTATTGGTTGAATTTATGGTGGCACACCACAAGAAAAACCCATATCATCCACATTAAAATGGTTTTGTTGAGGCTTTCAACAAGATATTGGGACATACATTGACAAAAATTTGTGATGTTGGAAGGAAAGACTAGGATGATAAGGTATCTACTATACTTTGGGCATACAGGACCACTTATAAAAGATTGAATAAAGCCACACCCTTTCAGTTGGTGTTTGGTGTGGATCTTTATATTTCACTTGGAATTCATGTTGTCATACTTATTTATTGCACGCACATGAGAATTGGATGATGAACATTAACAAGTTGTTAAATAGTGCATAAATAAATTGATGTAGTTGGATGAATAATGCATTATTGCTCTGTAGTTCAGAAGACAAAAAAACAAGACAAAAGGAATGACATGATAGACATATTCAGAATAAGGAATTTGATGTTGGAAAGATGGTTCTTACGTATGATTTAAATTTACGCGTAACCACGGGAAGTTAAAAGTTCATTGGTTAGGACCTTTAGTTGTAACAAAGATATTAGAATCAAGCGCTTTCGGTTGTAGGTGCATGATGACACTTTATTTCCCGATTACTTCAACGAGAGTAGGTTGAATCCCTACTATAAATAAGTCTTCTTGGTATTTGTAATAAGGTAGTTTTGCCCCTTAGATTAGATTTCCTTTTAATGAATTTTATTTATGTGTTTCCTTTCATTTTTGCTATGCTTTGTTAATCCATTTCGGTGTTGTGTTATAATAAGCATTCTTATGTGCCCGTAGCGATTACTATCTATTAGTTGGTCATAATGTAGGAAAAAGAGCATCAAGGAAAAGAACATGTTTTCTTGTGTACTTCTTGGTAGGATTCTAAAAACATAATAGTGTGAAATAAAATTGAGAAACTCCACCAATGCTTCGGGAAGAATCTTGGTTCTTATAGAAATTTGGTAGGGAAGTGGTCCAACCCACTTGATAACTAGGAAATGCCACATCACTCAAAGAAGGGACAATTAACTCACTAATAATAGTAAGTTAGGAAGGAGAGGTTTGTACACATATAACAAGCTTAAGAACAACCAATTTGGTCAAGATACGTGTGTTAAAAATGAGTTAGAAGAAGGTGACACATGTGTAAAACACGCTGGAAAAGGCTCGGTCAAATGCACAAAAATGACCGGTCTACACAATTTGGGAGTTGTGCAACACCCATGTCGGTTGCCTCATTGCTCGAGGAAGGCGGCGGTTACACAACCATCAGGTGGTTGTGTAACCACAAGTGCAATTTTGTAACTTAAATTTGGAAAGCTAAGGAAAACTTTGTAAAATGATAAAGGAAAGTGGGAAAAGCATGGAAATGGACAAGTAAAGAAAACTAGGCTACAAAGGTATGCTGCAAATGAGAAATTGGACTTGAACATCATTGGAAAGATAGTTTTTCATCATTAGGGATTTAACTATTCCAACAATGTTGCACCGTGAAAAATTAGGTATGTACATATTGCCCACAGGAGATGTCTTTTAGCCATGAAGATGTGTAAAATGTAGAGTCGAGTATGGCACTCACAAATGGGAAGGTTAGAAGTTATACGACATGATTGTGTGTTGGTAGCACGCCACTCCAAGCTTCCCACCACCTGCAAGAAGGAAATGAGAATCAAGATAAAAACATAATTGACAAGACATATGAAAATAAAATGACAAGAGGACTTACCATATCCGTGGGATAGAAATATAACTATGCTAGCACAATGTTCCATCCCTACAAAACACACACACTAAAAATAGGGTTGAAACATGCTATATATATATATATCAAAATTACTTTTTTAGAAATCATTTACACTTACCCACCTAGCGATTTTGAGCTCTGGATTACTCATGTGATGTTTTAAGTGAGATTAAAGCCAAAGGCGATGAGCATTCGACATGATGGCAACCAAACTAGTGGGAGGAACATTGGGTCATGAACAGGTGAGTTATTTACATTTATTCATTTCTACCCTAAAATGTGAAAAGTTCAACCTAGGGGGTTATTTTCAATAATGTTATAGTCAATATGTTTATTAGGGGGCCACTAGGGTGTGGATTTTTAATTCAAAATTGTCTATTTTTTCCTTTTTCACATTTTTGGGCCTTGGCTACGACCTGATTTCGACACTCAATACCGCTTATGGACATTGTACAACCGCCACTTTGTGCAGATTGATTGTGCAACCGCCATGTCGAGTTATGCAACTATTTGAAGGTTAGAGGAAAATGTGGGATTGTTATGGTAGTTATGCAACCTACGCTTTGCAGTGGTGGTTGTGTAATTTATGAGGCAGATCTAGATTTTATTAAGTATAGAACTTTTTTGTTTTTAAATGTTTTTATGATGTTTTTGGTGAGTTTATTATGCATTATTATGTTTCTAACTTACTCTCTTTTATGTCTCGTGAATGCATGACTCGTATGTTAGATGGATCTAAGCTAGGGAGTGTGACTCACTTGCCCCCTTCTTGGATTCATTGACTCGGGGTGAGAGGGATTTATTACATAGAGCCAGGATATGGAGGATATCCCGAGAAATAGTTAGTAGTCTTTGACTAACTATTTGTTATGTGATTTATTGAGCTATTGGGATGTAGACCGGAACACTTTCCAATTGCCTAGAATCATAGGGGAGTGGATGATTACACTAGAGGATGTCTACAGGATTTTGGGTGTTCTATCACGAGAAATAATTTGGCTATTTTGAGTGCTACTTTAGTGGTGTAGTCTTGCGGTTGAGATACATATATGGGAGATGCATTGGCACTGATACTAGTGTAAATTAGGGCATGAGGTTATTGTTAGTTTCCTCTGCTCCTATATCTACCTTGTGTAAGGCCATCATTGGCATTTCGGCTTTGCACTTGGTTGGGAACAAGAGTGAAGACAAGTTACTTTATTACTAGGCCCTAATTATTCAAAGCATAGAGAAATACGGTCACACTTATGCATGGGGCATCAACATCCTTGGTTCCACTTTTCATGATCTATACTGGTTGTTCGACTAAAGGGAAAGGCCCTTATTCATCTGACATTAGTGATGAGTTGGGTCTATGAGAGGATGATCCCTGATAGGGACATTGGAATAGTAGATCCTGGGGCTATCATATCAATGAGGTGGGTTGATATGGATCCTCTTAAGGGGCCACATAGATCATTTTCCACACTTACCAATGATGACATGATTGCATAACCATATCTGGACATGGTCGATTTATGGGGTGAGGATGTTGTTATTATGGCTTCATACAGTTCTACTACATAGTTGGTGGACTAGACTAACAAAATAGAAGTCCATCCATTTGAGAGGGTACCCGATAGTTTTGGTTACCTTATATTGACACCCTCCTAGTATTTATAATGGTATATAGGGGGATACGAGAGGCTAGAGCTAGCCCAAAGGGAAATTTCAAGTGGACAGTTATCACACCTAGGGTCCCAATTGGCACTCCATAAGTTTCCCTAGATGCGGCTAGCAGGAGGTCGATTCTTTAGATCAAGGTTGCACCCACACATAGTGGGGAGGAGGAAGAGGAGGAGGAGGAGACCGAGACAAAGGTGGAGGTGGAGAATGATGTGGAGATTGAGGTAGAGATGGAGGAGGGAGGAGAGGAGGAGAGTGATATAGAGTGGGCTGATACTATGGAGGATTCCACGGTAGCCATGGTTGAGGCCGAGGTCGAGACTGAGACATTAGACATTGAGGAACCTTTGAATATCAGCAGAGGAGTGGATGGAGGTGTCGTATACGTGTTGGTCGTCAAATAGGACTTTTTAGAAGAGCAGTCGATCGGGGACAAGAAGTCCCTCCTCTTTAATGGGAGAGGTTCCCTTATTTAGAAACGAACTTATTTACAAATGTACAAAACATTGTTTTATGGTCAAACTTGGATTTTACGAAAGTGTTTTCCACAAGGTTCATCAATTACATAAGGACTGAGGAAAGGGAATAAGAAGATGAGCAGAACAACAACATTCAGAATTATAGATAGCAGAATAATTCCTCGTGTATGTGAAGCTTTAAAGAATTTAAGACAAGATCATTTGCGATGGCTGAATGAGATTAAATTTAAAGACACAAAGTTCCATAAATAACCTTCTTCAGATTTATTAATCAAGGACACAAAGTTCCTTCTTGGTTGTACAAGATCACTTTGTATTTGCTGGCTGAATAGTATGCAATCGGAGAGACTAACGAGTTAGGAACAAAATGATCTCCACAATATCAAAGAAAACACAGAGATAACAAGAATTAGATAGACAAAGAATGGAAAGCCCTTTTGTATTGATTTCTTTAAGTTCTATTTACACTTTCAAACAAATATTCCAAGTTCTTCCTCCCCTTCAAAATGGCGTGGAAAGGCCATTATATAGCTTCTACAAGTCGAGTTACTCTTCGTAACGTTTCTTTTAATTAAAGAATAGTTAAAGATCGCGGATCAAAGGATGATCGAAAAATGCGATCTTTGGAATGTAGTTTTCCCAGTGAGTCGCCAAAAGCTGTTGGTCGTCAAATAGGACTTTTAGAAAGAGCAACGGTCAGGGACAAGAAGTCCCTCCTCTTTAATGGGAGAGGTTCCCTTATTCGAGAAACGAACTTATTTACAAATGTACGAGAACATTGTTTTATGGTCAAACTTGGATTTTACAAAAGTGTTTTCCACAAGGTTCATCAATTACACAAGGGTGAGGGTTTAGCTTTTGCCGGAGGATTCCCAATCTCAGTACAGTGTGCTGATACAGTGCTTTCATGTGGAGCTCACTTCGACCCCGATTCGAGTGAATTGACAAATGTACATGGGGAACTCATTGCCAAGCTGGACGCTGCCGCCATTGGCGCTGCTCTGAGGATTCCGGAGATGGACAATGCTATAGTCGTCTCCCGGGATCAAGCACAGGCTATGTTCGACCAAGACAGTGACAAATACAAGGCGCGAGTGGCGAAGTCTTGGTTGAAGAACCCTAAGAAAGGTGCTTCTCACCTAACCAAAACCCTCTTCCGAGCAGATTTCAACGAAGAACTATCAGACTTCATAATCCTGCTGGCTCGGGTTATGGGTTTGCCCTCCACCAATGAGTTTCATTTCTGGATGTGCCCGCTCATCAGCATGGTGTGCGAGGGAACACAAAACATCAACTGGGCAGAGATCATCAGTATGAATTTGGCGGAGCAGCTATCCAACGTCCAACAAACAAAGAAGTTCTATATGACTTCATATCTGATGTATACCCTAGCAGCATCAAGGCAGTGGTTTGGTTTCTCCTATATAGATGCACACAAAGATGATCCAGTGTATGCCTATTGCCCGCAGTTCACCTTGGAGACTACAACCGCAATTTTAGAAGGAGCCACTGTTGTCCACTCAAAATTCTCCGCTCGATAAGAGTAAAATTTTCAAAATTTTGAGTTTAAGTGTTTTTCTACGAAATGCCTAAGTCGTGAAATTGAAAAAATCGTGTTTTGGGTCATTTTGTGTGATTTTCGGGACTGTCGGAACTTTTTTGTCCCAACTTTGTCCCAAATACGAAAGTGCACTCTGTTCCCGATCGGCTGAAATCCCAGGAAGAGTCGCCAAAACTGTTGGTCGTCAAATAGGACTTTTAGAAGAGCAACAGCAGTCGGGGGACAAGAAGTCCCTCCTCTTTAATGGGAGAGGTTCCCTTATTGAAACGAACTTATTTACAAATGTACGAACATTGTTTTATGGTCAAACTTGGATTTTACAAAAGTGTTTTCCACAAGGTTCATCAATTACATAAGGACTGAGGAAAGGGAATAAGAAGATGAGCAGAACAGCAACATTCAGAATTATAGATAGCAGAATAATTCCTCGTGTATGCGAAGCTTTAAAGAATTTAAGACAAGATCATTTGCGATGGCTGAATGAGATTAAATTTAAAGACACAAAGTTCCATAAATAACCTTCTTCAGATTTATTAATCAAGGACACAAAGTTCCTTCTTGGTTGTACAAGATCACTGTATTTGCAAAACTGAACAGTATGCAATCAGAGAGACTAACGAGTTAGGAACAAAATGATCTCCACAATATCAAAGAAAAACACAGAGATAACAAGAATTAGATAGACAAAGAATGGAAAGCCCTTTTGTATTGATTTCTTTAAGTTCTATTTACACTTTCAGCAAATATTCCAAGTTCTTCCTCCCCTTCAAAATGGCGTGGAAAGGCCATTATATAGCTTACAAGTCGGTTACTCTTCGTAACCGTTTCTTTTAATTAAAGAATAGTTAAAGATCGCGGATCAAAGGATGATCGAAAAATGCGATCTTGGAATGCGGTTTTCCCAGTAGTCGCCAAAAGCTGTTGGTCGTCAAATAGGACTTTTAGAAGAGCAACATCGGGGGACAAGAAGTCCCTCCTCTTTAATGGGAGAGGTTCCCTTATTGAAACGAACTTATTTACAAATGTACGAGAACATTGTTTTATGGTCAAACTTGGATTTTACGAAAGTGTTTTCCACAAGGTTCATCTTCTTATTCCCTTTCCTCGGTCCTTGTGTAATTGATGAACCTTGTGGAAAACACTTTCGTAAAATCCAAGTTTGACCATAAAACAATGTTCATACATTTGTAAATAAGTTCGTTTAAATAAGGAACCTCTCCCATTAAAGAGGAGGACTTCTTGTCCCGATCTGTTGCTCTTCTAAAAGTCCTATTTGATGACCAACAAGACTGAAGACAAAGGGGCACTCGGGAGATTGGTGGAGGGAAGATTATAGTGGAGGAGATGCCGATTGTAGTTCCTACACCACCACCAATGCCAAATGACCCAACATGGATGCTAGGAGATCTAAGTAAGTAAAATACTCTTCCCTCAACTCTACTTCTTAGACTAGACTTATTAGTGAACTATGCACCGTTCTACATTTTTTTCAAAAGTTTTCGACTCACTATTGTTTTACTTGTGTTTGTAGCTACTACGGATGGTTGGCAATATCTTATTCATAGGATTCTTGTGGATACTTTCATACATCCTATGGGCATGACACGAGAAAAGCTTCTCATGGACTAAGGATAGCCAACCATGGCGGGGGTGACATACAGACGACATGTTAGCACCAACATGGAATGTAGCAGGAGCCATGGATAAGATAAGGAAAAAAATTACTATGTTCAAGGTGGTTGAGAGGGAATAATGGCAAGATTACTCTCACAACGGTGCTACCACCACCGTCTAATCACCTAGTTCTTTGTCTCATGATCACTTCCATAGGTCTGGGCATGGAGGCTCTCACTCCCATCACAGGAGCTGCAGTAGTAGTCTTAGCCATGCACCTTCCTAGGGATCCCGTAGAGAGGGATAGGCCATAGGCCTTTATTGCTTTGGGTCATTTTTATTGTATATATCGATTTTTATTTTATTTTTGGCTCCTAGATGATTGTTTTAACCACACTTATAGTGTGTGGCATTATACGAGACATGAAATTTATTATATACACATATATACATATCTTTTTGGTTCAGCTATTCCATGTAAGAGTTGACTCGGTGATTGTTTGATTTTCTTATAGAATATTAGATCCTTAGAATCTCGATGCTTTTATATGTTTTTACAGATGTATGATATGGATAAAAATATGTAATTTGTGTAAATAGAATGATTTGTGTGTGTGTGTGTGATGTATATAAGGAAAATTTGTAATTTGATACTTTGGTTTTCAAGAAATGTTTAGGACTTTTATTTTATTGGCAAAAGATGATGGATGTAATTAAATAAGAAAATAAACCCGCTTGACTCCTAACTCTACGCAACTAGTAAGGTGGCAGGGCTCATCACCAAGATCCAGGAGGGACACGAATTTTATGATGTGATGAGTGGAAATGGTGAGAGAAAGAATATTTTTGAAAAATATCCAACTACGACTCACAACCAACCCTAAACAAGGTCAAATAACCAACCCAGGATGTGTTTGCTTGTAATTTTAACTAGACTTAGATCTGTGGATGGCCTCTTGATTGAAAAAATATGGTTTTAATGATTTGAATCTCTCTTGTAACACATCATATAATTCATCTTCTTGGTATTTTTAAATTTTAAAGAACTTTCTATTCATTAACTTATTTACAAGTTTTGA
Organism: Taxus wallichiana var. yunnanensis; assembly: GCA_018340775.1. Classification (NCBI taxonomy): domain Eukaryota; kingdom Viridiplantae; phylum Streptophyta; class Pinopsida; order Cupressales; family Taxaceae; genus Taxus; species Taxus wallichiana. The sequence goes on along the minus strand of CM031239.1, from coordinate 912,804,047 downwards.
CTTGTTTGATGGGACCCCCTACATCTTTCCCCATACTATTAGTAAGAAGCATGGGCTCATCACCAAAGAAAAGACATAGGAGAGTAAGGGCACCTCCCTCCTTTCCCAATCTCATGCCACTAGTAGGAGGCATGGGATCATCACCAAAGGTTAGTAAGGTAAAGAGGTGTGTATTGAAGAAAGAATCACTTATTGTAATATAAAGAATTTTTGTACTTATATTTTATATATATATATATATATATATATATATATTATTATTTTAATTTTGATTTTAGACTTGTGCTTTTGGGAAGGAATGCTTTCCCCTAGCCTCAACCCCATGCAAGTGGTAAGATGCAAGGGCTCAACACCAAAAGTTGAGATAGGCAAACAAGAGATTTAGGTGAAATGTTTAAAATGTTTTTGTCATAAAGAGGTCGTTAGAGAAAAATGTGACATCAAGAAGCTTCTAGTACAAACTATGGGCAAAGATACCTGAGCTAGGAGAAAATGTGAATAGATCTAGGAATGCAAGTCTTAGTAGGACCAATGTAAAAATTCCACCTAATGGTGAGATGATGAAAATATTAGAATAATTTAGTGATGATATGATGAATACTTGAAGAGGTTTGATTGAATGTTTTTGCCAATTTTTGAAAGTTTCTTAAATTTTACTTTGAAAAATAAGTTCAAGTTTACAATTTCACAATATGATAATGCAGTATGGATGTAGTATGAATGCAATAATGTACAAGTGGAGATGCAAATGAATTATGTGTAGAAACATTTAAGGTGAAGCGAATTAACTGATTCACTGAATTCCTCACCTTCCAAAGTACATAGGAGATACACACCATTTTTAAAGTCTTCTATTACCTGGTATGGGCCTAACCACTTGGGTCTAAATTTTATCCTCTCGTTGATCTTCTTGTCAATGTGGCTATCAAGTCTTAAGACTAGATCTCTGACATGTATTTTATGATCGTATACTTTCTTATTATCGACAACACATTACGTGTCAAAGCATAAACATTATGACGCTTCTCAGCTCTAAGACAAGCTTCATCAAGGGTTTCCAATTAAACCAATCATGCTTTTTGGTACACGTCTTCATCCAAAATGCCTTGCAAATATATGTAAAGGCTAGGTAACTCGATTTCTAATGGTAAAACCGCTTCAAATCCAAAGACTAAAGAAAAGGGGGTTTCCCCTGTGGGAGTTCTAATCGATGTCCTATAGGCCCACAAGGCTGGAAATAACTTGAGATACCAATACCTTTTTCTACTTAACTATCTTAAGGAGAATGGGCTTTAGTGTTTTATTTATTACCTTGGCTTATCCATTAGCTTGAGGGTAGTATAAAGAGGTTGTGTGGTGAGATATCTTGAACTGCACACATAATTCTCATACCTCTTCATTCTTGAAGGGTGTGCCATTATTTGAAATAATGACTTGTGGGAATCCATACCTGCAGATGATCTAGTTTAGAATAAACTTAGTGATCACAGACCTAGGTATAGTTGGAATAGGCATAACCTCAACCCACTTTGTAAAATAGTATGTGCTCCTAATTATAAAGTTATGGTGATTGATTATAAGGGGGATAATTTCCTATCAAATCAAGGCCCCAAGTAGAAAAGGGCCAAGGTGTCACAATGATCTATAGAGCCTATACATGAATATGTATCTCGTGTGAGAATTCTTGACATTTCTAACACCTATGTACATACTTTATGATGCCATGTTCTAAAGTAGGCCAAAAATAGCCCATATAATGAATCTTTTGAGTGGTAGCATGCCCTTCGAAATGACCACTACGAGAATCTCTTTGTGGGATTCGAAGAGGATATTTTCCAACTATTATTCATTGAGGCATCTTAACAATGTCTTGTTTAAGGCCCTGCGATAGAAATTCTTCTACAATCACATACTTGGCAACTATGACATGTAGCCGTCGTATTTTTGTGAGGTATATCCCTCAAGATATATCCTCTCCACAATATGGTTAATAATGTTAGTGTACCACGAGACACAAGGAAATGGGAGGATTTGTCTCTACATAGACCACACATTAGTTTGGTAAATATAAATCTATTATATCCCTATAGTCTATAGGGTTATCAACTAAACAATCAACAATAATTTGTCCCTTAACAAAATTAAGGTAATAAAGTGAGCTCAAATTCACCCATTAATGTAATGAAATGGACCACCTTTTTGGATAAGGCAACATGGGTTAAGAAAGTTTGCAATTATTTTGATTTAACAATCACTCGCATCTCTTGATTAAGCATGTAATGCCTTAATCTCTTTGTTGTAAAAATTATCTCCAAACACTCTTTCTCTACTTGTGTGTAACACGTCTCATAATAGAAAAGAGTATGACTTATGAAGTAAATGGATTGCTAACAAAAATCATCATCCTCTTATGTCAGCATGCATGCAATCGATACATCGGTGGATCGAGTGTATAATATCATATGGCAATCATCTTTCAAAGGCATGAGCGTAGGCACCGACATAAGGAAGCGTTTCTTGAATCAAACACTCTGTGACATTTGGTTGTCCAAATTTTACAACAATATTGCTTAAGGAAACCATTAATAGGGTGAATGACATATGTTAAATTAGGGATGAACTTACAAATTGCCCATTTTCCCGAGAAAAGACTTGATGCTTGATTCCTCTTTTTGGGGTGATAATGTCAAGTGGGATCAGCCATTGCAGTATGCCCCAACATTAAATGTAAAATTTTGTTAAGAAAAATTTATTGTGAAGGTCTTTCACATTAAAGAGTGAAGTGGCTCAACCAATTCACCCACCCACATTGATTTGGGTTATCCCTCTCGGATTGGTTGTCTAGTTGTCTACAACATATACATGTTGTATAGACTGAATTAAAGACAAAGATCTTATTATAAGATACAATCAATGATCATTGTATGATCTAATCAAGAAAATAGTTGAGTAGACATTGTGAATGACTGTGATACGAAAGTGGAAGTGTTGGGTTAAACTTGTGTTGAATTCTTAATAAAGATAGTGCTTTACCATTGGAGTTTTTCCATTGGGTTTCTCCACTTAAATTTGGTGTTATCTATCTCTGTTCTTGTTCATTATTTACTTTCAAGATATAGCTCATTAAGCTCTACATTTTCTATCTATTTTTAAGTTATTCATGTGTCTAATCGACTGCATATCATAATCTATAATCTTCAACTTTAATGGTGGATCTATAATCTGTGGATTATTTATCCCCTGATAAATCTAACATGGTATCAGAGCTTGGTGATTGTGCATGTGTAGGATTGATCTAGAAGTGTTTAACTTGAAGAAGTAAAGAAGCTTGAAGTGTATTTACGGATCTGCGAGACTCTAAAATATCTTGTAGTCGTCTTCAAGCAAACCAGTTTAAAATTCCAATTCCCACCCCAATATTGTTTTAAACATTAGTAAAATATGGCTTAAATGGCTTTTTAAATCACATTTGAAGCTTTTGTATGCTTAGATCTTTGCTTTTGCATCTATTTTTAATAGTTTGTAGTTTAAATTCATCCTCTACGAGCTTGTTTTAAGTTTTCACATCGTTTATAGCCATTTGGTTCATTTTTTAAATTTGGATCCAAAAGATATATTTAGATCTAGTTATTTGAGGCTTTAAGTCCATTCTAGTGGTAAAAATCTTATTTTTTAGATAATTTTTTCTTTGTGAAGCTTGGACCAATCATTTGGTGCCATCTGTCTTCACATTTTTCATTTTTTATAATCTTTTTCATAATATTTACATTTGCAAAGCTTGGGCCAACTGTTTTGTGCCATATGGCTTTGTTTTTTTTGGTCTTTTTTGGTTTTGTGAAGCTTGGACCAATAATATTGCTCCACATAGCTTCCTTGTTCTTCTTTTCACATTTCGAAGCCATACTTGCTCTTAGAATTCCAAGTGTCTTGATCGACATCTTATTGTCTTTGGAAAGCTTTGGCCAATCATTTTGTGCCATCTAGCTTGCCCTGACAGATTGTTTTTACTATCTTTGATTGTAAATCCCAATCCAATCATATTTCTCCATCTAGCATTGCATTTATCAATTTTTTACGAATCCCGAGCTAATCAAATTGCTCCATCTTGCTTTGAGTTGTCAAAATATTGTTTATCGAATATTAGTTGAAATTCACATGCCAATAAGGGATTTACGCATGTCTTCTCTTTTTTAGACTTGTACTAGCTATCCTCTCAAATTTGTAAAATCCGAGCCAATAGAATTGCTCCACATTTTACATTTGTCAGTCATTTATTTGTGGTAGTTGTTATCCAATTAAAATTTGCCACCTTGTTGCATTTGTCAGATTTGTAAAATGTGAGCCATTTAAAAGGCTCCACGTATCTTGTTTGACTTAGTATTTTTATTTCATTGTGAAGTGCGATCCAATAGCATTTGGACATGTATATATTTGCTAGTTTTGGAAGAGTGTGAGCTCATAGAAAAACAACACGTATATTTATTTTTCGCAATGTCGGACTTTAGTTCTTTCTTTTATAGGTTTATTAACTTTTCTTTGTATCGTGGTTTCTAAATTTTTTTCTTCATTCCGCGGGATTTTTTTAAGTCTATGAACTGCGAAGTCTAATCTAATTAAAAATCGACACGTATTCTTTCTTTTCACACTTGTCAAACTTTTTCAGACTTGCGAAACATGATCTATTTATTTTTTGACACGTATTCTAATTGTGTTAGGGTGTCAATCTTTACTTTGACTCTGCTAATAAAATCGTGACACATGTCTTATTTTTTTCTAGAACCCAACTTTATTTCAAGTTTGGTTTATAAATTGTTTAAAGCCATTAATTTTTCAACAAGTGGCTTGTTTGAATTTGAATTTGCTATCACATTATGTTAGAATGTGAAATGCGATCCAATTAATTGAAGACACATATACGTTTCTATCTTTTAATTAATTGTTAGTCTATCTTATTAGCTACATTTGCAAAATGTGAGCTAATTGAAAAGTGACATATGTATTTGCTTTATTTTAAAGCTATGCGTATTGACGTGCGTTTATATTTTCTCATGGTTTTTATCGGTTTGGACCCAAAGAGCTTTAAATTTAATTTTTTAAAGCGTCACATTCACCTGAGGATGTGTTTTAAAGTCGACACATGCCTCACTTTGTATTGTTGATCCGTGCCACATATTGACCTCCGTATGAGCTATTTATAAAACTTATTTTTTTTGGTTAAAATAGCTCATTTTGAGCTCACCCCGTCGAGTTGCTAAATAACTCGTAGAGCTACTTGACCTTGACTCGAGTGTGAGATCATGTAGCTCATTCTTTAGCTCATCGAGATGAATTTGCAAAAGAATTTTCGAGTTCTGTAACTCAACCTTGACTCTGTTCTATAAATTTGATCTTAATTTCTACCAAATCAAGTTAACTTTTCAACTAACTTTGAGTTGTTTGATTTTATATAGCTATTAAAAAGATTTGTAGCTAGTCATTTGTCTCTATTTGGCTTCCTTGACTCATTTTTAGCTGATTTTTTTCCATTACCATCGAGCATTAAAAATGGCTAGTTCTACTAATTTTTCGATGGATAAGTCTCAGTTGCTTAATGGAACAAATTATAGCATTTGGAAAGTGCATTTAAAATCCTATTTTATGGCTAGGAAGCTCTTAGATCTTGTGACTGGTGTAGAAAAACATCCCACATGGAGACAAGCTACCCCTGAAAACCTTATTTCATTTTCTCAGAGATCTCAAGAAGCTTTGTCCATCTTATTGCAAAGCATTAGAGATGAGTTCTTGATGCATATAGGTCATATGGACTCGCTTGTAGATGCATGGAAGAAATCAGAGAATATGCATGAAGGTTATATTTGTCTAAAATAATTAAACTAGTTTTAGAGCTGTTTACATCACCCATGAAAGGGGATGAGAAAATTGTGAATTATTTAGCTAAAATTAAGAACATCAAAGATCAATTAGATGGATGTAACTGTGAATTGTTTCAAGATAAGTTGTTATATTTTATTATATAGATTAATATTCATGAAAAATATAGACATTACATCTCAATTCTTAATTCAAAATATCGAATGAGAATGATCTTCTGATCTGGACACCTTGTCTTCTTTGTTGATTCAAGAAGAAAGAGTCATGGAGAACTTTGATTCAAAAGAGACTACTTCTCAAGCATTGTTCTCTTAGAATCATAATCCTGCTCATAATAAGATTAATGTCAATCCAAATCAGAAATCCAATATCAGATCTAGATTTAAATCAAATCCTAAGACTAATTCTACAAAGAGCAATCAGAAATTTAAAGTCAAATTTAATGAAACTTGTAATAAGTGTGGAAAATTTAGACATAAAGCATTTGATTTTAGAGTCAAGAATGATAAGAATCCTAGAAAGCCTAATAATTTTAAGAAAAATCGAAGCAAATTCATACAAATATGGTTGAGAATTCTATTGCTTTATATACTACCCCTTTAGCTTCAAATGACAATGAATGGATTCTTGACAGTGGTGCCTCCAGGCACATGACTTGCATTTCTAATATCCTTTCATATATGATCAAATGTGAAGAGAATATCTATCTAGGAGATAACTTTGTCATTAGAGTTGAAGGTTGTGGCAATGTTAAGTTATCTAATGGTTTAATTAGGAATGTCTTGTATGTTCCTAAATTGAAAAAGAATATTTTGTCTTGCTCTCAACTAACCAAAGAAAACTATAAAGTTATTTTTCTATAAGATAAGTGGTATGTAAAAGATAAATTCAGTAATGTTATTTCTTCTGGCATTTAGAAAAATGGCTTGTATATCTTTGATGGTTTTGTGTTGGGTATTGCTTTTCTTCCTCTCTAGGAATGATATTCACTTAGGAATGAAAGACTTGGTCATGTAAATTTCAAAATATTGTATGATATGTCTAGACTGAATCTTGTCATTGGTATTCCTAAGATAAAATCAAAACATGAAACTTTTGAAATTGGCCTATGTGGTAGCAACATGCTTGACCATTTCACGAACATCATGATCTAAATTCCTCTCGGTTATTATAACTGATCCATAGCAATGTAAGAGGTCCACTTTGAGGTTCCCTCTCTCAATGGTGCATTGTATGTTGTTTGCTTTATTGATGATTATTCTAGAATGACATGGTATTATTCATTAAAAATAAATCTGATGTCCTATCTAAATTTCAGGAATTTAAATCTCTAGTTGAAAATGCTTCTAATTTGAAAATTAAGAGAATTAGGAATGATAATGGAGGAGAATATGTCAGCAAATACTTTGATGAATTTTTTGTGTCATGTGGAGTTCAAAGAGAATTGACCACTCCCTATTGCCCTCAACAAACTGGCATTGTAGAAAGAAAGAATAGGTTTGTCTTAGAAATGGATAGGACTATGATTCATGCTTCCAATGTGCCTAAGTTCTTAAGGGCTGAAGCTATGAACATTGTTGTGTATATTTTAAATAGACTACCTACAAAACCTCTTCATCAAGCTGCTACTCATTAAATATGGACAAAAAAAAACCATATATCTCTCACTTAAGAATATTTGGCAGTCTTGCTTCCATCTTCATTCAAAAGAAAAAAAGGAAGAAGTTTGATCCAACCTCTTTCTCTTGTATTTTTGATGGATATGGTTGTATAAATAAAGGATTGAGAGTCTATTATCCATTAAAGCATTACATTGTTGAAAACATAAATGTTCAAGTCTTAGAAATAACTTTCTTTGATGATCCTTAGATCCCTATAATCCTCCTAATGAAATTATGGAAAAAAAAGTTCAAGAGGATGATTATCTTGATCTAGATATGATGGGGATTAAGGGGGATTCATCCCAAAATGTCTTGTCACCTAAGATTATTAAATGGGCTAAAAATATTGTTCAAAACATTGAGCACGATAATCTTAGAAAAATAACTAGAAGTAAACATACCTATCATGCCTTGATGACCCTCATGAGGTACAACCACAATACTTTAAAGAATCCTCTCAAGATGTTAAATGGATTCAAGCTATGAAGGATGAATACAATGCTTTAATAAAAAATGACACTTGGAAACTAGTCCCTCCTCCTTCTAAAAGAAGCATTATAGGATCTAGGTGGTTGTTCAAAATAAAATATAAATCTCTAGGAGAGATTGAAAAATTCAAAGCAAGGTTGGTAGCTCGTGGTTTCACTCAGAAACCAGGTATCAACTATGTTGATACTTTTTCTCTTGTCACTAACATGAGAACTGTAAGAGTTCTTCTTGCATTGGTTGCCCAATACGGTTGGGAGATTCACCAAATGGATGTCAAAAATTATTTTCTAAATGGTGACTTAAAATAATAAATCTATATGAGTCAGCCTAAAGGATTTGAAGCACATGGAAAGGAACTTTATGTATGTAAGCTCAAAAAGTCTTTGTATGGTCTTAAGCAAGCTCCTAGAGCTTGGTATGCTAAAATTAACAGTTTATTTCAAGATCTTGGTTTTTCTAACTGTTGTTCTGATAATGATTTATTTGTTTAAGTTGAAAACAATCATATTATCATCATTTTATTGTATGTTGATGATCTTTTGATCACTAGCAAGTGATAGAAATATAATAGTTAGACTCAAAGAAAGGTTAAAACAATGTTTTGAAATGACTGATTTAGGTTTACTAAATCATTTTCTTGGCATGATTATATTTAAAGATCATAAGTCTATTGTTGCATCTCAATCTCAGTATGCTATGAATTTTCTTATAAGATTTAACATGATTGATTGTAAGCCTATTGCAATTCCTATTGAATTTGGTGTTAAGTTAGATCCTAAACCAGCTTGTCCTAAATTTGATCCTACTTTGTATAGGTAGCTAGTTGGTAGTTTAATCTACTTAACTATTACTAGACTTGATATCTCTTATGCAGTAGGAGTAGTTTCAAGATTTATGAAAGATCCTTATGAAGATCATTGGAAAATGGAAACAAGGATTTTGAGATATATTAAAGGAATAGTCAATTATGGTCTTTTTATTCTCCTTGTAATGATGCACAACTATTTGGTTATTGTGACTCTGATCATGCTGGTGATTCTATAGATAGAAAGTCTACTTCTAGATATATTTTCAATCTTGGTGTAAGTGCCATCACTTGGAGTAGTAAAAAGCAACCAACAAAGTGTCTATCTATTCTATTGAGGTAGAGTATAAGAGTGTCATGGAAGCTACTAAAGAAGCTATGTGGCTGAAAAGGTTGTTGGATGAGTTACACATGGATTTCAAAGGGATTACTACTCTTCTATGTGACAATCGAGCTACATTTCTCTTGCAAAGAATCCTAGTTCAACATCAAAGGACAAAGCATATTGAATTTCATATGCATTTCATCATATAAAAAGTCCTTAATGGTGATATTGATCTCTAGTTCTATCCAACTAAAGACCAGGTTGTAGATATCTTCATAAAACTATTGTGTTCTATCAAGTTTTGCAAGTTTTGTGCCTTTTTGGGCCTATCAGAGTTACCCTTGAGGGGAGTGTGCATGACAATGCCACCTCTTAATGACTGTTGAAAACTTTCAATACTTCCTTTATTTGTAATAAGTTAATACGTCACATTTTATGAAGTTACTATAAAAGGGTCCATATTCGATGTAGGTTTTCAAATGTAAAGCACTAGTCTTAAGTATTTACGTATGAGAATATCTATGGATTCCATTATTGGCATGCTAGCTTGTTCATCACTTATTCACGGTTTGTAAATCCTTTTTTATAAAAAGGTAATTCTAGATTGTCTAATTTGTCTTCCCACTTAACATTAAGGGGAGTGTTGGGGTGATAATGTTAAGTGGGATCAACCACTATAGTACGCCCCAACATTAAATGTAAAATTTTGTTAAGAAAAATTTATTGTGAAGGTATTTCACATTAAAGAGTGAAGCGGCTCAACCAATTCACCCACCCACATTGATTTGGGTGATCCCACTCGAGATTGGCTATCTAGTTGTCTACAATGTATACATGTTGTAAAGATTGAATTAAAGATAGATCTTATTATAAAATTCAATAGATGATCATTGCATGATCTAATCAAGAACATAGTTGAGTAGACATGGTGAAAGAATGCGAACTAGAAGTGGAAGTCTGGGTTAAAATTGTGTTTAATTTTTAATAAAGACAATGCTTTACCAGTGGAGTTTTTCCTTTAGGTTTCTCCACTTAAATTTGGTGTTATCTGTCTCTGCTCTTGTTCATTATTTACTTTCAAGATCTAGCTCATTAAGCTCTGCATTCAATATCTATTTTTAAGTTATTCATGTGTCTAATCGATTACATATCATAATCTATAATCTTTGGCTTTAATGGTAGATCTGTAATCTATGGATTATTTATCCCCTACTAGATCTAACACATTCGTAGCGAGGGGACATCTCTAAAAATACCTAGATCTTTTCCCGATCAACATCAATGCCTCATGATGAAATTATATATCCAACCAATTTACCTCTCGTCACGCCAAACACACATTTCTTAGGATTTAATGTTACTCCATATTCAATTAGGTTTGAGATAATGACATAGAGTAATTTCGTTTGATTGCCATGCTTCTTTTATTTTTCCAATATGTCATCAACATATGATTCCACAATCTTGTGAATAAGATCATGAAATATGTATGTCATTTCCCATTGGTAAGTGGCTCCAACATTCTTCAAACCGAAAGGCATGACCACGTAACAGAAGGTTCCCTAAGGAGTTGTGAAAGTGGTTTTTTTTTGGTCTTCCTCAAAAGTTCTTATCTGGTTATAGCCAAAAAACCATCCAAAAGAGATAATAGTTCATATCCATCTTTTACGTCTATGATGATATCGATTGAGGGAAAAGGGAAATCGTCTTTGGGAAAAGCTTTGTTAATGTCTTTGAAATCAATGCAAATGTGTATCTTCCCATTCTTCTTGAGAACTAGAATGATGTTTGACACCCACATGGAATAATCTACCAGATTAATAAACCCTACTTATAGGAGCTTCATTACCTCTTCTTTAACCATTAAAGCCACCTTGGGCTTCATGGGCCTTGATTTTTGCTTCACGGGTTAAAAATGGGCTTCGTAACTAGATTTTTAAGTACAACATTAGGAGCAATGCACATAATTTCCTTATCGATGAAAGTGAAGGACTTTAAGTGTTATTTAAGCACCATAGTATGCACTTCTACCTCCTTCGGGGTTAGAGAAGAAGCGAGTTTCGGGAATTTTAGGATCCTCCTCCATCCCAATGTTTATATCTATGGTTCCTTCGATCAAAGAGGAATTACCCTCTTCAAAATCAGGTGGGGATGGAGGTAATTCAGTTCTTCTTCCTCTACCTCATAGATCTCAAGACCTTACGATGAGGAAGGGTCCATCATACAATCTCTGAAGTAGGAGGAAGGGTGAGGTATAAGAGAAAATCCCCTCTTATGGTGTGTGGGATGGAGATCAGTATATGCATTGAGGTATCCTAGGATTTCCTTGTCATTCTCTCACATAGTCCAAAGTGATGGCTCATTCTCAATCTTGACATATGCTAGAATTGCATTGGTTGGCATCTTTCAAACTAGAGGTTTGAATCGAAGCTCAAAAGCAGTGAATTTAGTTTATTTTAGTTCTTTTCTTGGATAAAAGTAAGAGGAAGAAGTAGCCATAGAATTGTCCAAAAGGTTTTACTATCATGGGATAGCTTTGATAGATATGAAGTCAAAACCCTTGTAAAGTTGTAAAATAGTGGACTTGTAGAGTTGTAGGTGCTCTGCTTTGGTCTCATAGACTTCCAAGAATTGATAAGTGATGAGTTGAGAGTCACCCAAGACCCTAAAATTTTCACGCCCATCCTCTTGGCTAAAATAAGGCCGATAAGCAAAACTTCATACTAATTGTACACTCAAAGTTAAACTTGAAGGAAAAAGTTATGACCCTCCCCTCAGGAGAAGTGAGGATCACCCTAGTCCCAATGCCAAAGTGACACTTTGCGTTGTCATAGTTAAGAGTCCACAAGTCATTTAGGAATATGGAAGCTTGATCATTCATGGAATCTTCCTCTTTGAACTACGAAACCTCAACCATGCAAATCTCTTCAAAACCATTAGCGGAAGAGTGGTGATACCATTTCTATTATGGCGGATTTGTTTTCATCAAGATTTACCCCTTTAATTTCCATAGGGGCTTCCAACTCAGTCATAGGGACAAGCTTAGATGTAGGCATTGGTCTTTGTGGCTTGTCTAACTAGTTGGATGGGAACTCAAATTGATATGAAACCCTAGTTTCTTCATTAAGTTGGCCAAATGGAGATCAAATGGCTTGGTCACCCTTAGCCACATATACCTTCCGTGATGTAGGAACCTAACCTCTTAGAATAATGTAGAGGGGGTGGATTTCATTTTATGAATCCGGGGTTGATCGAGATCAAATTATAGTTGGTTTCCCAATCTATAATATAAAACTCACTCAACATGGTCTTGGGTCCAAAAGTGACCAAGTAATATAGTTCCGATAGAAGTTACTTGGAGACTATCATAGCCTCTTATTGTGTTTCGTCTTTGAAGAGTAGTTTGTTTCTCCATAGCCTAGATTTTGAATAAATGAGAAAGGGGATATATTAACAACATGTCCATCATCTATCATTGCACGCTTAACATATTTGTTATAAATCCAAACTTGCAAATATAACACGGGATCACCTCTCTATGCCAACTCAATAGTAGTAGGCATCTTACTATTATCGAACACGAATCCAACATCTCTCACATGTCATTCGGTGGGTAGAAATCAAAGTCTATATGATTGATTTGGGCCTCCAAAGGAGGAGTGACATGGATAAGATGACCAATACCTAGCACTTATAATAAATCCAATCAATGTGTAGGAGAATTATTTAATAGATCCAAGAAGGAAATGTGGGAAAAGGTCTTAGTCAAGTTTGTGATCAAGTCATAAGCCCCTACCATTTTAGGAACTACCTTTGGAAAATCATCTAAGATAGAGGAATGACTGTGAAGAGGTTGTGAAGAATAATCTCAGGTGCAAGTTGTTAAGTCAACTTCGAGTTCGGTTTCTAGCTCTACTAAGTATATGATCTTAGTCTGATTTTGACCATCTAAAGGAGGAGCTACTAGAGGGTTCACGAGACATAGATGCTTCATGATCATTATTTCCAATGGGGATCCCCTTATTGGTACCATGAGGATTAATATTTCCATTTTCAGTGGTACATCGAAAGGGGATATCTATAAACTCCAAGAGTAGCATTTTTGGGACAACGGTCACCATGTGAGTGTTTTGCGTAGGTGCCATGGGATTAGCCAAGAACATCTCAATGAAGAAGCTGTCTCTAGTCTTCGGAAGCCATTGTATAAATTTATTACAATCACAACATTTATGAGCATCATGTCCTCTAACCCTATGGAACCACAATACAAATCAATATCATAGTCGTGAGGTCTTTGATTCTCATTTTTTTGTGGCTCATAGTTTCTATTGTTTTGTTGTTGTTGGTTATCGTAGTTGAAGTTTGGAGGCCTCTGGCCTTGGTTCTAATACTAATTTTGGAAATGATTCGGATACTAGTTTGGGTATTGAACCAAGCCTTGGGCCTGGACCTGTTGTGGAGGTGGAGGAGGATGACTAAATTCCACCACATTAACTAAAGGAGTAAAATTGTTACTCATTTGGTTGTTCACATTTACATTGTTATTACTGTTATTCACATTATTTATGTTGGAAATGATTAGATTTTTAGATTAATCAATTACATCGTATGTTGTTGCGCTACGAGTTCTTGTTAAGGACTTTGGTTCCTTGATTTTGTTTGAAGTGTTACGAATTAGAGAAAAAATATGCACAAAAATTTCCTCAAATCACAATAGTAGGAGACTATTTAGCATAATTAAACTTAGAAATATAACAACATATATAAATAATGCATAAAAAATACAAGACAGAATTTAACATGGTTCACCTAATATGGGCTACGTCCACCAAGAACTTGCTCAGATTTTATTATTACAGTCTTCTCTCAATTACAATTACATAAAAATCACTCATGAACTCACACTAGAATTCCCAAAGATGCTAAACCACATCTAAGACACAATTGACACCCAATTGCTCAACCTTGATCACTCTTGATCACCTCTTGATCACTCAAGATACCCAAGATTACTCTCTTGATTTGATACATTAGGATGCCCCTAACACCTCTATTTATAAGATTACAATCTTCTAGGAAGTTCTAAAGATGACCCAAGAAGTTTGAAAGTCATAATCTTTCAACTTCCCATGGCTGGAAAAAAATCACAGATTAACAACAATGTCACATCATGAAAAATAGTAGATGACTATAGAATGCTCCCGAAGTCTCCAAACTTAACCGTTCAAAATCTAACACTTCAATTATGATTCCATAAGACCAAAAACATGCTCCACACCCTAACAATCTCCCACTTGGAGATTGTTTCCACTTAGAAAAGTTCCCAACCCTTCATTATCATCCATGAAGGCCAACCTAAGTTGAACACAAATTCAACTTCTCCCTTGTGACTACCTTGGTCATCATATCCATAGGATTATGAATAGTATGAATATTTTCTAGCTTCAACTTATATTTTTCCAAAGCTACCCCGATGAAATGATATGTCATCTGAATTTACTTTTTCCTAGAGTAGAAAGAGGATTTATTCACCAAATGAATAACACTTTGACTATCTCTCGTGTAGTCTCCTAACTTCCTACTTGTGCCCCAAATCATCAATCAATTGTTGTATCCAAATCATCTCCTTACTTTTCTCTCGTGGTAGAAACATACTAGGCCTTTGTGGTTGACAAAGTCACAACATTTGTAATCGTGAAACCCAACTCACGGTTGTATCACCGACCTTAAATACATAACCTGTTGTGTTCCTCGTGCTGTCCAAATCTCCTACCATGTCCAAATCTACATATCCACACAATGTAGTATCATATCTACTAAAACACAATGTTTCTCCCATGGTCCCTCTCAAATACCAAAGGATCCACTTCACTGCCTTTCATTTCTCTCTACCTAGATCACTCATAAACCTTTCTCACTTTGCTCCCCCTTTGCATGGGAAATATCAGGCCTAGTGCATACCATAGCATACATAAATCTACCAATTGTTGATGAGTATGGTACCTAGACATCTAGATTCTATCCTTTTCGGTCTTGGGACTCTACTCCTTTGATAATTTAAAGTGCCCCGCCAAAGGAGTACCAATTGGTTTAACATCCTGCATACTAAACCTCTTCAAGCGTTCTTTATGTACTCTTCTTGTGATAATACTAGTTTCCTCTCCTTCCTGTTCCAAGTTATTTTCATACCAAGGATTTTCTTTCTTGCCCTAAAATCCTTCATAGAAAAGGAGTCACCTAGCTTCTTGAGTGCCTTTATATCCTGCATGTTCTTCCCTACAACAAGCATATCATCCACATACATGCACAAAATAATATAACTACCATCAAGAAAATTCTTGATGTACACGCAATGGTCTAAGTGACACCTAGAGTAACCCTTATCCCTGCATAAAAGTATCAAACTTCTTGTACCACTTCCATGGATCTTGTTTTATGCCATACAAGCTCATCTTAAATTTTCACACCAACCTCTCCTTCCCTTTGACCTTATAACCCCGAGGCTGCAACATATATAATTCCTCCTTCAACTTACCATGAATGAATGAAGTCTTCACATCAAATGATCTAAGTAAAATTCTTCGACTACTACTAAACCAAGAACAGTCCTAATAGAGGTCATTTTAACAACAGGAGAAAAAAATTTCATCAAATTCTATAACTTTGTTATGTGCAAATCCCTTGACCACCAACCGAGCCTTGTACCTTTTCCTTCCTCCATCTTCCTCTTTGATTCTGTACACCATCTTTTTCTAAAATTCTCACTTTCCCTTGAGTAGCTCCACCAGATCCCAAGTCCATTTCTCCATAAGAGATCTATGATCTTCATCCATGGCATGCTCCCACTTCTTCTTGGCATATACTTGCACCGCTTCCTCAAATAACTTGGCTCTCCAATGTCGGTGAGAAATAATTAATTCAAATATGGAGTAAAATGTTCAAGTTACCTTCTTATCCTAGAAGACCTTCTCACATCAAGAGTTTGGGGTTCATGATGAGTAGGTTTTTGAGCTGGATGTGTCCGAACATGTTGCACTGAACCATCCCCTGGACACCTTTCCATCTACAATGTCCTCTAAAAATGTGTATTCTTTCTTTGATTCCTCTTTTTGTTTATGCAATTCATCTTTATACATGAATTTTTCATTAAAGACAATATCTCTGGACCAAAATATTTTCTTTTCCTTAAGACTCCAAACCCGAAACCAAAGTCATCCTCACCATATCTAACAAAGGTACATTTCTCAAACTTAGCCTCTCTAACTTGGTCATATCATCTTTATCAATGTGAACAAACACCTCAAATCAAATACTCTAAGAAATGAGTAATCAATTTTCTTACCAGACCAAGCCTCCTTAGGTATACCTCCATCCAAGGCCATAGAGGGTCCTTTATTAATTAGATAAACAATTGTGCTTCTTGCTTTTTTCCCAAAACATGAGTGCAGCCCCACACGTAACCTCATGCACCTAACATGCTCCATGATTGTCCTATTCACACTCTCGGACACTCCATTTTTCCGTGGAGTCTTTAGAAATGTCCTTTTCCCATGGATCCCATTTATCGAATAGTAATCAAGAAATTCATTGCTACAATACTCCCCTCTATTATTTGACCTGAGACATTTCAACTTGAGACTTGTTTCATTCTTAACCAAGGCTTTTCATATTTTGAAAGTTTCAAACACATCGATTTCTTTCTAATGCAATATACCTGAAATTTTTGAGTTGCATCGTCAATGAAAGTGACATGATAACATGAACCACCAATATAGTTTACCTTAGCTAGCCCTCATACATATGTATGTACCAAATCTTACTTACCCTCTTTCTGGTAGGTCCAATCTTGAGGAATATTACCCGCTTATGTTTCCCATAAACATAGTCCTCACGTAAGTCCAAATCTAACTCCTTTAACTGGGTAACATGTCCTTTAAAACATGCATACCCTTTTTGACTCATATGACTAAGTCTTTGGTACTACAAATTTGCATCTCCATTTGCAACAACTAAATTACAATAATCAGCACCACCGGTTAAATACAAAGTTCCAATTTTTTTACCTCTTGCAACCATAAGAGCTCCTTGGTAACATTCCAAGAATCCTTTGTAAAACTAACTATATAACCATCACTACCTAGTTGAGCCATTGATTTCAAGTTCCACCTTAACTTAGGCACATGTCTGATGTCCTTAAGTAGCCATGTGTTCCCATTCTACATTTTCACCCAAACACAACCTTTCCCTACTATGTTGCATGGTTCATCATCACCAAAATATACATGTCCAAAATCACATGGAAAAAAATTACTAAAGTAATTTCTATGTGGGGTGGCATGGAAAAAAGCACCTGAATCTAACACCCAAGACTCAACAATATTATCTAAAGAAATAATTAAGGCATCCTTACAAACATCACATGCTACCACATTTACCTCCTTAGTTTCCTCATTATTCTTATCACGAAGACCCCAACAATCTTTCTTAACATGACCAACCTTCCCATAGTGCCAACATTCCAACTTGCTCTTGGATTTTCACCTTCTGCAATCATTTGAATTCCTACGGTTACCTTTCCCTCTATTCTTTTGTCTTCCTCTGCTCTCCACTTTCAAAGCATTTTCAGAAGTAGAATAATCCTCGATGCTCTTCCTTCACATTTCCTTTCTTAGGATCACACCTATCACATCTTCAAACTTCAACTTTGATTTATTAGAGACCAAATTACTTACAACCATAACCAAGTTATCCCAATCTATCTGACAAGGAGCACAAAATCAACAAATCCCTGACCTCATCATCAAATTCAATTTTCACCGAGTCTAACATACTCAAAACCATATTAAATTCATTCAAATGATCAACAACAGAACCATTCTCAGACATCTTCATATTAAATAATTTTTTTATAAAATATATTTTATAGGCGAGAGGGTTTTTCATATAACTTCCCAACGCATTCATGAGACCTTTCGTTGTCTTCTCTTACGATATGTTGAAAGCAACCGAAGATACAAGACATAACCAAATTGCCTCGAGTGACTTTCTATAAAGAAATTCCCAATCCTCATTTGACATGGATGTAGGTTTCTTTAATTTTCCAGCAAAAGGAACATTGAGGTCCTTCGATACAAGTAATCCTTCATCTCGTATCTTCCAAAACCAAAGTTTTTCCCATTGAACTTCTCAACCCTTGATCTGCCCTCATCTCCCATAGCTCCCACTCAATCTACACTTTCCTTATGATTAACCACTTCATAAAAAACCACCAAAGCTCTAATACCACTTGTTAGGAATTAGAGAACAAATATGCGGAAACAATTCCTCAAATCACAATAGTAGAAAACTATTTAATAGAATTGAACTTACAGAAATATAACAACATATATAAATAATGCACAAAAGAAGACAAGATTTAACATGTTTCACCTAATGTGGGCTATGTCCACCAAGAAATTGTTCAAGTTTTCTTATTATATTCCTCTCTCGATTCAATTACACAACAATCACTCATGAAATCACACTAGAATTCCCAAAGATGCTAAACCACATCTAAGACACAATTGACACCCGGTTGTTCAACCTTAATTCAAACTCCAAGAGTAGTATTTTGTGGGGCAATGGACCCCATGTGAGTGTTTTGCATAAATTTCATGGGATTAGCCAAAAACATCTCAATGAAGAGTTATCGTGGTCTTAGAAATTTGTTGTATAAATTTATTATCATGTACTCTAACCTATGGAAACCAAAATAAAAATCAAAGATCGCGATCATGAGGTCTTTGATTCTAGTTTTTTTGTGGCTCACGGTTTCTATTGTTTGTTATTGTAGTTGAAGTTGGGAGGCCTCTGGCCTTGGTTCTAATACTAATTTTGGAATTGATTTGGATACTAGTCCGGGTATTGAACCGGGTCCTAGGCCTAGACCTGCTATGGAGGTGGAGGAGGATGACTAAAGTCAACTGTATTAACTATAGGAGTAAAATATTTACTCCTTTGGTTGTTCACATTTGCATTGTTGTTATCATTATTCACACTATTTATGTTGGAAACATTCAGATTTTTAGATTGATCAGTTACGTCCTCTGTTTTTGCACCATAGTTTTTGTTAAGGAATTTAGTTCCTTGATTATTTTTGTTTGAACCGTTCGGGTAGTTTGAATTACCCTAAAATGGGATGAGACTAGTATCCCATTTGATACGTACGTCTTTCAACCACTATCAATTTCTTTTTGGTCAATGTCAAGAGAACCCTCTAAGACCTTCTCATAGCTCCTAAGTGGGAACTTTTGCACCCCCTTCTTATTTTATCAACTAAGAGAATGAAGGAATAAGTCACAAAGCTCCATTTGGTCCATGTTGGGATCAATAGATGAGGAGTAAAGTAATTTCCACCATCTATGAATGAAATGGGTGGTGGATTCATTATGCTCTTTCTTGATATGAATTAATTATTTGATTCCTTTTCTTAAAAGTTTGTTCATATCAAAATCCTTTATAAAATTTGAAACAAGTTGCTTGAATGAATGAATTGAAGCTTCTAGTATTCTATAATACCAGTCGAGAGTGATCCCCTCAAGGGTATTGGGAAATATTTTAGCTACTGTTTGCATCCCATGGAGTATCTCTCTAATAAAAGTTGCATATGCTTTGATGTGTGCATTTCTATCCCCTTCCCCTTTGAATTTTGGAAGATCGGGTAGCGGTTGTGGAAGAATTACACTTCATATGGTAAAGTCAAGGGGCTCCTTGAGGTATTTTGTGTAAGTGCCCAATGCATAAGACTCTACCATGGACAACCATTGATGGTGAGTTGGAGATGGAACAAGAGGATGATAAGGTGCACTGTAAGCATTTATGGGAACACAGGAATCCCCTAAGGTGAGAATACGAACTAGGAAAGGAAAACATGTCGCCTTGCGGTGATTTAGAATACATTTCAAGGTATGGGGGAACATTTTTGATACAGATGTGGTAGGTGTGAAACCAAGGAACGTCACATTACCAGTTAGAATGGCATTTGAGAATGCACTTCCGGTTGGCACCTGTGGAGGATATTTGTATGGAGTTTCAAAGGGCATACCTAATGTGCCTGATGAAGTAAGAAGCTCTCTAGGGTGAAGAGCACCCATGTGAAGTGGATGAGGTACATAGGGTGTATATGTGTAATTAAGAGGGTGGTGGGGGACCTTGCCTTGCCCTACAAACTTGGTAGAATGAGAAGATTTGGAAATATCCATCTACCTATCTTTATTCACCAATGTTGAAATTACATCACATGGAGATGTTATTACATTTTTATCGGGCATGTTTCGAGTCTGGTTAGGAAGAAAATGCACATGATGTCCTACTATGAATTGATCCTTGGGAGGCCACCCATCTTTTAATGTATTTCCTATTATAGGAGGAGGGGTAACAATGTTGTTTTGAAGAAGAACATCAGTGTACTCTTGCATCTGGTTCAAGTACTAGTCTATTGCATTAAGATGCTCATCACTTTGGGTGAAGTGTGCAAGAGTTCATCATTTGACAACATATAGGATGGGAGAAAATTAGATTGCATGCTGATTTGAGGTCTTGACAAGACCCAAGGATAGAACCCTTGTTCTCCAGTAAATGTCATGTTATTTGTGTGGGGACTCCAGTTGTGGACTATAGATAGGTTGATCAACCTCCTTGATTCCGACCGATGAGCCATTGTTGGTAGGCTGGAGGAGGAGGAGTGTGAGGGGAAGGTAAATTGGATGAGCAATTATCAGCCTAACCTAATAGTGAGGGTGATTGCTACATACCCATATGGTAATAATACGCCTCAAGACCCAAGACGGGTCTGTCATATTCCTGACATGATATAGTTGGGGGTATATAAACACCCATAGAATAATGGGAGAGGGAGGATGAATGAAAGAAGGAATAAGTAGAGGAAATGAAAAGGAACTAGTCCTTCACGTTGAGTTCACCAATTTTGTAGCCTAAGAATCAACACGTGACTCTACGACTCACTCGCCTCCCGAGGTCGTTCAAGATAGGAGATTTGAAATGGAAGATGGATATGGAATGGATAACTAGGGCGAATAGGTGAAATATGTGGAAATAGGTGAAAGTGGCCAACAAGAAATCAAGGCAATCGAAATTCATCTACAAGAAGAATAGGAATCTCTTGATCTAAAGAAATGAATGTCCATGTCTAACTTGGGTAGGTGAAATGAAACTATTGAGGAGTATGGACACACAAAGGATTCTATCAATATTAGTGTCACAAAACACCCTCTGAATTGGTTGTGGGATGCATGGGAATTTTCTTGCATTTACCTCGTAAAATTCTCCTGACAAGGTCATAGAGGTGTGAGAGGAAACGTGTGGGTAGGATGAATGGGTGAATTACGGAATCTAATCTTGACCAGGATGACTATGCTATAACATGTAAGTGATGCCGCTTTGACATTCAAATCCATCAACAGTGAGATAATAACAGGCGTGAATGGGGTGGTTTGGAAAATGAGATGTCTGAGGCCTTGATCCACGTTTTTTAGTTGTAGAGCTAGATTTGGTTAAGGAAATTGTGGATCGCAAACTAAATATTTGTGCTTCCTATGGTCTTGAATGGTAATGTGGGATATGCAAACTATTAAAGAAAATAAACAAACAAACTCGCAAAGAATCCACAAAAGGGAAAGGTCAATGTTTAGGGAACCTAAGCTAGCTAAGAATACCTAAGGAGTTGTGTTAATCCCTTTCTAATTAACTCCATGTGCCTAATTAACATATGAAAGCTAATTAATTAAATAAAGAAACAAGACTAATATATTTGTTTTTGTGTTTTTCAATGATTTTTAAACAAAAGGGAATAAAACAAATAAAAGCAAACTAATTAATTTAATCTAATCTAATGTTTTTGGATTTTTGTGTTTACTGGAAAATAAAAGAAATGTTCATGAGAAAAACTAACTTCTTCTAATTAAATGAAATTGCTTCTAATCTAAATAAATTAAACCAAACAATGAAATAACCAAATGTGGTTATTTCCCCATTGTAGAGGATTTACTCTAATATAATAAAATAAATTTTTTTCCTATTTTTAAATGTGGATGTAAAATATTCTAATTCTACGAATCATGGGAAGAATGAAAAGCTTCTCAGAAGCAATTCTTCCCCTAAAGCTTCCCGGTAAAACAAAAGCTTTCTAATGAAGAAATATGAAGCTATAGGTAAATAAACTATGAAGAAACTAATAACACTCTATGGAAAGAACCTCCTCCAAATTCTTCCCAGGAAAATCCATAGGGATGAGCTGGAAGGAAATCCTCAATGGAAGCTTTGCAAACACAATCTACTATAACTACTATTGCAATTGAATATTTCTAAAAGAATGTTTTTATTAGATTGTAAATGTAAAAGTATTCAAATAAACAAAGAAATAAGTAGGAATTTAAAGACACCCGCAACCTAGAAATTTTGTACAAAGATAAATCCAATGTTGGCATTGTTTCTTGATGTCCCCTCAACTTCTTTTCCAATGAGTGTTCAACGTGTCCAAAGAGCTGTGCTAGAAAGTGTGCAAAGCGAATGAGAGAGTTGTTAGAGCTAGCTAGTTTGCAACTAATCTGGTCACATTGCGGGCAATAGAGCAACAAGGAAAACATAACATGTTTTCTTGTATACTTCTTATCGGGATTCGACAACATAACAATGTGAAATCAAATAAAAAAATCCAACCAATGCTTCGAGAAGAAGCTTGGTTCTTATAGAAATTTGGAAAGGAAGTGGTCCAACCCACTTGGCATCCAAGAAATGCCACATCACTCAAATAAGGGGTAGTTAACTCACTAATAATAGTAAGTTAGGAAGGAGAGGTTTTTACACATCTAACAAGCTCAAGAACAACCAATTTGGTTAAGAAACATGTGCTAAAAATGAGTTTGAAGAAGGTGACATGTGTGCAAAACACATTGGAAAAGGCTCAGTCAAATGCACAAAGAACCACCATTCTATGCAACTAGCACTCGGGGAAGATCGGTGGCTACACAACCATTGGGTGGTTGTGTAACTTAAATCAAAAAATCTAAGGAAAAGCATGCAAAATAAAAAAATTGGGAAAACCATGGAAATGGACAAGTAAAGAAAACTAGGCTACAAAGATATGTCACAAAAGAGAAATTAGACTTGAAAATCATTGGAAAGATATCACCTTCACAGTCTCCTCCACGTAGGAATTCATCACCTCCTAGGTCTCATGTCTATATCTCTCATTCACTGACTCAACATTTGTCTCATACACCGTCGATCTCTCGAGCATGGTCACCCGACTTTATCTCCACAAGAATCGGGTGGAGGACTTTCATCTTTCACTCTCATAGGATAACATGTTCATCATCATACACTTGGGGTCATCATACTTATTCTTCCCCTTGCTAGCATTCTCAGGTGTCTTACATACTCTACACATTGCATCTTATCCTTCACATGTGTCTTACACATCTTAATACACTCTTGTATCATCATTACTCAATGATGCTTTGTTGTCTTATGGTTCATACTTGACTATTGAGGAATCACTAAATTACTTGAACCTAACATCACATGACACATCTTATACTCATCACATTCATGACATATATTTCCAACACACATTAATCACAACACACTTCCCTATGACGCACTCTAGTTCCATGGTTCATACTACGATTAATCGAATATTTCTAGTATAATCTAATGATATAGGAGAAATAAAATAACTAAATAAATGAAGTAATAAAAAATACTAAAATAGTACCCAAGCAATCTAAAAAATGAAGTAATAAAATACTAAAATAGTACCCAAGTAATATAAAAATGAAATGTAAAACCCTAATGTGTAAAGAGGGTTAAGAAGGCCTTAACTGAATCTATGATGTCACAGGACTATGTCGTAGTGGAGACAAGATGAAAAAGAGGAGGAAACATTCACACAAGAACTTGAAAAAGTGTATATTTGGAATTGTTTGACTAGGACCGGGGCATCGAGAGAGGGATAGGGGCACCTCACAGGAACCCTGGTATGAGATATGGGCACCCTGGTCTATGGAAATGACTAGAAAACCTCATTTGAGGTATCACAAGGTGTGTTCCTATGTTCTCTTCCTATCGTGTGAATGTCGTTGTATGAACACTAATGACATTGTAGACCTATAATGAAGAATCACCTGTAAAACCCTAGACAAAGCATCAAAACCCTAAAAAAAAGATGCATATGAAGGGGTGGTGTCTTCAACTTCCAAATTGATAGACTTATCATTGAGCGTTGCATTACATCTCAGACCCAATTTAGTTCTAGGTGTGTGTGCAAAATTGTTCCCCATGTTCTCTTGTGATAGTCACACTTTGTGAAGTAACGAGCAAATAACTAGATGTATAATGTAGTAAATGTGTGCATGTAAATAATAGAATCCCCTCCTATAAAGGGTAATGTAGATGAACTAACCTTGTGTGCTTTGTGATGGAGCTAGATGGATGCGAGATGTAGTTATAGATTCCTTTGATGGATGCAACCTTAGGTGGTGATAGTAAGTGCTTAGTATTTGGTCCCACATTATGGTCACATAACTTTATATTTATATGATTCTGTTGCTTTAATTTCATAACTAACTTTGAAAAGGTGACCCCAAAAATATAAGAAGCCAAAATAGCTAGAAAGTTCCCAAAAGTGAGAGTAAAGTGTAAAAGGATAGGGGTGCCTAGAGGGGATGAGGTCATCGGCATTGGCATCCTAGTTGGGTGCTCTAGTCCATAAAAGGGGAAATTGAATTATGAAAATATAGACTATGAAAGTATGGGTGCAAGATTAAAGTAACAAAAGAATACAATGCAAAATGGCCAAAGACATGGGTTAGCTATTACTCTTTTCACTTGAGAGCCATATGAATAGTAATATGTGATTAGAATGCTCGGTAAAATAAAGTAGATAAAGATGTGTACCGATATCCATGTAGAGAATTGTAGAATGCGTCTTTGAGGGACTAGATAAAGCATGGAGTGATAAAAATATGGAGCATAGAGACTAAGGATGCAAAAGTGTAAAAAGTGATGAGAGTGTGTAAAGACCTAAAATCATTTTTGCAATCTTATTGCTAAAAGCACACTAATTACTCTCATTCTTACCATTTCCATTGCAATTAGTTATTTCAACTTATTAAATAACATTTCTCTCTATCTTGTAAAATTAATGACGTGTTGTTGATTAACTAACCTCTATCACATTCCGGATGCCAATTGATGACATATAATTAGTTAGTATCCTCTTAGAACAAATAAATAGCATTTATTAGCTAATTAAGCCTATTTACCCTTGTTTTGATTAATAAACCCTATTATTGGCTCAAACCCCTCTTCCAACCATTCAAAATCACCCCTTTTTCACTCCAAGACATCTCAAAAGGCTTCAAAAGCTTATCATAGCCTTTTAATTGACCTGCTGCGTGGTGAATTAAGGCTCCTCACATGTTAATCACTTGTTAATTGATTAATCATGATTAAAAAACCTTAGTCTACTTTATCCTTTTTAGTCCCACATGCACCAAGATGCAATTTTTCCTCAAATAGAAAACTATAAAAGGACTAAGCTCCAACCTTAAAACTTTACACCATACTTTGATTAGTATATCATATAACAAATATGATTAAGAGCCTTACTTCCTTCTTGGATTAGCTTGCTCAATATTTACATCCAATCTTCATGTTGGTTAGTAGAGGGATATCTAATATGGCCTTGTATCCATTGTTAGAGAGATCCTCTCACCATTTGTGGAGTAACAACAAACATAATTTGATTTCCCTTAGATCTAATTAGGTTTATGTTAATTAGCAATCATCTCACATAGTAAGGATGTTTGTAGATTAGATGTTTGATTTCATTTAGTTTCCATTTATACATGCTTTTAAGCTTTAATAATAATGTTTCATTATTAATATTGAGATTGGATCTAGGTTATTATGGTGTTAGCCTTTACTAGTTAGTCATATTGCAAAAGTTTAGAGTAGTCAAATAAATAAAGTGTTGTTAGCTAGAGGGACCTTAAACCCTTTTTGCCTTATCATAATGATTCCAAACCTAGTGAAATAACAATTTTTTTTCCCAATAAGAACAAAAACATCATAGGTGATGGAATAACAAACTCTAAATGAGTGCAATAAGTTCAAAACCATGCTCCCTTGAAACTTGCAAAGGGAACTCCACTGTGGAGTACAAACATTGTGCCTTCATTTTGATGTATCGACTCATATCATCAATATTAAAACAGTTAGAGGTAGTTAACATGGTTATATATCCTAAAACTAAACCTTATGGGGATGATGCACCTAAGCCATCATGGTTTAGGGAAAATAAATATTGTGGATTTCATTGCGTCAAAGGTCATAAGACTAATAAGTGTTTAAAATTAAAGCACTATATTCAGGACTTAATCGATAGTGGCAATGTGGAAATAGATTCCGCTGCCCCTACCAAATCTCCCAATGTAAACATGGGGATATTTAAAGAACCTTTTCCTAAGCACAAAAAAGGAAGGTAAAATTTGGATCAGGGACAGTCATCTCAAACCAAGAGTGCTAATTATGTTTCAAAGACATACCATTTTGACCATTTTTATGCCCTAATAGGTTGTGTTGATCCACCTGTTGAGCATATCAACACAATCAAGATTAAATCAAGGGAGTGCATCATGGTAACACATCGGGATCACCTTGTTATTTCATAAACTTCTCCCCCTACTCCTCAAGATATTCATTATGATGTGTTAGACCAATTAGAGAAAACCACGACTAAGATTTCAATCTTAGACCTTAAAATTTCTAACATTCATAAAGACATCCTTTGTAAGACATTATAGGGATCAGGAGTGTCCATTGATATCAAACCAACACGCTTCTAAGAAATGGTAGATTTATCCTATAGAGCATATAACCTTTAGTCCAACAAAAATCCTAGAAGAAAATCCCTCTCATAACTTACCCTTACATATTGAAGTCATAATCAAATGTAAGAAGGTAAAAAGAGTGCTTGTGGATGGTGGATCAGGTTTAAACATTTGTACTCTAAAGCTAGTTCAAAAACTAGGGTGTACTAAAGTTGATTTAGAAAAAGGTCATCACCATAAAGGCATATGAAAATGAAGAATGATATTCAACCGGTATGATCACTTTCTCACTGGAAGTAGGTCTTATCAATCATGATATGAAGTTCCATGTCTTGGACTTAGAGCTCCCTTACAACATATTACTCAGACGCCCATGGATTCACTCCATGTAATTCATACCTTTAACGTATTATTAATGCTTAAAGTTACATCATGAAGGGTAGACCCTCACTATTCAGGGAGATCCCCAACCCTTTGCTCATTGTAGAGCATTGTCGGGCTATTTCCCCACCATTTACGAATGTCCTTCTATAGAGATAGTTATTCCAATTCAATCAAAGGTCCTCACTTCACAAGTGGATCTAGATACCTTGTCTCCCAATGAAAATGGTGATTCTACATCAGAATCTCCTTTTGCTATGTGGGAGATAAAGGGTAGAGAAAACAAGGCTGTGGAGAATATGATCTTCAACAAGCCCTTCTAGTTCAATACATTTCCCTATCAACCAAAGCGAGTGGTAGGTCATGTTACGAGTTTCAAATATCTAGGGAGAACTATTGTTTTAATGATTTTACTCCTATTGGATTATTAGAAGATGAAAATATGCTCAAAGATATTGTATTTCATCTTAAAGATGATGAAATGGCTCTAAGAACAGAGTGTCTCCATTTCTTGAAGAGAACAGAGTAGAAATGTCAATGTTACCAATCACCTAAGTATGTTATCCCCAATCGAATGATGCTTACTATGGGATATAAAGGACGTGGTTGTGTCATCAACAAACAAGATACATTGGAAGCTCTTCCAATATCTCTTCATAGAGTGGGTAAGTATGGTATTGGTGTTCGATTTGTATGTGTCTCAGCCCATAGAAGTCAAGGTTTCCTCTTCTAAACATGAAGATAGTTCTTTTGAATGTGAAAGTGAAACAAATTTCTGGTGAAGTCTTTATGAATAACTTGCCTCCATTGACATGTTTTATGACATAGTCATCCTAACTATAACCCCTACTATATCCCTTACCACTAAAACATTGGACCTTACTTACCCATAACTCATGAATTAGGACCAACAACAACATGTGCCAATCAACGTCTTTCAGAATGACAAAGCTATTGGTGAGTTCCTTGGTATTCGTGATGATATTCCAAAGAGGTGATTGTACACACCCAAATTTACACGTGCTACATTGTCAGAAATGGTTCAAAATTCCCTAATGATGATTCATGTCTTTTCCAAAGGTGTTCGATCCCCTTTACCTCTTTGCAGTTCATATTTATAGCTTAGATTACCTTAGTTAGCCATTTCCTTCTTTTTTATATCTTTCGATTTGTTTTCCTTTAGTTTTGGCCTTTAGTTACAAAACCGCCGCCCTTCCTAGGTGGCGGTTGCACAACCTCCTCCCTACTTGGGCAGAGGTTACATAACCACCACTGCACGCAGGCGGTGGTTTCGTGTGAATTGTCAAAAACATTCCCAATGTGAATGGGATGTGTTTTTCTCACTCCATTTCACCTAAAACACATGTTTCTTGATCAATTTGGCTGATTTTAAGCTTGATTGATTCATATCAACCTCCTCTTCCACTTCTAATTGTTGATTAAGTGTTAAACTGCCTCTCCTTATTGTGATGTGGCGCCCTATTGCTACCAAATAGCTTAGACCATTTCCTAGCTTATGTTTAACAAAACCATCGCTTCTTCTGAAACAAATGGTTAGAGATTATTTGTGTATCTTGCTTAGTTGAGTTGCCACAATCTTACTAGAAACTATACAACCAAGATTTTTTCTCTTTCGTTGTCTTTCTTCTAGCTGCATTGCACAACAGATCGCAATCAATATGTCATTTCTCCAGTGCTTTCTTTTTGTTGCTTTCTCTGCATTCCCATTTCCTTGGACTCATGTGGACACAAAATATTGTTAAAGATAACTGAGGGGACAATGTGATACCACAACTAGCATTTCCTCTACAATGTAATTCCAGGTTGGGGGTTATTATTAAGTTTCTTTATTTATCTCTGAACATACACACACTTATCAACTAGAGTAGAAGAAATCATTTTATTCATTGTAAATAGTTAGATCATTTCAATAAGCTTCCACATCTTTGATAGAAGTTTACGGTGATAGATCCTTCCCTTTCTATGCCTATGGATTTGTGAGGGAAGAATATTTATGGAGGAGCTTACTATATCACCATAGATAATAACAAATCTATTGCAAATTGTGGTTTATTGAATCTTCTCATATTCTATCTAGGAAGTTACAGGGGAATAAAATCTTCTCAGAAGCTTCAAATCTTCCCATGTCTTTGAGATAGGAAGAGGATTTGATAATCCACAATTATTAATTGGAAAAAGCTTCATTTAAATTAGAATAGATTTAATATACTATTGCACAGATAAATAGTTACATCCGACTATTTATTTGTAATAGGATTTGTTAATTAAATTAGAGGAAATTTATTTCTTCATTTTCCTTTGTTATTCCTAGAAAATACAAAAAGATTAGTTTAAAGTAGATTAGATTGTTGTTTATTGCTTTATTTCTTCTATATTGGAAAATACAAAAACATAGTGTAGCTTTTATTTATTTAGATTAGTTTGTTATTTTTTTCATAGATTAAGTTACACAAATGCATACATGACCATTCCTAGACCACAACAAGAAAGAACATACGGTTGTGATCCATGGGTCCCCCAACCGAATGGGCCCGAGCTTCTCATGGACATAGATAATAGACTTCATATGCTTGTCCTCAAAACACCATCACGATATTCTGATCACATTGCACAACTCAACGTCTTAAACATTGAGGCCGACAAGGCTTACAAATATTGGATTGCCCCGATAATAGAGTCTAGATCAAACACATATGACCATACAAGGACCACGACTAGAGAGAGTTTACGGTTGTGATCCAAGTGGTCCCCAACCGAATGGGCCCAAAGACCAATTAGACCTAGACACCACATTACATGCACTAGTCTTTAGAACATCCCCATTTCAAAGTGAGATATCGTAAGACAACTAAACATTCTGAACAAAGAAGCTCATCGAGCCCTCACATTCTAGACTAAACCAGCTAACCACCCATAGATCTAGTGGAACCACATCTCTCTCATTCATTCCATGACCTTTTCTAGACATCATTATGAGGTACCCATTGGTTTTCCACGTATCCCACAACCATTAGAGAGGATTTCTACAGAGCTCAACATTGATTAGAGTCTTCGTGTGGCTATTATTTCCAACCCATCCATTAGAACCATTCAGGTTAGAAGGTCCTTTCTTTCCCTTGATGAGTAGATCCCGATATTACACGTCGAGGACATCATTTTTCCTTGATAGATTGTTCATCCCATTTCCACATATTGCATATTCGCTATATTTTGCTACATCTAGCCATCCACTCATTTTACATTGGTTGTCTCGGCATGACCTCGGCGAGTTGAGTGTGACTTAAGGTCGTGTGTTGATTTTAAATCATACAATGACCACAAGAAAGGCTTCTCCATTTAGCTAAATGCATGTGCATACTCTACACACTAAAATTAGGTCACACTCCCCTTTGGTCCCTCGACGAATAAGCACCCTTCATCACATTCACCTATCCATGGCACCCTTCACCCCACTAATATTAATTTAATTAATTCATTATCCTCACCATATTTATTATTTAAATATCTTAATTTAAATAATATCTACACATACACCTCACTTAGACACCTACTCAAGCCAACTCAACCTAAGACCTATTCTTAGTAAGTTGTCATAACTAAATAAGACTTACCTAAACCCTAAAAATCAATGCCTACATTCTCTCTAACCACATTCCTGCATGCTTACAAGAAGCTTCCAATCTAATCCACGGGTTAATGACATGAGATTCAAGAAAATAAGGAGGATCTCTCCTAGTTTAGTAAACCTAGGAAATACCGCCTTGACCAATGCGGTTACCCCTAACTATCATTTGGTTAGCCGGAACCGCCATCGGTTACCCTTTTAACATTGAGATCTTCCGAGAGATATCACATCTTCGAGATTGAATTCCAACGAGAGCATGCGTGCAAGGAAAGAGATCAAGCCTAATCCCCTACACACCACCCCAACAATTATCTAATCTAACCAAGCAAAGAGGAATGCACACGCAGCCCATGCGAGAAGATCTCCTATAATTGGTGATCGCCTACTGACCTTCAACCTCTTACTAGCATCCCCATTCCTCACTCACAGGTGTCCAAAACCAGAATCCAAGTAAAACATTCTACTTCTCGGTTCACTTCATTTTGTCATTATATTATCACCTATTGTTCACCTAGCCACCCATTGACCTCCTTCAACATTCCTCCTCCATATACCCATTAAAACCTCACCAAATCCCTCCCAAATCACCCAATACCTTATCCCAACCAACCAAAATCCTTTGTGTAATCACAAAGGAGACCTAAAACCCATTCTATGGCATTCCAAAACTCCACCGTAAGCGGCATCGGTTATATCTAACTATCGTCGGTGGCCACCCTAAACCGCATCGGTTCATCGTATTTTCCCATACAACTGAATGCAGTGACTCGCCCACCCATTCGCCTCACCCTCATTCACCTATGATCTACCGAGACTTTTGTCGGACCTACGAGACCCAGAACCAATTATTTTACCTTCGGATCCTATTCTTACCTAGCACTTTGTTAGATTAGATCTTTCTTATTGTGTTTTAAGTGAGATACCTAAATCATTTCAAATTACAATAGGATTTACTTTATTTCCTGCATTAAATTGTTTAAAACAGTGGACTGACAACCATCTAGGAAGTATCACACTTCCTGGATCTAGCACACGCTAGGTAGTTCACTGCACATATTGTTTAACTCTTTCGGTGGTCTTGCTTTTCATTACAGGTAGTTCCTCCTAGCCAAAAGGAAGCTCTCATAATCAGCTGTGGATTCAGAATTCATACGCGCACAACAACCCATCAACCAACATTAAAATAGGTATTCCTCCTACGCCTGTTACCCTATATGTTTTGTCAATACTTCAAAGAAACATCTAAGAATCAGGTGAAACATTTTGGCACACTGGTGGGACCCATTCGGGGTTCCTTTCATTTCATGCATTTCTAGGAAAATTTGTGTGTTTGTTTCCCTTCTAAAAGCATACACACTAATTTTCTTCCTTGGTAACCCACCTTTTTCTTTCTATTTTTCTAAAGGAAACCTTTCTTTTGGTGTAATTAAAAAGAACCATTTCTTCGCATTTTCTCGTATGCATTGTAGTGAAAGAGCATCCCTCTTCCTCTTCATCTTATTGTGTCATTCAACTTCACACTTTGATTTGGGATTAAAAATAAGCACTTTCCATTCTAATTTATCACATTAGCTCACATTAATTGCGGGCAACCTATACGCTGGAAGTCATGACCAGCTGATGGTTGACAAATGAACCGTAGAAAGCACTTTCTTTCTCTTTCTCTCTCTCTGATTCTTACCAAACCTCACAAAAATTGAAAATACACACATTCTTAAACAACATCTTACCTGGAAGAAGCTGTAGGTGATCACACAATCATGGCACAATGGGCACCCAGCTCGCTGCTCTGTCGAGTCATACTTTAGAGTGAGGCCCGCCCCACCATAACATACCTGAAACCTCACCTTTTAGATCTCCTTCTTCGTAGGAAGCCATCCTCACCAAAAATCTATTTCAAAATTCATGTGTCAATCCTTAAATAGCATAAGCTAAAAAACATAATAGAAAAGGAACTCCTAGGATCGCAATTTTCTTAGTGTTTCTCCTTGGCTTTTGTTTTGAGGTGAGAGATCACGTTCTTCATTTTTCTTGTTCATTCTTGCATGCTCCTCATCATAGCTGGTGTATTAGGCTTCACTTGAGTGTGCCTACACCATATCATCATCATCCTCGAATTTTGGGTCTGATTCTACATTAGATTTTAATTCACAACCACTATTCTATCATCACTATTTCAATTTCATAGTGATCGGTGTCGGTCCAACAACCATCGTCGGTTACCCTCGATTATTGTTGGTTATACCCAACCGACATCGATTTGGTCCTTTTGTTAACCTACCCAAAAGGACATTTTATTCATCTTCCTCCACTTTTCACAATCTCCACATCCTTTGCCATCATTTCCATTGACACTATAAAACTTATCAAATTTGGCATACTGCCGGATTTGACCTCCCACCTGTTTTTCACTCGCTATCCAATTTCTACAAAGGTGGCCGTGAAAGTGTTACCCCCGATCAAGCGTCAATTTTACCTAACCGACATTGGTTAGCCTATTTCATTTCCCAACCCACATTTGGTACCTAATACACTTTTACCATCGATTCACCTCTTCCTGTTGTTTTTCTGTTTCATTTACGAGAGAGAGAAGCAACTCTACTGATCGATCTTGGTTCACATGGTCTGACACGAAAATTAGCAAGTGCACTCCTATTTCATGCCGGTTGTCAACCACTCCCCTAGTCCTTCACCACCTTAAATTTTATCACCAGCCATGGATCCCATCCAACCTATCACTATCGCTACTAGAGATGAGGAGTTTGCACGACTCCTTGACCAAAACCCTACTTCTTTGTAGTTTTACCTTTCCCATTCATCCACTCGAGATGCCTTGGGTCAGTTGATATATGGCATGCCCGTATCTATCCCCTTGACTCTCGCTCCCACTCTTGCATCAGCCCCATCTGGCTCTGTGCTACCCACATCTACTTTACCCCTAGTCGTCTCGCAGCTAGGTCCTATACCCGATATGACCGCGTCTGCCACCTCCGTGGCACCCGCCACATCCACAATACCCTCGACAACTACCCAAAACGCAACCTCATCCACCCCTAATGTCTCACACATACCCGCAGCTACATTACCACCTCCGGTGTCGATGACCCCTACCTCATTTCAGAACATGGTCCTTTCCATTCCAAAATTGTTAGCCCCCATTGCCACTAGGGTTACCATGACACCTCCATATACATACTATCAATAGCCTCCCGTTTCATCCATTATTCACTCTAGGTATGTACCTCTTATTTCACCGACTTCTTCCCAATCAACCTACATGGCAACACCATACACTAGAGTGTCACCCCGTTATATGCCCAAAACCAACCCTCTCATGCTACAAGAGGCATCTAATCATCGCAACCTACCAATGACCTAATCAAATTGATGTTGGACAAGATGCAGACATTGGAGGCATCATTTTTCAGCTCCTGCAACACTCTCACCTATAAAAAGATTTGCAATGAGCCCATCCACCCATCTATTCCTATTAGCCCATACCCCATGCATTGGGAAATGCCTAAATTCAATCATTTCAATAGTAAAGAATACCCGCAACAAACTTTGTGGTTGTTCAAACATGGGTGTTATCTAATCGCTCATGATGATGCCTTGCTCTTGAGAACCTTTCCCATGTCCCTCATTAGACCTATATTAGATTGGTATAGTGGGTTACCTAAACACTCTATATTCTCATTCAATCAGGTAGCCCAAGCCTTCTTGGATGATTTCTCTATCAATCTCATCAAGAAGGTTACCATGACTGACCTATACTCCACGCGTCAGTATGAGGATGAATCTATCGTAGATTTTTTCAGTCACTAGAATAGCTTGATCAATCAACTCACCTTTCAACTGCCACAAATAGAACTTATCGAGCTCTTCACACGGGCTTGTGTTAGACATATCTCACTAACCTTGCAGGTCCAAACCTTCTAAACATTCGATGAAGCATTCACTATGGCACAAAAGTTAGAGATTTGGGCCATCGAAGAGAAAAAAATCCAATTACGCAATAATAATTCGGCATTCAAGTCGAATGATACCTCTTATTCTTCCAACCAATAAAACAATTATTCAAAGGCTAAGGGCACCACTAATGGTGTGGTACTCAAGGCTGGCCTAGCTCATCCGTTAAATCAAGCTACCCCCTCATCTAATCTCTCACCTGTCCAGACTTTTTAATTCATACGAGAGTAGTGGAAATACACCCCAATTGGGGAACCTTACTCTTTTGTCTTAGAAAATCTTATCAAATCCAGAGCCATCACTCTTCAACCCATAAAACCACACATTGGTTTTGACCATGCTCACCCCATGCCCACATGGTATAAGGAACATGACTTCAGAACTATCATCTTGTAGAGGGTCATAGTGACAACAATTGCATCACTTTCAAAAATATCGTCCAAGAAATGCTCGAGAAAGGTGAGTTAACCGTGGATAATCCTAATGCACCTACCAACCAAAACCTACACATCTTCAAGAAACCATTTCCCAACCATGCTCCTTCGTCTGATCAAACTTGTGAGACCTCAACTCATGATACCCATACCTATGAGGTTCACATTATTTTTAATGACACACCTGTCGCCTCCCAAATACCCCATATTCCTTCCATAGAGGAGATTCTAGCCCAAAGTCCTCCTTCTACATCGGAACCAATCTCCCTTGTTCTTTCACCAACAGAGGAACACCTTTCATCTCCTTCATTACCTACGGAGGAGTCTTCCGCTAACATCGAAACCATTTCACCTTTGGCTTCTCCACTTAGAGAATCGATACCCACAGTACCTCCTCCACCCATAGAGGATCACCCATTACCTCCTCCACCCATAGAAGAGCACCTATCTATTCCTCCACCTATAGAGGAGCACCCATCATCTCCTCCACCCATCACAAACCTAGTTGAGATACCTTTGCCTCTTGGTGAGCATTCTCCATCGGCTACCCAGAATCCTATAGGCATACTTTCAACTCTCTTACCCATGGAAGATGAAGCTAGCCAATTCCCCATCTCTAAGACACAATTTATGGGAATTTCCATTAGGTCCTCATCAACTCCACCTACATACATACCATTCTCACATTTGGTTGATCACTTAGATTATGTGGATAGAGTCTTATTATGGGGGCATCTTCTACTTCTAGTCTCAACATAGATGCAGATGTCCCTTACTGATACCTCCACTATCTACACAAAAAAATTTTGACCAATCAAACTGAACACAACCACCTTTATCACAACTCCTTCCATGACACCTGTTATAGCTCAAACCACACCCTTAGCCATAACTCAACCTAAATCTAAACCCAAGCCCACACCTACAACATTTGCCTCAACTAAACCTATTACCACCTTAAGGGTCACCCCAACCACCACCTTACCCATCCACCTATCAAATTGGATTTAGCTACATCCTCCAAAGTCAACACCTCACCTACTTTGACACCCAAACAAAAACACCAAACCCATATAACCCATGCCCATTACTACGCCAATCACACCTTTACCGTCCGTCTGTCTTAAAACCTCATCTTCCTAACATGGTCAAGCAACCTCCACCCATCGATAAACCAAAAACACAACTCATTCCTCCCTCACAAACCTCCAATCTCCCTAGACACCCAACACGACTTACACCAACACTTGTAGTATCTTTACCACCCATACCTCCAATACCCTCGGCTATTGCTTCACTACCCACTACACTTCGATCGCTATCTCTCACACCCCTAGCATGACTCTGCATCATCTACCTTCACAACACCTGTGTTATCCCCATGGGTAACTCACCCTCTTCCCACATCTACTTTTCCTTCTAGACCTCGTACATGATGGGTCATTTTATTCTTCCAATCATTTAACTAACATAATCTTTTTCAATGTCATTCTAAAACTGTGGTGTGTCCAGGTAATATGCAATGGAGTCTCGAGAGAACCAGTTATACGTCGGGTTTGTTGGGGGTTGTTTAGTTTAATGACTATTCTATGGAAATTCAGTTCAAATCTACGAAAATTAAATATAGTTCTATAGAATTCAACTATTTGCAATGAAAGGAATTTTAACAACTAATCTTCTATTGTAAAATGAAATACGCACACACTTATTCTTAACGAATGAAATCACAAATGAATAAATGGAACTTTAACAGAAAGCAAGACTATTGCTAACTAGATTTGAATAACAAAAGCATCTATTCTAAGTGAAAGTAGTAATGGAGAAATCATATATAGTTAATCAAAGCATGCATGTAAGACTTATCAAATGATAATTGCAGTAAATCTAATCAAAGAACTGTATGCATGAACTCAAAGTAACCTCGTATCTCCTTGGTTGAGTGGGCCCTTACTCTTCCTTGGGATAGAGGGATTAACAACGTTTGATTCTCAAATGCCATGGCTTTCATTAACTTAGAAATAAGTTCATAACATAGAAAGAATATCCAGAGCTCTATGCAGATAATCTCCTTCAATAATCAAAAAGTGGTACTACCAAGTTCTGAAGATGAAGTCTTCATATAGATAATGTTGGTTACAAGATCCACCATATCAGGCAACATTAAACATTTTCCATCAAATTCTAATTAAAACACACAAATTCCTACGGGCCGTTAGGATCAAGCCCAGGTTAATAGGTCAACTTGATGGAAAGCAGTCTTGCCGCATGCTTCGAACTTGGGCTTTTATCCACCAGCAACTTCCATCATTCCCTGAACACATCATCACGTTTGATCTCACAAAGAAAATTTAGTAGGAGGTTCATGTGATAATCGGTTTTCATAAACTATAGCAAGGAAAATGCATAAAACCTACTAAGATATAACTACACAAAACATCCCCATATACTAATAAGTCATATTAAAAAGAGTATTTCCGGCCTAAAGAAATGATATTAATGAGCCAAACAATGCACTCATCATTTTCCCCTTGACTTTACCGGTTGCATGTCCCAATGCAACTCATTTGCCACTACTCACCTACCAAGCTATCGGCCATGTCATACTCCTCGAATTGATCGGCGTATTGCTTTGTGGAGTTTTGTAGCCCTAAGTATTGGAGGTAATTTCCACTCAAGTAGTGAAATTGTCATGGGACTATGTTGTATTGTTCTACCAGGTAGTGAGAGGGCTCAAGAAGAGTGGTGGCCATACTTGGAGGCCTCGCCCATTCATTAGTGTACTTGTTGGCTAGTTTTTCTCGTAGTTTGTTTGATAATGGTGATGATTTCATCACCCCGTGCATGCTCTAGCTCAAGTTCTGGGGAGAGAGAACCTCCCTACGTTTCAAAGGCAGACTTAAAGTATCCCATCTCCTATCACAAGATTACCAAGCAGCCCAAAATTCTCCTCACTGTAATTTTCAAATTCAATAACACACTG
Organism: Taxus wallichiana var. yunnanensis; assembly: GCA_018340775.1. Classification (NCBI taxonomy): domain Eukaryota; kingdom Viridiplantae; phylum Streptophyta; class Pinopsida; order Cupressales; family Taxaceae; genus Taxus; species Taxus wallichiana. The sequence goes on along the minus strand of CM031239.1, from coordinate 912,765,595 downwards.
AAGAAAAATCTGAGAAGTATTCACCCCAACCCCTACGCCTAAGTAGAAATGATTTTTTTTTTTTCTATAGGCGACATCATCGTATGATGAGTTGGGTGAATGTGAAATCCGATGGACTGAGCAGTGTGATTGAAAATGTCCATTTGTTGCCCCCAAATTATCTGATTCCACAATATAGATTGAAAGGCTTTAATTTGAAAATCACCCACAAATAAGTTGATCAAGAAATCAGGGACATTGGTAACTATCATGTTATGTAGATAAAATTCACAAAGCAAATTTTGAATTTCCGGAGTACTGCACTTGTAAACTGATAAAAAACTAGGGCCATTGGGAATTTTGTGAGGGGCTTGAGAACACAATTGAAATAACTGCCAAGAATAAAATTGTTCTTGGAAAAACATGTTGTAGACTGAAGAGGGTTTCCTATAGGACAGTAGTTTGATGGCCAAAGGACAAACAGAGTCTAAAATAGATGTTACTTTTTGTTTTCCTCCTCTATAGATTCTTTTTCTTTTTTAATTTTTGATTTTCCTTCCATAATTCCCTTTCTTGAAGGGAAAACTATTGGAAACTATTCAAGAGGGTAAGACTCTTATCATGTTGTCACTTTAAACAACTCACTTCAAGCTGTAGGGCAGCAATCTCCCAAACTTTTTCTACTGTCTTTTGTGTAAATTCAGCTTGTAATAAAAGGTTGGTTTCTTCCATACCTTGTAATTGAGATTTCAGCAAAGTGCGATTCCTCCAGATAGTTGTGAGAAGGTGCCACTTGGGTGTCAAGCATTTCAAGAGTCACAGTGTGAATTTCCATAGATGATGGAACAACAGATGATGGAGTGACTAGGTCATCCTCCTTATGCAGTTCCTCCCGAATGTGGGTGGTATCATCAGGAAAGAACTTTGATTGGGAACTACCTATCTATAAAAATGAGCTAAGTCATTGGGACCGTAGCTGCATGGAAGAAGATGTGGCCATGACACACTTGCCTTTTAAATCAGAAGTGGAAGGGGATGGACCCTTAGGAGTACCAACTGTGTCCACATGCTCAGGAACATCGGCTGCCTCTGCTTGGCTATGTGAAGGGCAAGGGCCTAATGTAAGGGTAGACCGAGGTGCAGAAGAGGGACCATATTTTAATTTTTTTAGTCTGGACCCTTCACCACCAGCTCGTCCCTCGAGCCTCCACTTTGGTCTAAAGAAGACTTGGTGTGAACATAACAAATGAATCAATCCCAAGTGTTTAATCATAGACTTTCCTCCACCAAACCGGTGCTTCTAGAAAACTTTAATGATGGAGTCTGTGAGGTATTCGCGCAGGTTTACCTAAAGGGCTTCAGTTGACATGTCCCTTTTTAAGGTGGATGAGCATTTTAAATGCATCACCCCCATAATAGAGGCTTGACCATCGCATATGAAATACTTGGTTGACCCATTTCGCAATCTTTCTCTAGATTCCAGTAAACTTGTTCGATTAACACCCTTCTGAACACCCAATGGAGTCAGGATGACCTCTCGGGAGTGCCTCTCCTTCATCGTGAAATTGAGTAATCAGAATTTGTAAAGGGGCATTCATCATAACCTTTAAACCAAAGTTTGGCAGGCTAGATAGGTTAGAAATGACCTGACTGGTAATTTCAACTCGCCTTCCACTAACTTGCGAATAGGTGGACTCAAAATTGTTCAAGAATTCTTCCACAATGCCCTCATCGAAACCTTCAAATTTCTGAATGAAATCCAACCATCCAAAATCATGAAATACCTATGAAAGGGTGGCATTCTCGGAGTAAGGCATTTGGTGAAGTAGGTTCTGATGTCTTTCGCGGTCCCATGCTAAAGCCGAAGGTGAGTAATACTCGGTAGCAAAAAACCAGAGCAGAGCGTCTCTTCCACTTCCCGTCTAGTGACTGATAAAACTAGTCGTGCTTGATGTGCATACAACAATGGTAAGAAGTAGTTGCAGAAGCATTAAATTTCAAATTGCACCATATTCCTTGGGTGGCGCAACATCAAGCGAAGGTGATGGTGGAAAAATAGTGAATGAGACCAGCCACCCGTGTGAGTTTAAGATTTTTGCGGCGGCACATATCCCATGGTTGAGGAGTGAGCACCACCTATCCGACTTTGGAGAGTGTGACACATCAAGGCATGTGGTGATTATGAGCCATTACTCCTTTTATGCCATCATTCATAGAGCTAGATTTGGAAAGAGATCCAGAATGACCATAGCAATCATTTCATGATGGCGTAATGATGAAAAATGCATACATGGGGAAATGTTTTGCATGGAAATATCATTAGCAAGTTAAAATGCACTTACCCATGCCACATTTAGTTGGCCGATATCGTAGATTCCTATGCCCTGTAGTTCGAGATGAAACGTGATTAGCGGGTAGAAATAATGAAAATTCCTGCATTTATTGGAAATAACAATAAGAAAAACTGCTAACTAAGGGAAGAAGATTGAATGAAGGATCATCTTCCTTTATTGAATTTGCAAGAGATTGATTACTCCATGCTTGAGAGGTAAAGAGCCTCCTCAACATGCATGTTTGTTCGTAACAGAATGTCATCGGTGAAATTCTTCTTATCTAGCGGTTGGTGATAAACTCGGAGCCTATGCCCATTCACCAGAAGAGTTTGTTTGTCTCCATCAATCGGTATCAATCGAATAGAGCCATTATCAAACACTTGATTTACCTGATAGGGACCTAACCAACGTGTATGCAACTTTCCTTTAAACTGCTGATAGCATGGGAATCAAAGAGTAAAACCCACTATCCCTCATGAAATGTCTTTTTTATGTGAGCATCATGCCAAATTTTTTGTTGATGTTGTAGAATTTTTATGTCTATTATTGTGCCTCCATCCACATTTCATCTAATTCATTCAACTGCAACACTCATTCACGTTGTGCTTCATCCAAATCAATCCCAACTTCCAACGTTGTTTGCCGGGTGTGTAATTTGAACTCAACAGTAACAAAGTGGCTTCTTCCCAAAGACCAACTCATGGGGGAGAAAACCAGTAGTTGTTCTTCAGTGTCGTGTTGTAGGCCCAGACGGCCTTAAGAAGATTTGGTACCCAATTCTTTCTATCGGCATTGACCACCTTAGTTAGAATATTCTCAAGTTCTCGATTGGTTACCTCCACTTGCCCATTGGATTGGGGGTGATATGGTGGCGATTTCGATGCTCGATTCTATAGATTTCAAGAAAGCTTCAATCATATTTGAAACAAATTGAGGACCTTGATCAAATACAATGGCCCTTGGTGCTCCAAATCACAACAATATCAATTATAGAGAAAATTAGCAACAACATCTTCATTGGTAGATGCCAATGCTTGAACTTCAGCCCATTTGGTGACATAGTCTATGCATACCAAGAGATACTCCTTCCTAAAAGATGGAGGATCAAATGGTCCAACAAAGTCAATACCCCATTTCTCAAATGGTCCTAGAACCAACTGAGGATTCAGAGGCATTTCCATAGAAAGTGTAGGTTTTCCCATTCGTTGGCATGCATCACACTGCCACACATACTTTTTGATAGTCTTATGGAGGGAAGGCCAATAGTACCCTGCTCCAAGGATCTTGTGAATTGTTCATTTCACTGAATAATGTCCACCTCCTAGCTCATCATGACACACTCACAGTATGTCATGTACCTCATCCTCTCGAACACACTGCATGAAGAACCATGTCAGGAAAACATTTAAATAAGAATCCATTACACCATTTATATGTTTCACTATTTCTAACCAATCACCTTCTTTCCTTATGAGTAAAATAGGTAGGAAACTTCCCTGTTGTTAAATAATTTGTGAGATCAGTGAACCAAGGAGTCTTAGTGGAGATAGCAAACAAGTGTTCATCGGGAAATTGGTCTTGGACTGCTTCGTCATCACCTAAAACATTTATTCTGGAAAGAAATTCAGCAACAATGTTAGATTTCCTAGGCTTATCTATAATAGTGAGATTGAATTCTTGCAACAAGAGTAACCAGTGAATAAGCCTTCCGCCAACCACTAGTTTGTTCATCAAATATCGAATGGCAGAGTGGTCAGTGTAAAAAATTTTTATATCCAGTGATGTAATGATGAAATTTATTCAAAGCATAGATGATAGCCAAAAACTCTTTTTCCGTAGTAGTGTAATTCTTTTCCATAGGAGTCAGATTTTTGCTGATAAAATAAATTACATACATATGATCTTTTGAGTCTTTTTATCCAAGGACAGTGCCCATGGCTATATTAGAAGCATCAGTGTGGATATGGAAAGGTTGTCCCAGTCAAGGCCATGTAAGATAGGGGTTGTTGTCAACTTCTCTTTGATAGAATCAAATGCCTATTGACACTGAGGAGACCATTCAAAAACACAATCTTTGGTTAGCAGTGAAAACATTGGGGTGACAATTTTGCTAAAATCTTTTATGAATCGGTGGTAATAACCTGCATGCCAAGGAAACTTTTGATGTCAATCTGATTAGCTGGTGTAGGTAATTGGGTGATGACTGATATCTTTTTGGGATCCACCTGTATACCTTGGGCTGAAACATGGTGACCTAAGACAATTCCTTGATCAACCATCATTAGACATTTTTCATGACTCAAAGATAGTTGGTGTTGTTCACATCGACTGAGTACTTTCTCAAGATTATTCAAAGATTCTTCAAAAGTGGATCCATGGACAAGTGAAATCATCCATGTAAACCTCAACACAGTTGTTAGCAAGATCTACAAAAATGGCCAAGACTACCTGCTGAAACGTAGCAGGGGCATTACAAAGCCCAAAAGGTAAGACTCTGTAAGTGAATGTACCCCAAGGGCACATAAAAGTAGTCTTATCCTGATCAGCAGGGCAATACTAATTTGATTATACCCACTAAACCCATCCAAGAAAGAAAAATATTTCTTACCAGCCAAATTTTCTAGGACTTGGTCAATGAAAGGTAGGGGAAAATAATCCTTCTTGGTGGCTTTGTTAAGTTCCTTGTAATCAACACATATTCGCCACTTACCATTCTTCTTGGGAACAATAACTAATGGGGAAACCCACTGACTATCAGATATAGGATAGATGAAACCTACCTTTAGGAGTTTTTCAATCTTAGTTTTGACTATGTCTCTCAATGTTGGATTGATTCTTCGTTGTGGCTGCCTTATAGGTTTGACATCATCGGTGTAAATATGATGTGTACATATGCTAGGATGAATTCCTTTCATATCAGTGTAATCCCAAAAGCATGAGAATGTTTCTTCAGAACCTCAAGCACCCTAGCTTCTTGATTGACCTCCAAGTCGCTTCCTATAGTCAGCTCTCTACCCATACTGACAAGCACTTGCTTGGTATCATTCGCAAGAGCAAGCTCTATACTAGTGATAAAAGAATTCAATGGGAAAACATGGGGCTGAAGCATGTGCAAGATGGATATGTTGTCAAAAGATAGAACCTTGGTTAAAGGACAATAGAAATCAGGAACTAAATGTTTAGAATTATAAGCATAGAGTTTCCTACCAGACTCAGCAGAGGTAATGTCTACTAGAGAAATAGCAGAAGAGATGTCTAATGCTGGTATTCAGATTCCGTAGCAGTAGTGCTGATTTCCGTAGTCGAGTCCTTAGAATCAGTCAGTGTATATGACTCCACAGCTTCCGCCATATGATTGTGTACTACAATAGTGGCCAGAAAAGAAGAACTCAAAGAGTTAGCATCCAAAGAATCCACCCATACCTAGTCACAATTGTTCGTATAAGGCTAGGTAGGAGGATATAATGAAATGTGTTTGGATTTTTGCCCATTTAGAATTGTCATGTTGCCTAACCTACAGTCAATGTAAGCAAAAGCAACCGTAGCCAACCAAGGTCTTCCCAAGATGACTGGATATCCCAACTTCTAAGCTTTAGGCTGCAAAACCATGAAATCAACTGGGTACTCCCATGATTCAACAATGACCATTATATCTTCAACCACACCATCAGGTACAACAATGGATTGATCTGCTAACTGCAGAATAGTGTTGGTTGGTTGAAGTCCTATTAAGGATAGTAGGTTAAACATTTCTGTTGTGATGACATTAATAGTAGCACCAAGATCCACCAAAACATTAGATATTGACTGGTTGTTTATATAAATAGTAATGACAAGGGCTCCCAGGATCCCCATATTTTGGTGAGATAAGGGTGCCAACAACTAAATCAGCCAAATTCCCTTCGACTCTGATAGTCTTTGGGTATTTATTTTTCCTTCCTGGTGTCTTTATACACTTGTTTCTAATGGTTTGGTTTAGTTCAGGGATGTCCCTTATTACACGTAGCAGTGGAACCTCAATATGTACTTTTTTCAATTCCTGAACTAGTTTTGTTTCATCTGTAGTTCGAGTGTCCTGTAATCACTCAGGAAAAGGGGTTGTAGTCTGTTTGGGTATTTGATCATCCTGTTTATCTGGCATTGGTGAAGAACTAGTATTACCCTCAAGGTTCTCTTCCTTATCGGCATCATCAGTAGTTTTTGTGATAACAACAGGAGGGTTCAATATTTTGCCAGATCGTAGTCGTAAATTACCAATAGTGTTAACCTGCATGGTGTTACTTGAATCTGTGTCATCAATCAAAGCTGTCTGTTGATTTTTAGGATTGGATACTGGCTGGGCTGGAAGTTTTGTTTGTGTTGCTTGTCCTTGATTTTGGTAGGCTTGAGGTGGAGGCATTAAAGCTTGTTGTGGCTACTAGAACCTGCGTTGTTGATTACCATTTTGTGGTGGTGCCCAAGACTGATTTTGGCTAAAATTTTGTTGAGGACCCCACTGCTGATTATGCCAAGGATTGGCTGTGGGTGGTGGAGCCCAACCCGAATGAGTGTAGGGATTTTTCCAAGGTGGTGGATATGGATAAGTCATCCAATTTGAGTTTTCCCACTCAGGTTGTCCCAAGAAGACTGAGAGGCTTGATTCGGCCATGGCATTCTCCAGGGATTCTGAGTTGGTCTAGATGGGAACCCACCCTGATTATTTGGTCTTTGGAAAAATTTAATTCAGCACTTGTTTGAGAGATGGCATTCAAACCTCCCTTCAATTGTGGTAAAAGTGTGCAATGCTTAGTGTCATGGTCAGTAACTTCACAGATTAAGCACATATCTATGACATCCAAAGGACATTCTCTCAAGGGGTGTCTCTTCCGACATTTAGGGAAATACATGTCCAATGGTTCTTTAGCAGGGGTGGCTTTTGCCTTGAGTCCATCTATGGTGGATGTTAATTGCAGTAGAATGTCTATTTTTCATGTTGGCCATTTCTTCTAGAAGTTTAGAGGTACCCAAAGACTTGGATGTTTGTTTTCTTCATATTCCTCCACGTGTTCTAGAATATCTTCTACATAGCTCAGTGATTTGTTCCATGGTGAGTTTATGCATGTCTCCTCCTCCCATGAGATGGAGGGAATCCTTGGTTTCCTCATCCAGTCCTTTCAGAAAGACTATTTTAGTGATGTCTGCATGTAACTCATACCCACTGTGTTTATGGAGAAAGAGGAATCTATCCAGATAATCCTCTAGATTCTCATCTTCCTTTTTCCGTATTTGGAAGAACTCTTCCTTCCTATCCCTTCCCCTACAATAGTCTTGGTACTTATCTAGGAAGGTTGTTTCCATGGCTTCCTAGGAATTAATGGAGTTAGATAGTAACCCCATAAACCATCTCATAGTAGAATCTTTGAGAGTGGAGGGAAATAGTTTGAGTTTTTATTGTCAGTTCGGTAGTCATATGTCTGGCACAGGATTTTAAATTCAAATAGAAACTGATCAGGGTCTTCTTTGGTCATTCCTCAAAAGAGGGGGAGGATGGATGGTGAGATGTTTTTCATGGGTGCATCCTCATCTACATCGAGGACAATGGGATATGTAAAGGTTCATCCTAAAGGTTGGTCTTCAAGCATTCCCAAGGTCCCCCATTGCGAGTGGTGTGAAGAGGATACAGAATGCTTAGAAGAGGTTCTAGGCGTTGAGTTGGAATCTGTATCACTCTCAGTGTTTCTTCTTGTGAAGTGTCTAGAGATATTTGTTGAATATTGTGTGCTATAAATCTCCCTTGGTTATCTCATGACCTATGCATCCAAGTTGGTTGGTTTAAATCGAGGTCCGAGAGAACTACTGGTTTCCTATATGAACTCCATTAACACCCATAGCATATGGAAAATAAAATAATGGAGCTTATGGTTATATCCCTAGAAATGGCACCAAAAATGATGGGTCATTGTATTCTTCCAATCATTTAATTGACATAATCTTTGTCAGTGTCATTCTAAACCAGGGTTGTGTCCTAGGCAATATGCAATGGAGTCTAGGAGAACCAGTTATATGTTGGGTTTGTTGGGGGGTTGTTTATTTTAATGACTATTCTACGGAAATGCAGTTAAAATCTATAGAAATTAAATACAGTTCTATAGAATTCAACTATTTGCAATGAAAGGAATTTTAACAACTAATCTTCTATTATAAAATGAAATACGCACACACTTATTCTTAATAAATGAAATCACAAATGAATAAATGGAACTTTAGTAGAAAGCAAGACTATTGTTAACTAGATTTGCATAACAAAAGCATCTATTCTAAGTGAAATAAGTAATGGAGAAAGCATATATAGTTAATCAAAGCATGCATGTAAAACTTATCAAATGACAACTGCAGTAAATCTAATCAAAGAACTGTATGCATGAACTCAAAGTAACCTCATATCTCCTCGGTTGAGTGGGCCCTTGCTCTTCCTTGGGATAGAGGGATTAACAATGTTTGATTCTCAAAATGCCATGGCTTTCATTAACTTAGAAATAAGTTCATAACATAGAAAGAATATCAAGAACAGTATGTAGATAATCTCCTTCAATAATCAAAAAGTGGTACTACCAAGTTCTGAAGATGAAGTCTTCATATAGATAATGTTGGTTACAAGATCCGCCATATTAGGTGGCATTAAACACTATCCATCAAATTCTAATTAAAACACACAAATTCCTATGGGCCATTAGGATCAAGCCCAGGCTAATAGGTCAACTTGATGGAAACAGTCTTCAGCCGCATGCTTCGAACTCGGGCTTCTTATCCACTAGCAACTTCCATCATTCCCTGCACACATCATCACATTTGATCTCACAAAGATAGTTAGTAGGAGGTTCATGTGATAATCGGTTTTCATAAACTATAGCAAGGAAAATGCATAAAACCTACTAAGATATAACTACACAAAACATCCCCATATACTAATAAGTCATATCAAAAAGAGTATTTCGGCCCGAGAAATGATATTAATGAGCCAAAAATGTGCTCATCAAGACACCCAAATCACCTTTACCCAAGAAGGTGCGACCCAAAATTCAAAACTCCACTACCCCACAATAAGGTAGTCAAAACAACCACACACCCTCCTACCCATCCATCTACTATACCCCTACCTAAACAAGCATGACCAACACAAAAACCATGCTAGCACCCAAATCCATAGCTCGACCCACTCCTCCTCTTCAAAAATTCATTCCTCAACAATCAACCACATCTACACCCAAACCCACGTTCACTTCCCATTACGATCCACTAGCAGGATCTTATAAAAACATTTAACCAACCACCTGAGACTTATGTCATCACATTATTGCCACTCGTAACTTACGACCCCCTCATACCCAAGCCAAAAGGGTTTGACGATACTAAAATTTGAGCCTACCATCGTGCACTAGGGCACGATGTGGAAAACTGCAAAGCCTTGAAAACCGTCCTTATCTAGTTGTGTGTCTCGGAAGCCAACTTTGATGATGACAACATTCTTGACGAGGATCCTGCTTCATCGACACCCATTCCTACACTGCCCACTCAACAACCACAACCTCCACCCTCACATCTCCTAGAGTAACCCCCAAGATTTGAGATTAACATGGTTCACATTAGATAACTTTCCACGCCATCACCCTAATGTCGTTGCACCTAGCTCACCTCACAAGGCTTTTCTCCTCCAATAGGTTTTTACCCGTCATGTCGTTACACCACTCATCCTACACCTTCTCCATTTCATGACTCCCCTCAAATCAACATGATACACATCACTACACATTCTCAGAAGGATAAAGGTAAAGAAAAGGCAATTGACCCACCAACCAATCCTATACCCAATATACCATCTGCACCCATACCTAAATTCACTATCCACGGCCCCATGTACCCCATTTCAAATGGCATCACACATCGCACCATGCTCAAACAACTACACCAATCTCCCTTCAAGATGTCCTTAAATGACCTCATTCAAACCTCTAAATCCCATCGTCACGCTCTCATGGAGGTTCTTCGATCTATTGAGGTTTTACCCAATGACCCTGCACCCGTAGCCTCCATTATCACACCCCATCATGTAGCCTCTCTCACTAAATTACCACCTTCATCTTCACCCCACCCTATTCACCAAGTATCCTCCCTTAGCTTCTTATAGGAAGAGATCACACCACAAAAAAGAGTACCTAGACCCAGCCCTCTTCATCTCTATCGATATCGATGACATATGGGTACATGTGTGCTGATTGATGGGGGCACTAGCATTAACATCATTTCATCCCATGCATTCGCTCAAATGTGCATACTTGACAATTACATGCATAAACATCATGTCATGTTGCATTCATTCAATGGTGCTATCTCCTCTATACTCAGCACCGTCATCCTCCACGTCGCGTGGGCCCCTACATGCTCTTAAGATTATTTTATGTTTTGGAGGGGGAATTTCAATATAACTATTGCTTGCAGACCCTAGATTCATGTCATGGGTTGTGTTCCTTCACTTTACATCATTCGTGTAAAGTTTGAACATGAAGGACACACCTATACCATTCTAGTTGACCCATCACCTTTTAAAACATGCAACATGCTTTATCGACCCAATGATGTGCTCATACCTATTAAGCCATCTACCTCTAAAACCATTACTTCTTCACCTACACCTCCACTTACCAGTACAGCCGCTACCTCAACCACACATACCTCCTCCATTCCTACCATTTCCACAACCTCCACGGCTAACCCATCAGCTTCCCAATCCATTAACTCCACCTCCGCATCGACCTCTAACACATCATCCATTCTAGCTACCTACATACAAACCACCGATCCCTTGGAAGGTGTTTTTCAACGCCTCACTCTGGGGGAGTACCACCTATATAGTGTCAACACATTCCTTACTCCACAAGAGTATGGAAGCCTTCACCAACACCCTCATTATGATCACCGTATAGGAGAACGTCTCCTATATGGTCCCCTCACCTTCGTACTAGTCTCACCTATGGGGGACTTGATACTACCACTTACATACCCGAACCACCGCCACAAACTCACCCATTTTCCACTGACTTCCAATCACTTACCAATCATCGTTTCACCCACACCTTCCTGCACCAATGTGCGTGGAAGGGTTTTGGTTTTGGCTTTTACGAGCAAGGTTGTCATACCATTATTCCATGTACCACCCATAAACATAACAACCGTAGTGGTATCGGATTTCCAAAACCACCTACCAAATAGGCCCGCCTTGAACTCATTAAGGACACTAGCTCTTCTCCACCTTCTCCACCCCTTCTGCCTTCATCACCACCCTCACCGATGGAGTTGATAGATCCTAAATCTATCCCTTCTACCTTTTTTTCCATAAACACCATTTCCTTGGGGCCTCTCGACTTATAAACATGAGGGTGAGGCCCTTCCACTCTTCCCTTCTTATATCCTGAAATGATCGATGATGATACACCTTCAATTAACACCGTTCAATGTCATGATGATGAATCCATACTCACCTACCTTGGTGTAGAAGACTCATATATTCATTGGTCGTTACCCTCTGAGACACAAACCATGTTGAATGAATCGACTATCGAGATCAACATTCATACTCAAGATGACCCATACATCCTAAAGATCAGGAAATCTTTAGATGCTACTGAACAGGAAGCCATCACTTGTTTTCTCATAGATCATAACCACGCTTTCACTTGGTCTTGAGATAACATGCCCGGTATTGACCCCACCATAGTGGTCCTTAATATCGTAACCGTTCTCGATGCCAAACCCATCAAACAAAAGCTTAGGAAAATGCAGCCTCACATTGCTCTTCTCTTCAAAGAAGAACTTCAACACCCTCTTTCCATTTCCTTCATCTTACCCATTGATTATCCTCGTTGATTTCTAACATCATCCCTATCACTAAAACGACAGAAGACTCCGCATTTGCATGGATTTCCGTGACCTCAACCTAGCCTACCCGAAAGATGACTTTCCCTTACCCGGTATTGACCAAGCTGGTTGACCTTACCACTGGCCATGAGATGCTATCACTCATGGATGGCTTCTCGGGTTATAACCAAATCTTTCTTGCCCCAGAGGATCAACACAAAACCTCGTTCATCACCCCTTGGGGACCTTTTGCTATCGAGTCATGCCTTTCGGCCTTAAAAATGCTGGTGCCACATATCAGCGGGTTATGACTTACATCTTCCATGACATCATGCATCATATATTGGAAGATTACGTGGATGATCTCCTGGCCAAATCTAAACGCCGCTCCGAGCACCTTGTTGTCCTCAAAACCATTTTTGACCGCCTCATTAAATATTACGTTCTCCTTCAGCCAAAGAAGTCCTTCTTTGTGGTCCTCTTAGGAAAGCTTTGGGATTTATCATTCCCTATGTGGTATAGAAGTTGACCTTAATAAAGTCAAGGCCATTCAAAATTCCTCCTCCTACCAACCTTAGGAAACTCCATAGCCTATAAGGTAAGTTACAGTCTATTCATCATTTCATTTCACAATTGTCTGATCGGTGTCAACCATTTCATCACCTTCTCAAGAAGGATGTCTCCTTTAAATGGGATGATGACTATCACAAAGATTTTGAGGCCCTAAAACAATACCTTCTCCAACCACCTGTACTCATTCCACCTAAAGATGATCAACCTTTTTACCTATACATATCCACTACCGATCACTCCTTGGGAGCCATGCTCGCTCATCGTGATGAACAGCACAGAGAGCAGAATTTTATTACATAAGCCATACTCTTTTGGACTATGAAACCTGATACACCCATCCCAAAAAACTCTTCTTAGCCTTAGTTTTCATTGCCACCAAACTCCGCCATTACCTACTCAACCACAAAACTTATGTTGTGACCAACACCGACCCCTTACACTTCATGTACACCAAACCTTATCAAAATCAGTGTGTCACACGATGGCTTATGCTTTTAGCTAATCTTGACCTCAAATTCATTCATCAAAATTCCATCAAGGGCCAAGTTATCACCAACCAATTGGCCGATGCACCTATTTCGGGATCAACCCTCTAATTTTGACTTTCTAGATGAGTCAATTGCTACCCTTTCCTGGACGAACCCCCTTACCAAATGACACTCTTCTTAATGGTTCAAAGTGTTAGCATGGGGTGGGGCTGGTATTATCCTCATTCCTCTTGATGGTGAACCCATGCCTTTGTCTTTCAAACTAGATTTTGAATGCACCAACAATATTTCCGAATACGAAGCGCTCGTACTAGGTCTCCAAGTTGCCTATGCCCTAGATGTCAAATCCATCAACATCTTTGGTGATTCTCAATTGGTCATAAACCAAGTCAATGGTATATACCAATGTCATAATGAGATACTTCAAAAGTATAAAATCATGTCGATATACTTTTGACCACCTTTGACTCGTTACACCCTTTAAACCATCCCACGTTCAACCAACAAATTTATAGATACCATGGCCTGCTTAGCTTCCCAAATACCCACTTCACCCGCCGATTCTCAAATCTTTGTCACCGTACAATGACTCCAATCACCTTCTTATTTACCTCATGATGTTTACTCGATCAAAACCGCCACCCCTAACCCAAGTGACCTTTGGTATAAACAATACTCCGACTACCTTTCTTTCTCCATCTTACCTCCTGATCTCACCCATAATGGACAACGTGCCTTCCTTAAAAATGTCTCATGTTACGTCATCATGGGGGCCTCCTCTATAAGTGTGGCTTTGATGGTATTCTCTTACGATGCCTCACGAGTTCTAAAATTCCTTATACCATTAAGGAAGTTCATGACGACATATGTGGAGGTCACTTTAGTGGCCTTGTTGTTGCTAAGCGTATTCTTTCCTAGGATATTACTGGCTGACCCTTAACTATGATTGTTACGACTACATCAAACGTTGTGTAAAATTCCAACAACATTCCAATCTTCATCATACACCTAGCCATGCCTTATAGGTCACCCGTGACCTTTGGCCCTTCTCTCAATGGGGTTTGGATCTTGTTAGAGAAATCAATCCCCATTCTTCCCAACACCATCAATGGATCATCACTACTACCGAATACTATACAAAATGGGTGGAAGCCATACCACTCATTTCCATGAAAGTTGAGAAAATATGTGAGTTTATTAACCACCACATCATTTTTCGCTTTGGTGTTCCTCATCGCCTCATCACTAATAATGGAAAACAATTCAAAAACAAAACATTGCAAAAAATTTGTGACACCTTCAGCATTCAGCTTAGTTTCTCATCACCTTATTACCCACAAACCAATGGCCAAGCCAAATCCACTAACAAAACCTCAACAAGATTCTCATGAAAGTGGTTAATGATACTGGGAAGGATTGGCATACACACATTCCTTTTTCCCTGTGGGCATACCGCACTAGTATTCACACTTCCACTGTGGCCACACCCTTTTCTCTGGTCTACGGTACAAAGGTAGTCCTACCTCTCGAAGTCCAGATTCCCTCACTTTGCATTTCTCTCCATGACATGCTCAATGATGATGACTTTCATCAGGACCATTTAGCACAGTTAGAGTTACTAGATGAATGTCATCTTAATGCTCTAGATCACCTTCAAGTTTACCAAAAACGTATCAAATGTGCCTATGATAAATGTGTCCATGAACGGACCTTCCAAGTCGGTGACCTTGTCCTAAAAGAAAATAAACATGTAACTAAAGTAGAAAAAAAGCAAATGGGGAAAATTTTCCCCTAATTGGCTTGGACCATACATCGTGACTCATACCTATGGATTAGGTGCTTATCATTTATCTTCACTGATGGTAAACCCGAACCTGAGCCCCTTAATGCCTTGCATCTTTGACCATTCTATTATTGACTTGTAGTCCTACCTCACCTTTTGTCTCTTTCCATGCTCATCCCTTGAGTGTTATTCACTTCATACACCTCACTAATGATTAAACAAGAATCATGTGAGTACCATCACTTGTTATCTTCTCTTGAATATGTGTACCATGGCGCTGCACATAGCATGATTCTCATGGATACTTTTTTGTCTACCTTTAGATGAGATCCCATGGTCATTTCATCTTTCCTTTTACATGAGAGTCCTAGCCTCCACCTTGGTCTTGTCCATGACTTCAAAGCCCTCACATGGGATATAACTCCTTGAGTCAAACTTCCACTCAAAAGATGACTCCCTCAAAAGGACATCTTCCTCTCAAAAATTACTGCTATAAATAGCCTGCTCCCTCGAAGGACAGCTATGTAAAGCTCTTTTAAAAAAAAAACGAGAGCAACTAAAGCTTCCCACATCGATCAACTTCACGAAGACCTCAAGGAGTTAAATTTTATTCATCCCATATAGACTTCCCGCATCGATCAGTCTATCTCAACTACAAGTTAAAATGAAAACCTTTTAGTCATGGACTTGCCCATTGTGACCTAGGTTCTCTTGCCCAAGCACATGCTACCTATACCATATAAAAATTAACTACCTTTCACCCTTCTTACCATTCCCACTCTCATTTCCTAATTGCCTCAAGGGACTTCTTGGAACTTAGACATTTGGTGATCATGTGACTACTTTTCACCGTAGAACAATCAATCATGCAATGTCTTTAGGGTCTTATGTTCATCACCTCCTCCAAGGTATGATCTACTCAGTATGATCCTACCCAATTAGGTGGCTTTATTTCCCCCTCTTATCTTTTAGCCATCTTTGCTTATATTTTGATTACCTTATACAGGACTTGGTCCTCGATGCTTACTTTTGGGGTAATCTTCTTCTTTCACCACAATCGACCCCACCTACATCACTTTACCTATAATCCACCCACACCTAACAGACCTAAAACCACACCATACCTAAAACCTACCACCTCATTTTCACACCCTCTCATATTCTTCCCTAGCTCATGGGAGAACTACATCGGCCTAAGGTCCCTTTTTCACCGGGACTATGTAGGTAGCACTCCGAGGGCATGGGGCCCTTAGAGGTTAGCTCGGCCATTCTCTACCCTAAACAATTCATCTTCCATGTGCCTCACATTACATCACACCTCGCTTAGTTTCCTTTTTATACCCAAAATTGGAAATTAAACCACATACATAACAAGTTGCTTCATATTTTAATCCTTATCACAACATACATTTATTACGCCTACCATTTATCTATCATCACTATGCATAGATTATACCACATCTCACATATGACCCATATTATCATTCCTTGCATAAAATAATGAATCACAACTTCACCTACTTTCTAACTTAACCATGCCTATAACCTGACTCAATCCATGCCTAAACCTAACCTGACTCGATCCATGCCTAAACCAACCTGACTCAACCATGCCTATAACCTGAATCAATCCATGCCTAAACCAACTTGACTCAACCATGCCTAACCTGACTCGATCCATGCCTAAACCAACCTAACTCGATCCATGCCTAAACCAACCTGACTCGATCCATGCCTAACAGACCTGACTCGATCCATGCCTAAACCAACCTGACTCCATCATGCCTAACTCACCTAATTTCCTTCCATATCAAAATAATAAATCAACAAATCAAATAATACCATGTATCTCATCAACACATCAACAAATCAAATAATACCATGTATCTCATCAACACATCAACAAATCAAATAATACCATGTATCTCATCATATAAATAAATCAATGTGTATCTCAAATTTACAAGGCTATCTCATCATGTCCACCATCTCAAAATCATTGGCATGCAGGCCTGGTCTCATATATACAACAAAATAATGAAATAATACAAAATCTCTTCAAACGCAGCCGGTATATGCTTGAAATATACAAAAATATCTCATACATCCTCACTGTCATCGGCACGCATGTAGGCTGGTATGTGATCAAAACTATAAATATATCTCGCACGCAATGGGTATATATCACACAAAAACTATCATACATAAAAAATTAGGCGCCATATCAAGCATCTCGGCGGATGTCCTCCATCTCGGTATTGCCTGTACCCTCGGCCTCCTACATCCCTACTGGCGCCTCAACTAGAGCTAGCCTCCATGTACTGGTAGCCTCTACCTAATCAAGCCTCAAAGCTCGCTGACCCCTGTGCTCTCCACACTATGAGTGTGGGATCTCATCCTCTCACTAGATGCCTGTTGTGCCCTGTACTTGGCATAGGATATAAAGTCTATCCCGGATGCCATCAGTTGGTCCTGATAATATCTAGCCTCACCTAAGGCATCCTATAACCTGGATACAGGCATGGTCTGTGGTGGTCCCATAGGTCTCATCCCCTATTCCTATCCTGCGAGACCCTACCCTGCTCTTGCCTATGAATCGGGACCCGGGTCCCGATGGTGGTGCCTCGGTGGTGGTGCCCCTTACCCTTGTGCCTATATCTGGCTCTCGTAAGACCCCAATCTATGCCTAGGGATGTGGCCAAATGGCCCTGTAAACCTACCACCTGAGCCTATAAGGCTGCCACCTGACCATCCCCCTCCTCTCCATCTCCATCTCCTCCACCGGCCATTTGAGCCTGCAGTGGCCACCTATACATGTAGCTCTACTACCTCCACCTCAAAGCCCTCCAGTTGTGTCTACAATATACCCAACTAGGTAATGAGAGTAGCCACACCCCTCGTAGGGCATCTCTACACCATGATGATGGCTAGATCCAATTACTACCCTGGTCTAGGTGGTATGGCTCGTAAGTGAGCCACCCACCCTTTGTTTGCATACTATGTCTATACACGGTGTCATCTATTTGCTGTCCATTGGTCGATTTCCTCCTACCTTGGGTGGGAAGTGTAGGCTATGGTAGAGGTAAGGGCCTCTCCACGTCATCTCTCGTACTGTGGGAAGGGTAGAGGTATGTCTTGTACTAGCCTGAATGCCGCCTGGACTCTCGCTCTACTGGGATCATCTCATACTCCTCAGCACAGTGACCCTGTATCCATATCTCTAGCTAGAGCTCAGCTAGCTCCTCATGCATATGCCTATATGAGGGGAATCCCACATATGGCCTCTAGATAATGTCCACTCTGGACAAACCCTCCAGTAACTATCGAAAATAGGCCACATCATGTGTGGGCCTCTCAGATCTCCACTCTTCCAATAACCGCACCCATCTCCTATACCCCACCCACATAAATCTTGTTAGGAATGCATCTACTTAGGGCATCCCTATAGGCAAACACAAATTATGTGCTCATATGCCTAGCAGTGTAGTAAAAATGTACAACACATGTTAAACCTGCGCAACCACCCATATGCCCACAACTCCTTGTATAGTTGCACCAAGAATGTTGGTGCCTAGGAAAAGTGGGTCTCATCCACCATCATGTTGTGGAGTACCCCCATCAATGATCAGGGAAAGTATCCACCCTCTACATCTGGTAGTGCAAAGCAGCACACTACCTTCATCCGCAAAACCACTAGCCTCGTCTCCTCCGGATGGGCTAGGTACATCTCTCCATAGCTCAAGCTAGTGCTATGGAATATCATATTGGCCATCCCCTCTCCAAAAATAGACACAATCAGCTCCTCTGAGGCCTCAGAGGAGATAGAATAAACTTGTGCACCCAATATGGGTAACCAAAGAATCTCGAAACATGTCCTCCAGGGTGATAGTAATCTCACTCGTTGGCAAGTGGAACGTGTTGGTCATGGAATCCCATCTATCGATGAGCGCGACCATCAAATTGGGCTACTAGAAAACATGTCTATAACAATGAACTCCACTCAACCCAACTACCTCCACATGCCTGAGCTCCTGGGGTCTTCGCTGCGTGCACTTTCACCGAGAGAGGGGAACCCTATCTATATATGTAGTTGCGCTCTCCCCGCATCAATACAATATAAGAACAACATTAATTTACATGTATCATTCCATATTCAACAATTATCATTTTCCTACACCCTATTTTCACCCTACCTATTTCAACCACCTAGCCCACATCACTTTTGGACCCTTGTGCCCAATAATCTAACCAGTACAGTTCATCCTAACCGACCCCGGTCACCCTTTAACCGGCATCGGTCACCTGTTTGGTGACCGATACCGGTTCACCCTTACCGACCCCGGTCACCCCTTAACCGGCATCGGTCACCTGTTTGGTGGCCGATCGATACATGGTTCCACCTAATCGACGCCGACTAAACTTTGACGATGTCGTCACTATCGTGGAAAACCTCGTGATTTCCCAAAATCTCCTTTCAAAAAAACTCCCCCTCCTTTTACCCCCTACAATGACCTAAACTACCCTTGGACCTCCACCCCCCCCCTATCCCATTTATTACCATCCCATTCCTCTTTTTACCCGTTATTCCCCATTCCCAAATTCCATTTTTAACCACCCACAAAACCGAAAAACCAACAAAACCTACAAACCAACAATAAACTAATCCTCTAATCTATCAAATCAACTACACGTAGAGTAGAGTGCTTACCTCATCGCATTGCCACCATCTCGGTGGCATGTCTGGCCAGCTATTATACGGTGGCCCACCCGATCCCTCTCCGGCCTCCACCATCACCGAATAGCTACCCACAACCTCCGCCCAATCGAATCCCTCACAATGATCCTGTGGACCCGCTGCTCACCAACCAATCACTCATCGATCACACTACCAACTCACTGTTCCATTCCATCGACACTTTTCTCTCTTTTCTCTTTTTTTTTCATTTTCTCACTTCGCAAAATAACAAATGAATAAAAAAAACATGGATTTTTTTGTTTTATAACAAACCCGACCTAATCGACGTCAGTTACCTTGAAAACATCATCACGCGTGCCCTACCAACCATGTGGTGGTTGACCTATACCGACATCGGTTATCCTGACTCGCATCGGTCACCCTCACCTGCACATTGCCCTAAATTTTACCCTTTACCCTACCCCTACCTCCTTTTTTACCTCACCCAACCTTCACCCTGATCATTTACCCCACCCCACCTTTACCCAAACCATTTACCTCACCTTCTCGACCTCATCATTTACTACCTCCCTTTGTCCTCCTTTGGGGACTCATTATTTTACCCCTACCTTGGCCTTACCCATGCCACGACCTAGATATTTGGATCTGGCCCATCACCAGTGACCTTTGAACTCATGTTTTCACTATACCTTATGTTACATTCCTGTGTTGTTGACCTAATGACCTTACCTAGCCTATTTCCATGACCATTTATCCTGACCCTACCTTTGGTGTACAGAACATACCTAAATGTTCCTACACCTAACCTACATTGTGTTTCCTAACCATATCCTATACCTTGGATACCAGAATCACTTCAACCTTGTTTGGATAAACCTATCGACCTTAGATAATGTAGAGTTTGTTTACTCTTCAACCTGGTAGCATGCTACAGTTTATATGTGTGCATGCATTTGATTGTTGCTACCTTTGACCCTGATCCATTACCTAGCTTACCCAAGTAGACCTTGCTCCTCTTTTTCCCCTATTACCCACCTTTCTTTTCATCACATTTACCTTTTATCAAACCACTCACCGATTCTACCTTTGCCTCATCAGTTCCTGGTTTGAGGGGGATCACCTTCACCCACACATGGGGCAACCACATCTTATTTTTGTTAGCGTCACTTACCAATACAAGCTATGCAACAAAAAGGGGCAAAATGTAGACACTAAAATTAGGTCACACTCCCCTTTGGTCCCTCGACAAATAAGCACCCTTCATCACATTCACCTAGCCATGGCCCCCTTCACCCCACTAATATTAATTTAATTAATTTAATTTAATTAATTCATTATCCTCACCATATTTATTATTTAAATATCTTAATTTAAATAATATCCACACATACACCTCACTTAGACACCTCATCAAGCCAACTCAACCTAAGACCTATTCTTAGTAAGTTGTCATAACTAACTAAGACTTACCCAAACCCTAAAAATCAATGCCTACATTCTCTCTAACCACATTCCCGCATGCTTACAAGAAGCTTCCATTCTAATCCGTGGGTTAACGACATGAGAGATCTCGAGAAAATCAAGAGGATCTCCCTAGTTTAGTAAACCTAGGAAATCCTACTTGACCGACGCCGGTTACCCCTAACCATCACTGGTTAAGCCGAACCGCCATCGGTTACCCTTTTAACCCTCAAAACAACCTTATTTGGAGGTTGGCAAAGATTGGAAAAAGTTGGTGAAACATTGAGATCTTCCTGAGAGATATCACATCTTCTGAGATCGAATTCCAGTGAGAGCACGCATGTAAGGAAAGAGATCAAGCATTTTCCCCTGCACAGCCACCCCAACAATGATCTGATCTAACCAAGCAAAGAGGAATGCACATGTAGCCCATGTAGAATCTCTCCTACAATTGGTGATCACCTGCAGCCTTCAACCTCTTACCAGCACCCCCATCCCTCACTCACAGGCGTCCAGACCAGAATCCAAGTAAGTAAAACATTCTACTTCTCTGGTTCACTTCATTTTGTCATTATATTATCACCTATTGTTTACCTAGCCACCCATTGACCTCCTTCAACATTCCCCTCCATATACCCATTAAAACCTCACCAAATCCCTCCCAAATCACCTAATACCTCATCCCGACCAACCAAAATCCTTTTTACAATCACAAAGGAGACCCAAAACCCATTCTGTGGCATTCCCAGAACTCCACAGTAACGGCACCGGTTATATCTAACCATCGTCGGTCACCTGAACCGGCATCGGTTACTGTATTTGCCCATACAGCTCAGAACAGTGACCTACCCACCTAATTCCGCCTCACCCTCATTCACCTGTGATCTACCTGAGACTTTTGTCAGACCTACAGAGACCCAGAACCAATTATTTGACCTTCGGATCCTATTCTAACCTAGCCTGTTAGATTAGATCTTTCTTATTGTGTTTTAAGTGAGATACCTAAATCATTTCAAATTACAATAGGATCTACTTTATTTCCTACATTAAATTTTTTAAAACAGTGGACTGATATCCGTCTAGGAAGTATCACACTTCTCGGATCTAGCACACACTAGGTAGTTCACTGTACATACCATATTGTTTAACTCTTTTTGGTGGTCTTGATTTTCATTACAAGTAGTTCCTCCTAGCCATAAGGAAGCTCTCACAATCAGTTGTGGATTAAGAAGTCATATGCGCACAATAACTCATCGACCAACATTAAAATAAGTATTCCTCCTACGCCCGTTACCTATCTCTTTCATCAATACTTCAAAGAAAGCGTCTAAGAATCAAGTGAAAAATGTACTTTGAGGAGGAAAAGTTGTGCAGTCATTTAAGAAAAAAATAAGCAAGGGGAAATTTTCTACAAAAAGCCTTGCAAAAATTCCAAGTCCTATAGTGAAAAACCTCTTTGATGTGCTTACAAACAAAAAAAAAAAAAGAACAATCAATGGAAAAAATAGTTTACCATCGTGAAAGTGAAAATCTCTTTGAACCACCTTTGGTAGAAGAAGATCTCAATATTCCTCCTGATCCTACATGCATGGAGGACAATTCCAAGTTGTTGGTGTAGAAGACAATAGATGTCAATATTGGCATGGAGGAATTTCCCAAAATAGTTAAGTTGGGAGCTTTGCTCTTAGCTCAAGAACAAAAACTTTTGTATTGCTTTTAAGAGAATTTACAAATATCTTTGTTTATTCATATGCAGACATGCCAGAATTGATCTGCATTAGTAGTGCAAAATATTTTTGTACACCCAAATGCCAAGACCATAAAACAAAAGCTCCAAAAAGATGCATCCTCGCATCACCTTGTTAGTCAAAGAAGAGCTAGAAAGATTATTAGTAGTAGGCTTCATCAGGCCTATTGACTATTCAAAGTGGATTTCTAATGTAGTCCCAGTATAGAAGAAACTGTTGGTATTAGAGTTTGTACCAATTTCTGAGACATCAATAAAGCTTGTCCTAAGGACAACTTCCCTCTTCCCAACATCAACATGATTGTCGATTCAACAACTGGTTATGAGATGTTATCACTCATGGATGGCTTTTCTAGATATAACCAGATAAAGTTTTTGAGGAAGACCAACATAAGACAAATTTTACCACCCCATGGGGGACATTCTGTTATCAAGTCATGCCCTTCAGCCTCAAGAATGCAGGAGCTACCTATTAACAGCGATGATTGCTATCTTTCATGAAATGATTGGCGACATCATGAAATATTATGTGGATGACATATTGGAAAAATATAGGACTCGAGAAGATCACCTAGAGATTTTGAGGCACATCTTTTAGTGTCTAAGGGACTACAAGGTCCAACTAAACCTGAAGAAGTGTGTCTTTTGTGTGCTATCTAGAAAACTATTAGGATTCATTATTTCACGGAGAGGAATAAAAGTAGATCCTGCAAAGGTTACTACTATCACAAAAATGTATCCTCTCATAAATATCAGGACAAGCTGCAAAGCTTACAAGGTAAGATCCAAGAAATTAGAAGATTCATCTCTTAGCTTGTAGATAAGTGTCACACATTTACACATCTTCTCAAGAAATATGTCAAGTTTCATTGGGGACCAAAACAATAGCAAGCATTTGCGTTGCTCAAGGAATATTTGGCCAAACCCCCTATTTTAATGCTACCCATGGCAGGTGAACCATTGTTACTCTACATTTCTACCACGCACTTTGCAATTGGGGCATTGTTGGCCCAGTATGATAAGGAGCAGAAAGAAAAATTGTGTATTACTTAAGCCGAACGTTGACATTACATACGAGATCAACTACCCATAGATATAAAAGACTTGCATACTGTAGTTTTTAATTTCAGGAAAATATGTCATTATCGCTAAATAATAAGGCCAATCTTATCTCAAAATTTTATCCATTAAAATACTTTGTCGCCAAAGCCCGCACTCATAGGAAATATGGCCAATTGGATCATCTAATTCAGTGAGTTTGACATCGAGTATGTACACCAAAAATCGAGTGAAAGGATGGGTTTTAACACTAGTGAAGCCCTCTACCAAGTCTTGAACCTTTGAGTTTGTAGCTCCTAGACGCATCTACTGATGTACCTCGAGGAATCTATTATATGACAACTATATTTTTATGGCTCATTTACCTTTCATGGTTCAGGTGTTAGAGTTGTGTTGATCACTCCTTCTAGAGACTTGATCCCTCAGGCATTTTGACTCGGGTTCCCATGTACAAACAATATAACAGAATATGAAGCCCTTATTACAGGGATGAAGTTGGATATTAAGTGGGACATCAGACAAGTGAATGTAATCGATGATTTTATGTTGATTATAAAATAGGTAACAAATGAGTATAAAGTTAAAGATGAGAAACTTCTTCCGTACAAGAGAATGGTTGATTCTTTGAAGGAGTTATTTGAGAAAAATACATTTTAGGAGGATAGAAAAGAGCAACGAGATGTTATGGACACAATGGGGTATATTTTGAATATCCCTCCTAAGAGAAATGATATGCCATTCTTCGTTGAACATCTACAAACACTAGTGTATGACATGTCAAATTCCTATTTGGTATACAAAGTTTTGGTCCCTTTTCCCGTGGTATAGTGACATCTTTAATTACCTTCATGATGGAACCTTTCCTGCAAACATTTCCCATGCTAATAAAAGAAACCTCATCCAGCGTATAGCCCATTATACCCTACTTGTGGGCACTCTCTTCCGTTAAGGATATGACGAGAAATTTGTCCGGTTGTCTCAATTCAGATGAATCCATCCTAGCAGTTAAGAATATGCACGAAGGAATATGCGTAGCCCATACAAACAAGATCATCTTAGCAAAGAAGATACTCAGATTATGCTATTATTGGCCTACCATGGAAAATGATTGCTGCAAATATGTAAAGAAATTCTTGCATTGTCAGAAATATGGCAATTTGATACATGTGTCGATGTAATCATTACAGCCTATCATGACACCTTGGCCTTTCTCAAAGTGGGGACTCAATCTTATAGGTAAGCTTCACTCTAAATCATTCAATGGCCACCTATTCATTATCACTGCCATAGAATACTTCACAAAGTGGGTAGAGGTTGTTCCTCTTACCTATGTTAAAGGTACACAGATATCTAAGTTTATAATGAACCACATAATCTGCCGATATGGTATCCCCTCTACCATTATAGCTGATAATGGTAAGTCTTTTAAAAATAATAATGAAAGCGTTGTGCAAATATTTTCAAATCACTCTCAAGTTTTCAACCCCCTATTACCCTCAAGGTAATGGGCAAGCCAAAGCTTCTAATAAAACCCTCATCCATATTATGGAGAAGATGGTAAATACAATAGGCTATAACTAGAATTTACATATTCAGCCTACCCTCTGGGCATACAGATTGTCTATCCGCGCTCTTACAGGTGTCATTCTATACTCCCTAGTGTTTGGCATGGAAGCCATACTACCCATAGAGATTGAGCTCCCCTATTTGCGTATAGAGCTAAGGTATTACCTAAATGAACAAGATGACTATAGAGTGGCTATAATGGTAGAGTTGGAGTTATTAGATGAGAAATGACTTCACGCTTTGGATCACCTTAAAGTGTATCAAGATTGAGTGTGGAAAATTTACAAAAAAAGAGTGATACCTCATCAATTTGAGGTAGGATACTTGGTGCTAAAATAAAATCAGTTCAACACCACAAAAGACCGGAAAAGAAGGGAAAATTTTAGCCTAACTTGGTGAGGGCCATATATTGTGTTCGCAAATTTTGGTTTAGGTTCTACAAACTTACTTACTTAGATGGTCAGGAACTTCAAGAACCCATGAACGCAATGCATCTTAAACATTTCTATGCTTAAGTGGGGTCCCTAAAATATCATAAAAACAATAAAAAAGTATAAAAATAGAAAATGAAAAAGAGAAATAAATACATCCAATAGTGAAAACCACACAATGGTTACACTTTGGACAAGTCATTTGGTAAAAATCATTTTCTAGCACCATTGAAGGGTAAATTGTTCACAAGCATTTCAGGTCTAGGATTATGATCGCTTTAATCTGAGTTAGTCTTTCCCTGCATCTGAGCTACTTTTGAGCCTATCCCTCTTGGCCTTGATTTGAAAGACCCTACTTTTAAATGAAAATCATTTTCCTTTGAATATTCCCATCTCACACCGAACGATAATTTACGTCGTCACTTCTTACATATATCATGTGGCATTCTACCCTTGTACATCCCATATAACACTAGGGGCATCCACGTTTCTTCATTTCCTTACACATAGCTTCGAAAAATTCTTAGAAAACATAAAAACATTCATATAAATTTTTAAAATCCCAAAACATTCAGATATGTTAGTTGAGAAAATAAAAAACATTCAAATACGTTTCATAGAAAACTCAAAAACAATAAAACATTGTCTCAAAATAATACCAAAATAATAAAACGTTTCAAAATTGTCCCACAAAAACAAAGTAGTAGTTTGCTTACTTTAGTTGTTGGTTTGTTCATAGTTTTGATTGCATTACTTTTTCATCTTGTGTACTTTAAATTGGATTCATTTGCTTACTTAGATTGAGTGTTACTTTAATCTATTGTGCATTGCATTGAGTTCATTTTATCTTTCATACTTGTAGATAGTTGTGTTTCTTTGGTTAGATTTGATTGATTTGTGCTCGATATTTTCTTGTAAAGTTTGTTTTCAATCCATTATATCATCTATCATCACATCTATACATCATATATCAATAAAGGCTAAGCTACATCATCATGAACATGAAAATTAAACATGTATGCTAAGCTAACTATTAGTGCGAAATCACAAAGCACCCCCAAATGAGTTATGGATCTGATTTTCTAAGGTAGGGTCATTTGTTGTGATTTTTCATAACATTGGATCATTCCCCAAGCTATGTGACTTGCAAATGGGAATGATCCTCCAGAGAATGTTGGTTCCTCTTCCTAATCCTAGCGCTAAACTACTTCTAAGGAAATAAATGTGACTATCTACTCCTAATCTAATAATTCCAAGTGACCAAGGAGAGAGAGAGAGAGAGAGAGAGAGAGAGAGAGCATGAAAATAAAGAAATCCTACACTACATAGGTGATAATACCAAGAAAAGGGAACTACGATCACAAACCCGGCTACCCGAAATGGAGAGAGGTGAGCAATGGAGAGGATGGACATATGCATCACGCACTCAAGGATAAAGTTCACATAGAACACCATTTCGAACCCCTTAAACATAGCTCCCAAAACCTGCAATGGACATCAAAGATATGCACAGTCTACCTACCCGCAATTGTGAGAGGTGATAAGAGACAACAAAATGAGCAAAGGATAGACAAAATGCATCATGAAATAGATTTTATTACTCCCGAGTTCACATAGTACATCATTAATGGGAAAGAGGTAAGAAAATTCCATTACAAATCCAAGGAGGAGCCTTAAACTCAACATTCGACCTAGAGAAGAAAGAGAGAGGGGGTAGAGAAGAAGAATGAAAAACAACTAATTAACCTCTCGAAATTATGCCTCTGTTAAAATATATAGAAGAATGTGAGAGAGAAGAAGGAAAGAATTGAATCCTACTCTAACCTCTCTGAGATACACATTGAATCCCATTTCGAAAGCTCAACCACTAAAAATCAATTGCTTTTATAAAATCTACCCCCAAATCCATCTTTACTACATGGTTCCTTTATCCCGTGCCTTCAAAGAAGAGGGAGCAGTGGGAAGCAGATTGAATCGATTCAAGTTTAAGATAGATGGATTTTGTATTGAAGGCCTAAAGACATTTCCTCCATTTTCCCTTACTAAACTCCTCAAAATTAAAGTCTCATACCTCCATGGCATAGGTGAGGCCGAGATCTTTCAAACGGCATAAAATTTGTAATATTTCGAGCTCTGAGTCGAAAGATATGCCCCTTCGAAGTTTGTATCGGGTTCATACGAATGGATGGGGAAAATAGTTTGAAAATGGGTCCCCCTTTTGGTTTGGGACATGTGGCAGCCGGATTAGAGCGAAAATTGGGCTCACGTGTCAGCAATTTATCTCTTTGCCCTTTTATACAAAACGCAACACTCAAAAACTCCTGCATTAAAATCCCAAAGACATTTCCTCCATTTTCTTCACCTAACCTCCTTAAAATTAAAGTTTCAGACCCCATGGCATGGGTGAGGCCGAGATCTTTCCAATGGCATCAGATTTGTAATATTTTGAGCCCTGAGTCGAAAGATATGCCCCTTCAAAGTTTGTATCGGGTCTGTATAGGAGGGCAGAAAACAACTTGAAAAATGGGTCCCTTTTGATGTGGGACACATGGCAACTAGATTGGAACAAAAATAGGGCCTATAGGTCCACAATTTATCTTTTTTCCCCTTTCTTCAGATTCCCGCTTTGGCTTTGACTCAAGCCCGGAATCGACTTTTCCTTGGGCGGAGTTGCGGGCCATTTTACAACTTTTACCCCTACGGTCCACTTTCCCGAGACATGCGGCGATCTAACATGTGTTTAGAAACCTTTTCTCTATTCACCCTTGAATAAGTGTCATACCGACACTTGGAATTCTCCACTTATATCTTTATACTTAGCCAATTTTGAAGCATTTTTTGTCCCTTTTGACTGTTTCTTTCTATGTGGGGTCATGGTCAATCCAATATTTGGCACGGGGGTGAAATATGGATAAAATTTTGGTAACTCACAAGGGTATCTCGCCTACTAGATGAAAATACCAATTGCCTTATTGCATCCATTGGGCATGGAATCTGCTTGATAAACATGAAATTGATTTGAACCTTTGAAAGTCTGATCCCTAAGCCACTACGAGCTTGACTGTATGCCTTTTCTATGTTTTTTTGACCCTGAGTCTGCACTCTCAATTTTCATAAGGAAATCTTGGAAATGGAATTTCTAAGAGTAGAAAATTATTTTAACTCTGGGACTTTCATCTGTCCCTAAAATGGATTGTTTTGAAATGACTTTAGTTTCTCTACATTTGTTTTCTTTTTTGGAATTTGCAACTGTTACAGGAAACTATGGATCTTTCTACCATAAATAGTGAAGATCCTAGCCTTGTGCACCTCTAGAGCAATGTGAACAAAACTTATATACAAATACCAAATCATACATGCCTCAAATGAGACATGTAGAGTGTGCATAAGCACTTCTTCTGCTAGAAACAAAGTCTACTCCTACTCCTACACTAACTAGAGAGAAATAATGCTAAACAAAGCCTACTACAGCAAGGAGAAGTAGCTTCCCTTTCTCAAGAGGGGCAGCCATGCAAGTGATTTGACACTAAATATAACTTCCTGTATGAGTGAAAAACTAACAATAAGTCGATCCTCCACCCAAATCATCAAGGTATCAGCATTAATGGAAAATACCTCCTCAAGATGACTTGCATTAGACTTCTGGAGGTGTTGATGATGACCCTTGGTACTTTGATTCTCATCATGATGCCCTGTAGTAGGCATGACTGGTTTTGGCTTCACCTTTGGCTCTAATGAAGCCAATTATCTGATTAAGCACGGTCTGATCCTTTGGATGTGCCCATTTCTCTGAAATTCAACTCCAAAAATGGATTCTTCTTATGGACCTTCTTGGGTGGATGGTATGAGAGATATGATGACATCCTCCTGACTTTTCTCTTCCTCCTCCTTTGAAGAACATGGAAGATCAAGATCTTCCAACCTTGGTTCCAGAGGGCCATTATGGAGTGTAGGATTTTGCACTTGAATATCCTCCTTCATGGCAATAGGTTCATGTGCGTGGAAGATGGATGGAGGAAAAAATGATGTGATTTCCATGGGTTCCCCTCCATCAAGGCAATCCTCCAAGTTAGACAGGTAATCTTCCTCCTTGTCTCTGTTGCATGTGCTCAACCTCCTTCATGGTGTCCTCCTGATCTACAATTGACTCACCATGGTTCCCTTCATCCTCAAACATGAAGTTTGAAAGCTCAAACTCTTCCTCAACATCAGAGCTTGAAGGGGATGAAGTGGGAGGAAGAACTGAAGGTTCTTCTGTGGCCTACTCTGCACTTGGAGCCTCTAAAACTATATGGTCCTCCTCCACAGCCAGAATGTACTCCTCTTCTTTTGGATTAGGAGTAGCTCCTTCCTCCTCGCTTTTTCTATACCTAGAGCTTCCATTACTTGCGGCTTGACCTCAGCCTCCTCCATAGGTTTAACCAATAAGGGAACCTTTGAAAACTTAAATTTAGTAGCCCAAATCCTCATATTTTCTATCATTTCTTCTCTTTTGGGTTCCTTTGTTTGATGTTCTCCTTGCTGGTTTTTGGATTCTCTTCCCAACATAGACTTGGGAAGGAAAGAGGAGTGGTGGGTGGGGTCTCCACTAGTTGTTTCCTTGTTTTTGGCAGAGGGGAAGGCATTTCTTTTGGCTCTTGTAGAGGGGAATTGGATTTGGAAGGGAAAAGGGCAAAGAAACTAAGGTGGGATGGAAGACTAGTAGATGGAGAACAGGAATTAACATTTGGGGCAGCAAATGTGAATCTTGACTCTTGCCCTCTGTCAAAATGATAAATATTGAGGGAGAGAAAATGAAAGGTAGGGAGCTAGTGATTGACTTACCCATTGACAAGGTTATCCCGCACTTTACTCATAAGCCCCAATGCCCTCATTCCTTTGTGTAAGTTGGTGCAACATTCCATTCATGAAGTCCCACTTCTCCGAGGGCTCTAGTGTCTTAGAAAAGGGCCTTCCCATGGACAAGGTGCCCTACAACCAATTCCGAAAGCCATCATTTGATCTGTTTCCCTAAATTGAACCATTCCAACCTCCATTTTTTGAATCTTCTCTAGTAGACCAGCATCCTCTGCATAACTATCGCCATCATATGCGTCCCCTTGTCCTTGGTAAGCTTCATAGTCAAACTAGTTTTGACACTGCTCATATGGGTAAGCATAATAATCCTATATTTTATTATAATGTTGATCCGGGAGAAGTTGGGAATACATTGGAGGTGGATTGTATTGCTGTTGTAAGTGTGAGTTCCATGAAGGGAATGAAGTCATGATTGCACAACTTCATGGAATGGGAGAAAATGAAAGAGATGGAAGAAGAAAATGGATGAAATGAGTGGAAATGGATGGAAAAGGTCTGCAACTCAGAGAATGGGTTTTTGACTAGATGGAGTTGCCAGATGTGCTTGAAAGTGCCTCCAAAGGCTGAAACCTTCACCAAGAGCACATCAAACCTGATGAAGTGAAGTGGTAAGGTGCTTCAAACTAGTCCCAGCATGCATGCCAAAACTATTAGTGTGAAATCATAACACCCCCAAATGAGTTATGGATCTACTTTTCTAAGGCAGGGTCATTTTGTGTGATTTGCATAACATTGGACCATTCCCCAAGCTGTGGGACTTGCAAATGGGAATGATCCTCTAGAGAAGGTTGGTTCCTCTTCCTAATCCTAGTGCTAAACTACTTCTAAGGAAATAAATGTTACTATCTAATCCTAATCTAACAATTTCAAGGGACCAAGGAGAGAGAGATCATAAAAATAAAGAAATCCTACACTACAGAGGTGATAAAGCACCGAGAAAAGGGAAGCTGTTAATCAAAACCTAGCTGCTCGAAATGGAGAGAGGTGAGAAATGGAGAGGATGGAAAGATGAATCATGGACCAAGGATAAAGTTCACATAGAACACCATTTTTAACCCCTTAAACATAGCTCCCAAAACCTGTAATGGACATCGATATATATGCATAGTATACCTGCAATGGTGACAGTGAGAAGAGACAACAAAATGAGCAAAGGATGGACAAAATGCATCATGAAATAGATTTTAATGCTCCAGAAGTTCACACAAGACACCATTAATGGGCAAGAGGCAAGAAAATGCCATTACAAAGCCAAGCGAGGAGGCTTAAACTCCACATTTGACCCTGGAGAAGAAAGAGAGAGGGGGGCAGGGAAGAAGAATGAACAACAACTAATTAACCTCTCGAAATGATGCCTCTGTTATAATATATAGAAGAATGGGAGAGAGAAGAAGGAAAGAATCAAATCCTACTCCAACCACTCTGAGATACGCATTGAATCCCATTTCGAAAGATCAACCACTAAAAATCAAATGCTTTTATAAAATTTACTCCCAAATCCGTCTTTACTGCATGGTTCCTTGATTTGGTGCCTTAAAAGAAGAGGGAACTATGGAAACAGATCAAATCTGATTTGGTTGTTAATACAGATGGATTCTGCGTATCAAGGCCTAAATACATTTCCTCCATTTTCCCTTACCTAACCTCCTCAAAATTAAAGTCTCATACCTCCATGGCATAGGTGAGGCCGAGATCTTTCCAATGGCATCAAATTTGTAATATTTTGAGCTCTGAGTCGAAAGATATGCCCCTTCGAAGTTTCAGATTGTGTCCGTATAAATAGATGGGGAAAACTATTTGAAAATGAGTCCCCTTTTGGTTTGGGACACGTGGCAGCGGATTAGAGAAAAATTCAAGATCACAAGTTAGCAATTTATCTCTTTGCCCTTTTACACAAAATGCAAAACTCAAAAACTCCCGCATTAAAATCTCAAGACGTTTCCTCAATTTTCTTCACCTAACATCCTAAAAGTTAAATTTTTAAACCCCATGGCATGGGTGAGGCTAAGATCTTTCTAAAAAAATCAAATTTGCAATATTTTGAGCCCCGAGTTGAAAGATATGCCCCTTCAAGGATCAGATCAGTCTATACACAGGAGGGTGGGAAAACAACTTGAAAAATGGGTCCCTTTTGATATGGGACACGTGGCAGCCTAGATTAGAACAAAAATCGGGCCTACAGTCTGTAATTTATCTTTTGCCCCTTTCTTCCAATTCCCGCTTTGGCTTTGACTCGGGCCCTGAATGCCGACTTTTCCTCAAGGGCGAGTCATGGGCCATTTTGTAACTTTTACCCCTACAGCTCACTTTCCCTTGAAACATGTGGTATTCCAAAGTGCTTGTTTAGAAATCTTTCTCTATTCTCCACTTAAATTAGTGCCATACCGACACTTGGCATTATCTTCTTATACCTTTATACTTAGCCAATTTTGAAGTCTTTTTGTCTACGTTTTGACTATGTTTCTTTCTATGCGGGGTCATGACCGATCCAATATTTGGCACGTGGGGTAAAATATG
Source organism: Taxus wallichiana var. yunnanensis (assembly GCA_018340775.1). Taxonomy (NCBI): domain Eukaryota; kingdom Viridiplantae; phylum Streptophyta; class Pinopsida; order Cupressales; family Taxaceae; genus Taxus; species Taxus wallichiana. The sequence continues at coordinate 912,732,214 of CM031239.1, read as the reverse complement.
GATAATAATTGGGTGACTCACAAGGGTATTTGGCTACTAGATGAAAACACCAATTGCCTTGTCGCATCCATTGGGCATGGAGTCTGCTTGATAAACATGAAACTGATCTGAACCTTTGAAGGTCTAATCTCTAGCCAGCGAGCCCTGTGAGCCCGATCGTATGCCTTTTCTATGTTTTGTTTGACCCTGAGTCTACACTCTCAATTTTCATAAGGAAATCTTGGAAATGGAATTTCTGAGAGTAGAAAATTATTTTAACTCTGGGACTTTCATCTATCCCTAAAATGGATTGTTTTGAAATGACTTTAGTTTCTCTGCATTTGTTTTCTTTCTTGAATTTCAGAATCACACAGTGAAAATCGTGGATCTTTATGCCATAAATAGTGAAGAGCCTGGCCTTGTGCACCTCTAGAGAAATGCGAACAAAACTTATATACAAATACCAAATCATACATGCCTCAAATGAGACATGCAGAGTGTGCATAAGCACTTCTTTTTTGCTGAAACAAAGTCTACTCCTACTCCTACACTAACCAAAGAGAAAGAATGTTAAACAAAGCCTGCTACAGGAAGGGAGAAGTAGCTTCCCTTTCTCAAGAGGGGCAGCCATGTAAATGATTTGACACTAAATATAGTTTCCTATATGAGTGAAAATTTGACAATAAGTCGATCCTCCACCCAAATCATTAAGGTATCAAGCATTAATGGAAAATAACTCCTCAAGATGACTTGCATCAGACTTTTGGAGTTGTTAATGATGACCCTTGGTACTTTGATGCTCATCCTCATGCCCTGGATTAGCATGCATGACTGGTTTTGGCTTCTCCTTTGGCTTTAATGAAGTTAAATATCTGATTGGGCATGGTCAAATGCTTTGGATGTGCCCATTTCTCTGAAATTCAAATCCAAAAATGGAGTCTTCTTGTGGACCTTCTTGGGTGGATGGTGTGAGAGAGATGATGACATCCTCCTTCCTTTTCTCTTCCTCCTTTGAAGAACATGGAAGATCAAGATCTTCCAACCTTGGTTCCAGAGGGCCATTATGGAGTGCAGGATTTTGCACTTGAATATCCTCCTTCATCACAGAGGTTCTTGTGCATGGAAGATGGATGGAGGAAAAAATGATGTGATCTCCATGGGTTCCCCTCCATCAAGACAATCCTCCAAGTCAGACAGGTAATCTTCCTCCTTGTTGTCATGTTGCATGTGCTCTACCTCCTTCATGGTGTCCTCCTGATCTAAAATTGACTCACCATGGTTCCCTTCATCCTCAAACATGAAGTTTGAAAGCTCAAACTCTTCCTCAACATTAGAGCTTGAAGGGGACGAAGTGGGAGGAAGAACTGAAGGTTCTTCTGTGGCCTACTCTGCACTTGAAACCTCTAAAACTATATGGTCCTCCTCCACAGCTGGAATGTACTCCTCTTCTTTTAGATTAGGAGTAGCTCTTTCCTCCCGCTTTTGCTATAGCTAGAGCTTCCATTACTTGTGGCTTGACCTCAGCCTCCTCCATAGGTTTAACCAACAAGGGAACCTTTGAAAACTCAATTTTAGCAACCCAAATCCTTAGATTTTCTATCATTTCTTCTCTGTTGGGTTCCTCTATTTGATGTTCTCCTTGGCTGGTTTTTAGATTCTCTTCCCAACATGGACTTGGGAAGGCAAGAGGAGTGGTGGGTGGGGTCTCCACTAGTTGTTTCCTTGTTTTTGGAGGAGGGGAAGGCATTTATTTTGGCTCTTGTAGAGGGGAATTGGATTTGGAAGGGAAAAGGGAAGAGAAAATGAGGTGGGATGGAAGACTAGTAGATGGAGAAGAGGAATTAACATTTGGGGCAAGAGATGGGAAGCTTGACTCTTGCCTCTATCAAAATGATAAAGATTGAGGGAGAGAAAATGAAAGGAAGGGAGATGGTGATTGACTTACCCATTGATAAGGATGTCTCACACTTTGCTCATAAGCCCTAATGTCCTCAATCCACTTTGTGTAAGTTGGGGCAGCATTCCAATCATGAAGTCCAACCTAAGGGTTGTAGTGTCTTGGAAAAGGGCCTTCCAATGGACAAGGTGCCCCGCAACCAATCCTAAAAGCCATCATTTGAGTTGTTGCCCCAAATTGAACCATACCAGCCTCCATTTTTTGAATCTTCTCCAGAGACCATCATCCTCTCTGCATAATTATCACCATAATATGTGTCCCCTTATCCTTGGTAAGCTTCATAGTCAAACTATCTTTTACACCGCTCATATGGGTAAGCATAATGATCCCGAATCGATTATAATGTTTATCTAGAGGAGTTGGGAAATACATTAGAGGTGGATTGTATTGTTGTTGTAAGTGTGAGTTCCATGAAGGGAATGAAGTAATGATTGCACAACTTCATGAAATGGGAGAAAATGAAAGAGATGGAAGAAGAAAATGGATGAAATGAGTGGAAATGGATGGAAAAGGTATGCAACTCATAGAATGGGTTTTCAACTAGATGGAGTCGCCAGATGTGCTAGAAAGTGCCTCCAAAGGCTGAAATATTCACCAAGAGCACATCGAACCTGATGAAGTGAAGTGATAAGGTGCTTGCAGACCAGTCCCACAAGGCATGCCAAAACTATTAATGTGAAATCACAGCACCCCAAAATGAGTTATGGATCTTCTTTTCTAAGGCAGGGTCATTTGGTGTGATTTGCATAACATTGGACCATTCCCCTAGTTGTGGGACTTGCAAATGGGAATGATCCTCCAGAGAAGGTTGGTTCCTCTTCCTAATCCTAGCACTAAACTACTTCTAAGGAAGGAAATGCGACTATCTACTCCTAATCTAACAATTCCAAGGGACCAAGGAGAGAGAGAGAGAGAGAGAGAGAGCATGAAAATAAATAAATCCTACACTAAAGAGGTGATAGCACTAAGAAAAGGGAACTGTTGATCACAAACCCAACTACCTAAAATGGAGAGAGGTGAGTAATGGAGAGGATGGACAGATGCATCACAGACCAAGGATAAATTTCACATAGAACACCATTTCAAACCCTTAAACATAGCTCCCAAAACTTGCAATGGACATCAAAGATATGCACAATATACCCTGTAATGGTGAGAGGCAAGAAGAGACAACAAAATGAGCAAAGGATGGACAAAATGCATCACAAAATAAATTTTATTGCTCTAGGAGTTCACACAGTACACCATTAACGGGAAAGAGGCAAGAAAATGCCATTACAAAGCCAAGGGAGGAGGCTTAAACTCCACATTTGACCCTTGAGAAGAAAGAGGGGGAAGGGAAGAAGAATGAAAAACAACTAATTAACCTCTCCAAATGATGCCTCTATTACAATATATAGAAAAATGGGAGAGAGAAGAAGGAAAGAATCGAATCCTGCTCCAACCACTATGAGATACGCATTGAATCCCATTTTGAAAGCTCAACCACTGAAAATCAAATACTTTCGATAAAATCTACCCCCAAATCCATCTTTACTGCATGGTTCCGCATGCATACCCCGCAATGGTGAGAGGCGAGAAGAGACAACAAAATGAGCAAAGGATGGACAAATGCATCACGAAATAGATTTTATTGCTCCAGAATTCACACAATACACCATTAACGTGAAAGAGGCAAGAAAATGCCATTACAAATCCAAGGGATGAGGCTTAATCTCCACATTTGTCCCTTGAGAAGAAAGAGAGGGGGAATGGAAGAAGAATGAAAAACAACTAATTAACCTCTCAAAATGATGCCTTTGTTACATATAATATATAGAAAATGGGAGAGAGAAGAAGGAAAGAATCGAATCCTCGCTCTAACCATTCCGAGATACGCATTGAATCCCATTTCGAAAGCTCAACCACTAAAAATCAAATACTTTCGATAAAATCTACCCCCAAATCCGTCTTTATTGCATGGTTCCTTGATTCGGCACCTTGAAAGAAGAGGCAACTACGAAAAAAATTGAATCGATCTAGTTGTTGAGATAGATGGATCTTGAATTTAAGGCCTGAAGACATTTCCTCTATTTTCCCTTACCTAACCTCCTTAAAATTAAAGTCTCATACCTCCATGGCACAGGTGAGGTCGAGATCTTTCCAACGACATCAGATTTGCAATATTTTGAGCCCTAAGTCGAAAGATATTCCCCTTTAAAGTTTGTATCAGGTCTGTACGAATGGATGGGGAAAACAGTTTGAAAATAGGTCCCCCTTTTATTTTGGTACATGTGGTAGCCGGATTAGAGAAAAAATTGGGCTCGTAGGTCAGTAATTTATCTCTTTGCCCTTTTGCGCAAAACACAAAACTCAAAAACTCCTGCATTAAAATCCCAAAGACATTTCATCCATTTTCTTCACCTAACCTCCTTGAAATTAAATTTTCAGACCCCATGGCATGGGTGAGGCCAAGATCTTGCCAATAGCATCAGATTTGCAATATTTTGAGCCCTGAGTCGAAAGATATGCCCCTTCGAAGTTTATATCAGGTCTATACATGAGGGTGGGAAAACAACTTGAAAAATGGGTCCCTTTTGATGTGGGACACGTGGCAACCAGTGGAACAAAAATTGGGCCTATAGGTCCACAATTTATCTTTTTCCCCTTTCTTGATTCCCACTTTGGCTTTGACTTGGGACCGATGCCGACTTTTTCCTGGGTAGAGTTGCAGCCATTTTGCAACTTTTACCCCTATGGTCCGCTTTCTCCTTAGACATGCAAGAGTCGGGGCGCTCATTTAGAAACCTTTTCTCTATTCACCCCTTGAATCAATGCCATACTAACACTTGGCATTCTCCACTTATACCTTTATACTTAGCCAATTTTGAAGCCTTTTCGTCTGCCTTTTGACTTTGTTTCTTTCTATGTGGGGTCATGGTCGATCCAATATTTGGCACAGGGGTGAAATATGGATAACACTAACATCATATGATATCACCAAGAGGGGCAAGAGGGACCACCTTCTTTCCCCCTCAAACATAGACTATAATAAAAACGTGGATTAAACATTTTATCTCATCAACAAAATTCATCATTACCATATATCATTATAAATAAAAATGTCCATGTAAAAACAAGATGTCTCGATATACATCTAATACAATGAGCCATAATGGGTGTTGTTAGTGTAGAATCACAACACCCCGAATGGCCTTGTTGTGAGTGGGGTATTCGGTGTGATTACACAACATGGGACCATCTCTCAAGTTGTGGGACTTGCAAAACTTGAGATGGACCTCCGGAGAAAGCCGGTTCTTGCTTCCTAATCTACCTGCCACAAGCTACTCCAGTGTAGGAAGAATCTAACTAATCCTAATCTAACCATTCTAAGGGGACATAGAGAGAGGGTGAAAGAGCCTACACTAAGCAATGATACACCAGAAAAGGAAGTGTGAGATACTCTGTTGAGGGAGGATGAAACAGAGGAAAAAGGAAGATGGGAAGGTCAGACATAAGTGACACAAACCCATCCAAATCCATGATCAAAACTCCATGAAACACAACACCCTACACCTGTAAATGTGAAATACATGCACATAAAACAAATTTGAAAGGGAGAGGCATGGGGAGACAACAAAATAATGCAAAGGGTTGAAGAAACACCACAAAACACAATTTTATTGCTCTAAAAGGTGCACAGACCATTACATCCTTGCTCGAGAGGCACAAATCCGCTTGCCAAGTGTAGGAGAAGGCTTGCAACTCAAAATGGAGTTGGGAAACAAATTTGATAGAGTTTCCCTACACCTAGAATGTCTCTCCCCTTCTCAAATGAGAATTGTTACAATATATAGAAGTTTAGAATGATGAAAAACATATAGAAATGAGGAAAACGGACCTTGTTTTGAGAATTCAACCACCCACCATTAATGCCCGGTAAATCTACCTCTCCATGTATACTTTGGCATGTTGGAGAAGGAAGAATAGCGAATCAAATCAAATCTAGGTTGTTGAAACAATCAGATCCCATATTGATGGCTTGAAAGATGTTTTCCCATTTTTCACCCACTAACACCTGCTAAAAATGATATTTTATGCTTCCATGGCATAGAGGAGGTCAAGATCTTTCCAACGGTGCCAAATTTGTTGAATTTCGAGCACTGGATCGAAAGATATGTCCATTTGAATATTTGGGTTGGTGAAAACTAGTTAGCAAAACGGGTCCACGGGCTTGAAACTCACTTTGTGCCTTTTGGCACCAAAATACAAAATGCAAAAATATCCCCACATCCCCGCAATTCACTTTTGGCAAAAATCATCTTTGGGCCCCGCCTGCCCACATGCACCGAGACTTGACACATGGCTCCCTAGGCATCGGCAGAGGTGCGGCTCATTTTTTCACTTTACGCCTCCTCGCAACCAAAAGTTCAAATTTCCTCCGATGACCCACCTTCTTGCTTTGACTTTTCAACATGGACACATGTCCCTTTGTATTTTTGGACTAAGTCCTTCTACTTAGCGGGGCCACATATCTGACTTGGGACACATGGAGGCTTGGCGCTTGTCTAAGGACCCACTTTTGGATTTATCTTTGAAGTTGCTTAAAATATCTGAAAAATTGGATTGAAGCACTTAAACAAGGAAAAATGGGTGTGGTTAACCAAAAATAAGCATGAGCTTATTTTGGATAACATGTGTCTTTACAAAAAAATGTGCCTTCATCACAAGGCATAATAAAAAACAATACATAGTACATATATACAAAAAAATTCTTCATATTAAGGGGTACATCAAAAGAGATACATAGGTCATCCACTACAATACAAAAAAGTCACCCATGGCTCTCACCCATGCCGGGACTACCTAGCCTAGTGTCCTAAGGTTGACGATTCGTTGGGATGGTAATGCAGTGGAGTTATACTGGTGCATTGATTCCTATTGTACTTATGATTGCTCCATTGATCCGGAAGATTGTGAGGTCCTCTCGTGATTTGGATCTGGACCTACTAATTGCTAATTGGCTAAATAGAGTGGCCCTTTGTCCCTCAAGGATGGCCTCATGGTATAAATCTCTATAATATGATTCCTCACTACTAGTTGTCATCAAGTCTTCTAGTATATCTTACATCCCAACCTGTTTCTAGAGGCCTGCTGAGAGCATCACACTCCCAAAGCACTCTAGCTATGTTTGCATGAGTTTGTACCCATTCTACAATCCACTGAATCCTCTCTATGACTACGTGCTCTCGCTCTAAAGTGGCCAAGTCTCTCTCTAAAGTGGCCTAATCTCTCTCCATATGTAGCTGATCTTGCTCTGTAGTGGCTTGGTCTTTATTTGAAGTGGCCTAGTCTCTCTCTCAAGTGGCTTGATCTCTCTCCATCCATAGCTAATCTCACTCGCAATGGCTTGATATCTCTATGTTTTTCATCGATCCCTCTCCAAAATGACCTGGGCCTCTCTCAACCGTGACATGTAGTCATATGCAACCACCGATGCAACTACTTCCGTAAGGCAACTAACTCCCCTATCTCCTAGCCCCATCCTCATCCTATTAGGTTATGTAGTATGGCACCCCATATTTCTCCTCTATCTCCTCCATATGAATCATCTCCATCTCCCCTATCTCATCCACCTCTTGGTGGACTATGTGGTGGGTTCATATTAGGTGGTGACAAGGGAACCTATAGTGGAACTTGTGATACATGTACATGTCCCTATCCTATGGCTAATGTACATGTCCCTATCCCTACAACATATGTACATCTTGTCCCCGTAATGCAGTCTCACCTCCGGTTAGCCTAATATCACTCTATTTATGAGATCTTAACCATGTAGACCTTATGCCTATCATGCGGCTATCCCTACGTCTATCACAACCTATGGAATGGTAAGGTGTAATGGAAATACTATATCATATCATGTTGCATACTTGGATGTCTCTGTCGAGATTTGCTACCTAAGGCAATAGAACCCATGGCTATGGTACCATCTCAAGCAAGTTGTCAAGGGCTCGTTGTGGCCTAACCCATAGACCCATAACAAAATTCTCATACACCCTACAAGTGTACCACATCTCAAAGACTGGGATGCCTTGAACATGGCCGGGCTACCTCTAAACCCAGTCTACTTTGTAATAATCTCCGATGAAACCCCAACTCCCAATAATGAAGTGGTCTACCTCGAAACACAAAGCTAGCAGCCATCATCTCATCACCTCGTATAATATGTAAGGTTGCCATGTGACTATACATAACCGCAAATCATCCGAGGCACGTCTCTAATACAGAGGTATCTCCCTGTGTGTGAGAGTATTTCATCACTCACCGGCTCCCATCCATAAATAGAGGGCCCACCTCGCATCTCTATCTCACAGCAGACTCCATGCGGGTGACCTATAGCTATATGGTCCCATGCCCATATTTGTAATAAAGTCCCAGATGTGAGGTTCTTCTGACCTCGGTATACTATCAAGTGAAGATCCCAATATAAGTCAACTAATATACACTGTCCCCAAAGTAAAGTTACTCATTATCCATAAGTCTCGTATATAACTCGGTCGCCTAGTGGAAAGTGTGCACCCATCTTGTCAAGTAGTAGGATACTACGACAAGATCCATCAAATAAATAGGTATCTCGTGCATACTTTCGATCATCAAACATAGAATAAAGATCCACTGACATACCCGCTCATGGAATGTCTCAAACAGAGAAACATGTCATAAAGGTAGGAGCAAATTTGACCTCGATTTTCATCATAATCTATCAAATCATTGTGGATAGGTACTCAAAGAATCCACCAAACATCCTCTAAAGTAACAATCATCTCACCCATGGGTAATCTGAAACATTCCAACTCGATCCACCATCTCTCTCGCTAAGGCGGAAGGGCATCATCTAGTAAGATCTCGGGGCATGTGTGTAACATAGTCCAAGCCAATAGCTTGCGAGAATGGAAATCGAACCACATTTCTCTCTTCATCTAAAGGTCACCTCAAATGCTCTAAGACTCCCGAACTTCTCCCATGTATCCATCTTGCGCAATTTAACCTATAAAATTGCATAAGCACTTCATTAAAATCATTTCTTCTAAAAACATCTTCCTAAGTTTTCACTAAGGTTCAAAATTCAAAAAAATCTTCTAAAGCTAGGGTCAAAGGTTTGCGTTTGCACGCCCCCTTTGCACTCACATGCCTCCTTTTGCGCTCATGTGCCCCCTTTTGTGCTCACACACCCCCTTTTGCACTCACATGCCTCCTTTTATGCTCATGCACCTCCTTTTACACTCACGCGCCTCCTTTCACACCCACGTGCCTCCTTTCACACCCATGCACCTCTATCACACATGCACACCCCTATTGTGTCCATGCGTCGATTTTGCGTACACGTGCCTATTTTTGTACATGTGCCTATTTTTACACATGCTTGGTTTTGTGCATGTGCAAACCCTTGTGTATGCCCACCCAAGGGCTTGTGTATGCATAATCCCGAATTTTTATTCTACCTCTAAAGTGCAATAAATAACCTTAAAAGACAAAATTTTAGACCTACATACTAGTGTAAGGTCGTGGGTAGGCCTCACAAACTCTCAAATTCTCGTATGCACGATGGGCACGTCTCTAAATCCACACCATAACTCTCAACATCGTAGCTCTCTCTCTAAAAATTTCAACAAAGGAGGAGTGCAAATGAATTGGCCGCGATGATTCCCCCACCCAAGCTAGGTATTTATAGCTTTTCTCCCCCCGTGATGGTTATTTTTAATAAATAATCATTTTTAGTACATTTTTGCTACGATGGGGCATATTTTTGCTTCTCGATGACCCTTTTTGCTACTTGGGGCATATTTTTGCCTTACGATGATTTTTGACGATGTTATATGACTTTGTTAATTTTTCCTATGTCATTTTCTTCTATAAAAAATTTAAAACCAACAAATTTAATTTTTTTAAAAAATCCAAAAAAATTGTAAAATCAAAAAAATTGTAAAAATTTAATTTTTTCAAAAATTGGTAAAAGACATGCACGCAGTTGAATCCTGTATCAAATGAATTGTCCTCGAACATCAAAATTTGTCCTACAAAACATATTTCTTATGTTCTTGCTTGTTCTTGTCTCAAATGACTCGTGGATCATTTTGATCTACCTCCATTAACAAAGTTGGCTTGCTTACTATGTCGGTACTCTCATGCAACAATGAGTTTCCAAAGACTATGTCATAGTGCATGAATGATTTTCATGGGACTACTTGTGTCCTTTTTTATTCCCCTCACATGTATCCTTTCTTAGGGCACCATTTTTAACCTTTGTCGTTATAACACGAACATTCACGAACCGAAGCTTGATAACAAAAACATCGGTGGCATTGTCTTGAATGTTGTTTGTTTGAGTAAATGTGATTGTACTTGTTTCTCTGTTAGGTTATTTGGTTTAATTTCTCGTATTGCATTGCATTATGTATGTTGCATGGAGTTACACATTTTTAGCAATGAACAAATGTTAGTAATATAACTTTTCATGTTATTTTACACTTTTGTTTATTTTAATAAGGGCCAATGATTTAGGTCATAGGGGAAACATGATGAAACAAAGTTGCTTATTGAAAGATTGGATGCAAAATTTATTCCTATATTCTTCACTATCATGTCTTATCACTATTAATTTTTCTTCCAAAACACCTGGGGCAATAAAAATCCTTTTTATCCCTATCCTATTTCTTCTATCTCTGTTTCGATCATATTTTCAATCGTCAATTGACTTATTCTATCACCCCATCGACACTCAAGGGGGCATCCTTCATTATACTAATTTTTCTTCAAAAATTTACTTGTTTATGCTTGTCTACTATGTTTGAAGTGACGTCACTTACTTCACCTCAAACAGGGGCAAATGTAGACACCTAAAATCTGCTTTCGCAATCTTATTGCTAAAAGCACACTAATTACTCTCATTCTTACCATTTCTATTATAATTAGTGATTTCCACTAATTAACTAACATTTCTCTCTATCTTGGTTAATTAACGATGCTTTGTTGATTAACTAACCTCTATCACATTCTGGATGCCAATTGACGACACATCGTTAGTTATTATCCTCTTTCAAACAAACAATTAGCGATTATTAGCTAATTAAGCCTATTTACCCTTGTTTTGATCAATAAACCCTATTATTGGCTCAAACCCCTCTTCTAACCATTCAAAATCACCCCTTTTCCCTCCAAGACATCTCAAAAGGCTTCAAAAGCTTATCATAGCCTCTTAATTGACCCTAAGTGGTTAATTAAGGCTCCTCACATGTTAATCACTTGTTAATTCACTAATCATGATTAACAAACCTTAATCTACTTTATCCTTTTTAGTCCCACATGCACCAAGATGCAAGTTTTCCTCAAATATAAAACTATAAAAAGGACTAAGCACCTACCTTCATACTTTACACCATACTTTGATTAGTATATCATATAACAAATATGATTAAGAGCCTTACTTCCTTCTTGGATTAGCTTTCTCAATCTTTGCATCCAATCTTCATGTTGGTTAGTAGAGGGATATCTAATATGGCCTTGTAGCCATTGTTAGAGATATCCTCTCACCATTTGTGGAGTAGTAACAAACATAATTTGATTGCCTTAGATCTAATTAGGTCTATGTTAATTAGCAATCATATCACATGGTAAGGATGCTTCAAGATTAAATGTTTAATTTCCATTTATGCATGCTTTTATAATTTGATCATGATGTTTTATTCCTAAGCTTGAGCTTGGCTCTAGGCTATTATAGTGTTAGCCTTTACTAGTTAGTTATATTGTGAAAATTTAGGGTGTTATCATAGTGAACCTAGGAAAGAGATGCATGTGTAGATGCCAATGTGTGTGGTGTACCTACATGGTTAGTATTGTGTGTTTGATGTACCTGATGTGTGTGTGTGTTGTTGACTGCTTGCTTCCCATACATATGGACCTACAAAAGAGAATATGATCAAGTAGTGAAATACGCATGTACATGTGTAATATGTAAAAATGCATGTATATATGTAAAAAGCATGTAAAGAAAGTACAAAAATGAAAAAGGAATATGTGCACCTGGTACATGATGATAAAAAGTGTGTAGAAAGGATCACGTTGATGTCTTGCAAGTTTTTCAGGAAATCTCATGCCACTAGATGAATAAGTGTAGGGAGGAAAGTATGATTTATCTCATAACCTATAACTCGCTTCACGAGAGTGAAGAGGTCTCTATATTGTCTAGTTTTTTGGGTGATTCGATGCCACTGGCTGAAGTAGTGTAGAGAGGAAGGTTTGGTTTATCCTCTAACCTGTAACTGCTCCCCAAAATGTTAAGGACAATCTACCCCTGTAAATTCATTGTGTATAGAGTTCGTAGACTGATCTGAACCCACTTGTTGTGTAACCCACTGTGTCATGGACAAAATGAAAACTAAACTATATTGGTACTATGTGTAAACCCAAATGATGACCCCCTCTTTGGGGTGCATGCAATGTGGCAGATAGGAGAATGTGGCCCAAAAGATGACCGGTCGTGGATACTAAAAGCATGCCCTGTAGGTGGGAAGGGAATGTGCTTGGTAGAAACCAAGGAACACACAAACAAGTGGCTAGGAAAAAAGTTTTAGTACAAACAAGCATGCATGTAGAAAACAAGGGTAAGCTACACAGACAATGTGTAAGCAAATAATGTAAACACCCAAAAATACAATGTAGGCCACACAAAGTGGGTGGCAAACATGGGACATCACTCACGATGTCGCAAGACACTCAAGTCTGTAGTGGGCGTAAACTAGCAAGTGTGCACACAAGACAAAGGGCAAAGCCCACAAATAATAACAAGTAATAATAGACAATATAACAAAAAAGTATGGAAACAAATATCCTTGCATGACAAATGTTGCACATGAAGCACTTGTTATCATGTTAGAAAGATAAAACGTATGTCAAAGCATGTATAAACTAATAAAGTAGTGTGCTATGAACAAAAATGAAACAATATCACCTGTAGTGTATGAATGTGGATGCCCCCAGGAACCACTATGGGACTGGTAGTCAAACATCCATGCTACATGTAGTATCCCTATATAGTCTACAATCACAACTAGAAAGCAAGTGAACACGCATGTGTGTATGATAATGATAATGACATACAAGATATCTATCTAACATGTGTAATAAAGCGTACATGTAAAAGCAAGTGCAAGCAAGAGTAAATGTAACCATAAAATGTAGTATGTTGTGGATGGATGGAATGGAATGCAGAGTGAATGATGGGAGTCGTGTACCCCCGAGTGAATGGAATTGTATGCAATGAGGTTCATTTAGTATTCCCCTTCACAGTCAAGAATGAACCATAAATGAGAGTGCGTCATCGGGAAATGGTTGAACTATGTGTTGTGTGTAGCACGTTGTGATGAGTGTGTAGTGATGATATGCGACCTAAAGATGAATTGTGTGTGACTTTGTATCCTAATCGTATATCATGACAAGATGAATATAAAGGATCGTTGATTAGCCTAAAGCTTATACCACTAAATGATGCAAGTGAGAGTGATGATGTTAGAAGAAGTGACCTTGTAGCCTAAAATGTATATCACTTAATCTAGGAATGTCACATGAGAAAAGATTGAATGATGAATGTATAAGGGTGATGAGGTCCATTTGTGATGTATACCCTCAACAGCCCATTATGGACCCTGAGACTAGAGTGCATCATCGGGTAGTGAGCGCATCACGTAGAAGATAATGTGTAAAATGTGTACTATGCATAGTAAGGTGTATGGTATGTAATGAAAAATGCATATATGACCTAAGATGTGTAGATGCATAGTAGATGTAAGACGCAAGATGTAATATGTAAGGTGTAGGATGTAAAATGTAAAATGACATGTATGATGTATGAAAATGGGCAATATATAGTGGTTATAGTGTACTATGTGACGCATGAGTAGAATGTGTATGATGTATGTAGGACAAGATGTATGATGTAAAGTGTAGAATGTATGAAGACATGCAATATCTATAGTGTAGTGTGTGGGGTTCATGTGTATATGATTCCCTCTACAGTCAAGTGTGAACTGAAGCACAAGAGTGTGTGATCGGGTAATGACGATGCTAGAGCGTATTAAGACATGTATGTGATAGACCAAATGTGGAGTGATGAGAAAATAAGACGCTTGTTGATGTTAGGGGGAATAAGCGTGATGCCCCCAAGTGTGTTAATGATGGAGATTTATGCAATGACGTGAGAGGTACCATGCCATTATGGGAGAGAATTTTTTATGTCGTGATAAGAGTGAGGGCCAACACAATGGTAGGTCGAAGCAATAGTAGGACCATGCGATGGTGGCAGAATTTGAAATGTGTCTTGGCCATCAGTAGGAGTATTTTCTTTGACAAAAGTGATTGGTTGGATCTTATGTGGGATTAATGATGCTACAGAAGACTTGATAGAGAAGAAGGTGGATTGATTTTGAGAGGTGGTTACGTAATTTGACTTGGTAATGTTGTGGATGACTTGAGAGGAGGAGGTGTTGAACTGATTTTTAAAGGAGGTTTCTTAGGTTGACTTGATAGTGTCATAGATGCCTTGAGAGGAGGGGGAGTGAGACTAATTTTGAGAGGTGGTTGCTTGACTTGAGTAGATTGCATAGGTGGCGCTTGAGTGATGGAAGAAGAAACATTAGAAGTGATGACTGGATGCTCATTAGACATAAACGAATCAGATTTAGGAACCCATTGAGATGTAACAAGTGGAGAGGACCATGTAATAGAACATTATGCAATGAATGAGATAAAACCTTGATGCTCAAGATGTTTGATTCTTCATTATAAAGCATAAAAATCATTGTCATTATGTCCATTGATTTGATGATAATTACAATATGGAAGACCTTGATATTTTGCAAGCCGATAAGGAGGATAACAATGAGTAGATGGAAAGCTAATTAATTGATGAGTTATGAGTTTTGAAAGAATGTCTTGTTGCTTAGAATTGATTTCAAACTTGAGAGGCGTGGGGAGTGGCAAGATTTGAGGTTCACTAATATGAGCACATGTAGAAGACATAAAATGAAGATGAGATGTAAAAGGAGAACAAACATGATCCTGAGAAGCATCCTTAAGATGTTGGATTTCATATTTTAGAGATGTAATCGTGGATTCCATAGTCTGAAATTTATCTTGAAATAAAGAATGAAGAGCTTGAATGGATTGGAAAATAGATTGATTGGAATTTGATCCAAGAGAGTCATTATAAAGATGATCAAAAATAACATTGACTTGAGCAGGCAACATGTTGATAGGCAGATACATAGTCTCTAGGGTTTTTGGAGAGTGTCTTTACAAGATGGGTGCATTTGAATCAATTGAAGAAAAGAGACTGGACATACCTTAGGAGCCATGATGGAATAAAAATAAATATCTAAGAGTATTCAAATGCAAAGTTCACCAAAATGATTAACTAAAATCAAATATTTCTAGTGTAATCTAATGTTATAGGAGCAATAAAATAATTGAATAAATGAAGTAATAAAATACTGAAATAGTACCCAAGTAATCTAAGCAATGAAATGTAAAACCCTAATGTGCAAAGAGGGTTAAGAAGGCCTTAGCTAATTCGATGATGTCGCAGGATTGTGTCGCAGTGGAGACCAGATGAACAGGAGGAGGAAACCTTCACACAAGAGCCTAAAAAGTATAGATTTAGACCTGTCTCGACTAGATTGGGGTGCTTAGAGAAGGATATTGGTGCCCGTGGGTGCCATGGTCTATGGAAATGACCGAAACCCCGCTTTAAGGTGTCGCAAGGTGTGCGCATGTGTTCTCTTCTGTCGCATGAATTTTTGTATGATCACCAATGTCGTTATAGACCCGAAATGAAGAATAACCTACAAAAATTAGACAAAGCATCAAAACCCTAATAAAAGAAATATGAATATGAAGGGTTTGGACTTTCCTCAACTGCCAAATTGATGGACTTATCACTAGGTGTTGAACTACATCTCAAGTTCTAGGTGTGTGTGTGTGTGTGCACGCATAATTTTCCCTCGGTGTTCTTGTGTCGGTCGACTTTGTGAAGTAGTAGAGTAAATAACTAGATGTAGAATGTAGTAAATGTGTGCATGGAAATAATAGACTCCCCTTCTATAATGTGTGATGCAGATGAACCATCCATGTGTGCTTTGTGATGGAGCTAGATGGATGCAAATGTAGTTATAGATGCCTTTTTATCGATGCAACCTTAGGTGGTGATAGTAAGTGCTTAGTTCTTGGTCCCTCATTATGGTCACATAACTTTCTATTTGTATGGTTTTCTCACTTTAATTTTTTAATCAACCCCGAAAATGATGACCCCCAAAAATATAAGAAGCTCAAATGGCTAGAAAGTGCCCAAAAAGTGAGAGTAAAGTGTAAAGAGGACAGGGGCACCTAGAGGGGACGAGGGCGCTAACATCCTAGCAAGGCGCTCCTGGTCTAGAAAATTTGAAACTAAAGTATGAAAAGATAGACTCAACAAGTACATGTGCAAGATCAAAAGTAACAACATAATGAAATGTAAAATGGCCAAAGACATGGGTTGGTTATTACTCTTTTCGATTGAGAACCATATGAATAGTAGTATGAGACTCGAGACTAATTAATGACCCATGATGCATGATTTTGTGTCTACATACTCAACTACAAAGGGTCTCAATATAAAATGAGCCCCGTCATCACATTCATTCAATCACTCTTTATGTTCTATGCTTTGACGATCATATCTTTCTAGCGCACTATTCAAATCATTTCCGATGACGCACTCTTGTTCTATGGTTCATTATTGACTATTGAGGGGAAATTTATAAATGAACATCATCACATGCATACTCATTTACACTCACTTGGGGCACACTTCTCCCATCACACTCACTTTGCATTCCATTCCATTCACACACACATCATGTTGCATATCTTAGTTGCATATTGTTCTTGCTTACTTATACTCACGTGTACATTTACTTATTATGTTATCCCGATACATCGTATGTCATTATATTTTCTATATACACATGTGCATTCACTTGCATTCTAGTTGTGATCGCAAAATTTACACAGATCGCTACATGTTGCATGGATGCTTGGCAAGCATACTCTATTACCATTCCCGTAGCAGCTTCCTGGGGCATCCACTTTCATGCATACTACATGTGCTATTGTTTTAATTTATACTACTTCTTATTCATACTAGCACACTACTATATTGGATCATACATGCTTTGACATACTTTCTATCTTTCTAACATGCTAATGGGTGCTTCATGTGCAACATTTATTTACAAGAACTCTTTCTTTACCATGGTTGTGTATTACTATTTGCTTACTACTATTTTTCATGTATGCCATTGTTTGTGGGCTTCGACCTATGTCTAGATTGTTCTCTAATTACTTGTATGATTTTAGCTATGTTGGATTTGATTTTCTTACGGTATTGTGAGCGATTCCCCATGTTTGAAACCCACTTTCTGCGGTCTAATTTTTATGCATTATTGTTTCTTTACTTTTTCTTCTTGCGCTTTTAGCTTACATCTTGTCTTCTACTTGCATGCTTATTTTGATTTCACTAACACTTGTTTCGAACCACTTTATTTGTGTGTACCTTGGTGTCTACTAATCACACTCCCTTGCAGGAATTAGTTTCAACACAACATCCGGTACTCTTTTGGGCATATACTCCTTGCGACGTCACATGCACCCAAAATGAGGGGGCATCATTGGGTGAATCACTCATCCCATACAAAAATTTACAATCATAATTCAACACATTTCAAGTACTCAATACAACACAATCTTTAGTCTCAAACAGGGTTCAAAATCTCGACTTGGGTCCTCAAGACAACACGAGAAAATAGCGCCCAACACTGGACACTAGTGCATAGGCACCACCGACCCTTCCTAGACTCTTGTGATCGGGGAAAATTACATAGTTTTTCTTGGTTTGGAATAGTTCACAACATTTTACACAATGACTTTTACAGGACACATAATCCTTCAACCACTCGACATACATGCATTACACCTTATTTTCTACTTTTGTGTTGGATTAGAATTGATCGAAATGGATCAAATTTTCACACACCATTTGCAATGGTTTTTTCTCTTCGGGAAGCAATCAAAGGTTGGAGAATAACACTAGACCTTTCTCCCTACACTTCTTTCCGTACTTAGCGCAATTGGCGTGAGATTGCCCAAAAAACTCGTACTTAGTGCAACTATCGTGATATCACCCAAAAAACTCGTTCTTCTACAATGTCTTTAGGATCCTTTCTATCTTTTTTAATCATCATGGATCAGGTGCACATGTTCCTTTTCACATTTTTACTTATTTTCTTACATACTTCTTACGCGTTTTGATCAAATTTTTCATATACACGTAACTATTTGTTCGTTCTTCTATTTTACAGTTCATCTTTATGGGAAGTGATAGTCACATCAATCACACATCAAGCTACATAAACAATAGGCACAACACAACATTTACACATACGCTCCGACCCTAGGGTCATCATCATCATTTTCACTTCCTCTTCTCGGCTTCCACGCTTCACTATTGTTTTCACTCCCGGCTTTTCCTTGTGTATCAAGACGCTTTTCGCCATTGATCTATATCGTTACTGTGTATACATCTCTTACGTAATTTATATTATCGATAATTCACTCAACAATAAAAAGTGGGGGAAATGTAGACACTAAGTCACACACTTTGGGTATTTATCAAGTCCTAATCACAAACTACTATTCATATGATTCCTAAGCAAGAAAAATTACTAATTGACCACTGTCTTTAGCCTCTTTACTTTCTTTCTATTTTCCTTCTTGGTCCCACACACCTTCTTTCCCAATCTTTATTTTCATACTTGACATTTTTGACTTTGACACCAATGCCTAACCAGGATGCCACCGCCTGTGCACCCTTGACCTCTTTGTACTTTGCTTTCATATTTTTGGTCTCTTATAGCCATTTTGGCATCTTATTTCTTACTAGTTAGTATTTTAGTGGTTAATTACGAAATTCAACCAAGGGAATCATATAAACACAAATCTATGTGATCATAATAAAGGACCAAGCACTAAACATCTACTATCTCCACCTAAGGTTACATCCAAAGACACTTACAAGAGCATTCAAGCATCCATCTAGCATTCCACACAAAGACAAGGGGACTACATTATTCCGCATACACTTCAAAGGAGGGGAAGTTCGTATTTCCATGCACACATCTATTTACATCTCTTACATCTAGCTAGTTGCTCATTATCAAGTGCAGCTCACATAAGAGCAACCTACGACACGATTCCTTCACACATATATATAACTACATGGGGTCAGCGATGTGGTGCAATGTTTGGTCGTAAGTTCACTTTGTGGACATCCGAGGACAGTTTGACTTCCCATTTTGCATCTTTTTTTGGATTGGATGTAGTTTGGGTTTTTGTATGTGCTTCCTTCTTATTGCGGGTTTGGTGAATAGTAGTGAAGTTCGGTGACATATAAGCGATCAAAGGTGACAAGAAGTGAATATTTTACAACCCCGTGAAAAAAAAAAATGGACCTTCGAGCAATCACAGCACCTGAAAAGGTCCTTGGGGCCTTAGGCTCTCCCGACCCTCCATAAGCACCTTGGTCTTGACATTTTTTATATCTCTAACATTTTCTAGGCCTTCTTGCAACACATTACCACTCTATTCCAACAAATTTCCATCTCTTCACACCTTCACTTCAACATGAATCAACTAAGTCCTTTTATCTCCTCATTTGTAACTAGGGTTTCTAATTTAAATTGCTTATTTGCTTGGGTTAGATTTGTACATAATTTTTCATATCATAACATTACTACATATTTATATTTAGCACTTATTTATTCAATATTTGCTTAATCAGCTACCTCTGTGACCTCCTCATCCTCATCTATTTATTTCGTGATCATATCCACCACACCCTTCATTAGCATTGTTTATGGAATCCTGTCAAAGTCACAAAGTGATCGACTTCATGAAATTGGTCAATAATGTGACACTTTGATGTGTCATGAGTGTGTACATCACATATTTTGTAGTATGATGTTACCTTTTCTTGTTTGGCCCTCGTGGAGTAGAGGAAAATTTCGAGCGTCGTAGATGCCTTCACAAATATCACATGTTACAAGCATGGCCTTCAAACTTCTAAGTGGACATGCATTTTTGATGGGGTCCTCCACTTCACAATCTATACACCGATGTCACTAAGTGTTTCAAGTGTGTTGTTTTTTGTTAATTTCTTAAGTTGGTTCGCCATAGATGTGACTTGTGCCTCCATGAATAGACTTATGCTAAAGATCAAAACTTCTCACCGCTTCCACTTACAAGGATACTTCTAAAGCTTTTGAGGATTGGTGAAATTCTTAAGTGACAACACGTGCCTCTAGGGTAATAAGAGCCCCCTAAAAATCATGCACATGTTGTATAAGATGTATCTCCTAAGAGAGATTTAGAGATTAGTGTTTTAAATAACACATCATATGCACGTACAATTTCAATAAATGTCTACTTGATTTCCTTAAGCTTTGAAATAATATGTTACTCAAACTCAGAATACCGAATTCGCTTAAAAATGTTGTTTTAAGTTGATCGTAATCTATTATTGCTTATGATGGGTAGTGTTTCCTATACCAAGCATGAGTGCGACCAAACAACGTAATCACAAGCTGATTTTCCTTCGTTATGAGGAAGTTATACCTTTTACTTGCCATATAAATTCAAATTTGAGCACATGTTCTCGCAACATTCTTGACACCATGGTACTCTGGTAAGTGTTATCACCAAATTACAACACCCCGAATGGCCTGAATGTGGATGGGGCATCCAGTGTAATTTTTGTAACATCGGATCATATCTCAATATGTGGGACTTGCGGGGCTTGAGATGACCCTCCAAAGAAGGTTGGTTCCTACTCCTAAACTACCTACCACAAGCTACTCTTAATGTAGGAAAGAAAACTAATCCTAATCTAACCTTCTAAGGGACTAGGAGAGAGAGTGCATGAAAAGTAAACCTACACTAAAAGCGGTGATACACCAGAAAAGGAGGTTGTTAGCCAAGAATCCAACTGCCTAAAATGGAGAGAGGTGAGCAATGGAGAGGGTGGACAAAATGCACCACATGCCAAAGATAAATTCACACAGAACACCATTTCATACCCATTAAACATAGCTCCCAAAACTTGCAATAAACATCAGAATATGCACAATATACCCTACAATGAAGAGAGGAAAGTAGAGACAACAAAATATGTGAAGGATGGACAAAATGCATCACAAAAACATAGTTTATTTCTCCATGAGTTTACATAGTACAACATCAGTGGGCAAGAGGCAAGAAAATGCCATTACAAAGCTTGGGAAGGATGCCTAAGCTCCACATTCAACCCTAGTAGAGAAGAAGAGAGAGGAGGCTAGAAATGAGTAATGACTATCTCTCTACAAATGAGCCCAAGATTACAATTTTATAGAATGAGAGGAAAGGATAAAATGGAATCCCAAAATTGCTTTTTCAACCACTTTCCAATTGTCTCCTTGAGTTGGGTTCATTTTCTACGAAATTCACCATTAAATATTTATCAATTTCTAAATTTATTGGTTTTTGTGCACCGGGATTGGAACCACGATTCCAATGAGACCAATTTTGTGAAAATCCGTAAGGGATGTAAAAGTTATGGCTTCTCGAGTGATCATGCAGCTTTTCAAGTTTTCACATGCTTGCTTGTAACATACAAAACTGCGTGCAATTAAAATTTTGGTTGGAAAAGACAATCTGATTAATATTCCCCTTTACCAATGTTTTCTTATTTTTATTTAAATGATGTGATCATTTAAAACACCGGTGGGATCCATTAATCATCCTCTATTGTTTATATGAGGAGGGGTAAATGTTCTAATGTTTGGTATGAATATAGCTAGCTCGGCCAAGCTAGCTCTTGCTTTACATTATTGGCCTTCATGTTTCCAACACCGACCCCTCATACCCGTAGCTTAGCAGACTTATTTACATAGGGTCGATTTTCTATTGCATTGCAGGCTCACCTTATAGCTCCGACTCAGTTCTCCACTTCTCCACGCGTGTCGCCGAGTCACCAACTCGCCGACCTGCCACATGGCTTGCTCCACATCGGCACGAAGAAATCCTGCCGACCCACTTCTTTTATGTGCATCAAGTTGAATGCCGAGTCATTTATTTGCATCAGACTATGTACATCGTCAATTCACCCTTTGCATTAGGTTTTCCACATGACAAGCTCCTTTACGTGGAGGCCCTACACAACTTTGGGGTCTCCTCTACCTTTGACCCTTTGGAGTTGTGTCGAGGGGCCACATGGTGACCCCTCGTAATTCAAAACTGGCTCAGATTCAGCTTGCCAAGCCCTTCCGCATTCCTCCTCACCATGATTTGGCTAAGTCCCATTGCTAGCACCTTCCAACTCACCTTTGCGACCCTCTAAAAAATGACTTGACCATCATCACTTCTTTTCGAGTGGCTAGCTCCATAAAGATGAATCACCAAGACATATATCCATTTTTTTCACCTGCACCGTCTGTTCGAATGACCCGATGCCCTAGCCCTCATAGCTCAAGTTTTTTTCACCTGCACCGTCTGTTCGAATGACCCGATGCCCTAGCCCTCATAGCTCAAGTACTCCATTTTATCAAGCTCACCGCCAATCCTATCCATGAGTTTTTCAATCTCTTCCCTGGTAGTATTGATCACCTCGAGCTCACCATTTCTCTGCTCATACTACGGGCTCGAGTTATCATTCTTACACGGGTGTTTTACTGTGATTAAGTTTGGGTCCACTCAACCTTTACAAAGGCTCACAGAGTCGAGCTCAACTCCCTTGGATATTGGTATGCCAGCTCCGCTTAAAGTGATCTTGCACGAACTCAGTTGATTCATGACAACTCAACTTCCTCTGCGTGAAGTGAGCTCAACTTGTAACTCGGCTTAGAATCTTCCATGTCCCAACTGGTGATGTTCTCGTTCGAGTTCATAGTCAATCCATGTGATTTGTTTCCCCACCTTGGCATGCTTCAAACTTTAATGTGACTCGCCGTCGATGAAATGCCCGATGACCTGTAGCTTGAGAAGCTCGACGGGTTTTCCTCATGTATCATTACAATGCTTCCTATCTCGGTCATTCCCTGTAAGGCAGATCTAATTTTGAGATTTTGGCTCTGTGTATGATGCAAGCGGCTCGAGCTAGCATCGTCTTGAATGGAGCTCGGCGGGAAAATTCAAGAGCTTGATACTCTTTTAGCAGAACTTGGTATTTTGCTAATGCATGTATGGTCATGTATAAAACTAGCTTGGTGGAGCATACTTAGCTCTATGATCAATCCTTAGAGCTGAAGGTTCTCTACTCAAAAGACATACCCTCCTTAAACATTTCATGGAATTCTTAGATCCCCACGTGCACTAGAGCTGTGTGGAGGTGTCGAGTGGTTGTTTAGACAAGCTACTAGATTTGTCATTTCCCTTACTAGTGAATCCCTCTAATTGTTATACAACAAGTTTGCTTGTTGTTTGATTTCATAAGGGGTGTGAAATGGGATAACAGTAAGTGCAAGGACATTTCTTAAAAAATGTTTGGTGCAACCACCTCTTTGCATGGTATTGACAGTTCTACTATGAACTGAAAGATTAGCTACTAGGGTGTTACCTCCACTCCCGCTACCACTTTTAGCTGAGGGATTAGTTCCAATCCTCTGTTATAATGAGGTATTTCCCTGTACACTTGTCAATGTTGGTGTGGTGGTGTTGGTATTCTTCATCCCGATTCATTGTTCTTTTGGTAAATTGGTTTTCAATAATTATATTTTTAGTGTTGGTTGTAATGTTTGTAAAATATATCGTAAATTATTGTCCAAAGTTTCTTTCTTCTTAGCGCATTTAACTTCTTCGTCACTATCACTTTTTATTAAAACTTTATTTATATTAGTCAACCCAGTTACGTGAGAAAACAAATAAGGTTAGATGAGGATGCCATCATTGTTCTATTGTCCTTCCTCATCCTTTGGATCCCATATACTCTCTTAGTGCATTGTTGTCCCTTCCTCGAAGCCCCTTGTCATTGTTATTCTCTCCTTTCCTTGACCAACGTTGATGGTCATCACCCACAATTCACGGAGTTGATTTATGTAGACATACTAGCTCTCTTTACAATACCTTGCACCTTTGCTCTTCAAATTGCCTCCTCCAAAGGGTACACTTGTTCAGAGAATCCATAAATTATTCCCGATATCTTCATATCCTTTCCTACGCCTCCCACACCATGGAACTTTCAGCCTTCAATTGGGAAAGTTTCAATCTCCTTATCAATTATATTTTTCGTAATTTCCAACGGTAGGTGTTGTAAGTACGATCCTTACGGCTCCCTAAAGAAGTTATATTGTAGTTCATCCACAAAAGAAAAGGTTGAGACTGAATATTCCAAGATATATATTTGAAGTGTTCCCTTCCACTAGTAGTCTACCACGTGTGTCCAGGTTATGTCATGTTGTGCTAACTTCTTTGTGTGCATAGAAGTCCAAGGATACTTCCGACCCAAATTCCTACTTTTTCCTAAATAATAAGCAACTAACCATGCATGTAGGTGTACTGGAAGCTCATAGAAAAATGTTTCATATAGTGCATCATAAAGATTATCCTCGACCCATTTTCTTGGAGATTAATTCTTACAACTTGGATGGTGTTTTGTGAAAATGTCCTCAACAATGTGTAGTCAAGATTTGACGTTCTCCGTGTTAAACGATGCATCTTTTGTCCACTTCATCCTTGCATTTTAATGAAGGTAACGATAAAGGAACCAAAATGTTGAAGCCTAGTAGTCCTCTTCACTTATGCACACACCATTCCCATATTGGTTGGGCACAAGTTACCTATACGTCGTGCCATACTATCATGCTTAGATAAACTAAGGCACACTCGCCCAAAGCACGAGAGGTTTTTAGGGCCCATCATAGTTAGCAAGAGTGATGTAAATTGTTATTATAACAATTAGACTAGTATTCCTAGTATATTGACATATAGTATATCCAGACAAAGACCAAACATAATTCTCATATATCGACCAGTGCGCAAATACAAGTTCTAATTATCTAGTATCCAAATACAAGTCATTCAAACCTTACTCCTAGCTCTCTTTTCTAATTACACACATAATCTAGACCCCTTCATGGGTATTTATACTAGTGGGAACTTTTCCTTCACTAGTCTTACAAGATCTAATAATAGCCTTCGATTTTATAATCCCGAGTTAACTAGTGCATCCAGTTGGTGGAAAAAAATTAGCCTTACTCATATGTTGGATGTTGATCTTCCCCGAAGTCATTGCTTATCCTTAACCTTATCCAACCTTCACAACTTCATACAAGTGTCCAAATATGAGGCTTTAGTCTAGGCTTGAACTCATGTTTATCTGTACCTCCTCATACTGTATGTCCCTCCTTGACCTTATCATGTGTCACATGATCATGTGATTTTTCTCTTTTCCCACACATTCTCGATATCCTTCGTGACGTGCATAATTCTCATCCTTCCTCTTGTGTGGTCACCTCTTGTGTGCTCCTTGCTCTTATCTTGTGCATTCCTCTCGTGAACCTTTTGTGCACCTCCAAAGAATAGTGAAATATGGATAAAGAATGTCAAGTCCTTGAGGACTTTTATAGAATAAAGAATACAATAAATCATGGGCCCAACAATAGTGTGGATGCTTGCGAATGTACCTTGCATATTGATGGTTAGAATTTCTCTACACGTCAACCGTATTGTGTTGTATGTAAATGCTAAGATAATTACTTGGGAGAAAACGTTAAATCCATGATGTCGAGAATTATAATAAAAGAAATATTAAAAAGACAAGATGAAATGGAACAATACATCAACAACATAAGTGATCCTTGTTGTCGAATGTTTGGCACTTGTCATGCTGACAAAACCCTTATTTCCATTTAATGAATGCCTATTGTGTAAAAAATGACACGACTTTATTCATGTGAATTAATTACTTGGCAAGCATACTATCTAATAAGTCTTACTATTTAAGAAAAAAATCTAAATGAACTTGAGAAGGAATTATTTAATAAAGAATACTTTCATTAACGAGAATTGATTATTTTACAAAAAAATGTTTTACGTAAATGTGTTAGTATCCTTGGTTATATTAAAACTTAATGTTCGCAGACCTATCTTATACATGAAATCATGCATAAATTAATAGAAGTTTTGATTTGATTTACATGGCACTACACAAGAGAAATGATTGTTAGTTTAAAAATATTTATTTACAAAAGAAGACATATAATATGTGTGTATGTGCACCGTAGTTATGTGGGGGCTAGTTTTAAAATAATCACATAATAGATTTGTTAAAATATATGTATATTAAAATTTATAGATAATTATCATGTACATTTATTTTATAAAAGTATTAACTTCATAAATAAATTAGTTTACAAATAAAATTATAAATATATATATATATATATATATATATATATATATATATATATATATATATATATATATATATATATGACTTATAAAATTATTATCATGTATATTTATTTTATAAAAATAAATATACCATAACCTACACAAGAGGTAATCTTATATCATAAAAGATTTGCATAGATAAACAAAGTTTGCATAAATAAGTGGATAATTTATTAAATTTTATTATATTAAAAAGTGGTTGTAGAAATATGTGTAAAAACTTGTTATATTATATGTTATAAGGTTCACATAAATACAAATATTAAAATTATGATAATGTTTATCTTTATATTATCAAAATAACAAAAATTAAGAATCTAATGGAAGTTTGTATGAATAATTATCAAAGCTATGTAAGACTTTGTTCACTTATCTACTTATTGTTATAGAAAATTATTATTTGAAAATATATCAAATTTATATCAAAAAGTTTGAAAGATATGTTCATTTAAATTTATCATATCATTATATAAAAAAATGATTTTAAAAATATATTAATCTAAATTTACCATATTTTCATTCTTGTATTAAAAAAATCAATATGACACAATATGTTACCATTAATATGAAATCTATAATTTGTATAATTTATTAAAATTGAAAAAAAAAAATCTCAAAAAAGAAAATGTGGCAATCCCTCTTCGTAATTACCATTTTTGAAAGGTTTGCTTAAGTAACTCCAAAGAAGCATCTAAGGTTGGCTCTAACGAGTCACAATGACACGTGACTAGATTCAAATGTGAATAAATTTTAATATTATTATAATTCAATTTGCCACGTCAGGGGAAAAATAAAATAATGAGAGAAATAAAAATCATTTCCTTAAAAGGAGAAAACCTAAAAGATGGTAACCAAACCCGCCGGTCCCAAATTAGGAGAAAATAAATAAATAAATTTAAAAAAAAAAAAAAAACATATAGCGAAGGGAAGGAGGCAAAGAGCCGTAGAAAATAGTGAATTCAAACTCGTTCAAAGAAATAGTTGGAAGTCAGATGAGAGAAAAAGTGGTGCATTAAAATATTGTTGCGTGGCGTGGGGTGGGGAGTGGAAAAGAAAAGAAGAGGAAAGGAATAGGTTTATTAAAGCGGCGAACCGGCCTTGTATTGTTTGTATTGACGCATTGATTCTTTCTTTTCACTCGGGTTAACGCAGTTACAGGGGTGGGGGATTTGGCGGTTTTAGGGCCTTGGGTTAGGTGGTTTTTTTAATCTTTTTATCCTCCAGATTTGAATGCGGTGCAATATATGTAGAGGGTTTTTTCTTTTGTATTTTTAAGCCAACCAACTTTGTCTAACCACCCATGTTTGTTCTTGGCTTAGATAAAACGATGATTATGATATGATGTGGGTGATGTGGGGTTGAAAGGAGGGGGAAGAGGTGGGGTTGGGTTTAGTTTAGATCTGCACGTCTAGCAATGGAAGATCTGTTGTTTACAGGTTTTTGAACGAATAGGTGGGATTCGGATTGAGATTGGTATTGGGATTGGGATTGAGATTGCTGGTTTTGATTGCGTAGGAAATACGTGGCGTGAAGATGGGATGAAGCTGAATAATGGGAAGGGAGGAGAGGAAATGGAGAAAAAGATGAAGTGGGGGACGTGGGAGGAATTGTTGCTGGGATGTGCAGTGGAGAGATATGGTGCCCAGAATTGGGACTTTGTTTGCAAACAACTGCAGTCTAGGCTTCCTTACGTTTTTTTCTCTCCGGAGGTGCGTCGCATTTCCCGGCGGGTTTTCCGGCGTTTATTTGTTGACGAATGAATGATTGTGATGATGTGTGCCTCTCTTTCTCTTGTTTTTTTTTTTGTGTGTTGTTGCAGGCGTGTAAGGCCAAGTACGATGCGTTGCAAGAGCGATTCGAGTAAGTGGTCGTGGATGCGTGTCGTTAATTTATGACATGATATTTTTTGTTTTGTTTATGTTTTTGAATGTTTTTTTGAATGACGCGCAGCGGTGAGGCGTGGGTGGAGGAGCTGCGGCGCCTCAGGGTTGCGCAGTTGCGTAGGGAGCTCCAGCGTTCCGACGACTCAATTGGGTATGCGCTGTGTGTGTGTGTCATGCGCGGGTGCATATGTCTCTCATGTGCGGGTGTATATGTTCTGTGTATATGTCTTTCATGTGGTGCGCTCTGTGTGTGTTGTGCAGGTGTCTGCGATCAAAGGTGGAGAGGCTGCAGGCCGAGCGGGCAAGGAGTGGCGGTGGGGAAGGGGAAGCGGAACGGGAACGGGAAGGGGAACGGAATGGGGATGGGGATTCCAAGGCGTGTTCGGAGAGGTCCAAGGATCGATCCTCCGCGGGGAGTTTTACTGAGGCGGCGGAAGGCAGCGGAAGGACGGCCGCGTGTGCGTCGGCAAAGACCGGCGAAACAGCAAAGCAAATCGATAAGGCTGACGGAATTGTAAAGGCAGGAGGAGCGAGAGATCGGGAATCGAACCCGTCACCTGCCCGCGACAAAAGCGAGGAGGAACGAACGGGTCCTTGTGCCCCCTCTGTCGCGGATCCAGATCGCAGGGAGGAAGCCAAGGTGGCCGGTTCGATTCCAGAGGAGGTCCAGGTGGTCCCAAGTCCTCCCGCGCCTCTGGTTCATCATCCGGCATCTCCCTTGGATTCCTTCTATGGCAGCTCTGAGACATTAGCAGACGAGGAGAACAGGAGACCCCTGGCTGATTTCGTGGAGTCGAGGAAAAGGGCGAATTTCCGGTCGAAGCAACGGTCGAGGCGCCCCAGGACGAACGCCTGGTCTGTTTTACCTAACAAGCCAAAGGGCGCCATGGATTCTGTAGCGGAGCTCTCCAGACACAACAAGGCCGAGGATGCTCCGCCTGCGATTAACCAGGACAACGACGGGTGCACAGAGAATTCGGGATTGCAGACGGCGGACACCAATGCATCCGAGAGGAGCTTTAAAAGGAGAAGAAAACAACAGGGCAATAAGGGTTTGGTCGTTAGCTCTGAGGAAGAGGGCAGTGGGGAATCCATGGAAGACAAGAGGGTTGTGGAGAGCGATGTTCTGAGCTCTGTGCTGCCGCCCAGAGCCAGCGGAAAGGGTTTGAGCAGTAGTCATGAGGATTACATGACCGCTAGGTCTTCAGGGGACAGTCATATGGAAGGGGACGACGGCGGCGACGATGCCGATCAGATTGAAACTTCGCCCATGAGTAGGAGGAACAGAAGAGAGCCTAAAGTGCCTGGGAAATTGTTACCTTTATTGGAGTGTTTGAGGTCCATCTGTAATCACAAGTTTGGGTCTCTCTTCAAACATAAACTTGAAAGCCAGGTTGCCATTTTTTCCCTTCATTAATATTTTCTTTATATTATTTATTTACTATTAGAACTGCCCTTATATAAATATAAGAGAATTGTTCTTATATAAATATAAGAGAGTTATATTAGTAAAGGCGACTGAAAACTCACGATCCCATAAAAACACCACATAGGCCATAGAAAATATTTATTTCGTCCGCCTCTTAATATTAAATTTTACACTAACCAGGGTACTACTTTTCAATCAAACCTGACCCCCTCAAGATAAAGACCCTGCCTTTACCATTAAACCTCTGATCCATATGATGTCCTGAATGATTGGACTCTCCTACCAACTAGACAACTATTTTCTTATTATTAGATTATACATAAGGGTGGATACTCCCCTTTTTTAGACCATACATGTTAAGAGTGGACTTGTTATCATTCTCCTATTCAATGTTGATATGGTAGCATATTCTCTTAATCTTTTACAAATGTATGTGTTTGGTGGGTCCTTTTGACTTACTAAGTGTAAACCTTACATTTCATTATTTTAAATTCAAAAATATGAATTTTGTTTTTATTATAAGTTTATTTTCTTTAGGAGTTAAATTTAATGACGGTTTAAATGTTTTTCATGATTTTAATTGGAAAATATTTAATTTTATATTCATAGATATATAAAAATATCCATAAATATATATTAAAATAATTATATAATTTTTGTATATTTTAATCGTAATATTAATATTAATTTAAAAATAATAATAATAATATTAAAATATTACCATCACTTACAAATTGTTTGAAAAGTATAAGTGGCCGTGAAATTTAACCCTTGAAAACTTAATTGCATTATAATATATAACTACTTACGACCACGATAATTCTTCCATCCTACCATTTGATTATTATTTACTTATTATTAAAAAAATAAAACAATCATTTAATTAAAATCTATTCATTACCACTTAAGTATGTTTGATTTATACGTTTTAAAAGTACTTTTAACTACCCCAAAATCCTTTGTCCATTACATAGCGCCCACTCCTTTACATCCCCCTTAGATAAAAGTGCTCTCCTCCTAGGACTAGGACTAGACAATAACTTAGACGATCTAAGGTGTGGCAATTATTCCACCTTTTATCCCAAGAAAGACTCCCTTGCCCAATCAACAAAGCGATTTTCTGCCTTTACAATAAACACCCATTAGACAATCACATCATATCATCATGGCGAGGGAGACAATTAAGAGACTTTATTGATCTACAATGACCCATTCCAGACTTTTCCATGGATAATGACCACATGGGAATCCAGATTGTATTTGTCATTAGCTGAAGATTTCATTCATTTTTATGGCGCAGACTAACTATTTCCATGGATGATAACATTTCATTTCCATTAACATTGTGTCATCATCAATTTTGTTTTGACATTGTCTTCATGGTTTTTCTGCAGAACAAGCAGCAATACAGAAACATGATCAGAAGGCACATGGATTTGGGAATGATAAGGGCGAGGTTAGAGGAAGGATCCTACTCTGGTAGCCTCGAATTCTTCAGGGATCTGCTGCTGATTTTCAATAATGCACTCATATACTACCCCAAGCCTTCTCAGGAGTATGCAGCTGCCTGGGTTCTTAGACAGCTTGCAACCAAGGAGATGGAAAATATATTCAAGACAGAGGCATTGCTAAAGCAGGAAGGCCCATCCACAAGGAAGAGGGAGCCCAGAAGACCAGAGCTTAATTCCAATGCAGTCAAGTTCAATCCTGCTTCCATTGGCAGAAAGAGGAATACAAGGTTATCAAGCGGGGAAGAACAGCTACTGCCACAGGGCTCCCTAAATCTGCAAGATTAAACTACGAGCAATTCCCATCTGCTAAAAATGATGACACCAATGAGATGAAGGAAGAAAACAATAAGCCTGAAGAGCCCAAGGAAGCTATAGAAAGACCTTCCTCCACACCTCAAAGCCCATATCCTGAGATTGCGCTCAGGCAGAAAACTGAAGCAACTTTTACAAGAAAGTTGAAAGGTGGATCAAGGACTTTAGTAGAAGGACAAGGGAAGAAATTCAGAGATAACATTGTGAAGATCTCTGGAAGCAACATTCAACCCAAAAAGATCAGTGGCATTGAAAAAGATCCTGACATTTCCCATAAAAGCCATGATGAACCAAAAAACCCTTTGGCAACATTGTTCAAGGAAGCAGAACAGTGAGGAGGGAACGGGAGGAGCAAGAATCAGACCCACCACCTCTAAAAGAGGGGTTGGAAGGCCCCCAAAGCATGCAAGAAAAGCAGCAGCAGCAACAGAGCCAAGGAAAAGGGCCAAAAGATGAGAATTTCAAACATTTCTAACTCTAAAATGCCATTGCATTGCATGTTGCTATGGCTCATCTTGTATATATTTATGGCTTCTGTACAGATGGATGCTGAAGAAACAGTTTCCTGCCATAAAAGGGAGAGCATGTATAAATTGTAGTAACGATGAGAAATGTTGTAGCACCAGTTTTTGAAGAGTGCCTCCAATTGAGGCAGATGACTATGACCAAGAAATTATTATTATCTTGTTTTGACATGTCCACAATCTCGTTTAAATCATACCCAACTCTCTCTCCTTGTTTTTTCTTTTTCTTTTCAATATTAAGAGCACGATCAGCTTTGACTATTTGAATAGAACATGTGGGTCCAAATGAGATGTTGCCCCACATATTATGATTTCTATTTATTTTATTGCATTGTTATCTCTTTGTTAATGGAGGGTGGCGGACTACTGTTAATATAAACATATTATATTATACATCGGTTAAAGTTTACATGCGATGAGGTGAAAAGTGAAAATAATAACGGTAGTTTACATCTAGTTTCTAAAATATATTATGGCAAAGTGTTATAAAGAATTCCCCACATTGTTAGAGGACGTGGCCCAAGAAACACATCCTTTTCAAATACATTTTGGCCGCATATTTTATATTAGTCCCTTACATGAGGGAG
The DNA here is from genome assembly GCA_018340775.1 of Taxus wallichiana var. yunnanensis. Lineage (NCBI taxonomy): Eukaryota > Viridiplantae > Streptophyta > Pinopsida > Cupressales > Taxaceae > Taxus > Taxus wallichiana. The sequence continues at coordinate 912,699,483 of CM031239.1, read as the reverse complement.
GGTATATATTGTAATCACTTTTTTATTAGATAGTTTTTCTCTAACCAATTAAATAATTTTTATTTGATATATATTTAAGTATGTAGATGTAAATTTCACATTTTATGAATTGATAATATTATAAAAAATTAATTTTTCAGCATTTTTATTGGTCATTGATAATGATTTGACAAACTTAACACCTTATTCCCATATCTTTTTTATAGAATTTTTAACTTAGAAAATTCAAGCTTAGACATGTATAAAAGTATTTTTGACTTTTGTTCCATGGAACTTAATGAGTTTGCACACATTTTCAATGAAATAATTAATGACAACTTGGGTCACCACTATTTTTGATTTGGCAAATTCGAGATCTTCCTACATCTAAAAATTCAATTTCTCTTTTATTTTTTACATTCGTTAATCTTCATTAATGTCTCGATGTGGGTGTTTCAAACTATTAAAATTTGAGCCAAGAAAAGAATGAAAGATCCAAATTGGCTATGATGGTAGCCCCCGAGCATCCCACAGTCCCTCATAATTACTTTGAAGGTAATCTAAAACTTCCTACCAAGCCGCCGATATTTGTTTAGGATGCTCCGATCTTGAAATGATAAATGCCTTGGCATTACTAATATAATATCATTCGTTGCTCTTTCTATCCCATTTTTTTAGCAAGAGCCACTCCATTTCCATCGCAAGGAGTTTCATGTGATGTTTCCTAATCCACTTGTTAAAGTTCATTTCTACTCATTTAAAATCTCTAACAAAGTTTCCATGAATTTTGAAGACACACCCATAAAACTAGTGAGGTTGTACTAGTCTAGGAGAAATTTTATGGAGGGAAGAAAATATTCTTTAGAGAATCCACATGCATGTTTGTTTATCAATAAGTTTGAATATTATATAGCTTGATCCTTCATGTGGTTCTAAACCGGTAAAGAAGGCAATGGTGACTCGATAGGGATGGTGGAGGACCATTGCATCGACTTGATCTCAATGTCAATGGTCATATAGGTCTCATATGAGAGCTTGCAAGTTGTCTCTAACAAAGTGCAAATGTGGCAAGAGTTATGCGAGACATATGTAATGGCTTTGATGGTTTGTTTCCCATGCATTTGTATGACGGGAATAGTGTTGGTGGTTGTTCAAGCAACATTTCAATGACAAAAATGTGGTAAAAAATAGTTTTAGGCATGGTTTGACTTCATTGTTGTAAATTTGCAAAGACTTGTCGAAAAAAATTGTAAGCATGTTGTATGTGACAATAATTGATTGCTATTATGCTATACTAAAAATAGGTCAATATATGTAATCACAATGCTATTGATTGTATCCCGTTCAAAAAAGTGTCGCACTACACAAATTATAAACTAGAAAATTTTCAATAATATGGGGTGATATGTTTATATTTCACGAACTTTGTAAATTTTTGGGCCTAACATTATTTATGAAAACGATTGCAATAAGGTCTTTAGGTGGATGGGTAATATGAGGTTCGAAAAAATTAGAACTAGTTCACATAATTGCCTCCATTTAGTGTGTTTGAAACCACATCAATAACCCATTTCTGATAAAAGGATATGCAAGTTATGCCACAATTGTTACGTTGAAGAGAACTGTTCAGAACAATTTTTTCAATGCAGGGTTGTGAATATATTACCATTAACTACAAGATAGTTTGGAATTAAATCAATACAACTTGCATCATATGACGTTGAAAACCGTGTTGTTCAAACCCAATAGGGTCATCCTAGGGTACTCAAATTCAAAGTACAACGTGAGGTCAAACTCAAATTCATAGTGAGGTGCACATGTTGGTTTGAGCTACATTGAACTTGAGTTGGGAGGCTCGAGTGGTGGTATCACTAGTGAGCTTTCCTATGTAAACCTCCAAAACAAGGCAAATGCAAATCAATGTTAAGCAACACCCTTCACACCACAATGTAAATCTTTTTAATCTACAAAATGCAAATACAAGTAATTACATGCAATCAACTTCATAAAACATATATGTCTCTATGACTTGGGAAAACACATGTTTTGTCACATTCATTTACCATAATGCTTTTTATTAGAAAGATATGGATTACTTTTACTTCTACAAGATTCTTCTTTTCTATGTACACTTATTCTTTCTATTTTCCAATCATGCAAGTTTTTACTACGTAATATACATAACCTCTACTACAAAAATGTTTACCTAATCTAATATAAGACAATTTCAAATGTACAATGCATTTCATTCATGTTTCAACACTCCAATCGCACCAACTCATATTAATTCTTCCACACTTAGGCAGGACTCACTGCATTGCGACCTTGTTCATGAGGTTGCCTCCTTAGAAAGTTAGGGATATGTTTTGACATTCTTATTATTCTAGTCACATTATTGCACCATAGTCAATGTCATATCCATCCTTAAAATAAGCGTACATTGGTTGATAGATTTAGTTAGTAGTAACATATAAATGTTAATATATTATAATCTCCCTCTTAATAGTAGTGACAACACTATGGAAGTGGTCCTCTTACAAACATAATGATTAATTGGTTAGAAGATGAGTATGATTGCTTGCTTGACCTTCCTTACTTCTCGGGTAAGCCCTCCCCTCCCCTCTATGACGAAGTGATGCTACAATGGAAGTGGCCAACTTTCAAATGTAATGATTAATTGTGGGAATTGATTAAGTCTAGTGTCATTAGACCATCAATCCTTGATAAATTTACAATGAGTCTTTGTAGACATCTTAACAAAGAGTTCATCTTTGACCAATGAAATAATAAAATCTATGGCACATTATCATTTCAACAAGATGAAAAAAATTCTTAATAATTGACCAAGGTAACCAAATCCACTCTAAGAGAATTCCAAAGGTGTAATATCCCCTTCCCAATTGAAGACCTTTGGCCTATTTTGTCTACCCGACGGCCAAAGGGTGAGCACAAGGGTGACTTAAGTCCCAATAAATTATTATAAGTGCCTAAAAGAAAAGAAAAGAATTACTAAGCACATATAATTAATTTATTTGGCTTTAAATAAATGGTAATCCCTATGGTAAATGCGACTTGCCTTGAGGGGCAAATATCATTGTAAAAGGGGTTAATTGTATTTTTATTCTTCCTAGGGGTATTGGCGACTTGCCTTAGGAAAGAATAATGAAGTTTAGAAGGAACAAAAGGCCCATATTAATTTTGTATTCTCCCTATGAGAAGTACGACTTGGCCTAGAAGAAAGAACCATGCATAGAGAAAACCAATGCAGCTGATTGGATTGGAAAGAGGTTCCCTTGGGTCACTTTTCCTTTATAAAGGAGAGGTCGACTTAGAAGAGGCCATTCGATGATCATTCTAAATTTTGAAAATAGCTTGTAAGCTGAAGCACTTGTTGCTGCAACTTCTGAGGACGAAAAACCTCGCAAAGAAGGGTAAAAGGGGAACGAAAACTCTCTTTGGACTCATATTTTGTATTGGAATTTCAAGGCAAATCAAGTTGTTGAACCATTATAATTTCGCACTTGCTGGAGCGACCTATTATGGACAATTTTTGCATATTTGAAGGCTTTAAAAAGCAAATCTGGGTACCTGCTGTTGGGAGCTAAGTTTATATATTTTATCCTTCCATTTTGAAGGTTTATTGTTGGGTTTCAGGCCTCCATTCCACTGCTGCCATTTCAGATCTGTTCTGCGGCACTCTGGCAATAAAAATAGACTTTTTGGATGCTATTCAGTGCTATTCCTCTTGGCTTTATCTTCTTTAAATTATTGCAGCCTTAAAAACTGAAAATAGTCCTATTTAACATCTCTGAAGGTATTTTCCTCTCATGATCCAAGTCGCCATTTTGGGTATTTATTTGCAGCAGTGTTAATGACTTTTCAAGAGTTCATATTTCAGTTTATGACCTGATTTGGGCTTAATAATATCTGCACTTTATTTTAGAGTGGTGAAATTACCGAATTTTGCTTGTTGGATAGGAGTTTTAGGTAAAACCCTTGTCGCATTTTCCTATATAAAATCATATCTGCCTTGATCAATTCTGGGTTATCTCTCATAAGTTAAGTTTTCAGCAAGGGAATTGCCCAAAATCCTTCTAGGGAAAAATATGTCCATTTGGGGACATTACAAAAGGTCCTTAAGTTGTTGCTCACTATTTCTTTTCGAAAAGATTGAACGAAAATGAAATTGTGAGATGTATGAAAATAATTGGATTCAAATATGTACTAATGTTTGGAGATCCAAAGTCAAGCCTTGTGCCCAACTTTTAGGTCAGAGAGTAGTTCATTACAAGCTGCTTGTTGCAGATAGACTTGGGTTTTTGTGTGTGATTAAGTTATCTTGCCCCTTATGTAATAAGAAAGATACTATTATACATGTTTTTTGTAAGTGTCATTCGACCAAATTAACATGTAATCAAATTCAATATGATATGACAACCTTATTTTCAAGGACGATGTCATGGAATTTTTTTGGATTGGGAATATCAAATAATGTGATTTCTGAAACATTTAGACAAATAACAATTAAGCATATTTGGAAAAATAGATGCCATTCTCGCTTCTTATACAACATCACTCCTCAAACAATTGTTATCCACAAACTTTACTCTGATTTTTTGTTGTAGTTTTCCTCCATGAACCAAGGCATGCCATCTATCCTTCTTCATAATGAGAAACTATCAAAGCGGATGAAGGATATCAAAGCTCAGTTAAAACTCCTTGTGGACAATAATGAAGACCTAAACAAAAGGATCAAAGGATTTAGCTGATTTATAACAATCTTCTAGTGGGGCCTTCTAGTGAGTGACCTGTTTCTTGCTCGATTGTCCTATGTTTGTAGTTTTTTTTTATAAAATAAATTTCATCCATAGATATCTTGTATCTTTTGCCTATAAAACTGTATTATTCTTTCCTATTTACTTTTTTCATATTTCAATATAAAATAAATAACTGGGCATTCCCCTTTTCCTATTATAAATCTTGCCCACTTCTCTGTAACTTCAAAATGCTAAAAGATTACATCTTAATATTTGCTACAACTTCAAACTCCTGATATGACGAAATGCTTTAAATTCCTGATATGACGTTATACATTAAACGTCACACACATATATTTTATACATTGTTATTAAATTTTGTAGATACCAAATTTAAATATCCGATGTCTTGTCTGGGGTAGTATCAAAGAATCTTAATACCAGCTCTTCGTTTTTTTTGCTGTAGAATAAAAATCTATCTTGGAAATTTGAGAATTTCTTTCCTGAATGCAAATTTTATTTGATTTTCCGTGGGCCCTTTTAAAATATTTCTTTTAGATTTTGCTTCCTTTATTTATTTAAGGTGCGATCTGTTCGATATATATTTATTTATTTCAAAGTATTTAAAATCGCTTCGATGTGCGAGTCTCTTTCTTCATATGTTTTCACCTTCAGTTTTCTTAGCTTTCATTATCTTTTAACACACACATGCAAATGTGTATCAAAATTCGTATGTGGGCCGGGGAATGTGCATGTTCTTTGCATGCGTTGGATTGGATAACATTATATATTATTATATGTTTTAGGAGATACTGATACTGCCACTAGGTCTTTTTCGACGGTTTTTAAAGACTAGATTGGTTTTTTTGACCTGTGAAATTGTATACATTATTTAATTATCGAGAAGTATTCAATATGTAATCCTTGAGAAGTATTTAGTATGTAGTGAAAGTAACAAAGTATAATAAATAATAGAATTGAGACCAATAATAACATTCTTATCAAAATCCAAACGATTGCAAGGCGGACGTGGGTTCCGGTGTAGACACGAACTTATCAAAGTATTGTTTGTTGCCTCAATAACTATTGTATCCTCCCAATCCATTGCATCAACTTTCAGTGCGTTCTCGAGCCACAATAAACCATGGACGTGTGCGGAGCCTCTATGTTGCCATTCATACCTGCGAGACAAGAGAACATAAATATTAGCTATCTAGTCTGGAACAAACTTATTAAATAGTAGATTTTATTACTGTACCAATAGTCTACTGCTCCAAGTTCCTTCTGCAATATTTCTTCACAAAATATTGTGAATCTGTGATGCAGGTATGCTGATACTTGATGAGGGTTTGAGACAATGTTAAGTGTTCTCCAACGTTGTGCGGCTCGAGGATCAATAGGGCATTCACCATACATAATATTGTGGAGATCTAGCCATTTAGTGTCTACAACACTTAGAGTGAAGAATAAGGTCAAGCGCCCCAATTATTCCACCATATCTGACAGAACAACAAAAATCATGCTTATTGCAAATTTATGGGTTGATGCAGGCCTCGTAAATGGTGCTACAAGAACAATCACCGACATTGTCTACGACGCATCAATGCCACCACCAACATTACCTTTATTTGTTGTTGTCAAATTTGATAGATACAACGGCCCATGTTGGGATCCCTCCAACCTGTTACATATTCCGATACCCCCTATTTCGAGAGGGAATCGAAGAAAATTTCCGTTAAAATGGCTTGGGATTAACTATCCACAAGTCCTAGGGACTTACTATGCATAGAGCAACTGTCGACATTGGAACCAATGAAAGGCAGGGTCTGACATTCACAACTTTCTCCAGAGTTCCCTTGCTTGCAAATCTGCGCATTTCACCTCCTTTTTCATTCGAAAGGTACTAAAAATGGTGCACATAACAACACTTGTAGCAAGAAAAAGGAGGAAGCAAGACTACTATCACTCAACCCTTCAAATACTACACTTTGCTTTGATAGCAGCTCCGCTACTACTTTACTCAACACTTCTTCTATCCTAGATGACATTTCCGTTCAAGGGGGCACAAATGTACTCATGCTTACCAGAAATAAAATTACCCTAAAAAGGCTACCATTCATGATATAATTATTCTCATGTTAAGTTCAAATAAAATATTCCGCAAAACAATACCACTCATGATATGAGATTTGTAAATGTATATGTATGAATTTGTAACAAGTTTGAAATGAAGAGATGAAACCTTTAAATGAAGTGGTTCGTCTATATATCTACAATTACAAAATTACACTTTTCAACATATATGTTCAATTTTTCCTTTTTATTGTTTCCGTTTCTTTATGTTAACCAACAACAACACATTTTTAATGTCTTCATCTGCACACAAATACCTACAATTTTAAAATGTCGAGAAAGAACCAAGTAATTTATAGTTGTTTTCATCCAAAGCTTTGTACATTATATCACTTTTTTACATTTTGAATAGTTTTAAGGGTTAGACCTCATGTTTGCGCTTTTTAAATGAAGTGACTCGTCTATATTTCTACACATACAAAATCAATTATCCATAGTTTTAAAAAACACGACTATAAAAGTAAGAACTATCCCTATAACACGATTAACATATACCGTTTTTTGTTTGCAAAATGCCTCAAAGAAATGTGGTCTCATGGAATGCTATGATTGTAAGATATGCACAAAATAGCTCTAACCATGATGCTCTCAAACTTGTTGAGGTAATGAAGAAATTTGGAATTGTAACGCCTACTAAAACGACCACTCAAGAACCAAGAACAACCTAGGTTTAGATAGAAAACATATGGAATTTTTTTTTTTGAAAAGCGTGACCACTACCAGGCTTCAAGCAACAATGTCACAGCAAAGATTCAAAGTCAATTATAATTAATAAATAAAATTTTCCCGTTATAACAAATATTAAAACCACATCACAAAATTAATGAGTATAGTTTAATCCAAAACAGTTAAATTTCTCTTAGGTGTTAATTTAATAAATAATTAAATTAACACTATGTTTAAATATTCCTTAATTAATTTTAGAGGGTCAAAGGGGCCCAAGCAATTAAATGCCCAAGGTTTTTTTAATTTCACTAGGTCTAAACAACAACCAAGGTTCTTATTTACATGGGATAGAAAAACATTCTCTTATCCCCTAACGTGACCCCTAAAAAGGTCAACCCATGTTTTAGAATTAAACATTTAAGTTAATAAGGGGTAATTTCCCATTTACCCACTCTCAGGCTCATCTTAAAACTTCAACCTAATTTTTCACATATTTCATGCACTTAAGGTTTCTTGAAAACATATCCATTAGATAGGAAATTTCTTCCCCTTTCCAATGATATAAATAAGTCCTCCTAACTCCTCATATTTATTAACTTATGGTAGGCGGGCCTCAGGAAGGAAATTTTTCCAAAGGCGGGTCTGCAGGCTTGGGGAAGAAAATTTTCCTAAAGGTGGATCTGCAGGCGTGGGGAAGAAAATTTTCCCAAAGGCGGGCTTACGGGCCTGGGGAAGAAAAATTTCCCAAAGACAGCTGCGGGCTTGGGAAGAAAATTTTCCCACAGCGAGCCTACGAGCCCGGAGAAGAAAATTTTCCCAAGTCGCAAGGGACACGTGTCACACTGATAAGCCCTTGTGGGAAGGCAGTTTGTCGGAGGTAATTTAGATTTTAACTCTTTTTTTTTTAAAGGGAAAAAAGGTTAAAAAACCCCGCACCTCCGCCGACACCTAGAGATGCCATGTGTCATGCCCAAAGTGACAGGCGGGGAAGTGGACCGGTGGGGAGACTTAAGATTTTTCGCCCTTTTTCAAAAGGGTAAAGTTTGAAAGTGCGGGCCTGCGTACCCACGGAGGTGTTTTTCCCAAAATCAAATTGGCGGTGGTCATGCGGGGTCACGGAGGAATTTGTGAGTTTTTACTCTTTTTTGAAAAAGTGCCCTAAGTAATTTTCAGGCTCACGGGTCCGATTTACAAAAATTTCCCTCTTTAAAAAAAAAAAACTAGTGAAGTAAAAAAACTTTAGAACGCCATATCTTTTGACTGGAAGCTCAGATTTGGGCAAACAAGGAATTTTTGGAAAGGGCTCAAACTCCTATTTGCAAAGGAAACATTGTTGGTCCGAAAATCATCGCGCGGACAGATCTATGGATAGGACGAGCCACAGCAGTGTGCAGTGGCTTAGCCCCTCTTTGAGACAAAGAAAGTTAAATCGGTTTATTGCTATTTCTACTAGCAGAACCATGCAAGTCTCACAGATTCTGCCTTCGGGGTTGGGATCTCATCCCAGTAGAGTATTCCAGGCTGCGAAAAGAAAGGAATGAAAGAGGGAGAAGAGAAAGAACAGATCCGAAGGGAGAAAAGAAATGAATTCCAAAGCAGAAAGGTCAGAAGATTTATGTTTTTAGTTTGGTAGTAAACAGAGCCAAACCTACTTGCATAAATAAACAAAGCAATACTGATAAACAAATGACGGAAAAGTAGATATGAATCTAACAGATTAAACACATATAGATCTAACGTAAGGAAGATCTAATGTATAACACAGCTATTGAGCACAAAGTCTGAATAATTGTATTACTGTTCTTTTCTGTTACAAGAAAGCTCAAAGTCTTTCTCTCCTCACTTCTATTTCTATCTAAAAAATGTTCACCCCGAATACAACAAGTATTCTCATATTTATAGAAGATGAGGGAGAGAGAAGGCAAAATGGAGCCAACCACTTATTTACAAAGATATTTACAAAATATCTAAAAGTCATGTTGACTTTGACAACTTTGATAGATGACATCATCCCATGATGCAACATGGATGATGTCATCGTTTGTATCAACTTACTTCAGATATTACGAAAAGAAAGTCGGAGAATAGAGAGAGGAAGAAGGAGAAGAAGAAGGAGAAACTATTCATCATCATCATCCCGCGGCCGAAAAGGGGTCACCTGCTTTCGATGCCGCCAGAGATGAGATGTGGAACCGAAAGTGCGGTATTCCAAGAACTTGCGATCATCGCCCAAACCGATCTCGTGATGGATCTCGTGCCGCTTCACCGATGGCTTCGCAAGTCTCCCGCTCGTCTATGAGCTTTTCCGGGAGTTTGGAATAATCTTTCTCCGCCTCGATAAGGAACCCGATGAAGTCCCTACAGGCCAGTAGGTTGTTGATAGATTCAGTATCGAACGTGACCTCTGGCCCTGTCCCTTGAGAGGCTATCTCCTTGAAAATCCGGATAGTGTCATCAGCTGATCTTAAGGTAAGGGAAGGAGTGAGCAACCCTGGAGTCATAGATAGAACAATTTTCTCCATTTGATGCATGGCATCCAGGGCCTCTTCCTTTACCTTGTCTATCTTTTCCAGAACGAATTCTAGCTGATCTATCCGATAGTCCAGAGTGGACATAGTTTTGTTGAGGGCCCTTGGGTGGCCGAAGACTCCGAACTTGACCAGATCTTCGACTGAACAGTCGAACATTTGTTGGAAGGCCTCATGCTGGAGTCTAGCATGCTCCAACTCTTCTGATATCGGACCTGCTAATGCTTGGAGTTCCTTGTTCGCCTTCTCAATGTTCAGGTATAAACTGATATATTCGGCGATTACTTTTTCACTATCCTTGAGGATTTGGCTCCTCCAAGCAGAAACAACCATACCTTGCTCGCCGATCTTAGAATACTCATTGATCTTCTCCCGACCGAGCGAGTACTCAGAGTCTCGGTGGCTTGATTGTGGGAGGTGCACTTCCCATCTTCTGTAAGGCCTGAAGCAGATATTTGTTCTGCTCCTTCAGTAGCCTTTTCTCCTCTTTCGTTTCCTGAAGCTTCTTGCAGAGTGCATCCACTGCGGAAAGAGCTTCCCCCTGGAGACTTTCTGAGGATGTCCCCATTGTGACTTGGGTCACGGTGAAATCTGTTGGAGACAGATCTTCTTTTTCTTTGAGGGGGTTGGGGTATGCTATTTCCATGACTCTCTCACCTGCAGCGCTCTTTGAGAAGCGTGTAACCGGCTTGTGCTTCTTCACTCCTTTAGCCGGAATGACCGAAAAGTCCATCGGAGCGATGGGAACTTTCCTCTTTTGTTGGCTTAGCTGCTGAGAGATCCAAGCTGGTCCTATGGAAGAAGGACCAGAGACAGAGGGGGAAGCAGCAACGGTAGAAGAGGGGAAAAACGTGGAGACACGCGGCGGCGGCATTGAAAGAATAGCCGAAGAAATGTCCACGGGAGGGAGGGAAACCGCAACTGCAGAAGAGATAGGAAGGGAAGGGAGCTCGGAGATGAGGGAAGAAATAGAGGAAGACAAATCAGCGAGGGAGGAAAAGATAGACGAAGATGCGGGGGAAAGAGTAGAAGAAGGGGCAGAGGACGCGACCAAAGGGATGGTCGCTTGAGTCACTCGAGGAGGGGAAGGAAGAGAAGAAGAAGGGATAGAAGGGACCTCTGAAGTTGTAGCGACGCCGACATCCTGGGTGGATGGGCGTATAGGACTATCCTCTGTCAATCCCTCATCAAGAGTTATGACTTGTTCAGGCTCTGAAGGAAGAGGACTTTGAGGGGCTTCCTCCTGAATGGTGCTGGGTTCACCTTCTGCACCTTTGCCTTTCAGCTGCTTCTTCGACCTTGGAGGTGCGTTGCCCAAAGGGGAAGTTGTGAAATCTACCCCGAGGTAGATTAGTCCGTTCATGCGGCACCAATGCTCTGTTCTCCGCATAGTCTCTTTGACCCTCTCCTCAATTGTTTGAGGAGCTTTGCTTCTGTCAATGTCTGGGAAAGGCCAATCATCCCCTTCCGTGTCATTGTACACCTTGTCAGTTTCGTCTTCCGTAGTTTGGAAGCCTTTGGGGACAATGGCCACTCCGTATTGGATGATTTCCGTTAATGCCAAGCGCGAGTGATCCTTTCTTCTGAGTTCCACTTCATGGAGAACGTCAATGTAAATATCCTCAATTTGAGGGACATGGATCGGATCCAGCTTAGCCCTTGGTAGACAGCCCCTAGGATCGAAGGTAGGCCTGGCTGGGAAATCATGTTTCAAATTTAAGCAACTCCACTTTGCGAACATTTCCTTCGCTTTGTGATAGGAAGAGCATGTGTACTGCCCACTTGTGAAGGGGAAAGGAGTTCCGCCCTTCTTTCTTTTGAGGCACTTTTCATGGTATGTGACCAGCTGCCTTGATAACCGAAGAGAATCAACTTTGGTCCAAAGATACCTTGGTAGCCTGGTTGGCTCTCCCAAAAAGTTGACAACCCTTAGATAGGTGAACGTGGGAAATTGGGTGAACAAGGCTCCCCATTTCTCTGTGACTGCTACTATGTTCTTGGTCGTCCGGCTATGAGTCATGTTGGGCCTCAGCAGGCAGATGACGTGATAGAAGAATGCATCATTGATTTTAGCAAATTGAGGGATGCTATTCTCCAGCCTCAGCTCTGGGTAGTAATCAAATATCTTGGCCTGAGGCCATACTCCACTTCGGTTGAGCCCTGGGTAATCCCTTGCCGATGCTGCAGCGTAGACTACATAGGAGTTCATATGAAATACTCCGCCATTGTGGTGTCATTGTCAGAAGCCGCCAGAGATGGTGTCGCTTATTATTTCCCCAGCAGGCGCCGATCGGCAAATTCTTATTCATTGTCTCCAGGTACCGCAGCATCCACTTATGGAAATAGTGGGCATCTGAAAGCCCGAAGACTCTGCTCAGGAAAGTGATAGTATCACTGAGTTCCTCTGAGAAATCACTTCGGTGGATAGTTTGAGGCCACCGGGTCACCACCTTCTTGTTCTTTAGGTAGACCTCATTCATCAACTGCATGCACTGGTCCTCGTTGTCTTCCCAGGCCTTGATGCATTCTCGTCAAGCAATGACCATGTAGTTCCGGTGGTGAGGGATGCCAAGCATTAACTCAAAATGACGGGCAGTGAGGTTTATGACTACCTCGCCCTTACTGTTCTCGACACATCTTGTGTCTTTGTTGTAACATTGGGCAACCACCATCATGAATTCGTTGTTTACAGCGCTGACTGGGATTCCGCCGGCGAAATGCAGAGCACTGCCTATTAACTTGTCCATCCATGGACTTCTTGTAACTTTTTGAGTTCTAACCCTGAACTCATCCATGTCGATGTGACCCAATTCAGAGTCTCTGACATCCATACTGCACTCAGCCTGTGATTCGGGCATCCTGACCCTCTGATATTTGTATTTCATCTCTTCTTCTGTCAGTTTAGCCTTTCCTCTTGGTTTGGTGGGTTTCTTGCTTGACGTAGACATGTGTTCTTTCGAACTCAGTTGCTGATCTGCATGAAGAAGAAGTGAGACCCAATCCAAAAAGGTTGAATTAGTCATTTGATCTTCCATTGGAAAGCTAGCAGAAGAAAGAGTTAGAGATTTAAAGGCTCAGGGCGCGGGAAAAATGCAACTGACAGGCCAAATAGATAAGGCGCACAGAAAAGGAATGTTGCAGAGGTTATACTGGCGCCAAAGGCGCATGGCGCATGGATGAAGCAGGTTGCATTTTATAGCAGGGCGCACAGGAAATGCGTGTTACATTGGGGTTCGGTGCGCCCTTTGGCGCATGGATGGATTGTGTAACATTAACAAATGGTGCGCCAAAGGGATATGGCGCGGCGCATGGAGGGTTTACTCAACATCATGTTACTGCAATGGAGGGTGCGCCCGCGCCTTTGTAATCTTTATACTTGCGCGCAGAAGGCTTGTGTTACTTTGAAGCTGAGTGCGCCCTTTGGCGCATGGAAACATTATGCAACATGGACAAAGGGTGCGCCAAAGGCTTTTTAAGGAGGCGCGGGTTTTAGACTTGTAGCATGCGAAAAGGGCGCGCTTCGAGGGCGCATGGATTCAAGATGCAGCAGGATGGCGGGGTGCGCCGTGGGCGCGGGTCTTGAGCATGTTGCATGGCGGGTAGGTGCGCCGTGGGGCGCGTCTGTCTTTATTGTTACAAGGCGCGCCAATGCGCCTTTTGAAATAAGCTCACTCAAACTAACAGCTCAAAAGCTCTCTCCTTCTTTCTTCCATTCCCAAAAGATACTTGGACAAGACAACTCTCTTTCCCAGCAGATCTGGAAAGAGGGAGGAAGGAAGAAGAGAAGAAAAGAAGGAAACAAAACAGGACAGCACAGAGGGGGGAAAAAGCTAGCTTAAACACCTTCCATTGCAAACCGACCAGCAAACCAAGACAGACCAAAACATGAAAGCATAAAACAGAGAAGAGGGAGAACCTCTTACCTTAAATATAGCAAACGATTTGGAAAGCGGGTCCACAGGGCGAGATAGCGACAGAGCAGAGCTGACAAATCCAGAGCAATCACGTGCTTGACAAAAGAATGAAAATGACATGGGCGCGCACGGATATTTATAGAAAAACCTGTCATTAATGCGCCACCAACCTTTTGAAATGGCGCATGGAAACAACTGTCGACAAGGGAAAGCGTGCGCCCTTTGGCGCATGGAAGGATCTGACGACAGGGAAAGGGTGCGCCTTTTGGCGCATGAAATGCGTTGTCGGCATGATTTTATGTGCGCCCTTTGGCGCACCAAAACTTGGTGTAACATAGAGATTACGTGCGCCCTATGGCGCACCAAAAACTGACTCAACATCCTTTGGCGCACCGAAAGGAGTGACAACATGGAAAACCATGCGCCAAAGGCTTTTAAGGGGGCGCATCAAAACTTGATGTTGCAAGGCAAAACCATGCGCCCAGCCCAAAAAGGCTCAAAAAGACTAAGTTCAAAAACTAGATTTCCCGGGGAGGGATTTTGCAACGTTTCGAACGCGAGGGATCCCTAACGAGGGATCGAAACAAAATTTTCGGTATGGTTATCGGTAAAATTGCCCTTGTCAATTTTACGGGATAACAAACATCAAAATTCATTTTTGACAAACTCGTGTGGGTGAATTTGACAAAAACATTTTTCCTGCCATAAACACGTGAACAAGACTTTTAAACTTAACAGAATTAATTCAATCCGCCATTCTTTCTTCTTCAACATGCCAAACCGACATGGAGGATTACACTTGGAAAGATTTGGACGGATTTCAAGGATTAATTGTTAAAGTTTGAGTTTTCAATACAAATTCCTTTTCTCTTTTTTTTGTAACTATTATTTTGTCCCTTGCCCGATTAATAAAGTTCTGCATAAATTTCTTAAACAATACAAACTATTTTAAGATTTGTTTTGTTCCTCCTTAACTTGTTTTAATGTTTTATCTTGTCTTTCATCAATGCAGATTGTTCTGTATATTTTTCTGATATTCATTTTACATGTTTACAGTGAATCAAAAATAGAAATCATACTTAAACCCAGATTGATCTATGTTCATTTACCATACTTTAAATATTTAAGTTCATTCCATTCCAATTTTACAATGTTTAACTTTACTTCAATCCATGCGTGAAAACCCAAAATATAGTTCTACTTTCAAAACATGCATTTTGAATGAAACAGAGAAATGTAATATTTCTTCATATGTATTTCTTTTTCCAATTTTCAAACAGAGATTTCACAATGTATTTCAAACACAGATTTCAAATGAAAACCATATCATTTGTGGTAACTAAAACAACTTCTATTGAACTCCAATAATTCTTTTACAACTTCCTTTTTCATTCATCAAATACAACTTACAGAATATACATCTCTCACATTCAAATGTAGGTTCCATTTCCAAAACAGAGCAACTTTCCACCACAAATAATATTACAATGCCATCCACTTGAAGTGGGAAATTTCACAATAAGGAACCCAAGGAGAAACTGCAAAATTTTTCTTCATCCTCAACTCCAGAACAACAACAAGAAGATCCACCATATATCTTTTGATCACAACAAAAAGAGGAGAGGCAACGCTCTCCACCCAACCAAGAATTCCAATGAAGAGGAGAAGTCATCCTCCTCATTGGCCCCCAAGCCCCAACCACAAAGCAATAAGAAATGTATTTCAACTCATGGCAACAAACAAGCTTCCACAACACAAAAACAATTTTCACAAACAGAACACAGTTCAATTACATACTGTCAATTTGTAACCATAGGAAGAACAACAAACAATACTCAAGCTTCATCATGCACAAGCCAAAGGAGAAAGACCTATGGGGAAGTTGCTTATACCTCCCTATGGGGAAATGGGTGTCCACCTTAAGATAAACCCGCCAATATATATACATATCATTTCAAAACCCCTACATGCCCTTATGCCTCCCCACACTCTTATGTCACCCCATAACGAGTAAATAAATGTAAGCTATTTCTTTTACAAGGTGGAACCCAATCCCAAACTCCCTCCACAATAACACTTATACCTTCCCAAAACTCTTATGCCTCCCCACAAGAGATCCCCATAGTCTTCTCCTACACCATACCTAGGCAATCTACCCAACTAGCCAACAACATACTAAAATATTCAAAGCATTCACATATGCATAAATAAAATAAAAACATTTTAAAGAGCCAAGCTCCTACCTCTCCATGGTAGAGTTTGCTCCAACAGATTCAACAACAAGGATTTTTTCCAATCCAAATAGTCCAAAAGCTCCAACAATTCATAAGCATTCCACAAAATCTCTAACTCTCTTCAAAATTACAAGAGCTCCAAACCAAAAGAAGTAACCAAAATATACGAATTCACCAAAATGAAGTAGCCCCCTCCAGTAACCCCCAAAACAACAAAAGAATTTGAATAAATAGAAAAGGGAGAGAGGAGGATGAGGTGGCTCCATGTAGGATGCCACATCACTCATCCTCCACTCCACCTCACAAGTCAACTTCAAACTCCAAAGCATAACTAAAAATGTGGGTGAATAAATGACCCTTTTACTTACACACACAATCCAAGTCCACACCCCAAGGACCAAAATTAATTTCATGTAAGATAGTGCAATTAAAACTTACAACTTGTCTTCCCAAAATACATAATGAGGCCTAATTTTGACTCCCCAACCCATAGGTAGGGTTGGTATACAAATTTAAGAGGTGTGGGGAAAGTTTAACTTGTCCTACAAGCTTTCAAATTCAGCCCCTAAGGACAGATCCGAATTACAAAAGGAAGGTGGAGTGTTTCACACTCAAAACTACTTACACATTACTTACAACACTTAATCCAAGAGCCATCAACTCTAATAAATACATTCTTTTGACCCATTTTAATTTATTTAACAACATGATTTCTCACTATTCTAGACACAATCTAATGAATAATAAAGGGAAAAAATACATCACTAAAAATCACATACTAAAATTAAACAAAGGAACTAAATAAAATAATACACATAACCCCTTGGTCACATTTGAAGGTGATCCCCCCATGGGAACGCCTAACAATTCACACACACACACACACACACACAACAAATACACGTTGCCATGGTGACCCTTGTTGAATTCATCTAGAATTCCAATGTGGTTGGTCTCCAATCCCCTGATGTTTGTTGTGACATGTCTACCTGTAAAACACAAATACCTCCTTTGGCCTCATGGCCGCATCAAAACATCCAAAATAAATATCAAATATAGCTCTAAAATCATCTATATATAAATCAAGCATCATCAAGGCAAATAACAATGTCATTTACAATTTCCTCAATAACCATATGATCATAAAATTAGTTCAATTTTCTAGGTTTACTTGATATGACAAAATATCACATGTATGAAAAAAAAACATATATATTTCTAACCATGCCAAGCAGTGTATCAACATCAATATAAAATGTCTCTAATAATCCACATGCATCATATATGAATCCAAATCAACCACAGTCCATGATTTCTAATGTCTAACATCATACCAACTCAAAGGCTATAGTAATGTCCATAAGTATAGTTAACAATATCATAATCAACAACAAAAAGGTGTCGGAGGGAAGTGGGCACTACAGAAATGTACCATAACCATTTTAAATTTGTTTATCTATAATTACATATTCTGTCTCATTTTAGTTTCATAGAGAGATAATATGTTAAAACACTTGGTCATTCTTTCAATATACTTTGACAATAACACTTCACATTCACAACATTATTGAGAATGAGTATTAGCAAACTTATATGTCTCACTTGCATTTGTATTCAATTATTACACACCAAACTATTATCTAACTTCCCTTTTAATGTATTTTTGCAACATTTATTATGGATTTAATACAAAATCAGTATTGTCAATCACACCCCTTATCAATATCAACTACAAAAGTAATAACAATCTTTCTAAATCTAATAACATATACTATTCGGCGTTCACATGGCATTGTACACATGCAATTTCTAGTTATATGTTTTAGAAGACACCGATACTCCCACTTGGTATTTTTGACGGTTTTTAAAGACTAGATTAATTTTTTTGACCTATGAATTTGTGTACATTATTTAATTATCGAGAAGTATTTAGTATGTAATCCTTGAGAAGTATTTAGTATGTAGTGAAAGTAACAAAGTATAAATAATAGAATTGAGACTCGATAATAACATTCTTATTTATTAGGCCAAACTTGGTCTCTAAGTAATTCGTTTTAAATAGTACTATCTATTGAATGCTTAAATTTAAATTTAAATCTATGCCAATCATTGTTTTCCTTTGATTAGCAAATCGTTAACTTCAATCGGATCGGGTTTAGGGTTCACATGATGGTCGCCTTTGGTTTTCACTAAGAGATTAATCCCATATTGGAAAGGTTAAGGAGATCGGTCAGGCTTATAAGCAAAGTGGTCATTTTGGTTAAGTGGAGTGAGAGGCTTTGAGACTCAAACATTTTTCCCAAAATTGGCTAAGGCATGGAAGGGGAAAGTTAAGGTTGTTCATTTGAGAGATCAAGCCCGAGTGGTCATGATCTCGAGTCAAGCTCAAATAGAGAATGAAGGCATGAGCTCATGGAATGATGTGATTGGTCCACATGGACCAATGATGACACTCTGAAATCTCAAAGATCAAAGACAAGAGTTGGCTAAGGCATGGAGTCTCGTGATATATACTGAGACCCCAAAATCCCGAGAAATCATGGTCGAGACCAATAAGGTTAAGGCAAGCCCGAGAATCCACCGTGACCCCAAGTGACTTCAAGAACATTGAAAGAATGTGATTACTCCATATGGGCCAACCATGGGTCACTCAAACTTGATGAAAATAAAGGAAAGGGAAAAGAAGTGTTTAGAGACACGTGACCCGTAAACTAGGTATCCGAGAGTCCTATGATCTTGGGACTCATAAAGTGAGCTATGTGTCATGAAGTGGTTGGTTAGAGAGTTTATAAACTAGCTTAAATTTGATCACCACCAAATTATAAAGGGAAACAAGATCGGGGATGTCTTGGCTGGAAATAATGGAAACGACCCAGGGATTAGTTTTTCATTCATAACTTTTGACTAGGAGCTCTAAATCAAAAAATTGGTATTATTGGAAAGCTTATCAAAAGAGCTACTTGTTGGACCTAAATTTGGGGTGAATTAATTAGATACAAGTTGGGTATTTGTGGAAAAACATTTGATAGAATTTCCCAAAAAAAAATCACCACTTATAAGTTGATTCCTCCATTTTGCTTGTTGTAACACATCCGGGGACTCTCTTTTGTCGATGATTATGTGCTTCTCAAGAAATGAATTGGGGCCCTTAGATATTTTGTAAGCTTCTAATTTATTCCAATTTTCATTTGATTCATGGTGGATTCCTTATAGTGATATGTGCATCCTCTCTTCTCTTCTCTCATTAGTTTTGACCAGTTTTGTAGTTCCTACAATTCTATTTTTGGAATGTTCTCAAATTGTATAAATTGATGAAGTAGTCAATTCATCGAATCATCTTCTAAATTGGCCATTCTTGGTTTGGATCTTTGATACCTTTGGAATTTTAGTCTCGCATGTCTTTAACTAAACTTTGTTTTAGGTTTGGAGTTATGAATAATTGTGAGCAATTCAAAGATGTTGTAATTTAGGTTTAAGAGAGTAGTTGTGCATGTTATTTTATCCATAAATAAGAATAGTGGATTTTGAAGGAAGTTGTTATCAGAGTCTAAAGTGTATTCACTTTGATTATTAGGATATCCATCTGGTTATTAGGTGCAAAGGTCTGATGTGTAGTCACCAAAACATTTGATTATAAAATCCTTGTGGAATTTTGGTTCCATTTGCACTCTTTAACTTGTCATATGCTATATTTTAGATTATGAATTGTAGTGGTTTGATAATTCATTAAATATCAATGTATGTGGTTTATGAATTGTTTGAATTGTGGGGAGTTGCACTAATTGTGTAAATTGATGTTTCTCTTATATTATTTTTGACTCCTTCATCTAAGCTTTGCAAATTAGCCCAATAGACAAGGCACATATGAAGTTGGAATGATCAACCCGCCCCGTCCCATTGTCTTTTTTTTTCCTACCCCTTTGAGACTTCTACTTCATCTTAAGTATCTTTAGAAGTCTCTTTGTTATAAATTTGGCTTCATGCTTGCTTGGATGTGCTTTAGATCTCTGTTATAAAACCAACAAGTTATGGATATCCTCATATCTCTGTAATAAAGAAATTCAGTTTGTTTATTTCACTATAAATGTGTGGCTATGTCACAAGTGACACTTAATTGGGTGCTTAGTCATGGAGGTTGCATTTATAGCTAGATATAGTGTGTGTTTAGGCTTATATTTTGATAGAATTGTTAGGATCTCTCCCCTTGGCCTTGCAGAACCAAAAGAAGTAGAGAATGGCCTTCCTTATCACATTTTTGGTCTTGAGTCCATTTCCAACTTGTTGAAGAGAAACAACCCGACTCATCCTTCAACTTCTCTTCATCAAATTTAAGGGAAAAATTTTTGAGAGCCAACAAATTGGCACCATTTTCGGGAGTGTTTCTCATTGGTTCATTCAATATACTCCTCTCCTTTGTAAGACTATTGTCGGGGTTCTTGGTGCTTGATTTTCATTTTTCGAGGATCCTATTTTTTTGTCTTTGTCCTATCTTCAGTTTGTTTGCATTACTTGGATGGTTAATTCACAATTGGCCCACCAAATTTTCCAACAAATTAACAATGTTATCGGGATGCACCAATTTTATTTTTAGTTGGCATGCATTAGTTTCATTTTCATATCAATAATCTCTTTCATTTCAATTTTGCATATTTTTACAAAGAGTTATGTTCTTTTTCTTCCTATGAAGTGGTGAATCCAATTGTTTTATCGACCAATTTGCTTCAACATTTATATTTTCTAAAAAATGGATGTTGGTGATTTGTGTTCTGGATTTTGAAAAAGGATTCACAATTAGTGCTCTCATTTTACCAGGTGAATCCTCTTGTGGAAATTTACCTTGAGCATTGTGTTAGATTAGATTAGTGGTTCTCGAGTTGTGATCAGTGGGTGGTGATGCTCGACTATCGGGTTTTTGGTAATAAAGAAATGGTTTCCATCATTTCTCTTGTTTGAGGTTTAGATATCATTTGTGCTTATATAGATGTAAATCATTTTATGGAATTTTTGGATCAGCCTTGCACTAGTGGTAGAAGATCTCCTCATGTTGAAAATAAGCATTCACCTAAATATTCATTCATGGATCATAGATTCAAACTTGTTGATATGGATTGTTTCTTTGATTTTCATGCTCCTTTCCCTAAAGTGATTAGAGGATTACCACCCAAGTCTGATGCTAGCTATAAAGAAAAGGGGAAAGACATTTATAAACATTAATCAATTTTATTTATGATTATGAGGTTAGAAATGAAGTTTTTGTTAGATTATTCATTCAAATTCTTAATGGTGATGCCTAAGAATGGTACTATGAGATTCCTACAAAATTGATTGATTCCTAAAATAAATTCAAATGTATCTTCTTTGAGAAGTATGTTGATAGAGTTGATTATGCTTCTCTTAGAAATTATTTTTATAATATGGTAAGAGAGAAGGATGAAAGCATTCAAAGTTTTAATCTCAGATTTAGGAAGGCATGGAATATAATTCTTGAGCACATTAGACCAAGTGAAGATTATGCTCTTATTGTTTATAGTGAGGCATTCAATGATGAATTGAACTATTATTTAAGAGACAAATTCCCACTAACAGTTGATCATGCTTACACATTGGATTTAAATTTTGAAACTATCTCTCATGCCTCTGACTTATATGTTGATGAGAATGAATCTGAGTTAGATACTTGTGAAAAGGGTTTGTATTTTGAGATTTAAACACTTCTGAAAAATTTGAGACTTTAGTGAAGGAATCTACAAATGGAGGTTATGATTTTAATGATAGTGATTCAAATTTCCTTGTCGATATATAGCCCCATGTTCATAGTTTGTTTCCTAATCATCTACCACTTCTTTATATGCATTGAAACTTTATGTTTATTATAATAGTGATCCTTTCAAGTTCTAAACACATGATGAATCTATTGAGTTAATGGATAATTTTGAACTTCATTCCCCTTTACATAATGATGAACTTTTTGAAAAGATTGATGATTTTGATTGTGCATTAACATGTAATGAAGAAATCCTTGGTGAAATTGATGAATATAGTGAAGTTATCAAGTCTTTGAGGCTAAAAATATCATGCTCAGAAATATCATTCTATTGTTTGTTTTGTTCCATTTGGTTGATCCATAATGTTTATTGTTCAATGATTATGTTATGGCTAATGTTGATGATGAGGTTTCGATTGGATAAAAATGTGTGTTACAAAGGAAGACGCTCGGTTTATTGATTATCAAATTGTAGAGACATTGGGTAATATGTGTGTTTTGACAACACCTTAACATCTAGAGATTATAGAGCACGTTACATTAAATTACTTATTTCATATATTCACTATTTATGTTTGTAATGATGGAGTTGCAGGGTTATCTATTTTTGATTATTTGCGGGAAAGGGATAATGGTGATGATGATTCAACTCCCATTAAGAATTTGGAGGAGGATAGCTCCTTGTTGGTTATAAATGAAGACAATGGTGAAGAGGTAAATGAACTTGTGACATATTCATGTTATAATATTATTATAGAAGTAAAAGAAGATAACTTGCATGCTCAAGAAATGATCGCACAAGCATTATCCTCATGTTATAATATTGATGAGTTTTTCAAAGTTAAAGGTGAAGAGTCTATAATAGTATTGCATTGAGGAAGCTTCTCCTTTGTTTGGTGATTTTTCTCACCTTCCCTTTCCTTCTACTCATTTAATGATGTTGAGTATGAAAGTTTTGGTTATAGCACTGAATCAAGTCCTCTTCATCACCACATATACCCTCAAATATATGATGACCGAGTACCCATCTTGAGAATGAGCTCTTTTTGAACCTTTTATCATTTCCACAGTTGATGAAGATAGTTTATTAGAGGAAATGACATGAAATGAATTGCAACAATATTGTTATGTTGAGTTTGGTTGACTATGCTTCAAATTTAGATTCAAACTCATTTTATATTGCTGCTAACAAACCAATGTTTTATAGTGAGAGAGATGCAAACACAAGTGTTGTATTTAATGTTGAATTTAAATTTCATATTGATGCTCGTAGTCCTAACCTTGTTGTTGAGACTTCTTATTTTGATGTAAGTAACATTTTGGGGCAGAAAGAAGATCACTAAAGCGAGAATTAAAAGGATTGTTTTTGTCTATTGGAATAGTTTACATATGTGCTTAATGATAATTTGGGTATTGGCTAAAGTTGTGGGTATAATAATGTTCAAAATATCAACATTTTTTAACACACTATTCTCTTTACCCAAATTAACTTTAATACAAGGTTTGAACTTAATAACAAAATGGGTGTGGATCTTTCATATGTGCAAGCTGATACTAATTGTTTTCAGTTTGCTTCAAAACTCGGGATTGGGAAGATCAATACTTCCTCCAACAAGAGTTTCAATTTGTATGGTCTTCATTTTTTAGATCTAACTTCACATTTGGGACTAATAATATATTTTTAGATAATTAAATGATTTTTACCGGAGCTTAGAATTGAAAGGTTGGTGGGACCCCACCCATTACATAAGATATAGGATATAAAGATCCAACACATAAAGACTCCAAGAAAAAATGATTACAAGCCAACATCAAAGATGACCCACTCACAAGATTACTCCAATCACAAGACGACCTCAAATGGGGCATACCCGCAAAAATTCCTTCCAACCCCTCACACATTACCACCCCAAATAGGGATTTTGCATGATGGGTAGAAGAAACAAAAAGTCCCGCGAGCCACCAAAACACCACACAGAGAAATAAGCCCCACCACACAAACAACCCAGGGAAACAAAATAGACCAGAAAAACGACCCAAATGGCAAAAACCAACACCGACGAGGACATACCCCCACCCACACACAACCATGAAGCTAAAAAATGATGATGATTGCTACGAATAGCCACCAATAACAAACAACCTTCCAACATATGAAACCACACTCGACCGAGAGAGGATAGAAACCGACGTGCTCCCAAGAGAACCTATCCACTCAATAACTACAATTTCCCTCAAAATCCAAAACTCATCGACCATTAATTTCCCATTCATGGGATGAGGACACAACTAGCCAAAAAGAACACTAAGTAAAGAGATTTTTTTGGATTTAGCACTCAAGGAACCAAGATGACCGATCCTGAATCAAGAAGAAAAAGGAAATCAAGACAATCCCCCTTCTGACAAGTAAAACCAAAACCAGCCAAAACCCTTCCACCCAACCATAGCCATCCCCTTCCAAAAATGATCCTTCATTGGTCAAGACAGAGATAGTAAGGAAAAACCCCACATCGGCCACACCTTCATGGGAAAATAACCCTAATCGACTCGACCCACTAGTCAAATCAAAACCAAACTACTCGTGGGCCCCCATCAAGATCTCGAAATGGAAAAGGCCAGGTCATGTGGAGGATCCGGTACTTGAATCGAATCCAAATCCGTAACAGATCCACCACCTTGGAAGATCCCCAGAGACCGGTGATGCCCCTTCAGGATAAGGCTCAACATCCAACACGTTCGAGAATTGAGGAAAATAGGAATATAACTTAACGAAAGTGGACACCTTATTTTCTACTAGAAAAGGAGCAATCGAAACATGGCCAAATACACTCTTGATATCAACCAAGAAAGCCTTCACGTCATGACTAAGAAGGAAGCCTATAAACCGATAGGATTCCTCTAAAAGCCTTGTTGCCAATCTCTCCTTGA
Source organism: Taxus wallichiana var. yunnanensis (assembly GCA_018340775.1). Lineage (NCBI taxonomy): Eukaryota > Viridiplantae > Streptophyta > Pinopsida > Cupressales > Taxaceae > Taxus > Taxus wallichiana. The sequence continues at coordinate 912,674,580 of CM031239.1, read as the reverse complement.
GCGGTTCGGAGTGAACCGCCAATCCTTCCATGTAGAGCTCTGTCGGGCACGAACCGAGAAGATCCATTTGAGCCACTTTACTTAACTCCTTCACTCACTACTATCTCTCATCTCCAAATCCACTGCAGACTCTCAAGGCTCGCTCGATCCAAAGGCCTAGTGCCTCCATCCTCTGATAACCTTGGGACTAATAATATTAGTGATCCATTTTGGGTTGCATTGTGGAATGTTTTTTATGTGTATTTGTTGTATCTGGAAAATCACTCTAAATTGATGAGAAAAGGTTCATATTTCTCCACTTTGGTGAATGGGTTTATTGAGTGAGAATTGAGGATATTTTTATCTTGTATATATTGTAAATACTTGTAAAAAAACTTATTTTAATAAGTGATTTACACAACTATCCAATTCGGAAATTCATATCCAAATATATTGGGTTTGCAAAAGCTTTTCAATTTGGTTTGGAAGTGCAGAGATTGATTTTGTGCCTTTGCACCTTGGGAGTGACTAGAGATATATTTTTGAGGCACTAGTCTACATGTACAAAGTTTTCTATGATCTATGGTTACCCATAAAGGGGTACCCATCTCATAGATAGAGCCAATGTTGGAAAAAAATTGGTTCCACTTCAATTTTTGTACCATGTGACTAAAATTTGGAGTTTTAAAGTTTCTAATCTTTTCTTTATGATCGATACATATTTTAAGTTCCCTTATGGTTTGAAACTCATTAAAAAAGTACCCCTTTCATGATGTGAATGTTTATAGATTGAATCTAAAAAATTAGAATATTTGTGATGTTTTTGGGCTCGTGGATGGGTAGTTAAGATTCTCTTCCTTTTTTTCCTTCAGATTAGTAAACCATCAAATTCAATTAGATCAGGTTTAAGGCTCACATGGTGGCCACATTTGGTTTTTACTAAGGAATTAATCCCATATTCAAAGGGTTAAGGAGATCAATTAGGCTTATAAGTAGAGTGGTCATTTTGGTTAAGTGGAGTGAGAGACTCCACGATTTAAAATTTTTCTTGAAATCTGCTAAGGCATGAAAGGGGAAAGTTAAGGTTGCTGATTTGGGATTCCAATCCGAGTGGTCATGATTTGAGTCAAACCTAAGCAGAGAATGGAGGCCCGAGATCAAATAATGTTATGATTGGTACACATGGGACTGATGAAAACACTATGTAATCTCAAAGATAAAATGAAAGAGTCTTTTAAGGAATGGAGTCTCGGATCTTGAGATATTGAGATCCTAAGAACTATATAACAAACCTTAAATCTTGAGAAATCAAGCCTAAGCCTAATAAGGTTAAGGCAGACTCAAGAATCCATTGGTGACCCAAAGTGACTTTGAGAACAACAAAAGGACATGATTGGTCCATGTGAACGAATAAAGAGTCAATCAAATCCTAGGAAAACAAAGGAAAGGGTGAATAAGTGTTTAAAGACCCGTGACCCATGAACCATGAACTTAAGATTCCTAAGATCTTGAGACTCATAAAAGGATCTATATGACATGAAGTGGTCAGTCACAAAGTTTATCAACTTGATTAAATTTGATGGGTAAATTATATAGGAAACAAGCTCAAGGATGCCTGGCTAGAAATAATGGTAATAACCAAGTGATTAACTAAAATTGATTAATATGGGGGTGGTTATTAGAGGCTAGGAGGACATAAATGATATAAATAAATGTGATAAAGTAATATAGAAATTACTAAATGATAAAACTAATAAAGTAAAACCCTAATATGCAATAAGGAGGTGAGGAAATAACTTAGCTGATTACAAATGTTTGTCACAAAGTGTCGCAGAGATGACTGGAGAAACCGAAGTAGGAATGACTGTGCAGAGGTCCCGTAAAGGGCTGGATCAAGAGGATCCAAGTGGATTGAGGCATTCGGTATGAAAAAAGTTCCTTGGTCTACGAAAAGCTCTGCAATCGGGTTCTCACACAGTGTTAGAAGGTGGTCCAAAACCCTCATTGTGTGTCACATTAGGTTCATTGTCCCGTATTGTATGTCACCAATAATCCAAGCTGATGTAGAGACTTGCAAGAAGATAAAAAGGAGTATCAAAACCATAAAAGTAAAGATGTTGAATGAATGGGTTGGACTAACCTCGGCTTCCACAATAGTGGACTTACTAAGGTGAGTGCTACACTACATTTCGACCCAAATGTAGTTGGTGTCCCCAAGATTTCACCATAAAATATGGGACTACCCTTTAAAAAAATTCATTCTTTTCAAAGTAACGGGTCATTTTATGTTTTTTTTTTGTCTACTGATTGCTTGCATTACTCTCAAGTATCCCCAAAAATCATAAAATCCAAATTCGACAAATACCCACATGCCAAAGCTCACTCAATTCCTTTGCTGACCTTGTCTACAAGCGTTTTATTTATTAATTGAATAAAGTTCTTTTAAAAATAGATTGAGTTAAAATTGGAGGATTTAGGTTATATAAAGCACTTCACCCCATCATTATTACCATAGAACATTCACTCGGAGGGAAGAATTTTTGCAGATCTACTAAGTGGAGAAATTTTCTAGCAATTGCCCACAACTATTTTTATTTTGTTTTATTTCTTTTTGTTTGTGTTTTGGTTTGTTTTCTCTGAAAATTCCCATAGCCTATTCATTCTTCCTTCCAGATCTTTTCCTAGGTGTAGGGTTTTGAAAAGCTATCAAGTATTTTTAATTACTAATTTGTCTAAAGGTGATCAAAGCTCATGATTCTTTCAGGAGATTTCAAGAAGTCACTTGGTCCAAAAAGGTGCAAAAATGGATTTTATGAAAATAAGAAAAATATTTCCATCAATGCATAGAGCTTGAGAAAATATGCACTTTTAGAGAAAATGACACCTAAAATGGAGCCACAAAGTGAAAGTTACAAAGACTTGTAAGTTTTGTTGCTACATCTTCTGGACCCTTTCCAAAAATGGAAAATTTATTTTATGCTTGTGTTTTCTTCATTGAAAATCCAAAAATGGAAATAATTTTTCGCATGTTGATGAGTTTTCATGTGACTTTAAAAGCATAAGTCATGCAAGTCACATTTTTGGAAAGAAGCTTTCTTCCATGCAAGTCGCATTTTTTGGAAGGATGGTTTTTAAGTGCCAGTGGGAATTTTGGCACTGCCTAGAAGGTGAAAAATTCCCATGATGGAAGTCAAGTCACTTAAGCTGCCAATGGGAATTTTGGTGGTGGAAGGCAGGTGGGAATTTTATGCCTTGCCTGGAAGGTTGTTTTTTCCCATCATTAAAGTCAAATCACTTAAGTTGCCAATGGGAATTTTGGTAGTGGAAGGAAGGTGGGAATTTTATGCCTTCCTAGAAGGTTATTTTTTCCCATCATTAAAGAAAAATCACTTAAGTGAAGGATGAGATTTTTGGATTTTCCTGGTAGGGTAAAAACTCTCATTGCTTTGACTTCTTAATTTTAGCATATCTTATAGCCAAAAAGTGTGACCCATTCTGGCATAGCTAAATGCCTAAAAGCTAACTTTTTTAAATTTCCAGGAAGCATCCAATTTTATTTCCTAGGGTTGGAGAAGATTTCTTTTTATTATTCATAGTATTTACATGTTGGCATAAGTGCTCAGGTGAATAAAGTAATATTTTTAGTTTTCTTGGCATGCAAGCAAAGTCTAAAAATAGAGGGCAATAGGCTTTATAATCAGATCTTGGTGAAGAAATTAGATATTCATGCTATGAGCTTCATGTGTGTCTGAATTATTTACATGAATACTTCATTTATGCCCATATTGGTGAAGAAAGCAGAAGTCAATGTCTGATACATTGAATATATCTTCAGAATCAGAGGAAGAAATAGATCCAACTCTCATAATTGCAAAGACTTTCGGCAAAAATTCATTCTCTTGTTTCTAATGCAGCCCATGTGGAAGTCATTGCATGGAAAATTCCTTTCAGGAGCTTGTGCATGTGCTCCCAATCTTCCAATTAAAGCCTTCATTGAATTTACTTGTATTTTCCTTCACTTAGAGTGTTGTCCAGAATTTAAAATTGCTCATATGCAATTAAAAATAAAAGATGATGAGTTTTGTCTGAATTTTTTACAACAAGCATTTTTACTAGTGCACGTACTAGAGAAGAACTGTAAAAGCTTCAAGGATAAGAGGGAAAACATGTTAGAGGAAACACCCGCAAGCAAAATCACCATGACCTGCTCCTAGATCCAATTTGGTGAGAATCAAAGGAAATGATTCAACAACATATGGGAGAAAAAGGCATCTCAGATTCAAGGTAGAGATGTGATTCATTGCTAGAGTGAATGAAGTAGAAGTGCAATACAGGTTGGATTAACATGAAAAGTATGGAAGAAGAACAAGACTGGGAGTGTTGCAGTAGCTTTCTTCAAATTTATTCTCCTCTTTCTTCTTCTTTCTCTTATTTTCTCTGACAAAGTAATTGAGTAATCAATTAAATTGTAAAACTAAGTGATTGGTTTAAAAGTCGTTACTTCAAATTAATGGAAGAAGTCAATTACTTGGAAATAGGTGGCAGACATGTAAAATAAAAGGTTCTATTTTCAATTATAAATCATGCATGTCATGCAAAGAGGAATTGTTAATGCAAAATTACAGCACCCCCGATTTTTCCAGTGTTTATGGCACAATTAGTGTAATTTTTTTCTAACATGGGTCCATCTCTCAAGTTGTGGGACTTGCAAACCTAAGATGGACCTCGGAGAAGGCCAACTTCCTCTACCTAATCCTAATGCTAAACTACTCCTAGAAAGGGAAATGCAACTATCCTAACACTAACCTAGATTTTCCAAGGGACCAGGGAAGAAAGAGATGCATAAAATGAAATTCCTAAACTAAGGGGGATATAGCACCAAGAAAAGGGGCGAGATACTCTGTTGAGGGAGGATGAAACAAGGGAAAAGGGGCTAAGGGAGGTTAGACAAATGTGACACAAACCCAAATCCTAATCTACCATCAAAACTCCATGGAACACAACATCATAAACCTGTAAGTGAAAGAACATGCGTAAAATACAACAATAATAATGGGGAGGCAAGACAATACAATAAGAATTAGCTAGGGTTGAAGAAACACCACAAGACATAATTTTTATTGCTTTAAAGTATGCATAGACCATTACATTTGATGCAAAAAGGCATAATTACATTGCTAGGCTTAAGATAAGGCTCGCAACTCAAATGGAGTTGAGGGAAAATTTTGCAAGAGTTTCCCCAACTCCCAGAATGTCTCCTCTAAAAAATGAGGGGTTCGAGTTCTTTTATAGCCAATTTTCACCCACCATCATCAAAGAGGTATGGGCACCTATAAAATTTCACTTCTCAAAGGTGCTTCTATCGAAAAGACATGGGCATCATACTGCATTAAATATGGTTGTTTGGATGCCATTCGTTCACCTACCTTTTCCTACTGTGGGACTTATGGGCCACCCAACCATGTAACCCATCCAACTACATCATACGCCACCGAGCATCTAGCCTCATGACCCGTCTAACCATGTGTTGCATGACTTTGACTGCTATCTAACACCGGGGGGTTAGATGTCATCCAACCCTCGTGGGCCGTACATTACTGTGGTCGCCAACCAACCTAGAAGTTGCCATCTTCACATTGTGGGTTGTCTAACCCGAGGGGGGTTGGATGACCATCTATTTCTATCTACACAATGAGCAACCCAACTATCCCGATGGTCGTCCATTTGTTAGGCCAACCAACCTTGATACATTGGCCAAACATAGTGACCCATCCAACCTCGTATACCGTCCAACCCAACATGTCACCTGTACACTTCATTACATGTCCAACTAGGTGACCTAACCAACCCAGCCCAACCTGTCTCAACTCGACCAACCCGGCCATCCATCCTATCACCCACCAATCGAGCTAACCAACCTGTCACCCGACCAATCGAGATGACCATCCTGTCACACCGACTAACCATGCCGACCAACCCGATCGACCATCTTAATCGACCAACCATGTCGACCAACCCTGTTACCCGACCAACCTCAAACTCATCCAATTCTCCAATAAGCTCGATTTCCAACCCCGAGATTTGTCGCGGTGAGCTGATCGGATAAGCCAAAACACATAATGTATTTCTCTTCTAATGGCATTGAACTTTGTGGTTGTCCGCACGTCCAATAATTATGAATGGCTAAGTCCATTTATGATGATTTATCCAAATTAACCTGGGGGGTAAATTTGGGATAACAATGGTGACCTCTTGGGGACATCTACTTACTAGATGTGTGACTAGTTGCCTTGAAGTATCCATTAGGCATGGAGTCAAGCCTAACCTTGAAAAATGATCCTTTTGAAAAAATCGTCCCCAAATCCACATGAACTTAGCCTTTGGGATGAAATTGCCTTGGCTTGCTCCTGAAGCTGATTTTGGGATTTTGGATAAATCCTATAAACTGCCCCAAAATTGAAAATTTAACCAAGGAAAGGCATGGAGAACTCTGGACCCATAACTAATCTATTAGGGCTGAAAGATTTACTTTGAAAACTACCCCAAAATCTGATTTCTGCCATGAGCATTATTGCTTCCAATGAATGGATTGTGCACGAGAAACCACACACCACAACACACACTATGTACAAAACTAAAAATCATACACACCCCAAGTGGGATATGTAGAGTGTGTGAAACAAACTTCTTCTACTGAAAGCAAACCTACCTACTCTACGCTAACTAAAGGAAAAGGGAAATCAAACAAATCCTGCAACTGGTAGGGAGAAGTAGCTCCCCTTCCTCAAAATTGGCAACCATGCATATGATTTGGCACTGATCATGGCTATTGTTATGAGTGAAAAACCAACAAGAGGTCGATCCTCCACCTAAATAACCAAAGTATCAACATCAATCAAAAATACCTCCTCAAGATGATTGACATTGGACTCCTGGAGGTGTTGATGGTGACCCTTGGTACTTTGTATATCATCCTCATTCCCTAAAATGGACATGAATGGTTTCAGCTTCTCCCTTATCTCCAATTAAGCCAAGTACCTGATTGGGCATGGTATTATTTGATGGATGTGCCCATTTCTCTAAAATTTGACTCCAAAAATGGAGTCTTCCTATAGACCTTCCTGAAAAAAAGAGCTACATGCATGTTGTTTTTTTATTTGCATTGCTTCTGCAAGCAACTTATCCTCTTCCTTGATGACCGGTCTAGAAATGGTGTCATCATTGTTTCCTTCCTCCTCCTTGTCTAGTGTAAAGCTTGGAAGAGGTAAATCCTCTTATCTTGGCTCCAGATGGCTGCCATGAGATGTAGGTTGTTGTCCTTGAATGCTCTCCTCCATGGTAGTGGAATCTTGTTCTTGGAAGGTGGATGATGGAGGAGAAAATGTTGTGATCTCTATGGGATCCTCTCCATCAAATCAATCCTCCAAGTCGATAGATAAACTTCCTCCTTACTTTCATGCATGTATGCTTGACCTCCTCCGTGGTGTCTTCCGATCTCGCAACTTGTTCACCATGGTTCCCCTCATCTTCAAACATGAAGTTTGAAATCTCAAACTCTTCTTCAACATTAGAGCTCGAAGGGGATGAAGTGGGAGGAAGAACTAAAGGTTCTTCCATGACCTTCTTTGTGCTCGAAGCCTCTAAAATTGTATGGTTCTCCTCCACAGCCGAAATTCACTCTTCTTTTAGATTTAGAGTAGTTTCTTTCTCGCTTGCTTGTGCTTGAGCTTAGTGATGAGTTAACAACCTTTAGAAATAGGGTGCCATCATGGACACTGCACTTAGAACATACCGATTGTTGATCATCTTCTTCTCGCTCTCGCTCTGCTTCTAGCTGCAACCAAAGCTTCCACCACCTGTGGCTTGACCTCAGCCTCCTCTAGGGGTTTCTCCATCAAGGGGATTTTATCAATCCCAAATCTAAGAGCCAATCTCACCAAGCTTCTAATCATTTCTTCTTTTCTTGGATCTTCTTCTTATTGCTCCCCTTGACTAGATTTTTGAGTCTCTTCCTAACATGGACTCGAGAAAGTGGGAGGAGTGGTGGGTGGGGTCTCCACTAGTTGTTGCTTTATTTTTGGTGGAGGGGAAGGTATTTCTTTTGTCTCTTTGGAGGGGACTTGGACTTGGAAAGAAAAATGGAAGAGCTTTTGAGATGGGATGGAAGACTAAGAGATGGAGAAATGGGTTCCACAATGGCGACAAGTGGGAAACTCAAGAACCGTGGCTCTCATTGAGATGGTGCAACTTGAGGAGTGGGGGAAGAGTTGTAGGATGACAATGTTGGGGTCTCTCATTGACAGGATTGACTAACATTGTCCATGAAATCTCTTATCTCTTGGATCCACTCCGTGAGCCTTGGAAACATCTCAACAATAAATTCGAGCTTCTCCTACGGGATGTAATAGCTTGGAATAGGGCCCACCCATGGACAAGGGGTCCTAAAACCAATCTTGCATGCTTGTAACTAAGTCACATAACCCTTTGATGCACCATTTTTGCCTCCAATTCTTGGACTCCAATTCTTGGACTTTTTTATGCAGCTCAATCTCTTCTTCAGAATAGGATAGGATAGTAGCCTCCATAATCCGCATACCCCTACTCTTCAATAGCCACATAGTCTGGCATATAACCAAACTAGTCTCGTATCTTTTCTCATAGGAGTTTGCATACTGTTGATCTTCATTGTAGTATGGATTCGGAGGTGGTTGATAGTACCTTGAGAATATGTGTTGTAAATGTGGAGGGATGTCTGAATGACATTGTTCTTTGCATGTGTGAATTCCAAGAGGGGAATGAAGTCATGATTGCATAAATTCATGGACGGAATAAAATGAGAGGGATGGAAAGAAAATGGAAATGGATGGAATGGAGGAAGGTTTGCAACTCAGAGAAGGGTTGTTGACTAGATGGAGTTGCTAGATGTGTTTGAGCATGTACCTCCAAAGGCTGAAATTCTGACAAGAACACATCAACTCGCCAAAATGAAATCTACTTTGGGTGTTGAACTGCACACCTGAAAAAGGTATTCGATTAAAATTTACAATGAAACACTTGTGAAATGTAAATCTTTCACTTGCTTGTTCCATAGGGTGTGCCAAAACTATTAATGTAAAATTACAGCACCCTCGATTTGTCTTGTGTTTGTGGGGCATCGGTTGTAATTTTGCTAGCATGGGTCCATCTCTGAAGTTGTGTGACTTAAAACTTGTGATGGACCTCTGGAGAAGGCTGAATTCCTCTACCTAATCCTAATGTTAAACTACTCCTAGAAAGGGAAATATAACTATCCTAACACTAACCTAGATTTTCAAAGGGACCAGGGAAGAAAGAGATGCATGAAATGAAATTCCTAAACTAAGGGGGTGATAGAACCAAGGGAATGGGTGAGATACTCTGTTAAGGTAGGATGAAATAAGGAAAAAGGGGCTAAGGGAGGTTAGACAAATGTGACATAGACCCAGATCCTAATCCGCCATCAAACTCCATGGAACACAACATCATAAACCTATAAGTGAAATAACATGCACAAAATACAACAATAATAATGGGGAGGAAAGAAAATACAATAAAAATGAGCTAGGGTTGAAGAAACACCACAAACCACAATTTTTTATTTCTTTAAAGTATGCACATACAATTACATTTGATATGCAAAGTCATAATTACTTTGCTATGCCCAAGAGAAGGCTCGCAACTCAAATGGAGTTGAGGGAAAATTTTACATGAGTTTCCCAGCTCCCATAATGTCTCCTCTAAAAATGAGGGGTTTGAGTTCTTTTATAGAAAATTTTCACCCACCCTCATTAAAGAGGTATGAGCACCCATATAATTTCACCTCCCAAGTGTACTTCTATCAAAAAGACATGTGCATCATATTACATTAAATATGGTTATTGGGTTGTCATCCGTTCACCTACCTTCGCTTACCTAGGACTCGTGGGCCACCCAACCATGTAAATCGTCAAACCACATCGTACCACCATTGGAATTCCAACCTCATGACCCATCTAAACATCCATCGCCTGACTTCGATCATCCAACCCTGTGGGTCGTACATTACTGTGGTCGTCGACCAACTCGGGAGTTCCCATCTTCACATTGTGTGTCATCCAACCCGAGGGGGGTTGGACGATTGTCTATTTCTATCCCTACAATGAGCTTCTTGACCAATCTGATGGACATCCATCCGCTAGTTTGACCAACCTTGATACCCATCCAACCTAGTGATTCATCCAACCCAGCGTGTCGCCCGTACACTTCGTTACACGTCTAACTAGGTGACCCAACCAACCCAACCGACCAACCTAGCCGACCAACCCGTCCTTCCATCCTATCACCCGACCAACCATACCGACCAACATATCACCCAACCAACCTGCCGACCAACCTAGCCTACCAACCATTTCGACCAACCTCAAACTCAAACCAATTCTCCAATAAGCGATTGCCAACCCCAAAATTTATTTGGTCCAGCCAAAACACATGATGCCTTTCTCTTCTAATGGGGTTGAACTTTGATGGTTGTCTGCACATCCAAGAATTATGAATGGCTAAGTCCATTTATGATTATTTATCCAAATTAACTTGGGGGTAAATTTGGGATAACAAGAATTATAGGAGGAAGATTGCCAAGCTGCTTCCCTTTTTCATAGCTTCCACATGTGGCAATTCATTAAAAACTTCCTATTTGCACTATAAATAGAGGAAGAGCATGCGGGTTAAAAGGCAAATTTTTTAATCAACATTCTAGAGTTCCAGACTTTGTGTTGCAGCCCTTGAAGTTATTTTTGTGAAAGTTGAGGAATTGAATAAAGGCATATTTCTAGAGAAATTTGTGTCCACGGTGTATTTGCTTCTTACCTCTATATGGATCTTTAGATAAACTTTGTGTTATCTGAGATTTAGATTACAAGCTTTTATTTTCCTTTACTTCGAATATTGTGATCTACTTGTTTATTTAATCTATATGTATGAGACCAACTCTATAAACTATTGGTCAAATTACATATCTTCCTTTTTTCTTTTCCAAATTTCACTATTTCCCCCTTCTGCAAATACTTCATAAATAGTTGCTTACTTGATGCATAATTACTTAGTTATGGGTCATGAGCTTTGTAATTAATGTAAAACCCCACAAATAGTTATTAGGATTTATACTTACCAGATTGATAAACATCTTACACGGTAGCCTCACCGTTAAATTAGGAGATTTATCTCATAATCGCTAGATTTTTAGCTATGCAGAAAATCTAGCCAAAATCATTTTTTTTGTGTGTGTGTGCATGTCGTGCCCTAGGTGCTCTTGTGTCACCACACTATGTGAAATTATGAGCAATAACTAAATGTAGAAAATGTAATAGTATAGGGGTATGGAATAGAATAGAATCCTCCCCTATGAAGTGTGATGTAGAATCCCTAGCTTGTGCCTAGATAATGGAGCTATATGGATGTAAATGCAATAGATGGATGCAACTCTAGATGAGTGATAGTAGTAGATGATGTTAGATCCCTTATTATGGTCTCATAACTTTATATTTATAGGGTTTTATTGATCTAATTTCATAATTAACCCCAACATGGTCAACTAGGAAAAAAAGAAGGATGAAAATGACTAGAAATAGCCCAAAAAGTGGCAGAAAGTAAAAAAGGATCGGGGTGCCTCAGGTGGGACCGGGTAGCTCATGGGTGCCCTACTACTACCTTGGGTGCCTCAACTGAGGCTAAAATTATGGGACAGAAGATTTAAAATAGACTAGGCATGCAAATAAAAATGTGCAGGAATGACGAAATAAAAGAAAAATAAGGTGGCCAAAAGATGGGGTTAGTTAGTACTTTCTTCACCGAAGAACCTTCTAAATAGTAGTTGTTATCCAAATAGCTCTCCTAGCAATTTGGATAACTTATATACACATTCTGGCTCTAAGATATCTATTGAAGAATTACGAGCATTCAAAATCATTTCACACATTCTTTTGGTCGTAGATTTAACTACACGCCCTTTTCCTTTTCTCCTTCCACTTATTTCTCGCATCCACCTTCCACACATCCACCTTCTTCTCGAGTCAATTTCTCCCCATCCCACACCTTCCTCTTTTTCTCCGTGCACCTCACCCATTACTTTGTAATAGTTACACCTTAACCATACGTTTTACGCTCACCGGTTTAAGTCATCTCCTGCGCGCATCGCACGTGCCCCTCCATCATATCCATCTCGTGCTAGATCATCTTTTGACATGCTTAAGTGTGCCAAATGCAACCAAACAAGGCATTGGATCCTTCGCAACAAATGAATGATTGACACGTGGAAGAAATGATAAACAGTTGTATATTTGACCATCATCTTAGCCAATTAGCACATGCCACGTATCTTGCATACGCCGACGACTCTGACATCTTCCGAAAGCCATATCATCAGCTACAGAGCCTAGATTGGTGCACGCGTGGACTTTTTAGAAAGTTGTTGACATCAGCTATAGTGTCAGAAATTTAAATTTCAAATTCTAGCAGATTTGATAGGTAAGAATAGGAAAAATCTCTTTGAACATTGATGAGTAGATTTGATTTCTCCAACCACCTAATTTGGTATGATCCACCCTCTTTTGTCTTCAACACATCAAACAAGCATGGGGAAGCATATTTCATAGATTTCCAAGTGGATTTACAGACATTGAATGCTTCTTGTTGGTGGTTATGTTTCAAATTCAGGTTTTCCCTCCTTTTCCTTTCTTCCTCCATGGATTCATCTATAAATGTAAGAGCAAGGCTCATTTATTATGTTGGACACTCTGGATCCTTACGCATGTTGCTAAGGACTCCACATTTTCTATATTTTGAGTTGTAGACCTCCATGTTTGGCTCTTACATGTGGATATTAGCCTCCTTATCATTGTAACAGTTATGTGCATTATTGGAAGTAATAGAAGCATCATTTTGTGACTATTCTCTGTCCTAACATGTTTGCATTCCTTCTTCTTGAATCTTCTGTTACATTACGTATTGTTGTGCTACTTTAGGTCCCTTACAGTTTCATATTTGGTTATGTTCCATGAGAATGATTTGGTGAATGCATGTTTTTGTGTTATTCGTGCCTAGCATCCTTTCACACATTCCCTATCATTCTCACTCAGAATAGATAGTGTTCATCCCTCTTTTCTAGTGCTATCACCTTTTAGTGTAGTTTACTTCATGTTATCCTTCTTTCCCTAGTCCCTTGGCATTCTTAGTTTAGTTTCCCCTTTCAACACTAGGAGTAGTAGTAGTAGTAGAAATAGATAGAGGAACCGGCCTTCTCCGAAGATACGTCCCAAGTTCACAAGGTCCCACAACTTATGGGATGGTTCCATTTTGGTCTCAAACACCTTGGCTCTTTCAAGACCTAAGACATGGGTGCACATTTGAGCAACTAATGATTTGCACGGCATGCCGGTGGGACCAACATTGAAATATCAAATTTTATATCTCTAATTTTGGTGTGTGACCTTCAAACACATTTGGTGACTCCCAAAATTTTAAGATATCCATTTCAGCAGTCCTAAGCACCTTTCATGAGAAGAGTGCACATAAGAAGAAGTGTAGTAGCTGAAGATTCTTTTGAATACCTCTAGCTATCCCCGAGAAGAGTTTGTTCCAGAAATCCCGCACGCACATCTCTATCTCCAAAGCACACCATGCACATTCAACTCCTCAAAATACACAACTTGCACCCCCTACAATGGCAAATATCCTCCATTAAGAAGCTTTGCAAACTTTGATGGAGGGAGTCCCTTACTCCTAGCCATGCAACATGATATGCCAAATGGTGCACTCAAAAGTATTCCTTACTTTACTGGTGAGAATCAAGTCACCCCTCAGGAGCATATCCAGATGTGGCAAATGTGTGTTCACTCTATTTGATCACACATAATGATGTAGCAATTAGGTTGCTTGCAACCTCTTTCAAAGGTAAAGCACTTCAATGGTACTCGAGGCTTGAGACTTGGATCTATCACCACCTAGGATGAGCTAGGAACAACTCTATGTAGTTATTTTGAAGACAAATCAGATCACCTATCCTTGGTGGAGCAACTGACAACAACAAGGAGGGCACCCAATGAGTAGATGATTGATTTTAACATTAGATTTTAGAGGACTTGGGATAGAATTCCCTTGTGGTAAGACCTATATCCCAACATGCTTTCCTTTATTATCTGAAGTCACTCAACAAAAATATTTCAGTAATGATCCAATCTATGGGAGGTAGGACCTTACCAGCTACTTATAGCATTGTAGTTAGGGAAAAAAATAGTCTTATTCAGGTAGGAAAGTTGGCTCCTAGACCGCCTATGCCCTTATTCCTAGAGATGCAATAAGCACCCCAGCCTTCCGTCACTCCTATTCCTACCCCTAAGAAAAGTGCACAACTAGTTGCCTCAACATCCTATTCTCCATCACAACAAAAGGAAGATGAAGAATTGAAGGCCTTGATCAAAAATTTATCAAATAAGGTCATATCATTAGAAAGACAGAAGTGTAGGCATATAGAGGCATTTCCAATCAGGCACATGGCTAAGGAAATCATCCTTGGTATAATTAATATAGAAATCAAAGATACATGCCCAACCAGCAGAATGATAGATGAAATCCTAATGCACATCTACCCTTGCAAGTTGTCCATCCCACGCCTTCTCTTCTAGCACCTAGCACAAGCCGAGCACTCGTTCCAATTTAGAAAAACTTGGAACAAGAATCAGAGTGGTGCTTCCCTTGCAAAATGCCTCATAGTCAGTACCATTATGCTAATGTTGTGCATGCCCAAGCATTCATGATCTATAATGCTTCATCCTGTGAGCCCTCAACAAGCACCCATGAAGCAAATAATCTAGAAGGACCAGAAGTCTCCCTAGAAACCAATTTGATGTTCTTTGGCATTAAGGACTTCTGTGCAATCAACCAAGCTGCAGAAGATACAAATAGACTACATGCCCAAGTTGTAAACAACACAAGATATAAGAAAATAATATTAGATTCAAGCGTAGAGGTCACAACCCCTAACAATACAAGTACATATTCATAAGAAAAAGGAATCAGACAAGACCTCTTGTAGCAAAAGTGTTCAAACCCCTATACAAGATGTCCCGCATAAAGATCCTTTGAAAAAGACATGCCCATCCTTTAGGAAGCCAAGCCTCTGCTCCAGCTAAAATTCAGGTTTTCATGCCCGACCAATCAAGAAGGGACATTGTTCCCCAACTACACAAGGTAGGGGGGATTCCGTTTAGCATTATTGACCAGATGAAGAAAACAAACATAAACATCACAATGTGGGATGTTCTGACCATTCCATCTCAATGGGATCTATTGCATGAAGCTTCGTCGTAACTTCCACGGGCACGCGTTGACCTAGTTATGCAGAAGCCACACACTTCTATCAAAATCTACCAAGAAGAGGAGAAAAAGTAAGAAAATTTGCTAAAACCCCACCCTTCTATATGTCCTTGATTATAGGCAAACACCTAGTGCATAACTACTTAGTTGACTCAGGCGTTAGTACTTTTGTTATGCCTAAGAAGATAGCTAATGTCTTAGGTCTGAAATATAGCCCTTCATCTAAAGGAGTCTTACAACTTGATGGCTTAGTTGTAACCACCTTGGGAGTCATCAAGGATCTTGAGTTAACCCTCCATGCATGTCCAAGCCTGACAATTACTCAATATGTGTCAATTATTGACCTGCCTCCTTTGTTTACCCTATGTCTATCAAGAGAATTTACTGCTAAAGTGGGTGGTTACTTGTCTTCTGATTGGTATCATATGTTACTCAAGACAAGGTATGGTACCCAGTTTACCATACAAGCTAAGCCTATATTTTTTTATCATGTAGAGCCATATGTTCTATCCCCTCTCCAAGCCAATTGTCTTATCCAGGAAGAACAAGTTTCAGTTCCTGAAGAGCAGTCTCTTCCACCCTCTATTCTAGACCTAGTACTTGATGAATGGGTGGAGAGGCATCACAAATTTGATCCCTATGCTAAAGAACTAGAAGCCTATGAAACTGGGCTTGGTACTTATTGCATTCTAGAAGAAGACGCTACGCTTCTATGCATGCTCATAGGAGACAAAGTTCAAACTGGTCTATGGAAGTTATACTTTGATGGATCTAGAAGTAGAAATGGCATAGGAGCAAGAGTGGTTCTCATTTCCCCTAAGGATGAGAAATTATTCTTCACACATAGGCTACAGTTTGCATGTTCTAACAATGTGGCAGAATATGAAGCACTGGTGCATGGCTTGCTTATTGCTGAAAAGAAGAAAATTAAAGTGCTACAGATCTTTGGGGACACATAATTGGTTATCCACCAGGTCACCAAAAATGCCAGAAAAAAGAATAAGCTTCTTAAATCTTATAAACATAGAGTTTGGGACCTACTTGAGAGATTTGATGCTCTTAATCTACAGGTAGTTCCACGTAAAATGAACAAAGAGGCTGACCAAATGGCCACGCTTGGTTCACAATTTTCTCTTGCTGAGGACTTTGTCAAAGGAAACACTCAACACATTAAGATGGTAATCAGACCATCCATTCCAGATAATAACACCAACTGGAAAGTGTTTGATAGTGATGCGCAGATCATCTAGTTTATCCAGAATGAAGTTGAATTTTCATCAAGTATGCAAGCTGACTTGCATGATAGCTATGGTGACCAAGTAATACAGCTGAAGACAAATAAGTTACCTAAAGGGTTGGTCACCTTAGAGAAAATGTTCAGCCCTGATGATGAGTTCAAGGGTGAAGAAAGATACATGTGCACTATGCAAGAGGATTTCTCCTCCATTATTATTGTGCATGGAAAAGAGATATTGCTCAATAGGACTTGTGCGCATGAAGAAAAAGGCCTTCATCTCTCTCTGCCAAAAATATAGTGACATTTTCTTATGGGAGTATGAAGAAATTAAATATTTTGATCCAAGTATTGCTCAACACTCCATTAACCTTGATCCTAACATAAATCCCATCAGACAGAAACAACGACCAATCAATCCAAAGATAGAGTGCCTCATGAGAAAGGAACTATCAAAACTCATTGAGGCAAAAACTATCTTTCCTATCAAATACTCTACTTGGGTTACAAATCGATTCAAAGTACGGAAGAAGAATGGTGAAATTAGACTTTGTGTTGATTTCATAGATTTGAATAAGGCATCTCTAAAGGATCATTATCCTTTTCCTTCAATGGAGCAGATTCTACAGACTGTGGCTAGCGCGCAAAGGTTCTCCATGCTAGATGGGTATTCGGGTTTCAACCAAATCTTGATTAAGGAAGAGGATCAATTAAAAACAACATTTACAACCAAGTGGGGAACATATGCATATTAGAAAATGCCCTTTGGTCTGTCAAATACGGGTGCAACATTTCAGTGCACCATGGATATTGCCTTCAAAGGTTACATCAATGAGTTCATCTTGGTTTACCTTGATGATATAACTATCTTCTCAAAGTAGAGTGTGGATCACATGGCACACCTGGAAAAGGTCTTTGAGAGATGCAGAGAATTTGGGGTATCTCTTAACCCCAAGAAGTGCAACTTTTCTGTGGCTCAGGGAAATCTTTTGGGCCATGTGGTTTCAAAGGATGGCATCACGAATGATCCTAAGCGTGTTTCAGCCATCCTATCCCTTTCCCTACCGGTGCACAAAAAGGATTTGCAGTCCTTCCTTAGAAAGATTAAATTTTTTAGGAGTTTTATCCCTAACTTTGCAGGACTAGTTTGGCCCCATCACCCTTATGCTCAAGAAAGACATAGCCTTGGATGGATAGCAGAAGGAAGATAAAGTTTCAACAAGATCAAGAAGGAGATTTTTGTGTGCCAACACTCATCAATCAAGATTACTCAAAGGATTTCATCCTTTATGCTTATGGTGTTGATGTAATCATTACTGTTGTCTTGACATAGGAGAATGAACTGTTGGGATTTAGGGGATAGAATAGTGTTATGATTTAATAACAAACAAAATCATGCACACAGGATCTAAAAAAATCTACAAAGAAAGTGGGAGGATAAACTAGAATAATCCAAATCACATAAAAGTACACACACATAACAAGCATGTACCGTGGTTCACCAAATGTGGGCTACGTCCACCAAAAAATAGAGATCTCATATATATATAATATAACAAGAGATTACAAACCCACTCTTCTACACAAGAGTACATGTATCTCTACAAGAGTATCTCCTCCTCCTAGATCCCCAACCAGATCTGCCTGAGTACACTAAACCGTGCCTCCATACCACCACTTGCATCTCCTCTAGATCTCTAACTGGATCTACCTGAGTGCACTCCAACCATGCCTCTCAAACATAACCAGATCTCACATACCTGAAGCTACCCTACATCTACCACTGTGCAGCCAAGCTCTCACTGTATTGTGAATCTACAAATGAGACCTCTACAATATCTAGATCTACATGGATCAATAATACAAGATCTCACGGATCTACAATGCAAGACTAGATCTACATAGATCTATAATACAAGATCTCACCAACATGTGGATCTACAAGAAGAAACACTATGTGCTTTGCATACTATGCAAGCCATTACATGAGACTAAACAATACAAAGGAAATACAGTAGCCTGCTATTTCCTTCTATCCAGCTCCTCTCCATGGAGTCTCTGTCTTCATGTAACCTGTTCCTTTTTCCTCTTCTTCTTCTTCATCTTCATCCTCTCGGTCTTAGAGAATCAAGGATCTAATCCGATCCTTCTCATTATTCCACCTAAGCCCTAACTTTCATGCTTATATATAAAATATATAAACTTAGGGCACCTTAGCTATGCAATTACATCCAATAGATTTGCTTTAAAACAAAATCTATATTTAAATCCCGTGACTTAAAATAAAACACATCGCATGGTAACCGGTGCTGGTTAGACCTAACCATGGACGGTTCCCACTTGCTCTGACCGATGACGGGTCGCGGTTCCCACTTGCTCTAACCAAAGTCGGGCCTGTCTGACCGATGACGGTTCTGGGTGACCGTGCTGATTCCCCCCTTGACCGATGACGGGTCGCTGTATTTCCAGTCACTTTCCATTGCATGCTAACTATGAAGCAATCTAGCTCCACAACCTAACACGAACAAGGGCTAGAACAACCGGTGGCCTTCTTCACTCCATTTTAAGTAGTATCTGAAGGATTATGAATTGAAATATAGTCACATGGAGAAGAAGTTCTTTTCCATCATGCGGGTGCTCAAGAAATTTAAGATTATGCTCTCCATAAATCATATCAAGGTGTTAGTCTCCCATTCATCTGTCAGAGACTTTGTCATGGGAGCATAAATTAGTGAGAAGAGAGCATGATGGGTGACCAAAATCATCGAATATGATGTGAATATTAAGGCCAAAAAGCTAGTAAGAGGTAGTGCACTCCACAAGAAGTTTGTTGAGGATGCACAGAGTGAACCTAAGACTTCATTATATTTGGATGAAGAACTCCGTGTGTAGAACATGAATAGAATATAGACCCCAGAGTGTGTAACTAGATGAAGGACATCATCACATTCCTTTTTGAGGGCATGTACCCTCCTAGTTTGAACAAAGCAAAGAGAAGGCATCTAAGGTTATAATATATTCCTTATGTTTTGATTGATGGAATTCTCTTCAAAATAAATCTAGATGGCGTGTTGTTAAGATGTATCAACGGTACTGAATGAACAAGTGTTAGCAGAATTTCACGATGGATTCTCTGGTGGACACTTCTCTACCAAAACTATAGCAATGAAGATCATAATGGCATGTATATTTTGGCCTACCCTATTTGCAGATGCACATAGGTGGGTCACAAAATTCAAGGAATGCACTTTCTTTGTAGGAAAGAAAATATTGGTAGTGCTTCCCCTCCGACCAATCCAAGTGGATCATCCTTTTGCACAATGGGGTCTCAACTTCATAGGCATGATCAATCCGCCTTCAAGTGCTGGACATAAATGGGTGTTGATAGCTATAGATTACTTCACCAGATGGATAGAAGCTATCGCACTTAAGGAATCAACCGAGGTAGTCATCCTTGACTTTCTCGAAGGTTTAGTCACAAGGTTTGGCATTCCTCAAACCATTATCTCTGATAATGCAAAGGCCTTCCTTGGTACTAAAATCACTAATTGGGCTCTAATTTTGGGCATTTACTTGAAAACCTCTTCCAACTATTACCCTCAGGGAAATGGTCTAGTAGAATCAATAAACAAGAACCTAATCAAAATCATGAAGCGCACAATGAACATCAACCAAAGACAGTGGCATATAAAGGTCTTGCACGCGCTTTGGGAAGATAGAATCACCAAAAAGGTAATAAGAACTTCACCTTACAAGCTTTTCTATAGAAAGGAGGCTTCGCTTCCTTTGACACTAGAACTAAATTCATTAGTGCTTACCTAGCAACTGGAATTTGAGGGCACGGATCAGAGAGAAATCAAGATGACAGAGCTGATTCATATCGAACAACTCAGAAACTCTACCATGATCAAGCTAGAACAACATTAGCAAGCGACAAAGAAATGATTTGACAAAAAGGCTAGGCCTCAAGATTTCAAAGTTGGGGACCTGGTTCTAAAATGGGATGCTGACAGATCTAAACTGGGGTGTCATTCAAAGTTTGATGCACTTTGGAGTGGCCCATGCATCATCAAGTTTTACAAAGAAGCTAACTCTTTCAAGTTAACTCATCTAGATAGAAGCACGTTGTAAATCCCAGTAAACTGGATCTATCTCAAACCCTTCCATTAGGTTTGCTGCATCATGTTGTATATATTAAAGTAGTTTCAATTCCCCAAGTGTGATCTGTGCACATTGTTTGTTTGTACATGGTTCTTTCCTCTCGCGTGCTTCCTGCGTACGCTCTTTTGTTACTTCCTGAAAGAGCTTCTCTCAATAGTTGTGAGATTCAAAGCAAAGTGCAGAAATGATTCTCAAAGTGACCACAGGGGCATTTTCATGATTAAACAAGTTGACTCCATGCCCAATGGACTTCTAAGGCTACTAATCTCTTTCATCTAGCAGGCAGATGGCCCCAAAAGTCACCAAAACTGTTATCCAAATAGCTCTCCTAGCGATTTGGATAACTTACATACACATTTTGGCCCTAAGATATCTATTGAATAATTACACGCATTCAAAATCATTTGGTACATTATTTTGGTTGTAGTTTTACCTACGTGCCCCTTTTCCTTTTCTCCTTTCACTTCTTTCTTGCACCCATCTTCCGCACATCTACCCTTCTTTTGAGTCGGTTTCTCCACATCCCACACCTTCCTCTATTTTCTCACACACCACACCCATTACTTTGTAATCTTTGTGCCTTAACCATACATTCTCTGCTCACTGGTTTGAGTCATCTCCCTACGCACATCGCGTGCGCCCCCTCCCGTGCCTTCCTTTGTTTTCTATGTGCCCTCCTCGTATCCATCTCGTGCAAAATCATATTTTGAGATGCTTAAGTGTGTTGCATGCAACCGGATAGGGTACCAATTCCTCACAACAAATGAATGATCGACACATGGCGTAAAACAATAAATATCTATACATTTGACTATCATCTCGTATAATCAAGACGCGCCACGTATCTTGTATACACCAATGACTCGACATCTTTTAACAACCATATCATCAGCTACAGATCCTAGATCGGCATGCATGTGGACTTTCAGAGAGCTTCTAACATCAAATTACTAGTGCTTAGAAATTCAAATTTTAAATTCGCAAATCTGGGTAGGTAGAACATGGGAAAATCTCTCTAAACATTGATGAGTAGATTTGATTGCCCCAACCACCCAATTTGGTATGATCCACCCTTTTTGTCTTTAACACATCAAATAAGCATGGGGAAGTGTATTTCACAAATTTCCAAGTGGATTTGAGATATTAAATGCTCCTTGTTGGTGGTTGTGTTTCAAATTCTAGTTTTCCCTCCTTTTCCTTTCTTCCTCCATGGATTCATCTATAAATGTAAGAGCAAGGATCATTTGTTATGTTGGACACTCGGATCCTTACACATGTTGCCAAGGACTCCACATTTTCCATACTTTGAATTCACAGAGACCTCCATGTTTGGCTCTTGCATGTGGATATTAGCCTCCTTATCATTGTAACAGTTCTGTGCATTATTGGAAGTAATAGAAGCATCATTTTGTGACTATTCTCTATCCTAATGTGTTTGCATTCCTTCTTCTTGCCTCTTCTCTTGCATTGTGTATTGTTGTGCTACTTTAGGTCCCCTGTAGTTCCATATTTGGTTGTGTTCCATGAGAATGATTTGGTGAATGCGTGTTTTGTTGTGCTACTCGTGTCTAGCCTCCTTTCACACATTCCCTATCATTCTTGCTCAGAATAGATAGTGTTCATCCCTCTTTTCTAGTGCTATCACCTTTTAGTGTAGTTTACTTCATGTTATCCTTCTTTCCCTGGTCCCTTGGCATTCTTAGCTTAGTTTCCCCTTTCAGCACTAGGAGTAGCAGTAGCAGTAGAAATAGATAGAGGAACCGACCTTCTCTAGAGATCCATCCCAAGTTTGCAAGGTCCCACAACTTGGGGATGGTTCCATTGTGGTCTCAAACACCTCGGCCCTTTCGAGATCCGAGACACGAGTGCACGTTTGAGCAACCAATAGTAGTATGAGACCAGGATAAATAAATGTATAAAGTGCATGGTTTTGTGACTACATTTCTTTATGTGGGTGAGTTAAAATCTCAAGTAACATAAAATAATTAGAAATGTGTACTTGATGTCCATGAAGAGTGTAGTAAAAACACGCTGAAGGACTAGACAAAAGTGTGGAATGACAAAAATAAGATGGAGGAGAATGGAAACTAAATATGAAAAATGTGCAAATAAAAGGTGATGAGAGTGAACCTAGGGCGGAACGCATGTGTAGTTGTTATGATGTAGTGTGCCCGGATGGTTAGTAAAGCACGTGTTGTCACGGAATGTTGTTGTTGTTGTTGTTGCCCCCTATTTGACTACTTGTTTCTCATATGACCGGAATTACAAGGAGAAAATGATCAAGTAGTCAAATATGTATGTATGTTAAAATGATATGTGAAATAAGCATGTATATATAAAGTACACAAATGTAAAATACGTGAAATGAAAAAGTGTAAATGGAACATGTGCACCTGATCCATGTCAAGAGGAAGGGTGTAGAAGGATATCCTACACTTCAAGTTTTTTGGGCAATCTCATGCCACCCTGGTTGAAGAGGTGAAGGGAGGAAATGCTTTGTGTCCTCCAAACTTTAACGGCTTCTGTTGAAATGTGTGTGAAGAGATCTCTGTAGCATCCTAGTTTTTTTGGCGATTCGACGCCATGGCCGAAGTAGTGTAGAAAGTCACACCCACTGTAATCCCAATCGAATCGCTTCCCATAAATGCTAAGGACACCATATCCTCTAAAATCTGTTGTGTATGGGGTTCATAGACTAGTCTAAACCCACTCACTATAGAAAACTAAACCGTGCCGGTGTAGAATCTTTGTGTTAGTATGTAAAACCCCCAAATGATGCCCCCTCTTTGGGTGCATGCGGTGTTTCTCGAATAGGATACATGCACCCCAAAAGAGTACCAACCGCATGTATACTAGAACCCTAGAAAGTGCTTGGTAGAAACCAAAACACATACAAACAAGAAGGCTAACCAGAGACAATTATAAAGTAAACAATGCATGCATATAGAAGACATGTGTAAACTACGCAAACAATGTAGTAAATGTAAACAT
Organism: Taxus wallichiana var. yunnanensis; assembly: GCA_018340775.1. Classification (NCBI taxonomy): domain Eukaryota; kingdom Viridiplantae; phylum Streptophyta; class Pinopsida; order Cupressales; family Taxaceae; genus Taxus; species Taxus wallichiana. The sequence goes on along the minus strand of CM031239.1, from coordinate 912,650,849 downwards.
GCAAGAAAGAAAGCCACACAAAGCGGGATGTAAATAAGTGACATCACTCATGATGTTGTAAGACACACAAAGCTATCATGGCCGCAAACAACAAGTACGTGTGCACACAAAGCGAGGGAAAATTCCGCAGAAATAGCAAACAATAACATACAAGTACAAAAAAACAAACAAGGAGTCATGGAAACATAGAATCCTACAAAACAAGTGCTGCCTATAGAACACCCATTAGCATGTTAGAAAAATAACCAATATATCAAAAGTGTGCATGATCAAGTAATGTAAGGTGCTAACTATAGAATGACACAATAGCATCTAGATGAGAAGAATGTGGATTCCCCCATTGAGCAAAGTATAGTAAGGGTAGAAGGTGAGAATCCATGTCATTTTTAGGAGTCTTGTATCTGCAATCACACTAAACAAAGGCATGAACACACATGTGTGGATGATATATGTAATGACATCTAAGAAATCAATTTTACATGTGTAATAAAGTGAACATTTAAAACATTAGCAAGAAATAATAAATGCCCCCAAGATAATGCAAGATGTGGATGGATTTAATGGAATGATAGGACCCGCATGCCCCGAATGGATGGAAGTGCATGCAATGAGGTTCATTTTGTTTTCCCCCTTAGTAGTCAATAATGAACTGTAAATGAGATTATATCATCAGGAAATGGTCGAGTAGTGTTTGTTGTGTCTAATGCGTTGTGATGAGTGTGTATGTAGTGGTGATGAAATGCAACATATAGAAAGGATGAGCATGAACCCTATAGCTGAAGCATATATCATGACTAGATGAATGGATGAGTGATGATTTAGCCTAAGTGTATATTACTATATGATGAAAGGATGAGTGATGATTTAGCCCTAAGAATATATCATTATAAAATGAATGGATGAGTGATGATTTAGCACTAAGCGTATATCACTATATGATGAAAGGATTAGGATAAGTGATTATTTATCACTAAGTGTATATCACTATATACTTAATGGTAAAGAGTAGTGATGTAACCTAGGGTGTATACCACTATAAGATTATATAATAGGGGTGGTGATCTAGCCTAAAGCGTATACCACTACAAGATAGAAAAAGAGTGAGTGATGATGTAACCTAGACCATAGGTCACTAGCCTAGGAATGTTGTGGGATGAAATTTTGCATTGTGAATGTAAGGTCCATTTGATTGGTAAACACTCGAAATTGAGTATGAACCGAGGAACTAAAGTGTGTCATATGGTGGTGAGTGCAAAGTGCGTAGAAAATAATGTAGTAGGTGTAATGATGAAAGACCATGTGATGAATAGAATATGTAAAAACACAAAGTGTGTATAATGTGTTATGTGACATGTGTAAGTAAACGAGTAGTGTAATATGTAGGATGAAATGTAAAGCTAGACTCATATGTGATGTAAACTAGCATAGGATGTAGAATATAGGTGATGTATAAATGCGTAGTGTATGATGTGACTAGGCGTAGTTAGGGTAATGATGTATGTAGTGTGTAAGAGGAATATCGTATGATCCTAAATGTGTAGATGATAGCAAGATTGGAAAACTAGTAAAAATGTGTGATGTATGAATGTGCAAATGTCAAAAGATTTTAGACTATAGAATGTATGGTTTATGACGTGCAATGTGTGATGGAATGGAAATGTGTAATGCTTATAGTGTAGTGTGTGGGATTCAATGTAAGAGTAATCCCTCAACAATCAAGTGTGAACCGAAGCACAAGAGTATGTCATTGGGTAATGATGATGTAGGTATGTATGATTAGAATTACAATGTAAAGATAATAGATGTAGTACTATGCAATGATGCAAGAAATGAGGAGGGGACGGAAATGGTATGCCCCCCAAATGTATATGGGTGAATAAACTTGCTGATAAGAGTATATGACGGAAATGGTATGCCCCCAAGAGTATATGATAGAAAATATGACTATGGGCTACTATCAAGAAGATCGTCACCATCATGATCAAAACCTACTAGAATAGCACTATCAACCTAATAAGCGATAAAATGAGGAGGGTCATATAAGAACCCGTTACGGTGGAGTGTGTACACATTCATTGCATACTCTTTGTCAGTAAATGTAATGGGTGGAAAACCATGAGCGTGCCAACGAGAGATATTTCAAACATTAGCCAGAGAAAATCATTAGTAATAGAGATAGTGCCCAAAGGCATAGGAAACATTAGTGAATAGTGGAGAGGGTCTATTGTACCACAAATATAGTCGAGACAAGATTGTCCTAGTGTAAGTGGAGAATCATGAGAGGTACACGCAATAGAGACCGTTACATGAAAAACCCGTAAGCCATAAACTGTTGTAATGTGAAAATAGCCATGATGAAGATGTGGTGAATGAAGAGGAGGTAATATGTCATTAATCATCATACTAAACTTAGAAAAATTGTAGCACGTACAAATAGTATCTAAGAAAGTGGAATCAATAGGGACATGCTTCCAAAAGGTCTTGTTAATAAATAATGTGCATGTAAAAGGAGGTCGTGGTGTGGATTCCAGTGGAGGAGAAGATGAAATAGCATCAATACCATGGACAAATATTTTATACAATACCATAGCATTAGTAGAGGGAGGAATTTTTAATCGATATTCTCCTAGAACATTGCCCACAAAGGTTTCCTCAAAATAAGTATTGTCTACACCAAGAGGATTAAAATAAAGTTGTTTCAATGATTCATCTGTAATTTCTATAACATCAACCTCATCATTGGAATCGTTAGTGTGAGAATCATCATGTTGTGTGGTACTATCAAGTATGTTAGTAGGTGACACCATAGTTGGAAAAATAGTAGGTGTCGCAACTAGTGGAGACAAAACACTAGCGGGGACGAATACGATAGGTGAAATAATGGCCATAGTGTGAGTAGAAATGGTAAGAGCACCTCGACAATGGAAGTAGGGGATTTTGAAGCGCTAGATTGGCCAATGTCATATGTGTCAATACTAGCATATGGAATACATTGCAAAGGTGGTATAGGCATAGCAATAACATGATCTATGCGACAATACTTGAAAGGTTCGGGATCGACGGTAATAGTATGTTCATAGCCATCATGTAAAAATTTGACACATTAGTGGATAGTAGATGGAATTACTTGCATTGTGTTAATCCAAGGCCTTCTTAACAAGAGATTAAATTTTAAGGAGGTATCGATGACATAAAACTCATCTCACGAACAATTTTAGGCTCAACCCGAATATGTAATGAGATAGTGCCTAGGAATGTGTTGGTGGTAGAATCATAACCATGAATGAGGGTAGAATTTTTATAAATAAGGTTATCACTTATACCTAATTGCTGCAAGAGAGAATGAGCACAAATATTAACAATAGATCCATTATTTATAAGAACCCGCTTGATACAAGTAGTACTAACATGGCAAAGAATGAGTAGAGGAACACATGGGTTTATTTTAGAAAAAGGTGACATATCCTCATTAGTGAAGGAGATAACACATGGTACATTGTGAAGAGATTGTATGAGATGTGAAAAGGCCTATGTGGAGTTATCGAGTTCAATATGAATAGCATGAAGGAAGCTTATCATTTGTTACGACAATCTGTTGCATTACGCAAACAGTACTAACGAGAGACCTTAGCAGATTGTATTTTTAAGTTGTTCAATAATGTCATAGCCCTTAAAGGTGGTAAGAGGAGCTATCGGTATAATGGGTGGTTGAATAAACATGGAAGGGGTCATGGGTTGAGTAGGATGAGTATGATGAGTAGCAACGAAAACAATGGATGGATCAACCAAAGGCATGAAAATGCGAGGAGGATGTTGGGTAGGTACATGCATGAAATCAGCAGAGTAGTAACTATGCCCGATACCTTAGTGGGTGCGTAGGTAGGATAAGAAGATTGAGTCATAGCTTGATAAGGAGATGTAAAGGACAAGAAGGAAGTATTGAAACATGGGGTTCACCAAAATGATTAACTAAAATTGATTAATATGGGGGTAGTTAATCTAATCTAGGAGGACATAAATATTGTAAATAAATGTGATAAAGTAATATAGAAATTACTAAATGATAAAACTAATAAAGTAAAACCCTAATATGTAAGAAGGAGGTGAGGAAAGAACTCAACCGACATGAGATATTTTTGTAGAGTGTTGCAGAGATGAATAGAGAAAGCAGTAAGTAGAACGACGTGCAAAGGTCTCGTAAAGGCTGGATCTAGAGAATTTGAGTGGACTGGGGTGCCTAGAATAGGACTAGGGCACCCATGTGTGCTCTGGTATGTAAAACAGCACCTCGGTCGCGAAAAGCTCTGCAACTTGTTCTTATAGGGTAGGAAGTTATTCTCGAGACCCTCATTATGTGTTACATAGGTTCATTGTCCACATTATATGTCACCAATAATCCAAGTTGATGTAGAGACCTGCAAGAAGATAAGGAGTATCAAAACCCTAAAAATAAAGATGCAGAATGAATGGGTCAGATTGACCTCAACTGCCACAATAGTGGGCTTACTAATCTAAGAAGCTGTACTACATTTCAAACCCAAATGTAGTTTTGGTGTGTGTGTGCATGTCATGCCCTAGGTGCTCTTGTGTTATTCACACTATGTGAAATAGTAAGCAATAACTAAATGTAGTAAATGTAATAATATGAGCACATGGAATAGAATAGAATCCCCCCTATGAAGTGTGACTACAAACTACCTAGCTTGTGCCCATATAATGGAGCTATGTGGATGTAAATGCAATATATGGATGCAACTCTAGATGAGTGATAGTAGTAAATGATGTTAGGTCCCTCATTATGGTCTCATAACTTTATATTTATAGGGTTTTATTGATCTAATTTTGTAATTAACCTCAACATGGCTGACTAGGAAAAAGATAAGGATGAAAAACAGCTAGAAAGAGCCCAAAAAGTGGCGGGAAAGTAGAAAAATGATCGGGGTGCCCAAAGTGGGACGGGCGCCCATGGATGCCCCAAGATTACCCTAGGTGCCCCAACCGAGGCTAAAATGATAGAAAAGTGCCGAAACAGATTGGGCATGTAGATAAAAATGTGGCTAAAAGATGGGGTTAATTACTACTTTCTTAGCTCAAGAACCTTCTAAATAGTAGTATGAGACTAGGATAAATAAATGTCTAAAGTGCATGATTTTTTTACTACACCAAGGAATCAATGTTTCACTCATAACTTTTGATTTGGAGCTCCAAATCAAACAAAATTAGTATTGTTGGAAATATTATAAAAATGGATACACTTATGCCCAAATCTTTAGTGAATGGATGATATATTTGTAGTGTAATTTGTGGAAGACTTTTTGATATCTTTTTCCAACCATTTACACATTTCGAGTTGATTCCTCCATTCTACTTTTTTAGCACGTGTGGGGAATCTCTTTTACTTTTCGATGATTGTGTGCTTCTTAAGAAATGAATTAGGGCCATTAAATCTTTTGTAATCTTCTAATTTATGCCAATTGTCATATGATCCATGGTGGATCCATTGGATTTATATGTCCATCCTCTCTTCTCTTCTCTCATTTGTTCTCACCAATTGACAGCTTCTTTTTATTCTATTTGGAATGTTCTCAAATTGCATAGATTAATGAAGTAGTCACTTCATGGAATCATATTCTATCTTGGCCCTTATTGGTCTAGATCTTTGATCTATTTGGTAGTTTATACTATATGTGTTTAATTCAATTTTGTTTTACGTTTAGAGTTATGAACAATTGTGAGCAATTTAAGGATGTTACAATTTAGGTCTAGGAGAGTGGTTGTGCATGTTAATTTAGTCATTAGCAAGAATAGTAGATTTTGAAGGAAGGTGTTATGAGTCCGGAGATTATTCACTCGATTATTAGGATATGCATCTAGATATTATGTGCATAGTTCAAATATGTAGTCACCAAAACACTTGATTATAAAATCCTTGTGAAATTCGGGTTACATTTACACTCTTTAATTTCTCATATGCTATATTTTAAATTATAAATTGCATCGGTACGAAAATGCATTAAATACTAGTGTATGTGGTTTATAAATCTTTTTAATTATGGGGATTTGCACTAATTGTGTAAATTGATGTTGCTCTTATCTTATTTTTGAATCCATCCAATCTTTGCAAATTAGCACAATGGACAAGGCACATATGAAGTTGGAATGATCAAACCCCATTTCTTCTTTTTTCCTACCCCTTTGATACTTTTGCTTCATCTTGAGTATCTTTAGAAGTCTCTTTGTTATAAATTTGGCTTCATGCTTACTTGGATGTTATTTATATCTCTCGATATAAAACCATCAAGTTATGGATATCCTTGTATCTTTGTAATAACACAATTTAGGTTTATTTATTTTACTATAAATGTGTGTATGTGTCACAAGTGACACTTAATTGGGTACTTAGTCATGTAGGTCTTATTTATAGCCAATTCTAATGTGTGCTCAAAGCTCATATTTTTATAATAATTTCTAGGATCTATCCTCTTGGCCTTGTAGAACTAGAATAAGAAGAGAAGTGACCTATCTTCTCATATTTTTGGTCTTGAAGCCATTCTGTAGTGCTCCTCCCGTTTCCTCTTTATTGGCTTCGGTTGTGAGAGATTGAGGTTGTCCCTTGGTTTTGACGATATAACTTTTTAGGAACATAACTTAGATTTTTAAATGTGTTATTCTGAAATACACTAATTAAAAAATTTTGTAATACTTTCTTAATAAGGTTGTATAACCATCGAGAGTCTTAAATCACACCAACATCGACTATTTTAATTTTAGTAACCTTATTTGATGATGACATTATTCCCTTGAGATTTATGTTGTATTTTTATATTGGAATATATTTCAAACTTTTATGGTTATGTCTATGTGTTGAGAAAATGTGATGTTTATTATACATTTAGTTAACTATGAGAACTTTGTTATAAAAGAGGCCTTGTAGTTGTAGATATTCACATTAACCATGCTACAACTTCATGCTAAGAGAACTATATTTAACCGTGGGAAATTTTACATGCGAAGCGATATATGGTTTTATATTTGTTTTGGATAAATAATAGCTATTATGACCCTAAATTGATTTGTATATGATAACATGAATTTTGGAAGATGGTTGTATTTCCAACATGTTTGAATGGTTGAATTTTGTAATTTTGTAAATTTAATATGGTTGTTTGACTTGGCTATTCATTTTGGCCTCAATATATTATGGGTGTACAATCCACGATATGATTTTAATGGTATGTTTGTTTGATTATAATTGTATTGGGATACTATTTAGCAATGTATCTAGGAATCAAAGTACTACTGGTAATCAATTTCTTGGGTAACATTACGATGGAAATTGTTGTGGTTATTGACTTACCAATAGGGTTGATCATTGAAACTTGGCATAAGAAATAATGTCTTAGAAATTATGATTGTATTTATTTGGCTTAGTTTCGGTGATTGGGACCATCATTTTTGTTTGGAATAATATTTCTATTTCGACCCTTAACCATCTCTATAATAATATTTAAATAATAGTATTACTTGGTTATTCAAAAATTCTTCTTTGATTTGGTGAAAGTGGGACTTGAGCATTGGTGACATGATTGTTGGGTAAAATTGAGGACATTTTGTAAAAAGTTTATTATTGTTTGATTATTACATATTTGAATTCATTTTTGTTAAGGATTAAAAATGACTTTGATCGATTAAAAGGAAATTATGAAATATTTTTATTTGGATGAACAAATTTTGAAGTGGGTTAATTGGAAAATATTATTAATGTTTTGATTACATGATGGTTTGACTTGGATTATAAAATGATTTTTTTTGTTTAAGTTTTAACAACTCTAATGGAAGCATGTGTCATGAACTCGATTAACATATAGAAAGTGATTTATGAAATTTTGGAATCCATTTTTTAAAAATCACTTTGGCTTGTGGCAAAAAAATTCATTTTGGGTGTTATGAGTGGAAGGTGTGAGTTAAAAACCCTAGTCTGCTTGGAAGAAGACACTTGTGCTTGAACTCTGACGGTGATGGAAGGCTAAATCGAGATGGTCCAACCACTCATGGAGACATGGTATTTTCCGGATGCGAGACATTTTTTTATTTGAGAGATTGAAAAATTATTTTTAAATCCCTAATCGAGGCAAGGGTAGAAATGTGAGCAAAAAAAGGGTAAATATCTCATTGTGGGTGGATTTTTGTTGGCTAGAATGAAAGTTGTGAAGTTACGACTATTATTGCTAATTTCAAGCATGTCTTTCTTTTTCTTTTCATTATGCAGTAGTTAATAATAAATGAGAAATGATATTTTCTTTCTTGATTAGCTACACAAAAATAAAACTATTTATTTTCCTATGGTTTTGGGTTAAAGTGATGAAGGAATGTGTGTCCCAGTTCATACCACTGTATGCATGCGGGTATACAATGATATGTATTACCATTCCTTTCCGGTTTATATATTAGTTCTTGAGTTTATTTTAGGTATTTAACCCATTTGGGTATGTGGCTTTTTGTTATCTTTCCACTCTATTTGGACCACATTGTACTTTGTTTAAAAATTTCTCTATCTTTCTTCTATAAACTCGAATCTAGAAAAGGGACCATGTTGGCATTATATTAGATAACCTTGAAATATAGTTGTTATCGTTGCATTTTAAACTACAACTTTTGGGAAAATAGGCCTCTTTGGAATCATATAAATAAATTATTGTTTTCTTTTTCTTTTTAAACTAAACTTTTGGGGGAAATAGGCCTATTGGAATTATATAAATAAATATGGAATATTTTTGTTGTATTTTTCTTTTAAACTACAAATTTGGGGAAAAGAGGCTGCTGGAATTATATAAACAAAACTAGAATATATATATTTTCATTTCTCTTTGAATTTCAAGTCTGGAAAAAGAGATCATGCTTATTTATGTTAAATAAATCTGAAATGTAGTTTTTATTGTTTTCTCTTAAAACTTCAAGTGTGGGAAAAAGGCCATGTGGGCATTATGTGAAACAAAAATTGGAATATAGCTATTTTCATTTCTCTTCGAGTTTCAAATTTGTAAAAGAGATCATCCTTACTTATGTTAAATAAATCTGAAATGTAGTTTTTTATCGCTTTCTCTTAAAACTTCAAGAGTGAGAAAAAGACCATGTTGGAATTTTGTTAAATAAATATGGAATTATTGTTGTTATATGTTTCCCTTTAAAATCCAAATTTGGAAAGGAGGCCATGTTGGCATTATGTTAAATGAATTTGGAATATGGCTGTCATATTATTCTTTTTACGCTTTGAATCTAGAAAGAAGCGGTCATGTTAGCATTATGTTAAAGAAAATTTGGAAGATATTGTTATCTCTCTCCCTAGAATGGTGTGATGGAAATTATCGGTTGCATGAATTGGCTTTGTATTTCATTCCTTATCTCTTGTTTGAGACCTGGTGAAATGGGAAGAACGCTTGAAACATTACTATTATCTTGCTTGTAACCTGTTATGCATGATTTATTGCTAACTATTGCATATTGGATAGGAATGGAATTCATGCCAGTTCTTTGAACCGACCCAAAATCTACTACAGTACATGTTAAGAAATGATGAATGTTGTTTGAAATTGAAGCATTTTGCTTGTTGTTTGAAAGGAAGAATATCTCCTTGTTGCAATGAAAGAAGGATAAAGGGAAAAATTATGAATCTAAAAAGGAATTCCACTTACTCAATATGAATGTAATTTTCTGAATTGATTAGGAAAAGAAATAGGTATTACTTGTTGATAAATTTTTCCATTGTAACTTTCTAGAGATTCTTTAAAACAATTTGGTAATGCCTTGTGGATGATCCATTTTGGAAATGATTGTAAAACATAGTTTTGTGATGCTTGCATGTATCTAAGATATATTTATTAGGGGCTACTTATATAATTGAGCTCATTGTATGATGGATTTATCCCTTTATGGGTTGGCTAGAAAATTATAGCATTTCCTTGATTTTGTTAAAATCCCATTGTTGGATCAACCATTTTCTATTCTATGTTATGATTGGAACCACTACTTATAAGCAAAACTTATCATGGTTTAAACCTCTAAATTCGTTAAACCAATTTGGGGTCCTTAGTCTATGTCTTGACACTTCATTATGGAACTGATGTTAGGACATTGAATTATTTCCCCGTAAATAATAATAGTATGCTATAAATCTTGCCAATTTTGTGTTATCGAGAATAAGCCCATGCTTATTTTTGGCTAACTCTTCATCTTCCTTTGTTGGAACTTAAAATGAATTTTTTGCATGCTTCATGGACTCAAAAAATTTTGGGTATGATTTCATCAGATAGAGAATTTTTCCACCTTTCTAGAAAGGTAAAGAATTCCTCCTAACTCCTTGTATTTTTTGAGTTTTGGCTCGACAGAGTCCGGAGGGGAAAATTTTCCTAGGCGGGCCCACGAGGTAAGGAGGAAAATTTTCCAGGGAGTCTCGGGCCGGTGGAGTGGATTTGGAAAATTTTCCAAGGAAATTGGTGGGTCGGCAGAGGCAGGGAGAAAATTTGGCACTTAGCCCTTTTGGGGAAAAAAGGCACAAAGACAAATTTTGGCCCGCGGGCCCGATAAGGAAAGAAGCGGACTCGCGGGGCCGGGGAGAAAAGTGCGACACTCAGCCTTTTGCAGCTAAAAACTCAAAGTCCAAAATTGGCCCATGAGCCCTGTGAAGGACAATGATGAAAATTGGAGCTGCACCCGCATCGAATCGAAGGCACCATGTGTACACGTCGGCGCGGAGGACGGTCGGCGGGGACTTTGGGAAAAATTTTCTTGCGGGCAAAAGGGGCAAAATGTTATTCTAAATCTTGTGGATGAACCAGAAGCTGAAACGTGTCATGCGGACACTGAGGGGCCATGGAGATTTTTGGGAAATTTTTCCAAAAGGGAAAAATTTAAATTTTGACCGTCAACCCCAATTTTCACCCGTTTTTCACCATTTTTGCCCTAATTTGGTGTAGAATTTCTAAAGGTCATGTCTTTCGATCCAAAGTGGTCAAAATTCATCAAATTTGGTACCATTAGAAAGCTATCAACACCCTCTACATGATGGAACCATCAATTTTAAATTTTGATGGATATTTGTGGGAGAAAATTGAAGAAATGTCCCTAAAGCACGGGAAAAAATGCATAATGAGACATCCAACCACCAAAAATTAATGCAGTATGGCACCCATTTTCTCTAGCATGGTTGAATACATTATAAAATGGATTTACGAAGGTGCCCTTGCCATTTTAATGGATCTTGTTAGTGGTTGGAGATTTTGAATCAATTTGCCTACGTTTTTCAACCTTTCTTCATTCTATATCATTGTTAAAAGCCAGTTTTGGCTCATTTTGTAAGGGTTGGACATTCTTGCTCTTACAAGCTCTTCTTTTCTCCTTAGCAGGTAGATTTGAAGGAGTTTCAAACCTCCCATGAAGACTGTAGCATGTTTTTTTCCTCTCTGCCCATGTAATGCATTGTATCAAACTTGGGAATGATAATGCATGTTATGTGAATGATTTTCCAATCCTCTCATGTGTTTATTATTGTCTTATGATCTTTCATTATATTTTAGCAATTTGTGCATGTTTTGATGTTGCATCTCCATGATTTGTGTCTATTTTGCAAAACAAGAAGTTCAGCACTCCTTTGTTGTATCACCATTTTGTTTTTACTTAGTTTTGTTTCTCATTTCCGTGCTTCTTCTTAACCCTGTCTCCTTGGTAGTTTTAGAGTAGGAATTTTGAATCATAACCTTTGTAAAAATTACATGCATACACCTAAACAAAGGAGTAGGAAAAAACCTCAATCTGGAGAGTTTTCCCAATTTGTAAGGTCCCACACTTAGGGAAAACTCCATGTTGTGCATTCACACCAAATTGACCATTTCCCAACAAAGAGATCTCGAGAGTCGATTTGGAGGTCTTTGTGAATTTGCACTAATAGTTTTGGCATGCCTGTTAGGAGCCAAGAGGTCTTCCACTTAATTTTTGCAAGTTGATATGTTCTTGTTTAAAATTTTAGCCTTTGGAGGTAATTGCAAACACATCTGGAAACTCCATCGATCAATGAACCCATCTCTAAAGTTGCAAACTTTCTATCCACTCATTTAGATGCATTTTATTCTTCCATCTCTTTCATTTTCTCCCACTCCATGAAGTTGTGCTATCATGACTTCATTCCCTTCACGGAACTCACACTTGCAACAACATCAATACGTTCCACCTCCAATGCTTTTCACAACTCCTCCAAATCAGTATTATGAAAAATTTAAAATCATTATACCTATATACAGTAGCAATGCCAAAACCAGTTTGGCCATGAAGCTTATTAGGAAAATGGATATGCATATAATGACAACCAAATGGAGAATGCATATTTGTTGGAGAAAATCCAAAAGATGGATGCAAACATGGGCAATCAAGGGGCATAGCATAAATGAAGGCATTTCAGATTGGTTTCAGAGCACCCTGTCCATGGGGAGGCCCTTTTCAAGACATTACTGACCCTCTGGAGAAGCTAGACTTCATGGTTGAAATGTTGCTCCAACTTGCACAATGGATTGTGGAGATAAAAGCATATGAGCAAATTATGAATCAACCTTGTCAATGGGTAAGTCATTCAACAACTCCTTATCTTTCTTTTTCACCCTCTCAAGCTTTACCATTTCGGCATGATCAAGAGTTAAGCCCTCAATTGTTGCCCCAAGTGTTAGTTCCATCCCTCCATTCCCTAGTCTTCCACCTCACCTCAGTTTCTCTACCCTTTTCCCTTCCAAATCCAATTCCCCTCTACAAGAGCCAAAAGAAATGCCTTCCCCACCCACCACTCTTCTTGCCTTCCCAAGTCCATGGTGGGAAGAAAACAATCAAAAAACTATCCAAGGAGAACATCAATCAGAGGAACCCAACAGAGAAGAAATGATAGAAAATCTGAAGAGTTGGGTTGCTAATTTTGATTTTTCAAAGGTTCCCTTGTTGGTTAAGCCTATAGAGGAGTACATTTCGGTTGTGGAGGAGGACCATATAGTTTTAGAGGCCCCAAGTGTAGAGAATGCCATACAAGAACCTTTAGTTCTTCCTCCCACTTCATCCTCTTCGAGTTCTAATGTTAAAGAAGAGTTTTATCTTTCAAAATTCATCTCTAAGAATGAAGAGAGCCATGGTGACCAAGTTGCAGATCAAAATAACACCATGGAGGAGGTTGAACACATACAACAGGACAACAAAGAGGTAGATTATCTATCTGACTTGGAGGATTACTTTGATGGAGAAGAGCCCATGGAAATCACAACACTTACTGCTCCATCATTCATCCTTCAACAATAAAAACTGTTGCCATGGAGGAGAGGATTCAAGGACAATAGCCTGCATTTTGTAACAACCTTTTGGATCCAATATTGGAATATTTAAATATTCCATGTTCCTCATTGGAGAGGGAAAGGAAAGAGCATGAGGACTTCACCACTTCTTCCACACCATCCACTCAAGAAGGTCCACAAGAAGACTCCATTCTTGGAGTTAGAGTTTAGAGAAATGGGCACATCCAAAGGATCAGACCATGCCCAATCAGGTACTTGGCTTCATTAGAGCCAAAGGGGAAGCCAAAAATATTCATGCCTACTTTAGGGCATGAGGATGAGCATCAAAGTATCAAGGGTCACCATCAATACCTCCAGGAGTCCAAGGCAGGTCAGTTTGAGGAGGTATTTTCCATCAATGTTGATACCTTGATGATTTGGGTGGAGGACTATCTTATGGTTAGTTTTTCACTCATACAGGTAGCTATATTCAGTATCAAATCATTTACATGGCTGCCTCTCTTGAGAAAGGGAAGCTACTTCTCCCAACCAGTTGCAGGGTTTGTTTAGCTCACCTTTGCTCTTGGTTAGAGTAGAGTAGGTAGGTTTTCTTTCAACAGAAGAAGTGGTTGTGCAAACTCTACATATCCCACTTGGGGTATGTATGATTTTTAGTTTGTACATATTTCTTTTGGTGTTGTTTTTTGCTCTTGCATAGTGCATTCGATTGGCTTTTAGTGAAGTCCAACTCCAAGTTTTCAGATGGCTTCAAGAGGCTTGAAAGGGAAGTTTTCAAGTAGAGGATCAGTTTTTAGGCTATCTATCATGACTCCATTCCCAATGGATGCTTCAAGGCAACTGGTATTTTCATCTAGCAGGCAGATGACCCCTCCGAGTCACCAAAAGTGTTATCCAAAATAATCCCATGCTTATTTTTGGTTAACTCCTCCTCCTTTTCCTTTCTCTGGTACTTAAAATGAATTTTTACATGCTTCAGAGACTCAAAATTTTTTGGGTATGATTTCATCAGATAGAGAATTTTTCACCTTTCTAGAAAGGTAAAGAAGTCCTCCTAACTCCTTGTATTTTTTGAGTTACGGCTCGGTAAAGTTTGGGGAATTTTTTCACAGGCGGGCCCGCAGAGGTAAGGAGGAAAATTTTCTAGGGAGTCTCAGGCTGGCGGAGTGGATTTGGAAAAATTTCCAAGGAAATTGGTGGATCAGTGGAGGTAGGGAGAAAATTTGGCACTTAGCCATTTTGGGGAAAAAAGGCACAAAGACGAATTTTAGCTGCGGGCCTCGATGAAGGAAGGAAGCGACTTGCGGTGTCGGGGAGAAAAGTGTGACACTTAGCCTTTTTTGGCTAAAAACTCAAAGTCTAGAATCATCCTATGAGTTTGTGAAGGAGAATGATGAAAATTGGAGCCACACCTGCACCGAATCGAAGGTGCCATGTGTCCACATCAGTGCAGAGGTTGGGCCGGCGGGGACTTCGGGGAAAAATTTCCCTTATGGGAAAAAGGGGCGAAATGTTATTCGAAGCTCATGGATGAACTAGAAGCTGACATGTGTCATGTGGACTCGAGGGGCCACGGAGATTTTGGGAAATTTTTCCAAAAGGGAAAAATTTAAAGTTTGACCCCACCGACCCCAATTTTGACCCATTTTTCACCATTTTTGCCCTAATTTGGCCACAGAATTTCAAAAGGTCATATCTTTCGATCCAAAGTGGTTGAAATTCATAAAATTTGTATCATTGGAAAGCTATCAACACCCTCTACATGATGGACTCATCAATTTTAAATTTTATGGATATTTGTGGGAGAAAATTGAAGAAATGTCCGTGGCATGGGAAAAAATACATAACAAACATCCAACCACCAAAAATTAATGCAGTATGGCACCCAATTTTCTCCAACATGGTCAAATACATTGGATTTGTGAAGGTTCCCTTGCCATTTTAATGAATCTTGTTAGTGGTTGGAGATGTCGAATCAATTTTCCCACATTTTTTCACCTTTCTTCGTTCTGCTTCATCGTTAAAAGCTAGTTTTGGCTCATTTTGTAAGGGTTGGACATTCTTTCTCTTGCAAGCTCTTCTTTTCTCCTTAGCAAGTAGATTTGAAGGAGTTTCAGACCTCCCATGAATACTAAAAACATGTTTTTTCCTCTCTGCCCATGTAATGCATTGTATCAAACTTGGGAATGATAATGCATGTTCTGTGAATGATTTTCCAATCCTCTCATGTGTTTATTATTGTCTTCTGATCTTTCATTATATTTTAGCAATTTGTGCATGTTTTGATGTTGCATCTCCATGATCTGTGTCTATTTTTCAAAACAAGAAGTTCAACACTCCTTTGGTGTATCACCATTTTGTTTTTGCTTAGTTTTGTTTCCCATTTCCATGCTTCTTCTTAACCCTGTCTCCTTGGTAGTTTTAGAGTAGGAATTTTGAATCATAACCTTTGTAAAAATTACATGCATACACCTAAACAAAGGAGTAGGAACCAACCTCAATCTGGAGATTTTTCCCAATTTGCAAGGTCCCACACTAAAGGGAAAACTCCATGTTGAGCATTCACACCAAATTGGCCATTTGTCTACAATGAGATCTAAGGGCCGATTTGGGGTGTGTGAATTTGAATTAACAGTTTGTATTGTGTTATTATGGATAATGTTGATTTTATGACTATGTTTCTATATCCTTAATTGGGTAAGAAAGTAAGAAAATATATATATATAAATATATATATATATATATATATATATATATATATATATATATATTAAGAAACTTAAATTTGATAAGTAAGACACTTGATGTAGATACTAGTGAGTTGGTACGAGTTATGAATATATTAATTGTTCATATTGCAAAATATATTAATTTAATGGAGTTGGATTAACTCTTGAACAAATAGTAAGACATTGATGTTATATTGGGAACTCCAATACTAGGTCATTTCTTAGCTATATAATAGTCCTAGTTGTGAATCTTAAATGAAATGGTTAAGTGCAATTATAGTAATTTTTGATATAATGTTAAGTTGAGAACTCATTAGATGGAACAATGTTGTTCCCATCATTATAACTCAAAAGGAGAGATGAAATGAATTACTAATTTAAAAAATTTAAAAGAGGTTGTAATAATATTATAAGAGAGTCTAATTGGTCAAGTACTCACAAGGAAAGACCATGAATCTAATAGGCATGAGAAATGTAAGATTAAGCGTCCCTAGCATATTCATGAAGGAATGTTTAAGGAAAAGATAATCTTTTAAATGAAGTCTGCATCTTGTTTCTATAATGATATGGTTGTTCCGTCCTTGACAATAGATCTAAAGTTGAGGGAATTATTTAAGTAAAATGGTCAATCAAGGAAAAGAATTCTCTTACTTACGATTTGGTGTTCTCTCTCGAATCAATATTCCAAAATTTAATTATGAAACAAATAGGAATATAAGTAGTTATGGCTGATATAACTCCTTACGGACTTGAGTTTAATGAGAAAAAAGAAAAAAATTTGTTATGATATGGGTTATGCATTGTTTTCCTAATGATAGCCTTAGATATAAATGGATTCAAATTTATCAATATGAAGATATCTTTATGAAGGAAAGACTTGAAATGTTTAAGTCTAAACACCCAAGTACTACCTTTGGTATAATCGAGTAATCTTAAGGTCCGAGAAAAAAATAATTTATCAAACAAATAGGTAGATGATTACATGCTTTGGGCATAACCATAATTAAAGAGTGGAAAGATCTATCTTTAGAAATAGGAGTTGAATGGAGCTTCTAGTTTTGAATAAGAAGAATGAATCTACATGAATCATTGACATGTTTAATTCTTCAACCTTAACTATGAAATGTACTAATGAGTCATGAGATTGGTAGTAGGTCCTAAATAACGTTGTCATAAATTATATCTAAAACAATTATTCAAGATAAAAATTAAGGAAATTCTTGGAAGCATTTTTACAATGTCAGTAATAAAATGAGCAAAGTAATTATTATGCACTTTGAATGATGTCAAACCAAATAAAATTCCTAAGATGATCTTAAAACAAATGAAACTAAAGGAGGATCTTTGTGATCCAAATTTTTTATTAAAATGGGAAATATACAACCTTGAGGTATGAGCACATACACATAATGTGGTTTTAAAAATGTCTAAAATGAAAAATGTAGCTTTAGGAATGAAAATATTTGTGTATATGTCAAATTCTCTTCAATCTTCAAGGATAAACATTAGAATTGAATTATAATAAAGATGTAACCATGGACGATGTGTTATAGAATATGGCTAACCTTAGGATTCTCTTGTAGGGTTTAGTATTTGTAACATGTACATCTATTTTGAGTAATTTTTCCAATAGTGTGCTCGGTGTTATCCTATTGACTATGTGGGTACATGCTAGTGTAAGTGTTCTTTGTGATGTTGAGTTTTCTATTTGAGTCTAGTGTTGTCATGTAACAAGAAATGTGTAGTTATTATTTTACCCTCAATACCTCATTCTAACCCCAAGTGCATCGTCCTATCACCCAAGTATATGTTGGGCGCTAACCCAAGATGCGCACGGCACCGAGCCCCTCCTTTATGTGAGATTTGTAAGAGAGTTCTACCATTAATGGAGGATTATTTGCAAAAAAATAAGTACATGCATCTAATTAAAAGGCATAAGATATAACTAATAGATCTACACATCAATGCATCACAAAAGGTAAATAAACATTGTATGAAGCACAAGGAACCAGATCTAAGTCATGACAAGCTAAATAACATGAGGGTTTACACCCATAAAGAAGATGTACATAATAGATGCATGTATATTACATTAAAAAGTTTCTAGTAGTGACACTACATAAAATGGTCATCTCAGACCACATACATCAAAATCATGATTAGGTAAATCAAAAGCTTTTACCATATCAATTTCAAAAGTATCACTGAAGGAAGGGTAATACCGGTGAAAAAATCCCGAGAAATTTTCAATGATTCGGCACTTATCAATTCAGTTGATGTTGCCCCTTGTGAGTTCCCAGGGCACTCCATCATACACATGTCATCATATGCCTTGTCATCATTTTTTTCCTCAACTTCCTTATCTACATCACATGGGGAATTTGGTAAGAAACACCTATCACACCACTTGATAACATTGGCCTCCTCCACAGTAGTAATCCTAGCAATCAAAGGATCAGGAACCAATATATTTTCCCTGGGTTGAGGTTGTTTATTTCCTGATCTAATGGGCCCTTTCCCTCTGTTGTCTGATCTGTGATCACCTCTGGGATGATTTCCAAATCTCTCCTAACCGTGTGGCTTGTGCTGACCATGGGAACTCTGTCCTATCCCTTTTCTGCTTTGGCTAGTTTGTAGGATATCTCTTTAACCACTCCGGCCAAAGTCTTCACAACCTCTTCCAGATCCACAACTTTGTTTGACTAAGGCCTCTTAGGATTGATTAACTTGACACCCTCTCTCCTAGGAGGCTTTCCAACTACTTTGATGTTATTTTCTATTTGTAAGGCCATGGTGAAATCCTGCCTCAATGTTCCCGGGTTCTTATCTCTTAAGTAATAAGCAGACCTTTTTATCAAAGGCGTTAGAATATTTTATCAAACAAGACTCACCACTTGGCCTTAGGATTATAGGTAACCTATTTAAGGTTTTTTTGAACCTAGTATTAAAATCCTGGACAAATTCATTTGGGTTCTTCTTTATATTTTCAAACTCAAATAGAAGGAACCTGGGATCAGTCTTATCCCCATATTGCAGTCTAAAGGCATTTTTCATCTTGGTCCATGAGTCTATTGAATTATCGGTAAAGACGTGTACCAATCACATGCATCCTCTTCAATAGTTTGAATGAACAACTTTATATACACATCTTCAAACTCAATTTAAAAATATTTCATCATATTGACAAATAGTCTTAGATGTTGGTCACCAGTGATGGCATTATTCCCTTGAAATTTTGGCAACCTATTTCTGACATCTTGTGGCACCATATTAGGATATCCAACCATACCTCTGAAATTTATTGGTCTAAAAGTACTGGCAACAAAAGGAGTTCTAGGTGGAGGCTAAGCCATATTACCTCAAGGAGGTGATCTTGTAGGAGAATCAAAATGATAAGGGACGAGGGGTCTTTGGAGCACAGGAGTATAACTCTCAAAGTAAATATCCTCTAATGACTCAGTTTCTTGGAAAACTCTATCAACCTTGGAAGAAGCAAAGAAAATCTGAGGGACATGCTTTTTAGACACAAATGATGGCCCCTCTCCAATAGGGAATTTAAATTCACACGAGGACTACTTGGTTCAGAATCACTTGAAGACGTATGGTAATCTTCAACCACATATTGATCACCTTTCAGAACTGATATCTCCTTTCTTGATTCTTGATTTCCAACCACTTTCCAGACTTGTTTTCCTTTTGAATTTGCTTTTCCTAGTTCTAGAAATAACTTTCTAGTAGGATCCCTAGTGAAGAAAGACCTTCTTCCCTCCAGCTTTGCAAATATTAATGACAAATTTCACTTGACACAGGTTAAGAAACTGGTAATCATCAAAATTTTAAACCAATTTAGAGTCGCCACCAAGAATTCTCACCGTAGATGTGTAAATGCACATAAGTAGTTTGTCAAATGTCTATCAATACTTAATATTTGCAAAGCTTAGCAGATCCAACCTTCCTTTACCCACATTTATCACTATTGATTCAAATTTGGTACAATAACCGCTAGAAACTAGAAATACTACACAATGAACTTGTGATCTTGCACAAGTTTTATGAATATCAACAAAGTATGACATTTGAACAATGTATTTGTACTTAAACCATGTAAGAATCATTACTGTGGTCGCATGTGTATTCATTTGTAAAAATAGTCCAGAAGCAGTGCTAGATCGGTGTTGGTACCCAAATTGATTCTCCCTTTATGACTGAGAAGCACCGTGGTTCAAATAGGATGCTTGGAGGTAGATAAATCAGAGTGTGAGTCATTTTGTAGCTGGGGAGGGATTTAGCTGACTCTTCATTCACTCAGGCATGGAAGAAATGGATAGCACCGTGAACAGGGTTTGACCTACCCTGACTACTTTAGGTCATGCCTTCAACCAGGGTGAGAGGACCCATTTTGTAACCCATATTGGTGAAGGATATCAAGAGATCCTTCTTTGCACAATATTCATGAAAACCTTGAGAAAATATGATCAATACAACACAATCTAACTCTCATAAGTTGTCACACTAGAGAGTGGAGATGTTTCTGGACAAGGTTCAAGTTACTAAAGACAATAATTGAAACTTGATTTTTTTTGCATATTTTTGTAGTGGAATTTGTTAAATCTTTGTGGATACATAGTACAAATAGGGGTAGTTCATGTAGGATTTATCATTTGAGAATTTTTTGGTGGGAAGTTAAGAAAGATAGAGTTAATTATACCAGATATTTGAGAACCTTTATAAATATTGGAACACTCATAGACACAATGCTTTGAAATAGCCAAAATATTCCTTCAACCAGAAGGTGTGTATCAATGGAGGCCCAGAGATGCACGATTTCATACACTCTTCAAGAATTCAACACAAAGGCTCGTGTCAAAGACTCAATTAAACTTTAGAAGACCCTGTTATATCACGCTCATGATACACTCATGAACTGACAAACAATCTATATCACTGAAATGTAAGTAAAGTGAATTTAAATCACTTATTTCATTATGAAATGAAATCTCTCTTCATAACATAATTGCAAATTCCACAATACTTGTCATGAGGATGAGATTTTGTGTGATTTCAAAGGATTTCTAATGTAAGACTGCAATAGGCACATATATAACTATTTGAAAACATTCTAAAATAAAATAAAACACAATTATGCTCATGATCAACACAAATTCATTCAAGGTTCATTAGATTCATCATCAGGGGAAATTTTCTTCAACAATCTCAGAGCTTGTCAATGGTTGTACACTTGCAACCATCTTGACATGATTAAATCTACAAACACAAGAAAATAAACAGGTTTCTTAGATGGTCTCTCGGAAAAATGTTTTTCTCAAACTTTCTCAAAAAATTAACCCCCTTTATATAAGAGTATTCTCATTGCATTTATATAATTTCACTCGCTCACTCATCCTAAATTTTCCCCAAAAGTCTAAATCTTCAAGAGAATATTCCTCTTTACAACATACTGTTTAATCATGTTTATTCCCTTGAAAATATCTTACTTTCTATTGTTAGGTGGATAAATCATGAACTAATCACGTTTCTCAATTCCTCAACTATGATTGGGATGCCATGTCATAACTTTTGACAATATTTTTAATCATTCTTTTATTTTTCATGCAAGAAATTCCCTTTTAATAATTCTTAGGTGGTTACATATGGCTTGATTTGACAAGCAATCCTTTTCACCTTTAAGAATACACCTTGAGAAATAGATACCGCATTTGTGCCTCTCAAAAATGAGTGTCCTCGCATGGATTATATCACACATCCTGTGTTGCAAGTCCGAGTCGCCAAGTGTAAAGAGGAGCCGGTGGAAGCCTCTACGTGTCTCCTAGGCACAACTGCAAAGGTGAAGTTCGTGAGGTAGGACCTCAAACGAGCGTAGGCTTTCCACGTGTCTCGTGCCCAAGAAAGTTTCCTTGTCCATTGAAAAGTCTCGGTATAAATAAGATCCGGTGGAAACCTCCACATGTCTCTTGGTGCAAATCCAAAGGTAAGACTTAGAGGTGGATCCTCATATGAGCATGGGCCCTCCACGTGTCTCGGGCCCGAAAAAGGTGTATCGACCTTTGAAAAAGTTCAAAAACCAATGGAAGGTACCACGTGCCTAGGGTCTGAGAAAGTTGCATCAACCACTTGAAAATTCTAAGCATGGGAAGATCCAATAGAGGCCTCCATGTGTCTCTTTGGTGCTATTTCAAATGTAAAATTTAGGGGTAGGTCCCTAAACAAGTGCGGGCCCTCCACATGGTCAAAACCCAAGAGAGTTACATCAGCCATTGAAAATTATAAGCATGGAAAGATCTAGCGGAGGTCTCCACGTGTCTCTTTAGTGCTCTTTCAAAAGTAAAATTCAGGGGAAGGTCCCCAAACAAGCACAAGCCCTCCACGTGGTCAAAACCCGAGAGAGTTGCATCAGCCATTGAAACTTTTGAGCATGGGCAGAGCTAGCGGAATCCTCCATGTTTCTCTTTGGCGTAACTCCAAAGGTCAAAACCAAATGTGGATCCTCAAATGAGCGTGGGCCCTCCACGTGTCTCGAGCTCGAAAAGGTGTACCGACCGTTGAAAATTTTTAAGAACCATCGGAAGGTGCCACGTGCCCAGGATCCGAGAAAGTTACATCAACCACTTGAAAAGTCTAAGCATGGGAAGATCTAGCGGAGGTCTCCACGTGTCTCTTTGATGCTCTTTCAAAAGTAAAATTTAGGGGCAGGTCCCCAAACAAGTGCGGGCCCTCCACATGGTCAAAACCTGAGAGAGTTACATCAGCCGTTGAAAAGTCTAAGCATGGGCAGAGCTAGCGGAAGCCTCCACGTGTCTCTTTGGTGTAACTCCAAAGGTCAAAACCAAAGGTAGATCCTCAAATGAGCGCAAGTCCTCCACGTGTCCTTTTGCGGGTCTTAGGCATTTACCTTATACTTTCACACCCTTCACCATAATGCATCAAAATATCAAATAGACCCACCACGCCACATCCAATTAGAAAATACCACGTATCCATGGATGTTGGGACAGGATTTACAAAGGAGACACAATCGTGGAAGATGCCCAACAACAAAAATTTTCCCCGTAGAGAGAAGACTATAAATAATACGAAGACTCAATGTGATCCACAACCTAAGGAAAGGAATTGATAGCGACACCCTAATAAAGGCAAAGAATTACGCACCCACACAGGAAGACATAAAGTGCATCAAACGACGGGCTGAAAATTTTAAATGAAAAGGGGGAGATTACAATTGAGCACCAATAACCAGCTTGATCTATTAGAGTAGTTACTCTAAAAGATAACCATTAGCAACATATTATCAAATGTCAAACCCAAGAGACATTTAATAGGTGTGCATCCTTATACTCCAAAAAGAGTAATTTAATCCATCAAAAATAGAGACATGTTTAAGGAGAAACCTTCTTATCCTTCTATGTGTGCTCCGAGATCTACCTTCCAAAGTGGTCAAACTATTCTAAAGGAACCCGCTACGATACCAATTATTGAACACACACTAATAAGAGAGGGAAGTGAATTAGTATTATAAAAACTTTTAATTATTTAAACATTAACATCCATAATAGTAGCAATCACATAAGATATAACAATTGCACAACCATAGAACACAAGATTTATGTGGAAACCCTTTTGGGAGAAAACCACATAGAAAATGATTGCTTGGATCTATTGTCCAAATCTAGCCCAAAATATCTCAATATACATTTGTAGGCACCAACCTACTAGAGACACCAATCCCCAATGTTGAGCACCAACTCAACCAATTCGTGAGCACCAACCCCACTGAGACACAAATCCCAAAATTTTGAGGCATTGACGTCAACAATACACATATCCACCTTCTTATAGTTACTTTTTCAACCTGATGATGGAAATTTTTTTTCTCACTATACACATAGATCATATCATACTTCTACCATGGACGTTGGTCCAATTAATGAAATCAGATCGCTTTATATTTCTATTCTTCACTATCATTCATAAATTCCCCATTCTTTTCTTCTATGTTGTGCACTTTATAGATTTCTACTTTGAATAATATTTCCTTTTCTTTTCTTCTACAGCTTCACCCTTTTAACATAGATGTCGAATTCACTTCGAGCATTCACATCATGAAATCAGATTACTTTATTTTATTTCTCATTCCCTATTTTGTTGTCTTTTCAACTTTGTCTTCCATTAGATCTTCTCATGACTCTTCATATTCCTAGGCACTAATGATTTGGAATAGTCTAATATTTGAATATAAAATGCGAAATAAAATGAACCACCAACACTCACTAATGATTATTAAATATCATAGTATGTGACCTTTTGTCTTCCATATCAAATAAGGAGTTAGAAAATAGAGACCTTTGTCTTTCCCTTGTCACTTCACACACATGTTGTGCACTTGTAGCGTATTCACTAATTTCTGGCCACACACTCACCGATCTCATATCATTCACTCAAAATTCATTATTTCTCCTCTCTAGTGCATCCTCTCACACATCTTGATCTCGCTTCTCACATTTCCTCATCCTTTTCACAACATCTTGTTGTCTCTCCTCACATGTGCATTCTATCACACCATACTCACTTATCTTTCTCACCTCCACATATTGCTTGAGTTTTTTATTTCCCTTCTTCATCAAGTTACCGCTTCTCCACAATCAAATATAGCTTTGAGATTTAAACAATGATCTTCATTAATCACTCTAATCTTATCATCATTTGTTCACACTTTCCTCTCTACTTCTCCATTTTCTCCATGCTAGACATACTCTCTTCACAACTTCACTCTTCACATATTACTTTATTTCCACCACTCTTACAAACACATATAATGATTGCACATTTCCTTTTATACATGTGCACTTTCTTAATTTTTAAACATTGGTACCAAGACTTGATGAAGGTCGGCCATAGTAAGTACAAAAAATATCAATGCCAAAACACAAGAGGTCGACCAAACATGATCATAAAAATTGTTTTCTCTATCAAAGAATGATGTAATTATATATTGAATAAAGGAGATTCAAAACCTGATTATGTTTAAACAACAATTAATGGTTTGTGCACACAACTAAAATTATTTCTCATCACTAATAAAAAAATTCTACTCGGATAGTCTTGTAATCTTATTACTCTAGCCATATTGATTAATTTTTCTCTAAAACATTCATAAGAGTGTCTTTGGAATGTATTACTACATTTTTCTTAAACTACTAGTCCCATACCAAGACAAACCACAAACTTAAGAAAAACTCTAAAGCTCTATGGTCAGACTCTAAAGCTTTCTGGTCCTACATTGAAGCACTCTAGTCGGACTCTAAAGTGATAGAAGGGGACTCCGAAGTAAAAATATGAGACTCTGAAGCACCAAACAATATTCTTTAAATGTTATTCTCTATTAGCTAGATTCTTCAAGTATACTTTGACATTAATGACTCCAACTAATTTTTTATCTCTTTCAGCTTCATTTTACATCAATGACAATTATTCCAACAACATTGATTTGAAAAAATGACCAAGTGTTTTTAGAGATATGGAGAGTTATTCAAATTTCTTCACAATTTTTAACTCACTTGTGACCATAGAACCTTGACCATGGTTGAGATAAGGTAGAAGTGATATTGTATCAATGAAAATTAGAAAATTGGGACACAATGGACACTAGAGTGTGACTTACACCGGATGGTGACAAGTGACAAGCATCGATGCCTTGTGTGTGAGATGCAGGGGCTAGCAATGAGCATCGGGGGCTGGGAGGTGGTTCTGTGGTGACCAAGAGCTAGATGGAGGAAAATTTTTAAGCTTTTATTTCCCTCTTTTACCCTTTTCACCTTGGGGGACAAGGGGATAGAAGGATTGTACAAGTGTGACTAGGGTTCACCATCATGAAAGTTGGGCAAGTTGGCAAGTTGATTTGTGTAACCTAGGTACAAAGGTGGTGAGAAGTAAGTTGTGAAGAATTGGCATGATGGGGGGTAAAAATTATGTTTCCTCATTTTCCCATTTGCACCTTTTAGGACAAGGGGGAAATTTGAGGCTAAAACGTGTGACCATACCACTTTTGGGATGTTGATGTCACCCTCTAGGTCCAAATTGGGACACCGGGAGGTATTTTCTTCCCAAGAGCCTGGGAAAGTGTATTAAGGTCAAACCATATACTATTTTTACTCCAAAACACTTGATGATATCATTCCACCCATTATCATGAGCCAATTATGCCTAAAATTTCATTGTTAGGGCCTATTTCATTCTTGACCGAAAGGGGTAGTTATGTTCTAGATTATCACATAAAATATTTGAGTGATGTTTCCATCATGTAGAGGGTTCCAAGATATTTCCATTGATTTTTAATCCCAACTCCTGTTGTAACTCCTAGTATCATCCACATGAGTTGGCTTTCAGTGTTTGAGCCTTCATTCCTGTGCCCAAAATTACCCGATGTTGCACAAGTTGTTCCTGACTTAAACTTCTTCCATAAATATTCCTAAATTGCTTTGGATGACTTAAGTTTTTTCTAACACCACTCTCATATGATTTGAATCTTCCCTGTAGGATTCCAGATGGTGTTTACCATCTGTAAAATGGTGCTTTCTAGGCCTCCAGGGCATTTGTTTCTCATTGAAACTCAGCGAATTCAACAATCATCTTAAGCATACATCCCTGCACATCCAAAAAAACTTGAAAATATTTTTATAACATTCCTTTGATCTATAATGATGGGGAAATTGAGGATAGGATAGCAAGAGGAAGGGTTTAAAGTGATTGGGAAAATAATTTTTAAGTGTGGACTTAGTTGTCATGGCCAAAATTTTAAATTTTGCATGTTATATATTTATCATGGCAACACTATTGTTGAAAAATATCCAGTGGTGTTAAAATAAATAATCATGAAAATAAGGTGTGTCAATGTTTTTGTACATGCAAGGATTTATTAGACCATGGTTTAGGTAACAAGGATACCCCCATCTAACTATGTGATATGAATCATATGATCAACAAAGTGTGAGAAACCATGTGTGTAATTCTTATGAGTGTTTTTATATCACTATGAATAATTTATAAAGACTCATGATTGTCTAGGGATTCAAATGGGGTATCACATGATATAAATTCAAAATATGGAGAATGAGGATCTTTGATAAATAAATTGTATTATAGAATATGAGTAAGAGTATCCAACAAAGGGCCTCGCATTAGATGATAAGGAGGTATACTAGTTCCTTGATTAGGTATTATATAGATTATGAGGGGATAGGTGTAGGATTTAGGATAGGCATATAATGTGTAGAGGGTATGTAGATAGGGTGAGGAATTGTTACGTGAAACTCCATGTATGTAT
Organism: Taxus wallichiana var. yunnanensis; assembly: GCA_018340775.1. Taxonomy (NCBI): domain Eukaryota; kingdom Viridiplantae; phylum Streptophyta; class Pinopsida; order Cupressales; family Taxaceae; genus Taxus; species Taxus wallichiana. Next base: position 912,623,466 of record CM031239.1, on the reverse strand, counting down.
TATTTGAATCAATGATGAAGAAAATAATGTGATCATTGATGAGATCTTGAATCTTTCTTCATAGTCCAAAACATCTATTCATACGGTGTCCATAATAATGTTCATAATCACAAGATAAGCATTCATCAAACTTAGTTCCTTGTTGTTTTGTCCTATTAATGATATTAGGTGGAGGTAGTTGAATTATAATACACTCAAAGAGTTTTTGTATAAATTATTTAAGGAGTTATTGGTAAGAAATGGAATTTCAGTATAGGTGGTGTGGTAGTAAGCTAGGAGGATCCTCATTCCAAATTGATCGAATTGTTTGCATAATTCATGAAATTACTTCTATAAAGAAGATCTTGTCAAGATATTTCTAGCGTCATTTGAATGGGGTAAAATGGATTTCGTATGTATAAGAGATTGTCTATTGAAATTTATCTCCAATTAGAAAAAAATAAAAGTGTAGGTTACACAAAGCCGATGTAGCATGGTGTGATTGTGACAAGTGGGTGAATTGGATGATGAAAACAGAAATTTGATCATGTAAAAATTAGGTTTGTATCCTATGGTCTTCGATGGTCAATGTGGGGCCCACGTAGTATATCAACTAGGGGCCCGATAATAGTGGGGTCCACTCTTTTCAGGAGGGGTACCCCATCGCCTTTATTCACATTATATTGTATGGGGTTTTGTATAAAAACCCATGTAAATACCAATTTACATTGCATTTGGGATTAAATACCTATTTTTCTAAAGTCTTTCTAGCCAGCCAGCCGAGTTGGGAATTGAGCTCCTTAGATAACTTGGTGAGCCACTTCATTAAAAACTCCTCATGTCACGTAGCTCATTTAGACAATCAAGATCAACAACTAATATAACCACCTCAAGTTCCAACACATATCTCAACAATCCTCCAACTTAGCACCATCATTCGAGTCAATAGTCCTCATAACCAATTCGTAAGCCAAGGGATGGGGTCTATGCTTGACAAATAAAAACATCTAAAGACATGACCAAAGTCATGAGTTAGGTTCAACAACCAAGGCTATATTAATCCTTCAAGTTATTTATCTCCAATCAATGTGGATAAACATCCAATATGACTAAAAACAAGCCAAAAGAGGTGGACAAGGAGGCTCAAAATTGGGTCGGGAGTTAGGATAAAAAAATAATCCTCACCACTAGCTCCTAGGGTTAAGAAACATTATAAAATGAGCTCATTTGTACTATAGGGGTAACTTTGTTGATTACAAGAGCTTTTTAAGAGACATAGAATCATTTTGGAGTGTTTTTCGTTGTGGGAATGCAATTGGAGAAGTGATCGATTCTCTTAGATATTGAACAAAGACTATTTTTGCAAACTAAATATATTTTCATGTAAATTATCATTGTATTTTAGCATTTTGCATTGAAATTGATTAGTTTGGGAACTTATTTGGACCCACAAACATAACCCGTTTGGGTGAAATTTGTTAACACTTAGTTTGTGTTGTCTAGTGTCATTTTTTCTCTCATTCCTCATTGTTTTAATAGTTTTATTCAATTTTTAAGCAAATTTTTAATCATTTTTAAATTGAAAGGAAATTAAGATTCAATTTTTTAAGTATTCGAAAACTATAATTTGGGTAAGTGAGTCACTTAAACACACTTTTCGGATAATTTTGGTATCAAAGTAAAGTGATTAAGGTATTTTTAAAGCTGATTTTGGATTTACATGTACAATTTTGAATGCTTTCTATGTCAAAATCTAGGTGAGGTGAAGGATCACCTGGAAGAATAAAATGTTTAAATTGGCTCAAAACATACAAGTTCAAGTGTAGGTATGGACTCTCCTAGAGGATTTATTAGAATATTTGATGCTGAAATTGCTTTCCATCGGACCTTCATGGCTATATCGGGAGTGGAAATAGAGAATGGAAGGTAAATCGGAAGAAGAAAATAATGGTAAGGACAAAGGTAAAGATGAAGGATCTCCTAAACCTCCTCCATATCCTTATAAACATTTTGGTTCTTCCTTTGATGTTACATCATTGTTAAAAGTAGATGTCAAATTCAATTTGCTAATGTATAATAGATAGCTAAATGCAGAAAATTTGGATCATTAGATCAAGAAAATTGAAGTTTATTGTAGGGTCCAGAAAATTGTGGATGTAGAAGCAAAAATTTTATTGGTGACTCTTTGTTTGGGTGATAAAGCACTCATTTTTGGGAGAGTAAAACTAATGAGGATCTCTTGAAAATAAGTAAAGTTATTTCTTCTTGGTATGATTTTTTTCTTCCTAAAACGTACTTTTACCCACTTGGTTATATGTAATAAGATACCATGGGTAAAAATATAATAAAAACAAAGGGTCAAGGTGTGCAAGATTATACTCAAGAGTTTAGGAATATAGATCTAATTTTGAGCATTCATCTTTATGCTCAAGAGACTCTATTAAAATACATTGGTGGATTGCATAGTTATTTGAAACATATCATTTACATGTTTAATCACACTAATCTAGAGGAAGTTTGTGTCCAAGCTACCCGCATTAAATCAATGGGTAAGAATACCAAGGAAAGCTTCACCAAGAAAAAACTAGGAAAACAATAGCCTAAAAATAATGGAAAAGGAAGGGGCAAAGGAAAACATACTTCTATGGTGAAAAAGAGGATGAGAAAACTATTTTCTCAAATTACAAGAAAGAATGGAAGAGATATGTTGTGTTGGAAGATCCGTCCGAGCTCAAACCAAAATGATTCAAGAAAGGAGGTAAAAAAATCTTGCTACAACGGTTCAAGCTATTGGATCTGATTCGATGATGAGACTAAGATCATGACCATGGGTTTTCAAGGTTCATCTTCTTACTTTTCTAGCACTAATTTTCATACTTGTAATTCTCAATTTATGTATGAATAGAAGTGAAATGATTTATTCCACATTCAAGTTATTTTTAAACATCCAAAAATTGATACTCTTTTTACAAAGTGGATCCCAAGCTAATCTCATTCTTGAAGTTGTAAGGAAATTGGTACTTAATGTAGACATCAAAATTGGGTCATACTCTCCTTGACCTGCTTTCGCATGAGAATGTTTCAACTTTTGGGAATAGAGTTGCTTCTATCCTTTCATTCCTTTAAGAAACAGATAAGGTTAGGGTTAGGAGGAATACCTGTTGAATGTCGAGAGGGTGTGCGCGTACCGTAGAGAAAGATCAGATCGACTGCGAAGAACTCCTTTTTGTCTGGGAAGGACTACCTGCAAATAAGAATACAAGACCACCAGATTTTGATTAGACAATAAATGAGGGAACTGCCTTGGGCCCAGGAAATATAAAACTTCCTTTCGAAGGTGGTCAGCTCCCCTGCTAATATGAATTAACACAAATTCTAACAAATAAGCTATTGTCCAATTACAATTTGTTTACCTTATTAGAACAATAGAGAAAGGGCTGGTCTTGGTTTAGAATCAAGGTGACCGATGCCGGTCACTATAACCTAAGAGTCTTGGTTGGCTCTAACCGATATCGGTAGGGACAATGTTTTAGGGGCTTTTAGTGAAGAAATTTGGTTGTAAGGTAGTTGTGTTGTTTTATAAGGGTGATGGATGGTGAGGGGAATAATGAGAGGACGGGGAAGACTCGAGTGTGATAAAATGGTCTTGGGCAATACAAGGATGTATGGATGAAGGTTAAGTGCAGGGGTCTTTGGTATGTGGTAGATCTAGGAATGAGCTTATAATTACTATCAATCCACGAGGCTCAAGAAATGGTGCTTAAAAACATACAAGACACTACTTACCCGTTCTCGATGAAGATGCGAGGTTCTAGGACTGTGATGACGAAGACGGTGGCTCAAGTAGGATGATCGACAATCCAAGATGAGCTATCCCCTCTTCGATGCTCGAGATGAGTGTCACTGGGCTCTAGTTATTCGATTCTGCGATCTTGGGCTTGATGTCCTTCTCTGCAAACTCTTCTTGTTTCTTCACTTGTCTGCTTTCACCAAGCAAATCCCGATCCTTTTAATGATTTCTCCTCCTTTTTGATCAAATGAAAATCCGATCCTTTCTTTTTGGTTGGAAGTGGTCATTTATAGGAACCGATGGCGGTTACAAAACCGACGGCATGGTCGAGTAGAACAAGATGTCGGTCAGGTCAAAGTGGGCTATTTTTAGTAAAATAGCCAACTTTCCCTCCTTTTCTCCTGTGGGATTAGTTGTGGGCTTGGTCAAGTCATTATGAGGTCAATTTTGGGTGCGGGTGAGGAGTAATTAATCATAGGTGTGGATGTGGACCAAGTTATAGGTCTTAATTAGGTTAGTTTAGGGTTAAGACTCGGTCATGATGAGGTGGCAAAATGAGGTGGCAGGTATGGCGATGTGGATTTATTAATTATAAGGTAATTAATAAATAATTGTGTAAGGTTTAGGTGATGAGGTTAGGTTGCAAAATGAGATGCGGGGCACAGGGGGTCGTAAGACACAAATTAGGTGTCTACAGACCCCACGTCAAATAACCAACTGAACACACTTACCGAGTCATAGCCCCTTTCACCCCAAACTAATTTTAATTTAATTAATTAAATTAAATTAATCCATGTCCTCACAATATTTATTATTTAATTATCTTAATTAAGATAATTCCCACACCACCACCTCACATATACAGCTCACCTAGCCACCTCACCCTAAGACTATTCTTAGTATGTTGCCATAACTAACTAAGACCCAAATAAAACCTAAAAATCAAAGCCTACATTCCCTCTAACCACATTCCCGCCTGTTAGAAAAGAAGCTTTTGTTCTAATCATTGGAAAGAAACTAACTGGATCCAAGAAATCAAGTAGATTTGCCCATTTTAGTAAACCTAGGAAATCCCACCCTAACCAATGCCGATCACCCCTAAAATGACGCCGATCAACCCAGAACCATCGTTAATTACATTTTATTCCCTTTGGTAACCTTATTTCAAGGTTGGCACATTTATGAGAGCAAGGGAGAATAATCACATCTACATGCAATCAGAGCGAGCATCCGTTCACACGCAAACATCCACAACCATCCAAGCCAAGAGTTGATTTAGCCAAGCAAGGAGAAAAGCCCAGGTAGCTCAAGCAAGAGTCTCCAATCAACCGGTGGACCTTCACAAAAGAAATATCTCACCATCATCTCCACTCTTCACCCATAGTCAACTAGTAGCAAATTCCAAGTAAGTATAATTCTTTATCCGGTAAGTTTTGTTTGAATACTTTCAAGTATTGAAACTCTTTTGTGTGCTATTGCTTCCCTAGCCACTCATTTTTCCTCTCGTGATAAATTTCCCCTATACCTCTTCTAAAACCCCTCAAAACCCTGTCCTAGCAATCTAACACTCCATCCCGACCTACCCAACCCTTTATGCAATCACAAAGAAGATCCAAAATCCATTCTACAACATCTCCCATTTTCCCACAGTCATTGGTGTCGGTCTCCTAAACCGTCATCGGTTTGCCTATACTTTGGTATTGATTTACCTATCTAATATTTCTCCTTTACTACCATTCACCAACTTAACCCATAACTCCTCCCAACTTCACCAAAACCCCACCAGACCTACCCACCGATTTCCAATCTTACTCACACCTCCTAAGCACCTCACTCGGTTTGCCATTAACTTGGAAAATAGACCCGTGCTCTTGTTCTTGACCCCTATCATTTCTTCAATGACCGACATCGGTCACCATTAACCGGCATCGATCAGGACTAGACCGGCATCGGTCTCTGTGTCTGTCAACATAGTACAGACCAAGCAACCTACCTACTTATTCCCAAGTTACCTATAATCACCTGTGACCTTCATTAGAACTCTGATAGACATGCAGAAACCTAGAACCATTTACCCGACCTTCGGATCTGATCCTAACCTAGCTTGTTAGATTAGATTTTTCTTATTGTAGTTATATGAGATGCCTAAATCATATTGACTACAGTAGGACAATATTTACCTTATTTCTCGAATTATTTTGTTTACAACAATGGATTGATAGGCTGTGTCAGGAGTATTGCATTTCCCAGATCTAGCATACACTAGGCAATCCACTGCATATACTATTTAACTTTCATTTGGTGGTCTTGTTGTCTATTTCAGGTAGTTCCTCCTAGCTAGAAGGAAGCTCTCACGATCAATTGTGGATCAAGAAGTCATAACATGTGCAAAAACCTTCAACTAGCTTCAACATGTATTCCTCCTAGCCTTTTACCCTTATGTGTTTCGTCATATTCCAAGAAACGCTCTAAGAATCAGGTGAAATATTTTGGCATGCCGACCTATTCGGGGTTCCTTGCATTTCTTCATTCCTAGGTGAAAGTTGCATGTTTATTTCCTTTCTCGAAAGGTTCTCACATTAAATTTCTCCCTGGAATCTTCTCTTCTTTCTATTGTCTCAAAGCAATCGTGTTTTGGTGCTATAAAAAGAACTCTTCTTCTCTTTCATTTGTACTACATTAGTGAAAGATCATATTCTCTCTTGTTCATCTTTTGTGTCATCGAATTCAATATTTCGATTTGGGATTAAAATCAACTGCATTTCATTTTGCTTTACTACATTAGCTCACATTAAATGAGGGCAACCTATATGTTGGAATTCATGCCCAACTAATGGTTGACAAATGAATTGTAGAAAAGCACTTTCTTTCTCTTTCTCTCTCTCTAAGTCTTACCAAACATTACAAAATTGAAAAATACACACATTCTTAAAAAACATCTCACCTAGAAGAAGCTATAGGTGATCACACAATCACGGTATAGTGGGCACGCTCGCTACGTTGCCGAGACATTATTGTTGTATATATCTCCCCCAGGAAGATATAGACAAGCAAAAGGATATGGAAACCAAGGCAGCATGAGGTGCCGACAGAAAAATCTGCGCCCATGGCGCACGTGAAATGGTGCATGACACGGGGTGCGACACCGAAAAAATTGTGCCCATGGCGCAGAAAGAGCGCACATGGCGGGAGGTGCTGACACCAAAAAAGTTGCGCCCATGGTGCATGAAATGGCACATGACACGGGGTGCGACACCGGAAAAGTTGCGCCCATGGCGCAGGAAAGAGGTGCACAGCAGGAGGTGCTTGACATAGAAAAATATGCGCCAAGGGCGCTGATAAGTTCCTGTCGACATGCTGAAAGGTGCGCCAAGGGCGCTGATAAGTTCCTGTCGACATGCTGAAAGGTGCGCCAAGGGCGCTGATAAGTTCCTGTCGACATGCTGAAAGGTGCGCCAAAGGGCAGCGATAAGTTCTGTCGACATGCCGAAAAACGTGCGCCAAGGGCGCTGATTCGAGGGCGCAACATTTTGAGCGCGGATGAGAAGGACACGACGTAGATATTCAAATGGCCATAAATTTTCACAGGGAGCTCGGATTCACGCAAGATTGGACTTTTCGAGAAATCTTACGAGGTCCTCTGTCCAACTACAATCGGATATCTTTAAATGGGTGAGAACAAGTTCTTCAAAATGTAAAATACAATTCACCATTTTTTGGGCTTGCTAGGGTTCTTACCTACCACCATAATGAGATGAATTAAATGCAACCTGGAGGTGGTTGGGGTAGATTTGGAATTCCTCTCTCTTTTCTCTCTCATTCTTCCTATAAATTGTAAGGAGGGGTTTCTTTCTAAGGTTGTTCATCTTTTCTACTCTGCTCTCTCTTCTTTTCTTCTCTAGGGTTGAAAATGGAGTTCAAACCTCCTCCCTTGCTCTGTAATGGCGTTTTGCCTTTTACCATTAAAATGATGTTACGTGTAAACTTATGAAGCAACAAAAATGTGTTTCATGAAGCATTTGTCCATCCTTACTCATTTTTTTGCTTGTTTTCTTCTTGCCTCTCTTCATTGCGGTATTTGTGCATGTTCAAATGTTCATTGCAAGTTTTGAGCTGTGTTCATGGAGTTTTGGGACATTATCTCATGCGAAATCTATCCTTGGGCCTGTGATGCATCTGTCCATCCTTCCCATTGCTCACCTCTCCTTGTTCCATGGCAGTTTTGATAGATGTTCAACATTTTCCTTCTCTGGTGTATCACCATTTTAGTGTAGGCTCTGTTTTTCCCTTTTCTCTCTCTCTCTGTCTCCTTGGCATGGTTAGATTAGGATTAGATTAGCTTGCCTACACCTGGAGTAGCTTGTGGCGGAGTAGTTTAGGAAGAGGAACCAGCCTTCTCTCGGAGAGATTTTCTACGATTTCGCAAGGTCCCACACTTGGGAAAAGCTCCATGTTATGCAATCACACCGAGAGTCTCAACCCATCGAGTTAGGACACTCGGGGTGTTGCGATTCGTCATCAACAGTTTTGATTTTGCACGCTGGTGAGACCTTAGAGGTCTTCCACTTCATCTTTTGCAAGTTGGTGTGTTCTGTGAAGATTTTAGTCTTTGGAGGCACTTACAAACACATCTCGGTGACTCCATCGATCAAGCAACCCATTTCTGAAGTTGCAGACCTGTTTTTCATCCATTTCCATCCATATTTCTTTCCATCCCTTTCATTCTTTTCCATTCCATGAAGTTGTGCAACCATGACTTCATTTCCATCATGGAACTCACATTTACAACAGCAGCAATATATCACACCTCCAACATGTTTTACAAATCCTCCAAATCAGCATTTTGAACAAATTCAAAATCAGCATGCATACCCATATGAGCAGCAATGCCAAAATCAGTTTGGCTATGGAGCCTTCCAAGAGCAAGAGTACGCATATAATGAAGACAATCAGATGCAAGATGTTGGTCTGTTGGAGAAAATCCAAAAGATGGAGGTAAACATGGTGCAATCTAGGGCTCAGGCACAAATGAAAGCATTTGGAATCGGTTGCAGAGCACCTTGTCCATGGGTGGGACCTTTTCCAAGGCATTACAGCCCTCAAGAGAAGCTGGACTTCATGATTGCAACACTGCCATCACTTACAAGGTGGATTGAAGGAATAGAGGTGTATGAGAGGAGTATTCAGCAACCTTGTCAACGGGTAAGCACACCATCTCATGCCTTTTCTTTTCCTCTTTCCCAATCTGTTTTATTTCAGCAGTGTCAAGTTTTAAACTCTCCATCTACTGTCCCAAGTGTTGAATCCATTTCTCCACCCCCTAGTCTTCCACCTCATCTCAATTCTTCTATCCTTTTCCCTTCCAAACAGTCATCCCCTCCACAAGAGCTAAATGAAATGCCTCCCACCCCAAATAAACAAGAGGTTTTACCTCCTCCGCCACCACAAAAAATTGCAAAAATCAGTCATGAGGGACAGCAAGAGGAAGGAGAAGCTGCTCCAAATCCAAAAGAAGAGGAGCACATTCTAGTTGTGGAGGAGAAAAGTGCAGATCCAAGGGCTTTAAGCACAAAGCAGGCTATGGGAGAACCTTCAGTTCTTCTTGCTATTTCATCTCTCTCGAGTTCTAGTGCTGAAGAAGAGTTTGATTTCTCAAACTCAATGTTGGAGGGTGAAAGAAACCATGGTGGTCAAGTTACAGATCAAGAGGAGACCATGGAGGAAGTTGAGCATTTGCAGCAGGACAACCATGAGGTAGTTTATCTGTTAGATTTGGAGGACTATTTTGATGAAGAAGAACTGGTTGAGTTTCCACCATTCTCTATTTCATCATCCACGTTCCAAACACCTAAGCCTGTTGTCATGAAGGAGAGCATTCATTTGTAGTAGCCTGCATCTTATACCAGCTCTTTGGAAACAAGATTGGAAGATTTTAATCTTTCATGTTCTTCATTGGAGGAAGAGAAAGGGAAAAGAGGTTCTACCATCGCTTCCACATCATCCATTCAAGAGGGTCTACAAGAGAACTCCATTCTTGGAGTTGAAAATCAGGGCAATGGGCATACTCAAAGGACCATACCTTGCCCAATCAGGTATTTGGCTTTATTGGAGCCAAAGGAGAAGTCACAACCAGTCATGCTTGCTTCTGAGCATGAGGGTGAGCTACAAAGTACCAAGGATCACCGTCATACCTCTTCAATCCAAATACGAGCAACTAAAAGAGGTATTGAATTTTCCTTCACTGATACCTTGATGATTTGGGTGGTAGACCAGCTTCTTGTTGATTTTCCACTCATCCTAACAGCCATGATCAGCTCCAAATCAATTGCATGGCTGCCACTTTTGAGAAAGGAAGCTATTTCTCACAACCAATTGCAGGGTTTGTTTAGCTTGCCTTTGCTCCAGTTAGAATAGAGTAGGTAGGTTTGCTTTCAGTAAAAGAAGTGCTTGTGCGCACTCTGCATATTCCATTTGGAGCATGTATGATTTTCAATTTTGTACATAGTTTTGGTGTTGCTGGTTTTGCTCTTGCATTGTTGTTTTAGTGGCATTTTGGTGAGAGCAACTCTAGGTTCAGGGGAATTCAAGTGGCTCAGAGGGAAGTTTTCAAAGTTCAGATCAGTTTTCAGGCTTGCTTATGACTCCATGCCCAATGGATTGCTAAAAGGCCACTGATCTTCTACCTAGCAGGCAGGTGACCCCGTTGAGTCACCAAATTGTTGTATATATTTCCCTCCCCGGGTAGATATAGACAAGTAAAAGGATATGGAAACCAAGGCAACATGAGGTGCTGACACCAGAAAAGTTGCGCCCATGGTGCAGGAAAGAGGCACACAGTAGGAGGTGCTGACACCAAAAAAGTTGCGCCCATGGTGCACAGAAATGGCGCATGACACGGGTGTGCGACACGGAAAAGTTGCGCCCATGGGCGCGGGAAAGAGGCGAACAGGATGGAGGTGCTTGACATAGAAAAATATGCGCCAAGGGCGCTGATAAGTTCCTGTCGACATGCTGAAAGGTGCGCCAAGGGCGCTGATAAGTTCCTGTCGACATGCTGAAAGGTGCGCCAAGGGCGCTGATAAGTTCCTGTCGACATGCTGAAAGGTGCGCCAAAGGGCGCTGATAAGTTCTTGTCGACATGCTGAAAGGTGCGCCAAGGGCGCTGATTCAGGAGGCGCAACATTTTGAGCGCTGACAGGAAGCGGACACTGACGCAGATATTCAAATGGCCATAAATTTTCACAGGGAGCTCGGATTCACGCAAGATTGGACTTTTCAGAAATCTTACGAGGTCCTCTGTCCAACTACAATCGAGATATCTTTAAATGGGTGAGAACAAGTTCTTAAAATGTAAACATATAATTCACCATTTTTGGGCTTGCTAGGGTTCTTACCTACCACCATAATGAGATGAATTAAATGCAACTCGGAGGTGGTTGGGGTAGATTTGGAATTCCTCTCTCTTTTCTCTCTCATTCTTCCTATAAATTGTAAGGAGGGGTTTCTTTCTAAGGTTGTTCATCTTTTCTACTCTGCTCTCTCTTCTTTTCTTCTCTAGGGTTGAAAATGGAGTTCGAACCTCCTCCCTTGCTCTGTAATGGCGTTTTGCCTTTTACCATTAAAATGATGTTCTGTGTAAACTTATGAAGCAACAAAAATGTGTTTCATGAAGCATTTGTCCATCCTTACTCATTTTTTTGCTTGTTTTCTTCTTGCCTCTCTTCATTGCAGGTATTTATGCATTTTCAAATGTTCATTGCAGGTTTGGAGCTGTGTTCATGGAGTTTTTGGGACATTTTCTATGTGAAATCTATCCTTGGGCCTATGATGCATCTTTCCATCCTTCCCATTGCTCACCTCTCCTTGTTCCATGGCAGTTTTGATAGATGTTCAACATTTTCCTTCTCTAGTGTATCACCGTTTTAGTGTAGGCTCTGTTTTTCCCTTTTCTCTCTCTCTCTGTCTCCTTGGCATGGTTAGATTAGGATTAGATTAGCTTGCCTGCACTGGAATAGCTTGTGGCAGGTAGTTTAGGAAGAGGAACCAGCCTTCTCTGGAGAGCTTTTCCGATTTCGCAAGGTCCCACACTTGGGAAAAGCTCCATGTTATGCAATCGCACTGAGAGTCTCAACCCATCGAGTTGCGGACACTCAGGGGTGCTGTGATTCATCATCAACAATTATCTCAGAGGACAACCTACCCCACCATAACACAACCTAAAACCTCTCCTTGTAGATCTCCTTCTTTGTAGGAAGCCTTCCTCACCAAAAACTCTATTCTAAAGTTCATGAGTCAGTCTTCTAAATAGCATAAGCTGAACAAACATAATAGAAAAAGCATTTTTACGATCGTATTTTTCTTAGTGTTTATTCTTAGCTTGTGTTTTGAGGTGAAAGGACATGTTCTTCATCTTTTTATTTCTCCTTACACGCTCCTCATCATAGTTGGTGTATTCCAACTTCGTCTAAGTGTTCCTGGACCTCATTTTTATCATTCTCAGAGTTTTGGGTTTGATTCCACACTTGATTTTAAATCAAAACCACCTTTTTCTTCATCTCTGTTTCAATTTCACAAGTAACCCATGTCGGTCTAGTGACCGTCATCGGTTACCCTCTGACCATCACTAGTTTTATCCAACTCGGCATCAGTTTACTATTCTTTTAGTTAACCTATCCAAAAGGATACATATGTCATGTTCTTTATTGTTCGAGTCTCGTAACTCTCAATCTCCATCTTCTCTCCTAATAAAATCCATCCTACAACTTATCTACCTAGTAGATTATCAGTCTTTTTCCTTATTTGGAAAACTGTTCTTTTTTCCACAAAGTGACTAAGCTGTTGTTACTGACCAACCGTGATTACCTCGACCGATATTGGTTTACCTTAACCGCATCAGTTTACCCTAATTGGCATTGGTTAGCCTGTGCAGTTTTCTAGCTGAAATTTTAACCCAATCCACCTACCACTACCTATTTTGTTTCCTATTTATTATTGTATTTTTGTGTCATTTACAGAAAGTAGTCCTACCAGTTCAACACTTGTTCACATGGTGTTGACTTGTTGCCAATAAAACACCCTAATATTCCATGTTAGTTTTCAACCACTCCCACCTAGTCCTTCACCACCTTCCATTCTATCACCCATGGATCCTATCCAACCTATCACTATCACCATAGGTGATGAGGAGTTCACATGACTCCTTAACCAGAACCCTACCACCTTATAGTTCTATCTTTCCCACTCATCCACTCAAGATGCCTCAAGTCAATTGATATATGGCATGCCCGTATCTATCCCCTCGACACTCGTTCCTACTTCTGTGTCAACCCCTTCTAGCTCTGTACTACCCACACCTACCTTACCTTTCCCCCAGTCATTTTGTAGCTAGGCCCTATACCTGCTATGACCACCGCATCTACCACATCTATTGCTCCCACAACATCCACTATACCTTCGTTAACCACCCAGAACATAACCTCATCCACGCCTATTGTCTCACATATACCTATAACAACACAACCACCCCTAGTGTTGATGGTCCCTACCCCATTTCAAAACATTTTCCTTTCTATTCCACAGTCCTTAGTCCCCATCTCTACTAGAGTCACCTCAACCCTTCCACCTCCATATATGTACTATCAGCAGCCTCTCGGTTCATCTATCATTCATTCTAGGTACGTGGCCCATATTTCACTCCCCATTCTCAACCGCCTATTCGGCATCACCATATACTAGGATGCCACCTCCATCATATGTCTAACATCAACCCTCTTAAGCTACAAGAGGTACCCATCCATCACCACCTACCAATGACCTCATCAAGTTAATGATGGATAAGATGCAAACACTGGAGGCATCGATTTCTAACTCACGCAACTCTCTCACCTACGATGAAATTTGCAATGAGCCCATACACCCATCCATTCTATTCGTCCATATCCCGTACATTGGGAGATGCCTAAATTTAACCACTTCAATAAGCAAAGAGGACCCACAACAACATTTGTGGTCTTTCAAACATGGGTGTTATCTGATTTCCCATGATGACACTTTACTTCTGAGGACCTTTCCCATGTCTCTGACCGGGCCCGCATTAGACTGGTATAGTGGGTTACCTAGACATTCTATCTATTCATTTAATTAGGTAGCCCAAGCCTTCTTGGATCACTTCTCCATCAACGTTGTTAAGAAAGTTACCATGACTGACCTCTACTCTACGTGTCAATATGATGATGAGTCTATTATAGATTTTGTCACTCGTTGGTGTAGCTTGATCAATCAACTCACATTCCAATTACCACAAACTGAACTCATAAAGCTCTTCACGTGGGCTTGTGCTAGACATATTTTGCTGACCCTGTAGGTGTAGACTTTTTGAACCTTTGATGAGGCATTCACCATGGCATAAAAGCTAGAGATTCGGGCCATCGAAGAAAATAAAATCCAACTATGAAATAAGAATGCAGCATTTAAGTCAAATGATACCTCTTCTTCTTCAAAACCATAGAATAATTATTCAAAAGCCAATGGGACCGCTAACATGGTGGTACTCAAGGCTAGCCCAACTCATCCATCAAATTAGGCTAAGCCCTCATCTAATCTTTCCCTTTCTAGACTTTTCAATTCAAAGAGAACAACAATGGAAATACACCCCAATTGGGGAGCCTTATTCTTCTATTTTAGAAAAGAAAATTAAAGCTGGGGCCATCACCCTTCCTCCTATAAAACCACACACTGGTTTTGATCTAGCTCACCCCACACCTACGTGGTACAAAGAGCACGACCTCTGTAACTATCATCAAGTAAAAGGTCATAATGATGTAAATTCATCACTTTCAAGAACATTTTCGAAATGCTCAAGAATAGAGAGTTAGTCTTGGATAATTTGAATGCACCTGCTAACCAAAACCTACACATCTTCAAGAAACCATTTCCTAATCACGCCCCTTCTTATAACCAAACTGGAGAGACCTCAACTAATGATAGCAATACCCGCGAGGTCCATGCTATTTTCAATGATGCTCTAGTTGCTTCCCAATTACCTCATATTCCTTCCATAGAGGAAATCCTAGCCCGAAGTCCTCCACCTACACATGAACCCACTTCACCTATTCCTCCACCCACAGAGGAACACCCTTCATCTCCTCCCTCACTGTGAAGGAGCCTCTATTAACATCGAGACCACTTCACCTTTGGCTTCTCCACCTAGAGAGCCATCACCAAAGAGTACCTCTCGACCCATGGGAGATACTTGTTCATCTCCTCCACCCACAAAGGAGCACCCATCATCTCCTCCACCTATCAAAGATCCAATAGAAATGTCATTACCTCTAGGTGACCATTCTCCATCACCACCCAAGATCTGTTGACTTACTTTTGGCTCTCTTACCCACAGAGGCTGAAGCTAGTGATTTCCTATTTCTAAAACACATTTTATGGGAATCACCATTGGATCCACATCGACCTCACCTATAACAATGTCATTCTCATGCTTAGCTGATCACTTAGATTATGTTGATAGAGCCTTACTTTGGGGCATCTTCTACTTCTTGTCTCAACACAAATGTAGATGTCACTCGCTTGACACCTCCACTATCTATCCAAAAGTGTTTCGGTCAACCAAACCAAACACAACCACAATTATCACAAATTCTCCCATGACACCACTCATGGCTCAACTCACATCTCTACCCATAACCCAACATGCATCTACATCCAAACCCACACCTACATCATCTTCCTTGCCTAAACCTATTACTACTTTAGGGGTCATCCCAACGGCTAGCCTTACTCATCCACCCATCAAATTAGATTTAGCTACGTCTTCCAAAACTAACACCAAATTTAACCGGCCCCTAAATAGAAGAACCAATCTCCTAGATCTCATACCCCAACCTCACCAACCACACCCTTATCACCTTCACCCCTTTCATCCATCCTAGGACCTCACCCCTCGACCTTGGCTAAGAAACCCCATCCACTGGTAAACCAAAAACACAACAACCCATTTCCCTTCATAGACCTCTAATATACCCAAGCACCCCACACAACCTCCACCCACACTGTAACCTTTTTACCACCCATACCTCCAATACCATCAATAAATTCTTCACTACCCACAACACTTCCTTCCCTTTCCCTCACACCTCCTACCCAACCTACGCCATCTACCTCCACAGACACCTCGGTTACCCCCATGGGTAACCCACCCTCTTCCACCATCCACTTTTCCCTCTACATCTTCATGCACCCATATCACCTTTACCCAAGAAGGTGCAACCTAAAGGAAAAATCCGCTACCCTCCAATAAGGTAGTTAAACCAACCACACACTCTATTTCCAGTTCATCTACCATGCCCCTACCCAAGCAGATACGACCAACACCTAAGACCACACCACACACTAAGACCATAGCCCAACCCACTCCCCTCTTGCAAAGACTCTTCCTATACAATCAGCCGCACCTACACCCAAACCCACATTCACCTCCCATTGTGATCCACTAGCGGGATCCTATGCCAAAATCTTAACCAATCTCCTTGAAACTTTTGTCATCACATTACCACCTCTTAGACCTTACGACCCACTCAAACCCAAACCAAAAGGGTTTGACAAAACCAAAATTTTTGCCTACCATCGTGTGTTAGGACACGATGTAGAGAACTATAAGGCTTTGAAAATCACTCTTGTCTAGTTGTGTCCTCCTGAAGAAAACTTTGATGATGATGATCTTCTTGATGAGGACCCCATTTCGCCAACACCAATTTCCACAATTCTTCCCTCATTGCCTACTCAGTGACCAAAATATCCACCCCCACAACTCTTAGATCCATCCCCGAGATTTGAAATTAACATGGTTCGTATCAAGAGAACTCTTGCCAAACCCCACCCAAATGTCGGTGTGCCCAACTCATTTCACAAGGTTCCTTCCCACCTCTTGGCTTTTGCCCTTCCTATCATTACACCTTTCATGGCTCACCTACTTCATCTACCTCCCCACCTCAAATCAACATGATCCACATTGCTACCCATGCTCAAAAGGACAAAGGAAAGGAAAAGGCAACCGACCCACCAACCAACCCTATACCCAACATACCATCTGCACCCACACCTAAAGTCACTATCTGGCCCCACATATCCTATTTCTAATGGGGTTACACATCGCGTGATGCTCAAACAATTACACCAATCCTCCCTCAAAATGTCCCTATATGACCTCATCCAAACCTCTAAATCCCATCCAAGCTCTCATGGAGGTTCTTCAATCTATTGAGGTTTTACCCAATGACCCTACACCCGTAGCCTCCATTATTACACCTCATCATGTAGCCTCTCTCACCAAATTACCACCTTCTTCTACACCTCCACCTACTCACCAAGTAGCCACCCTCAGCTTCTCAGATGAAGAGATCACACCACACCAAACTAATGACCCCTTGATCCAGCCCTTTTCATCTCCGTCCATATCGATAATATACATGTATGACATGTTATGATCGATGGGGTGCTAGCATTAACATCATCTCCTCCCATGCATTGACCAAATGCGCATACCCAATAATTACATGCATAAACATCCCATCATGTTACGCATTCATTTAATGATGCTATCACTTCTACACTTGGCACCATCATCCTCCATGTTTCATGGCCCCCGTACTGTTCCAGAGTTATTTTACATCTTGGAGGGGAATTTCAATATAACATGTTGCTTGGTAGACCCTGGATTCATGTCATGGGTTGTGTTCCTTCCACTTTGCATCGTTGTGTAAAGTTTGAGCATGAAGGACACACCTATACCATTCCAGCTGACCCATCACCTTTCAAAACCTACAACATGCTTTACCGACCCAATGATGTGCTTATACCCATTAAGGCATCTACCTCCATGACCACTTCCTCTTCACCTACACCTCCACTCACCAAGTGTCACCGCTACCTCAACCACACCTAAATCCTCCATTCCTACCACCGCCACAACCTCCGGCCGACCCGTTAGCCTCCCAATCAGCTGGCTCCACCTCCGATCCAACCTCTAACACATCATCTATCCTAGCTACCCACATATCGACCACCGATCCCTTGGAAGGTGTTTTTCAACGCCTCACTCTGGGGGAGTATCCTATATAATGTCAACACATTCCTTACTCCACAAGAGTATGGAAGCCTTCACTAACACCCTCACTATGATCATTACATAGGAGAGCATCTCCTTTATGGTCCTCCCCACCTTCGCACCAATCTCACCTATGGGGGACTTGATACTTCCACTTATACACCTGAACCACCATCACAAACCCACCCCTTTTCTGCCAACCTCTAATCACTCACCAATCATTGCTTCACCCACACCTTCCTGCACCGATGTGCGTGGAAAGGTTTTGGTTTTGGATTTTATGAGAAATTCCATCACATTGTTATTCCATGTACTACCCACAAACATAACAACCATAGTGGTATGGATTTGTTGAACTACCTACCAAGAAGGCCCGCATTGAACTCATTGAGGATATCGACCCTTCTCCACCTTCTTCACCACTCACCTTCTTCACCACCTTCACTTCGACAAGAGTCGATGGATCCAAAATCCATTCCTCCTAACTTTTTTTTTCATAAACACCATTTCCTTGGGGCCTCTGACTTATCAATGTGAGGGCGAGGCTCCCTCTTCTCTTCCCTTCTGTATCCTGAAATGATCGATGATGATACACCTTCTATTAATGTCATTCAATGTCAGGATGATGAATCTATACTCACCTATCTTGGTGTAGAAGACTCTTATATTCATTGGTTGTTACCATCTGAGATGCAAACCATGTTGAATGAATCGACTATCAAAATCAACATCCATACTTAGGATGACCCACACATTCTAAAGATCGGCCAATCTTTAGATATATTGTTGAAACAGGAAGCCATCACTTCTTTTCTCAAAAATCATAACCATGCTTTCACTTGGTCTTACGTTGACATGCCGGTATTGACCCCACCATAGTGGTCCACAATATCGTAACCATTCCTAATGCCAAACCCGTAAAACAAAATCGAGGAAAATGCACCCTCGCATTGCTCTTCTGGTCAAAGAAGAACTTCAGCACCTTCTTTCTATTTCCTTCATCTTACCCATTGATTATCCCCGATGGATTTCTAACATTGTCCCTATCACTAAGGTGATAGGGGACTTCACATTTGCATGATTTCCATGACCTCAACCTAGCTTTCCCAAAAGATGAATTTCCTCTACCCGGTATTGACCAGTTGGTTGACCTTACTGCTGGTCACGAGATGTTATCACTCATGGATGGTTTCTCGGGTTATAACCAAATCTTGCTTGCCCAGAGGATCAACACAAAACCACATTCATCACCCCTTGGGGACCTTCTTCTATCGAGTCATGCCTTTTGGCCTTAAAATGTTGGTGCCACATATCAGTGGGCTATGACTTACATCTTCCATGACATCATGCACCGTATATTGGAAGATTACGTAGATGATCTCCTTTCAAATCTAAACATGCCACTCAAGCACCTCGCCATCCTAAAGACCATCTTTGACCACCTCATTAAGTATTGTGTTCACCTTCAGCCCAAGAAGTGTGTCTTTGTGGTTCTCTAGGAAAGCTCTAGGATTTATCATTTCCTTGTGTGGTATAGAGGTTGACCTGCTAAATTCAAGGCCATTCTTGAAATGCCTCCACCCACTAATCTATGGAAACTCCATAGCCTACAAGGTAAGTTATAGTCTATTCATCATTTCATTTCATAACTTTCTGATCGATGTCAGCCATTTCATCATCTTCTCAAAAAGGATGTCTCCTTTAAATGGGATGATGACTACCATAAATTTGAGGCCTTAAAACAATACCTTCTCCAACCACCCGTACTCATTCCACCTAAAGATGATCAACCCTTCTACCTATACATCTCTACTATTGATCACTCCTTAGGGGCCATGCTTGCTCATCACGATGAACAACATAGGGAGCAAGTGGTTTATTACATAAGCCGTACTCTTCTAGACTATGAAACCCGATACACCCATGAAAAAACTTTTCTTAGCCTTAGTTTTTGTTGCCACCAAACTCCACCATTACCTACTCAACCACAAAACCTATGTTGTGACCAACACCGACCCCTTACACTTCATGTATGCCAAACCTTATCAAAATCAACACGGGCACATTGGCTTATGCTTCTAGCCTGACCTTGACCTGAATTCATCCATCAAAATTCCATCAAGGGCCAAGCTATCACCGACCAATTGGCCGACGCACCTATTTCGGGGATCAACCCTCTAACTTTGACTTTCTAGATGAGTCTATTGCTACCCTTTCCTGGATACCCACTTACCAAATGACACTCTTCTTTGATGGTTCCAAGTGTCAGCATGGGGGTGGGGCTGGTGTTATCCTCATTCCACTTGATGGTGAACCCATGCCTTTGTCTTTCAAACTCGATTTTGATTGTACAAACAATATTTTAAATATGAAGCACTCGTATTAGGTCTCAGGATTACTTATGCCTTAGATGTTAAGTCCATCAACATCTTTGGTGATTCTCAATTGGTCATAAACAAAGTCAATGGTATATACTAGTGTCGTAATGAGATACTTCAAAAGTATAAGCATCATGTGGACATACTTTTGACCACCTTGACCATTATGCCCTTCAAACCATCCCATGTTCTACCAACAAATTTATAGATACCATGGCCTACTTGGCTTCTCAGATACCCTTTGCCTGCGACTCTAAAATCTTTGTCACCATACAAAGACTCCAATCACCCTCTTATTTACCTCATGAAGTTTACTCTATCGGAACTTGCTGCTCCCGACCGAGTGACCTTTGGTATAAACAATATTCAGACTATCTTTCCCTCTCCATCTTACCTCCCGACCTCACTCATAATGGACAATGCCTTTCTCAAAAGGGCCTCTCATTATGTCATCATGGGTGGCCTCCTCTATAAGTGTGGCTTTGACGGTATTCTCTTACGATGCCTTACGAGTTCTGAAATTCCCTATACCATTAAGGAAGTTCATGATGGCATATGTGGAGGTCACTTAGTGGTCTTGCGGTTGCTAAGCATATTCTTCACCTAGGCTATTACTTGGCCGACCCTTAACCATGATTGTTGCAACTACGTTAAGTGTTGTGTAAAATGCCAACAACATGCCAATCTTCATCATACACCCACCTAGTCATGCCTTACAGGTCACCCGTGACCTTTGGCCCTTCTCTCAATGGGGTTTGGATCTTGTCGGAGAGATCAATCCCCATTCTTCCTAGAGACATCAATGGATCATCACCACTACCAAATATTACACCAAATGGGTTGAAGCCATACCTCTCATCTCCATAAAAGTTGAGAAAATATGTGAGTTCATCAATCATCACATTATCTGTCACTTTGGCATTCCACATCACCTCATCACTGATAACGGAAAACAATTCAAAAATAAAACCTTGAAAAAATTTTGATGCCTTTGATATTCAACTAAGTTTCTCATCACCTTATTACCCACAAACCAATGGCCAAGCCGAATCCACTAATAAAACCTAAACAAAATTCTCATGAAAGTGGTTAACGATACTAGGAAGGATTGGCATATGCACATTCCTTTTTCACCCTATGGGCATACCATACTAGTATTCACACTTCCACTGCTACCACACCTTTTTCTCTGGTCTATGGTATAGAGGTTTTTCTACCTCTCGAAGTCCAGATTCCATCTCTTCATATTTCTCTCCATGACATGCTCAATGATGATGACTTTTTGCTAAGATGTTTAGCACAACTTGAGTTATTAGATGAATGTCATCTTAATGCTCTTGACCATCTCCAAGTTTACCAAAAACGTATCAAATGTGCCTATGAAAAATGTGTTCATGAATGAACCTTCCAAGTTGGTGATCTCATCCTGAAGGAAAATCAACATGTAACCAAAGTAGAAAAAAGTAAACGGGAAAATTTTCTCCTAATTGGCTTGGACCATACATCATGACTCATGCTTATGGATCAAGGTGCTTATCATTTATCTTCACTCGATGGTAAACTGAACCTGAGCCCCTTAATGCCTTGCATCTTTGACCATTCTATTATTGATTTCAGTCCTACCTCA
Source organism: Taxus wallichiana var. yunnanensis (assembly GCA_018340775.1). Lineage (NCBI taxonomy): Eukaryota > Viridiplantae > Streptophyta > Pinopsida > Cupressales > Taxaceae > Taxus > Taxus wallichiana. The sequence continues at coordinate 912,601,576 of CM031239.1, read as the reverse complement.
CCTTCTTTCTATCTCTTTTCATGCTCATCCCTTGAGTGCCATTCATTCACTCCCTCCTTTCACTATGCCATCCCCAATGATTAAACAAGAATCATGTGTGTACCCATCACTCTTTTACCCTCTCTTAAATATGTGTACCATGGCTCTACACATGGCATGATTCTCATGGATACTTTTCATCTTCTTTCAGATGAGATCCCATGGTTGTTTCACCTTGCTTTCTAAACAAGAATCGATTCTTCACCTTAGTCTTGTCCATGACTTAAAATCCCTCACATAATTTCCACATGGGATCCAACTCCTTGAGTCAAACTTCCAATAAAAAGATGACTCCTCAAAAGGACATCTTTCTCTCTACATCATTGCTATAAATAGATTTGCTCCCTTGAAGGACAAGCTATGTAAAGCCTACTTCAAAAAAAAAAAAAAAATAAAAGCTTCTGAAGCTTCATCGCATCGCCTTCTTCATGAAGACCTCAAGGAGATAATTTCCTCATCCCATATAGACTTCCTGCATGATCAGTCTATCTCAAATACAAGTCAAACAAAAAACTTTTTTCATCATGGACTTGCTCATTGTGATCTTGGATCTCTTGCCAAAAGGCATGCTACCTCATACCATATAACCTAACCATTTTTCACCTTCTCACCCTTTGCACCTTCATTTCCTACCGCCTCAAGGGACCTACTGAAATTGTGACATTTGGTGATCATGTGACTATTCTTCACCTTTAGAATAATCAATCATGCAATGTCTTTAGGGTCTTATGTTCACCAACCTATCTAAGGTATGGTCCACCCATTATGATCCTCACCAATCAGGTGGCTCTCTTGCCTCCTCTTATCTTTTAACTTCTTCATTACATATTGATCATCCTATATAGGACTAGACCCTCGACACTTATCTCTGGGAAATTTTCCTCTTTCACCACAATCAACTTAAAATCACCCATACCTATTTGCCCATAATTCAACCATACCTAAAAGACCTCGACTCAATCATGCCTATAACCTACCAACCCATTCTCATACCTCCTCACATTTTTCCCTAGCTTATGGGAGAACTACATCAGCCTGAGGTCCCTCCTTTTTCTCGAGACTATGTAGGCAGCACTTCGAGGGCATGGGGCCTTGAAGGTTAGCTCAACCACTCTCTACCCTTACCAATTTTCCCCTATTTTCCTATTCACATTATACCTAATTTTTCCTTTTGTATATCGACAACTGGAAGTAAGATCTCCACATACAATAACTAATACACATATCTACCATCCATGTTTTAAACATCATCATAACATTCACCAATTCATCATTTCATATTTCCACACATAACAAAATTTGGAAATCTACATCATCACGTATATCTACATTACCATTTGTTATACTATATCACCAATTACTTGTAATCTACACCAAAATCAAACCAAAACTTGACTCAATCCATGCCTAAACCAAAACCTGACTCAATCCATGCCTATGACCTGACTCATCCATCCATGCCTAAACTAACTCCACTCAATCCATGCCTAAACCAAAATCCATCCATGTAACTCATCCATGCCTATGACTGACATTATCCATTCCTAACTGACTCCATCCATAGCCCCTAAACCAAAACCTGACTCAATCCATGCTATGACTGATCCATCCATGCCTAAAACTAAAAACCTAACTCTATCATGCTTATACTACTTGGTTTCCATCACATATACAAATCAAAATATCAAGCTACACACAACCATATATACATACATGCATATATATCAGCCATAATCACCATCATCTCTATAAATAAATCATCCAAACATGTACATATATCCATATACATGACTCTCAAATATCTTGGCATGTAGCCGTATATATAAAAAAATCTCAAAACTCTCATGTACATCCTCACTATCTTTACATCACACGTATGCAAAGTAGTATATATGTCAAAAATATGATGTCAAAAATAAACTAATCATACATGGAGCTCAATCATCTCCCATAAATGCCCCGAGGAGATCAAGAGAGAAACCATCAAACTCACCTATAGGTAGTCGCAGGATCTCGTAACATCCACCCTAGGGTGATCAAGTGATCTCACACATCTACAACATGGAATCCACTCCTCACATTTCATGCTAAATCCCTATCGATGATCTCCATCAAGGGAGGTACCTATCCCTCATGACACTGTAGTGGCCTCCCACCCTAATAGGATCACCCAATCATATCTAACACATTGACCATACCTCATCCACCTTCTCGATGACCTCTGTTATATCGCTCGGCACCCTAAGAAATCATACCTTTCACCATAGTATATATCTCACCCTAAATGGCATCAACACTACATCTACCCACGCCTTGGACCCTCACCTATTTTCATTTTACCTATCTACCCATGCCTCGAACCCTCACCTATTTTCATTTTACCTATCTACCCACACCTTGGACCCTCACCTATTGCCCTATTCAACACTACCTATCTACCCATACCTTGGACCCTCACCTATTTCATTTTTCCCTCTCACTAATCTTCCTTATTCACCCACCTACCCATACCCATAACTCTTCCCCCTACCTAACTCTCCATACCCCTACCTATGTCTATTTAACCCCCTATTTTAGCTCCTTGTGGGCCTGCCACTCTAGCTGTACCACCAACATCGGTCATCATCGATGACCATCACTATCACTAATAATGACATTGGTCACCACACATCACGTGACCGATACCGATCCTCCCAACAACGACGGATAAGAATGGACTGAATGTTGGCCACTCACGTTGTCACGGTGACAAACTCGTGATGCCCTACCCTATTTCTACCTACACTTCTCCTTTCTACCCATTTCCCCACCAATGCCTACCCAATACCTATTCCCACCCCTCATTTACCTAAATCTACCCTCCCTTGTTCCCCTTTTCTCATTAAATTCCCGCATTCAAATTTTAAATATTTTCCCCCAAAACCCACTTTCCTCCTACCCGATTTCTATCCTCCACCTACTCAAAACAAACAACAATAGGAATGGGATCTTACCTCATCATCATTTTCATCTGCGTGGTGGCACCTGCCACTGCACAGGTCCACCCGATCCCTCTCCTACCTCTGCCATCACCGATCATCCCACTAGCTCAATCGAATCAAATCAATCACCCAATCAAATCAATCACACCGTGCTCATAGACCCACCTATCGACCAACGATCACTCACTCTATGGCTCACCAACTCAGCTCTCCATGTCATTTGGTCACTTTCCACCTCTTTCTCTCTCTCTTGTCATTTTCTCCTATGTGGCAAATGACAAATGATTTTCAAAAATGGAACTTTTTCTTTTATAACCTTCCTGACTTGATCGGTGATGGTTTCACCTGACCGACATCGGTCCTGTGCCCTAGCATATCGTGGTTGGTTCATGGTGACCAACATCGGTTAATTATGACCATTGTCGGTTATCCTGCTCAGTCTTATTACTACCCATTACCCCTAATTTGTTGGCATGAATCCTTTCTACCTTACCCACACCTGACTTGGACACTTCACTTTACCCTCCGACCTCATCATTTACCACCTAACCTCTTCATCATTTGGGGACTCGTTATTTTACCCATACCTTAGCCCTACCCATGCCGTGACCTAGCTACTTAGACTGGAACATTGCTAGTGACCTGTGACCTCATGTGCTCGTTATACCTTGTGACACTATTACCCATGTTGTTTGACCTAATGACCTTACCTTGCCTCTTTTCATGACCGTTTATCCTAACCCAACCTTTGGTGTACCGGAACATACCTAAACATTCCTGCACCTAACCTGCGTTGTGTTTCTGACCATATCCTATACCTTGGATACCGGAATCACCTCAACCTTGTTTGGATAAACCTATCGACCTTAGAAAATGTAGAGTTTTCATGCTCTTCAAACATGGTACCATGTTGTAGTTTATATATGTGTGTGTGTGTTTGATTGTTACTACCTTTGACCCTAACCCATTACCTAGATTACCCGATTGGACCTTTACCCCTTTACCCCCATTGTCCACCTTCCTCTTCATCACATTCACCTTTTATCAAACCACTCACCGATTTTGTCTTTTACCTCATCAGTTCCTAGTTTGAGGGGATCACCTTCACCCACACATGGGGCAACCACATCTTATTTTTTTTCAAGCATCACTTACCAATACAAGCTACGCAACAAAAAGGGGAAAAATGTAGACACCAAAATTGGGTCACACTCCCCTTGGTCCCTCATCAAATAACCAACTCGAACACACTCACCTAACCATGGCCCCTTTCACCCCACACTAATATTAATTTAATTAATTAATTAAATTAATCCATGTCCTCACAATATTTATTATTTAATTATCCTAATTAAGATAATTCCCACACCACCACCTCACCTATACACCTCACCTAGCCACCTCACCCTAAGACTATTCTTAGTATGTTTCCATAACTAACTAAGACCCAACTAAACCCTAAAAATCAAAGCCTACATTCCCTCTAACCACATTCCCACCCATTAGAAAAGAAGCTTCCATTCTAATCCATGAAAAGAAACTAACTAGATCCAAGAAATCAAGCAGATCTGCCCATTTTAGTAAACCTAGGAAATCCCACCCTAACCGACATGTTGGTCACCCCTAAACTAATGTCGGTCAACCTGGAACCATCGTTGGTTACCTTTTATTCCCTTTGGTAACCTTATTTTGAGGTTGGCACATTTTGAGAGAAAGGAGAATAATCACATCTGCATGCAATAGAGCAAGCATCCATTCACACCTAGACATCCACAACCATCCAAGCCAAGAGTTGATTCAGCCAAGCAAGGAGAAAAGCCCATGCAGCTCAAGCAAGAGTCTCCAATCAACCGGTGGACCTTCATAGAAGAAATATCTCACCATCATCTCCACTCTTCACCCACAGTCGACTGGTAGAAAATTCCAAGTAAGTACTGCTCTATTCAAGTCCATTTTGTTTGAATACTTTCAGTATTTAGATTCTTCTATGTGCTATTACTTTCCTAGCCACTCACTATTCCTCTTTGATAACTATCCCCTATACCTCTTCCAAAACCCCTCAAAACCCCATCCTAGCAATCCAACACTCCATTCGACCTACCCAACCCTTTGTGTAATCACAAAGAAGATCCAAAATCCATTCTGCAACATCTCCCATTTTCCCACAATCACCGGCACGGTCTCCCTAAACCACCATCGGTCGAGCCTATACCGGCATTGGTTTACCTACCCGATACTGCTCCTTTACTACCATTCACCAACTTAACCCATAACTCCTCCCAACTTCACCAAAACCCCACCAGACCTACCCACTGAACCTGCATCCCTACTCACACCTCCTAGACACCTCACTCAGTTCCCCATTAACTTGGAAAATAGACCTGACCCCTATTCTTGACCCCTGTCATTTCTTCAATGACCGACATCGGTCACATTAACCGGCATCAATCAGGACTAGACCAGCATCGGTCTCTATGTTGTCAACATAGTATAGATCAGCAACCTACCTACTTACTCCCAAGTTACCTATAATCACCTGTGACCTTCATCAAAACTCTATCAGACCTACAGAAACCCAGAACCATTTACCCGACCTCCGGATCTGATCCTAACCTATCCTGTTAGATTAGATTTTGCTTATTGTGTTTATATGAGATGCCTAAATCATATTGACTACAGTAGGACAATATTTACCTTATTTCTCACATTAATTTGTTTACAATAGTGGATTGACAAATCTAGGGAGTATCGCACTTCCTGGATCTAGCATACACTTTCATTTGGTGGTCTTGTTGTTTATTTCAGGTAGTTCCTCCTAGCCAAAAGGAATCTCTCACGATCATCTATGGATCAAGAAGTCATAATGCATGCAACAACCTTCAACTAGCTTTAACAGGTATTCCTCCTAGCCTTTTACCCTTATCTGTTTTGTCACATTCCAAGAAACATTCTAAGAATTAGGTAAAACACTTAAAACTAAACTACATCCTAATCCTTACCCTTTGGTTTGGGTATGTGATGATGTTAAATTATAGGTCACGAAAACATGCAAACTTATATTTGTAATCACCTCAAAATTCATTGATGAGGTAGAGTTAGATGTGGTTCCACTTGACATTTTTGAATTGTTCTTGGTAGTCCTTATTTATTTGATAGGAAGGAAATATTCTATAGGGAAGAAAATAATTATTTTCTTGTTAAAGAAGGTGTTGAATACATTGTTAGATCTCATCGAATCAAAGAAAATTTTCACTTGTATTTGCAAGATAGATGAAGAGGCTTATGAATGCAAGCAAAAATTTTGTACTCATGATTGTAAAAGTCAAGGATGAGGATAAATATAAGGATTTAGAAGGTTGTGATCCTAAGCATAAAAATGAGATAGTTAAAGTTATTTCTAACTATGATGATTTGTTTTAGGAGCCACAAGGTTTACCTCCTAAGAGGGATATACAACATGAGATTCATCTACAAAGCAGGATGCATCTCTTCCTAATATTGGCATGTATAGGTTGTCCATGGTAGAGAATGAAGAAATAAAGAAGCAGGTTATGGAGTTGCTCGAGAAAGGAATCATTTAGCCAAGCACTTCTCTATGTGGTTCACCAATTGTGTTGGTACCCAAGAAATATGGCACTTGGTGGATGTGTGTGGATTATCTAAAACTAAATAAAATAACAGTGAAAAATTGATACCCTCTTCCTCGTATTGATGATTTATTAGATCAATTGAAAAATGTTGTTTATTTCACTAAGTTAGACTTGAGAAGTGGTTATCACCAAGTTAGGATCAATGAAGGTGATATTTGGAAAACTACTTTTAAAACTAAGCAAGGTCTATTTGAATGAATTTTCATTCCCTCGGGATTTGTAATGCTCCCACCACATTTATGCGGGTTATGAATGATGTTTTTAGGCCATTCATAGATGATTTTGTTATTTTCTACTTAGATGATATTTTGGTCTTCAGTAAAATTTGGGAAGATCATGTTGATCACATTAAAAAGACTTGGAAACTTTAAGAAAGGAGAAATTGTATTTAAAGATGTAAAAATGTGAATTTGGAAAAACTTATTTAGTTTACTTGGGATTTTTGTAGGAGTGGTGAATTGAAAATTAATCCCTTTAAAGTTGCAGCCATTATGAATTGGCCTAATCCTACAAATGTAAAAAAAATTAGAAGCTTCTTTTAGGCAATCCAATATTGGTGTAAATTTATTTCTAACTTTTCATTTATTACAACTCCTTTGTATTCCTTAACTAGTACCAAATAGCTCTTTCAATGGGGAAGAAAGTACTAGAAATAATTTGACATGCTAAAAGACAAAATAAGTATAGCCTTAATTTTAGCACTACATGATTTGAAAAAATCATTTGTATTAAACCCGATGCAAATGAATATGTTATGTGTGCAGTGTTGATTCAGAGAATAAAACCAATGTGTTATCATTTTGAAACCTTTATAAATGTGGTGAATAACTATACTACATATGAAAAAGAGTTGTATGCTTTGAGTACAGAGTGTGAAAAATTGAAACATTACTTGATGGGAAGTACCTTGATCACAGTCCGAGGCATTTTTATTGGATGGGATTTTTGCAACAATTCCATTTCATGATCAAGTATAAGAAAGGTACATAGAATAAAGTTAGTGATATCATTTCTATACTTCTTTTTATTTCATCCATTCTTTTGCAACATATCCCTATGATGCATGAAATTTATAGGGAATAGTATGTTATTAATGTTTATTTTAAGGATGTCTATGAAAATCTAACTCATGGTAAACAAGTAGAATAATTTTACTATCATTTACAAAATGGATTTCTTTATCATCTTGGTAAACTTTGTATTCTGTAAGATGAAAGAGTTCATTTGATTAGGGAAGCACATACTTCTCTTATTTCTAGTCATTTTGGCATTGGTAAAATAGTTGCACAATTACAAATATATTATTATTGGCCATGAATGTATGAAAATGTATCTAAATATGTAAAAGGTTGTATTCTTTGTGCCACAAGTAAACCTAGTAACAGAAATTTGGGCTTATATACCCCACTTCCTATACCAACCTAGCCATGGGAAAGCATTTCCATGGACTTTGTTAGAGGTTTTCCTATGACAAAAAGAAAACATGACTATTTTTATGTGGTGGTGGATAGATTCAAGTATGTGGTATTGGAGAAAATTTGTAATGATGCATTCATATTATAATTTCCTCTATATATGCAGATGTATCCCGTTGTAAATTTTGAGATCCAAAATTGTATGAGCCACCCATGATCACCGATCGAGATGAGACTATTCGGGTACTTTCTATGACAACTTTTCTCCGATTTTTTGGATGAATTTTATTCTTGATAGAGAACGAGGACTTTTTGAAGAAGTGACATTAAATATATTCATGTGGGTTGGAAGTGAATACATACAAGAAATTAAAAATGGATGAATATTGAAGGAGTGAGAGAATAGTACCATCACTTATTATCAAAATAAAACTAAAAATTTTGGAGGTCCAAAAGTTCCTCAGTGGGGAGGAGTGATCCAAGAGGATCCTTCCTCACTCTAATTAATCAAATGGTATGCACAAGTTGTAAAAATTCTTTCATATGGAATATCTCATCAAGATTTTTTTGAAACCTTTTGAACATGGCAAAACAAATGTTACACATAGAAGATATGGACCACTGAAATTTATCTCCAACTAGAAAAAATTAAAAGTGCGGGTTGCACAAATTTGAGGTGGCATGGTGTGGGTGCAACAAGTAAATAAATGGGATGGTGACAAGATTTAGTTTGATCATGTTAAAATTAGGTTTATAGCCTATGGTATTCGATGGTTGATGTGGGGCCTACATCATATGTCTATTAGGGGCCTAGCAGTCGGTGGGGTCCTCTCTTTCTCGGGAGGGGGACCATGTTTCCATTATTCACATTATAATGTATGGGGTTTTATATATAAACCCGTCTAAAGACAAATTTACATTACATGTGGGATTAAATACCTAGTTTTGAAAAATTCTATCTAGCCATCTCGACAAACTGGGCACCAAGCTCCTCGAGATAACTCGGTGAGCCACTTCATTGACAACTCATCACATCACACAACTCATCCAAAAACCAAACTCAATAAATAATCTAACCACCTCAAGTTTTAGTGTGTATCTCAACAACCTTCCAACTCAAGATGAAATTTGAGCCATCGGTCCTCACAACTACCTCACGGCCAAGGGTCATGTTCAATGTTTTCCAAATAAAAACATGTGAATATGTGAGTGAAGTCACAAGTTAGGTTCAAAACCCAAGGTTATATTAATCCTTCGACTCGGTGAACTCGAGAAATGTGGGATAAACATCCCATATGACTAAAAACAAGCCAATAGTGGTGGAGAAGGAGGCTCAAACTTGGGTCAGTTAGGATAAAAAGATAAGCCATGAACACCGGCCCATAGGGATAAGAAACATTATGAAAGGATATCACTTGTACTTGAGCGATAACTTTATTGATTGCAAGATCTTATTGAGATATATAGATCCATTTTGGAGCGTTTTTATTTTGGGAGTGCAACCAGAGAAGTGATGAGAGCCTCTTAGGTATTGAGAAGAGACTATTTTTGTAGAACAAAGAGCTATTTGATGTAAATTATCATTTTGTTTTAGCATTTTGCATTGAAATTGATCGGTTCAAGAACTTATTTGGACCTAAAGACATGACCTATTTGGGTGAACTCTATTAACACTTGGTTTATGTTGTCTATCTGTCATTATTACTCTCATTTCTCATTGTTTTAACTATTTTGTTTTGTTTTAAATCCAATTTTTAATAGTTTTTAAATTGACATATTTAATTTTTAAGTATCCAAAGATATAATTTGGATAAGTGAATCGCTTAAACATGTTTTTCATATCATACGTGTTTAGGAGTAGGTGGTAATGGAGGTATAATTACAATCTCAAATTTCATGGTGAGGTTTAGAGCAATAATATGGTCTATTTAATGGAAATAATATTCACATGAAATATTGTAAATATCAAGAAGGATAAGCCAGTTTATCTCTTGATAGAGTTTATATTTATTGAATAAAAGCTTCTTCTTTTTCATTGTGTATTGTGGCCATTTCAATTATGTAAGGGATGTAAGATCTAATTGCAGATTTAAGAAATCCTAAAAGATATAGAAGCATACCAATTAGATTTAGAAATTTAAACTCCTAGGGGTGAGGCAGAATCCATAGGATGTGTATAATTTTAAATAGGCATGTTTACCAAAATGTAATATATAAACCAAAGGAATTTCTAATTTATATTAATTATTAATATTTCAATATGATTTCACAATCATAAATATAATAAATAGCAGTAAATCACAAATCTTAATTTCATGTATTGCAATTACACACTATATACAAACTCTATAAAGTTAGATTAAGGAATTAAAAGTTAGGGTTATAGAATATTCCATTAATTGACTATTTTTCTTATTGATCTAGTGGATGTGATGATGGATCTAGGTCATGTAGACAACAATTTGGTTTTGAGAAAAATCATGTGATCTAGTGTATGAAGGATGAATTCAGCCTTGCTAGATGAATTTTATCGATTGGGTTTATCTTTATAGGAATTTTTGTATTGTGTATGGTTTCACTTGATTCTAATTATAACATAGTGATATTTTATGTTCTTGGTTCCTAATAATTTGCTTAGATTTTTGTGATCATGATTTTTTTTCATATTAGGGATTCTTCTTTTACAGACCATATCTCTCTCCTTGAAGACCTAAAAGGATTCAATCCAATTAGTTTAGATTGATCTTACCCTACCCACATGGTGTGATGATCGATTCACTATGTACCAATACTCTAAAGAGTTATCAAGCCACACATAGTTCTCTCTCCCAATGAATATGTGCTCATGTGCATTAAAAAAGTATTAGTGTGATCCTAAATTGACTTTGGCACTTGGAAATGATATTTTTGTAGAAAATACCTTATGAAAATGGTCTAGGGTAGTCGTATAAGATGTATACACACTTAGTGTTGGTTGATAATATTGAGAGGGTGATTTCACAATTAGGTGTTTTGTTGTGATCTCCTAGGTAGACCCCAAAGATGTGAAAGAAATAGGGCCTTTGAATGGGTTGGCTAATTGATATTTTATAGTGAATATTGTGAAAACATTTCCCATTATATTGGCACTAGGTCAACTAGGGTGCCTTATACATTTGAAAAATTACCATTCATTAAATGGAGGAAACAAATCATTGGCTTTATGAAAAAATTAGTTAAGCGATTTTGTCCCTCGTAGTAATAATTGTGTCTTGTGAAAATGCAAACTCAGTTCTAACAATTGGATATGGTGGACATATATATGAATATATGTTATCTCTTTAGCAAATGGTTTTTATTAGTCAAGGATGAGCAATAAGTGTGACATAGAGTTCAAGGAGTGCCAAATTAAGAAAGATGAATGTACGAATTATTCATTTAAGTGTACAATGATAAATGGGTTGAGATAAAAGTGAAGGATAACTTTCAAATGTCATTGGTCTAGTTTTAGGGTACCACAACTAGAATAATATAGAATTATAACAAATAACTAGTATGTACTAAAATTACGTGTCATACTTGTACATACATATCAAAGTGAAATACACAAGTGGATACAAAGGAGCCGCCTTGATCCTCTGTATTTTTTTATATTTCCAATATTTTTACTAAAATAATAGTGACCTAATATTCAAAATGAGAGAGATCACAAGATTCCAATATTAGAGGGAAATTAATATTTAATAACTAATGTCTACTATTGTATGTCTTGAGATATATAAACTTGTGATCCTAAAAATATATGGCAGTCATATACTAGCGTATTAGGACTATATAATTACAATGCATAAAATTACACAATTAGCATAATTAAATGCATGATATGAATATTAATTCAGACTAAATGGGATGGTACTAAAAAAAAATTAATCATATAAATCTTGATATTTAAATGTTATAGATCACTCTAAAGATATAAAATCATAAATTAGGGCATAGAAATGGACTGAAATCACTAACATAGATTTTTGGGTGATACAACATGATACTCAAATGTTAAACAAAGGTAGGGAATACCATCATCAAGGAACTCAAAAACTATAGGAGTTGGCAATGTGATCTAGACAATTTCAAAAAGGAAATATTTGTTTAGGTATAAACCCGCTTGAGGCAGAGTGTATCAAGACCAAACCTTTCTATAGATTATAAACCCATATGGGAGTGATTGTGTGGTTTTGAGTTATTCTATGTAATTTTTTCTATATACTTATAATTGTTGGCATCGAAATATTGTGATGTAATGGAATTTTCTTCTCATTTGTTAAACCCTACCTTGGATTTTCTTAGAGATGAGAAACCTTAAAAGTGGTTAGTTTTTGTATTAGACTATATCTAACCACCCCTAGTGGTTAAGTATTTATTATGTAGAACTAATATAAAAAGGCCTTAAACCCATGTAATTCTCTTGAAATCCTATGATGAGATAAAATTAGCACTATATAAATAAACACACTTAACACAAAACCTCAATTTGATTTTGTCACTTAACAAAATTAGTTTTGACCCTTACATGCTTCACATTTGTGCTCTTGTTTGATCTAGGACTTCTCTTGGAATATTTGGCTCTTTATATATATTGTTTCAAGTGATAAGGAGATACACATATCTTTCCTAAAAGGGATGTGTAGATTACTGATTCCTTATTTAAATATATGACCTTTTGTTATTTCTCCTTCTCAAACAACCCTAAAATCTAGCTAAGGCATAATATTTTGAGATTTTGAATGGAAAGAAAGAACAACTTTGTGACATGTCTATTTTTAAACGGTAAATCTATTTCTAGTAGTGAATGATAGAGATGAATATTAAGAACAATATCAACAATCATTATCCCGTAAAATTGACAAGGGTAATTTTACCGATAACCATACCGAAAATTTTGTTTCGATCCCTCGTTAGGGATCCTTCACGTTCGATTGCAAAATCCCTCCCGGGAAATCTAGTTTTTGAACTTAGTCTCTTTGAACCTTTTTGGCTGGGCGCATGGTTTTGCCTTGCAACATCAAGTTTTGATGCGCCCCCTTAAAATCCTTTGGCGCATGGTTTTCCATGTTGTCACTCCTTTCGGTGCGCCAAAGGATGTTGAATCACTTTTTGGTGCGCCAAAGGGCGCACGTAATATCCCTGTTACACCAAGTTTTGGTGCGCCAAAGGGCGCACATAATTTAGTGTCAACAATGCATATGGTGCGCCAAAGGCGCGCTCATTCTTCTGTTGTCAATTCCTTCCATGCGCCAAAGGGCGCACGCTTTCCCTTGTCGACAGTTGTTTCCATGCGCCATTTCAAAAGGTTGGTGGCGCATTAATGACAAGTTTTTCTATAAATATCGTCATGCGCGCCCATGTCATTTTCATTCTTTTGTCAAGCACGTGATTGCTCTGGATTTGTCACCGCTCTGCCGCTATCTCACCCTATGGACCCGCTTTCCAAATTTTTGCTATATTTAAGGTAAGAGGTTCTCCTCTTCTCTCGTTTTTTATGCTTTCATGTTTTGGTCTGTCTTGGTTTGCTGGTCGGTTTGCAATGGAAGGTGTTTAAGCTAGCTTTTTCCCCCCTCTGTGCTGTCCTGTTTTGTTTCCTTCTTTTCTTCTCTTCTTCCTTCCTCCCTCTTTCCAGATCTGCTGGGAAAGAGAGTTGTCTTGTCCAAGTATCTTTTGGGAATGGAAGAAAGAAGGAGAGAGCTTTTGAGCTGTTAGTTTGAGTGAGCTTATTTCAAAAGGCGCATTGGCGCGCCTTGTAACAATAAAGACAGATGCGCCCCACGGCGCACCTACCCGCCATGCAACATGCTCAAGACTGCGCCCACGGCGCACCCCGCCATCCTGCTGCATCTTGAATCCATGCGCCCTCGAAGCGCGCCCTTTTCGCATGCTACAAGTCTAAAACCCGCGCCTCCTTAAAAAGCCTTTGGCGCACCCTTTGTCCATGTTGCATAATGTTTCCATGCGCCAAAGGGCGCACTCAGCTTCAAAGTAACACAAGCCTTCTGCGCGCAAGTATAAAGATTACAAAGCGCGGGCGCACCCTCCATTGCAGTAACATGATGTTGAGTAAACCCTCCATGCGCCGCGCCATATCCCTTTGGCGCACCATTTGTCAATGTTACACAATCCATCCATGCGCCAAAGGGCGCACCGAACCCCAATGTAACACGCATTTCCTGTGCGCCCTGCTATAAAATGCAACCTGCTTCATCCATGCGCCATGCGCCTTTGGCGCCAATATAACCTCTGCAACATTCCTTTTCTGTGCGCCTTATCTATTTGGCCTGCTCATTGCATTTTTCCGTGCCCTGAGCCTTTAAATCTCTAACTCTTTCTTCTGCTAGCTTTCCAATGGAAGATCAAATGACTAATTCAACCTTTTTGGATTGGGTCTCACTTCTTCTTCATGCAGATCAGCAACTGAGTTCGAAAGAACACATGTCTACGTCAAGCAAGAAACCCACCAAACCAAGAGGAAAGGCTAAACTGACAGAAGAAGAGATGAAATACAAATATCAGAGGGTCAGGATGCCCGAATCACAGGCTGAGTGCAGTATGGATGTCAGAGACTCTGAATTGGGTCACATCGACATGGATGAGTTCTGGGTTAGAACTCAAAAAGTTACAAGAAGTCCATGGATGGACAAGTTAATAGGCAGTGCTCTGCATTTCACCGGCGGAATCCCAGTCAGCGCTGTAAACAACGAATTCATGATGGTGGTTGCCCAATGTTACAACAAAGACACAAGATGTGTCGAGAACAGTAAGGGCGAGGTAGTCATAAACCTCACTGCCCGTCATTTTGAGTTAATGCTTGGCATCCCTCACCACCGGAACTACGTGGCTGTTAGCCAGCAAGAATGCATCAAGGCCTGGGAAGACAACGAGGACCAGTGCATGCAGTTGATGAATGAGGTCTACCTAAAGAACAAGAAGGTGGTGACCCGGTGGCCTCAAACTATCCACCGAAGTGATTTCTCAGAGGAACTCAGTGACACGATCACCTTCCTGAGCAGAGTCTTCGGGCTTTCAGATGCCCACTATTTCCATAAGTGGATGCTGCGGTACCTGGAGACAATGAATAAGAATTTGCCCGATCAGCGCTTCTGCTGGGGGGAAATAATAAGCAGCACCATCTCTGAGCAGCTACAACAGCTTGCCACAACTGGAGTATTTCATATGAACTCCTATGTAGTCTACGCTGCAGCATCGGCAAGGGATTACCCAGGGCTCAACCGAAGTGGAGTGTGGCCTCAAGCCAAGATATTTGATTACTATCCAGAGCTGAGGCTGGAGAATAGCATCCCTCAATTTGCTAAAATCAATGATGCATTCTTCTATCACGTCATCTGCCTGCTGAGGCCCAACATGACTCATAGCCGGACGACCAAGAACATAGTAGCAGTCACAGAGAAATGGGGAGCCTTGTTCACCCAATTTCCCACGTTCACCTATCTAAGGGCTGCCAACTTTTTGGGAGAGCCAACCAGGCTACCAAGGTATGCTGGACCAAAGTTGATTCTACTGGAGTTATCAAGGCAGCTGGTCACATACCATGAAAAGTGCCTCAAAAGAAAGAAGGGCGGAACTCCTTTCCCCCTCACGGTGGGCCGGTACACATGCTCCTCCTATCACAAAGCGAAGGAAATGTTCGCAGAGCTGGAGTTGCTGAATTTGAAACATGACTTCCCAGCCAGGCCTACCTTCGATCCTAGGGGCTGTCTACCAAGGGCTAAGCTGGATCCGATCCATGTCCCTCAAATTGAGGATATTTACATTGACGTTCTCCATGAGGTGGAACTCAGAAGAAAGGATCACTCGCGCTTGGCATTAACGGAAATCATCCAATACGGAGTGGCCATTGTCCCCAAAGGCTTCCAAACTACGGAAGACGAAACTGACAAGGTGTACAATGACACGGAAGGGGATGATTGGCCTTTCCTGACATCGACAGAAGCAAAGCTCCTCAAACAATTGAGGAGAGGGTCAAGGAGACTATGCGGAGAACAGAACATTGGTGCCGCATGAACGGACTAATCTACCTCGGGGTAGATTTCACAACTTCCCCTTTGGGCAACGCACCTCCAAGGTCAAAGAAGCAGCTGAAAGGCAAAGGTGCAGAAGGTGAACCTAGCACCATTCAGGAGGAAGCCCCTCCAAGTCCTCTTCCTTCAGAGCCTGAACAAGTCATAACTCTTGATGAGGGATTGACAGAGGATAGTCCTATACGCCCATCCACCCAGGATGTCGGCGTCGCTACAAACTCAGAGGTCCCCTTCTATCCCTTCTTCTTCTCTTTCCTTCCTCCTCGAGTGACTCAAGTGACCATCCCTTTGGTCGCGTCCTCTGCCCCTTCTTCTACTCTTTCCCCCGCATCTTCATCTATCTTTTCCTCCCTCGCTGATTTGTCTTCCTCTATTTCTTCCCTCATCTCCGAGCTCCCTTCCCTTCCTATCTCTTCTGCAGTTGCGGTTTCCCTCCCTCCCGTGGACATTTCTTCGGCTATTCTTTCAATGCCGCCGCCGCGTGTCTCCACGTTTTTCCCCTCTTCTACCGTTGCTGCTTCCCCCTCTGTCTCTGGTCCTTCTTCCATAGGACCAGCTTGGATCTCTCAGCAGCTAAGCCAACAAAAGAGGAAAGTTCCCATCGCTCCGATGGACTTTTCGGTCATTCCAGCTAAAGGAGTGAAGAAGCACAAGCCGGTTACACGCTTCTCAAAGAGCGCTGCAGGTGAGAGAGTCATGGAAATAGCATACCCCAACCCCCTCAAAGAAAAAGAAGATCTGTCTCCAACAGATTTCACCGTGACCCAAGTCACAATGGGGACATCCTCAGAAAGTCTCCAGGGGGAAGCTCTTTCCGCAGTGGATGCACTCTGCAAGAAGCTTCAGGAAACGAAAGAGGAGAAAAGGCTACTGAAGGAGCAGAACAAATATCTGCTTCAGGCCTTACAGAAGATGGGAAGTGCACCTCCCACAACTGCCGCCGAGACTCCTGAGCTGCTCAGTCAGGAGAAGATCAATGAGTATTCTAAGATCGGCGAGCAAGGTATGGCTGTTTCTGCTTGGAGGAGCCAAATCCTCAAGGATAGTGAAAAAGTAATCGCCGAATATATCAGTTTATACCTGAACATCGAGAAGGCGAACAAGGAACTCCAAGCATTAGCAGGTCCGATATCAGAAGAGTTAGAGCATGCTAGACTCCAGCATGAGGCCTTCCAACAAATGTTCGACTGTTCAGTCGAAGATCTGGTCAAGTTCGGAGTCTTCGGCCACCCAAGGGCCCTCAACAAAACTATGTCCACTCTGGACTATCGGATAGATCAGCTAGAATTCGTTCTGGAAAAGATAGACAAGGTAAAGGAAGAGGCCCTGGATGCAATGCATCAAATGGAGAAAATTGTTCTATCTATGACTCCAGGGTTGCTCACTCCTTCCCTTACCTTAAGATCAGCTGATGACACTATCCGGATTTTCAAGGAGATAGCCTCTCAAGGGACAGGGCCAGAGGTCACGTTCGATACTGAATCTATCAACAACCTACTGGCCTGTAGGGACTTCATCGGGTTCCTTATCGAGGCGGAGAAAGATTATTCCAAACTCCCGGAAAAGCTCATAGACGAGCGGGAGACTTGCGAAGCCATCAGTGAACGGCACAAGGATCCATCACAGGATCAATTTGGGCCAATGATCAGCAAGTTTTTGGAATACCGCGCTCAGTTCCACATATCATCACCTGAGCAGCATCAGAAACAGGCAACCCCTTTTCGGCCGCAGGATGATGATGATGAGTAGCTTCTTCTTCTTCTTCTTCTTCTTCTTCTCTCTATTCTCCGACTTTCTTTTCGAAATATCTGAAGTAAGTTGGCACAAATGATGACATCATCCATGTTGCATCATGGGATGATGTCATCCATCAAAGTTGTCAAAGTCAACATGATTTTTGGATATTTTGTAAATATCTTTGTAAATAAGTGGTTGGCTCCATTTTGCCTTCTCTCTCCCTCATCTTCTATAAATATGGGAATACTTGTTGTATTCAAAGGGGGTGAACATTTTTAGATAGAAATAGAAGTGAGGAGAGAAAGACTTTGAGCTTTCTTGTAACAGAAAAGAACAGTAATACAATTATTCAGACTTTGTGCTCAATAGCTGTGTTATACATTAGATCTTCCTTACGTTAGATCTATATGTGTTTAATCTGTTAGATTCATATCTACTTTTCCGTCATTTGTTTATCAGTATTGCTTTGTTTATTTATGCAAGTAGGTTTGGCTCTGTTTACTACCAAACTAAAAACATAAATCTTCTGACCTTTCTGCTTTGGAATTCATTTCTTTTCTCCCTTCGGATCTGTTCTTTCTCTTCTCCCTCTTTCATTCCTTTCTTTTCGCAGCCTGGAATACTCTACCGGGATGAGATCCCAACCCCGAAGGCAGAATCTGTGAGACTTGCATAGGTTCCTGCTAGTAGAAATAGCAATAAACTGGGGTTTCGCTTTCATTGCCTCAAAGAGGGGCTAAGCCCCGCACACCGTTGCTCTGCCTATCCATAGATCCGTCCGCGGATGCATTTTGGACCAACAGCTTTTGGCGACTCACTGGGAACGGATAGATCTGGACGATCTCATGTGGCTTTGGTGGTAAGATATTAAAAATCAGAAAAATCAAAAGATTGCTGCCTGTTTGCAAACCTGAATTTTTTATAAAAATCCGAAAAATTTGCAAAAGTGCTCAAATCGAAAAATTTCCTTCTGAGAGTCATAGATCGGGCCTAGTTACAGATCTTTAGTTCGCTGAGTTTTTATCAAAATCATTATTTTTCCGTAGATCTGGATTTTTGACTATTTTCCAAAAAGTTTAAAACCCTTTGAAAAAGTAAAGATCAGATCTGAAAATCAGCCTACTATTCTTCCCTGCCATCTTATCCTCGCTGCTATTTGTCATTAACCGCAATCGGTTTTTCGAGGAGGATTTTTTTAAATATTCAGAAAAGTATTTGCTGCTGGTTTTTGTCAGAAAAACCAGAAAATCAGCAAGTACACCCAAAAATAAGGTTTAAATCTGCGCCGTAATATTGCAGATCTGGAAGGTACACTGGCGAGTGAACCTTTTACGCGCAGCAGGAGAGCCCGTGGAGAAGCTGATCCTACTTTCGATCTGCTTCAAAGGCACAATTTCAGCGTAACACCGCACGTTTTTCAATGTTAAGCTCGGCTAGGTGGTCATCCAGAGTGTCTCACCTTCACGAAGAAAAGTCTTTTACAAGGAGCATCCACATCCCTTCAGTAGTGCTCACTGCTCGTGGAACCACCCTCCCACTCGTGTGCTTTTTCCGGCCTTTCAAATGGCGGTACCATGGGGAAACGCTATGGGCCCTCTCGCACCGCCACATCCAGCTTCACGCGCTCCTCACTAAACCGAAAGAATTTTCCTAAATTTGACGGGAGCGGAAATCAAAGCACGGATTCCCACATATCTGCTTTCATTATGTCATGCAGTATTTTGGACGTGACTCACGAAGATGTGTCGGTTCGCCTTTTTCTGGAAACTCTACAAGGGCCCGCAGCTGAATGGTTTCAGCATTTGCCGGCCGGATCTATCACCAGTTGGGCTACCTTGCGGGAAGCTTTTGAAGACAGATACAAGCCTTCAGAGGATGCATTTGCGTTGCTATCACGGATTACCCACCTGAAGAAGGAGGCCAATGAGACCATGCGCGATTTTGTCGCCCGGTTCAATGCGTTAATCAACCGTGTCCCTACTGCCATGCTTCCAACACCGGAGAATCAGAAGTGTTTCTTCGTGAACGCCATGAGCTCAAAAGTCAGTTTCTTGCTCCTTCAAGAACGAGTAACTACTCTGCCTCTCGCTCAGGCTGCTGCCATTCGGATAGAAGACAATTTGATAATATCCGGCGAGTTGAAAAAGGAATCATCAAAGTCCAAATCTTCGGACCCCTCGCCTGCTACTTCGTCTGATCCAGCATTCCAAAAGATGGCGAACGATCTGCTCGCATTAAAAAAGTAGCTAGCCCAGGCCTCTCCCAGTTCCTCGTACCGGGATGTCCCGCGGAGGAATTTTGTTCCTAACAATGTTTCACAAAGACCGCGCTTACCCGCAATCTGCTCCACGGTTGGCGCTCAAGCTCCTCCGGCCAATGCTCTGGCCGAGATGAAGAAGAAGAGCAGTACTATGAAGAACCTTCGTCTCAAGGCGAAGATGATCAAGATGTCGGTGAACCGACTGGCGACTCTACTATTGGATACATGGAATTTGATGAGGATGAATCTGATGAAGAAGAGAGTACTCAGGGCTATGCAAGCGGACAATCCTACGCTGTTTTTACCCGCTCGCAAGGAAAGGAAGCGGAAGTTGCTGCCCATGTGCAGAAAGAGAAGGTCGTATCAAGCACACCTCCAACCATTGTTAAAAGAGGTAATCCTCTTCCTACTCAACTCCCTGTTAAATCTTTTGCAAAGAAGTCTTTTCCGCCCATCTCTCCTCCGAATCAGCCCCCTCATATTCCTATCAAGATCAGTAACCCTGTTCCGCAATCGCGAAGTGAAGGACTCATTCCTTTACCAACGCAACCCTTGGCCGCATTCGATATAATAGATCATGCAAAAAAGACCAAGATCCAGATGTCTGAAGCTGAGTATCTTCAGTCAAACCCCGAACAGCTTGTAAGATTGACTAAGTATATCCAAAGTCAAGCTGTTATATCTAATCAGGCTTCCCCAAAAGGAATCCTTTCCACTCCTCCTGAATCCCACATAAATGTTGCTTCAACATCCGCATCAGGCAAGATAGAACCTTTCTATCTCTCTCTGCTGATCAATGGACACAAGCTGAGTAATTGCATAATTGATTCCGGAGCTTCTGACAATGTCATGCCGGCAAAAGTCGCCCATGCTTTGGGCCTCACTCTTACCAAACCTTTCGGCAGATGTTACTCATTGGAGACCAAGCAAGTGCCATTGATTGGCCAAATCAAAGACGCGCAATTCGCGTTTGCAGCCTTCCCGGATAAAAGAGTAAAAATGACCGTCCTTGTCGCTGACATTCCGGCAGCCTATGGAATTCTGCTAGGAAGGAGCTTTTGCAGCGAAGTTGGTGGAGAAATTCACATGGACTGGTCTAAAGCTAGAATTCCAGTCAAAGGCGTAATGCAAACTTTGGAACCGGAATCCCAAAAGAAGTACTTGGTCACTAGCTCCGAAGATCCCAAAGCCCAAATCCTTTTTGAATCATCAGGGATGGGGAACTACTTTTTGTCTACCAAGGCGGATACAAAGGATGTTTTTGTTCAAGAAAAGGATCTTAATAAGATCTGGACCTTGCAATTTGATGGCAGTTGCGCAACTAGTGGATGTGGCACTGGGGTTGTGCTGATATCTCCTGAGGAAGAAGTCATTCCTCTTTCTTTCAAGTTGCAGTTTTTCAACACTAACAATACTGCTGAGTATGAGTCTCTGTTACTCGGTATGCAAGCTGCAAAGGAAAGAGGAATTAAAAATCTAAAAGTTCAAGGTGATGCCGAGCTGGTTGTAAATCAGGTCAAAAGGATTTACCAAGTAAAAAATGAAAGGCTCAGCACTACCGTAATGCAGTATGGGACAGCATTGAGGAATTTGATGCCTTTTCGATAGGGGCAATTCCAAGAGCTCAAAATGATATGGCCGATTCATTGGCCGTTTCAGCATCTCTCATGCTCCCGCACCCGGGTTTGAAAACGAACAAATACACCATTGAAGTGGTTTTCCGCCCGAGCGTGCTGCATAACTCTCAAGATTTGGCAGTATTCAACGATGATAATCACCTCATTGCCTTTCTAGAAAATCAGAAAATTTTGATGAGTTGTATTTTGAAGGATCCACCTCAGCATGCCGCGAATCAATCAACAGTCAAAACCATGAATCAGAGGAGAAAGACGGCATATGTCAGCTCAAAGGAAATAAAATTCCGAAGGGCCTGGTTTCTCTGGAGCGCCTGTTTGACAGGCATGACCGTTTTGTTAAAAAGAAGAAGCGGGACGATCCTTGCTCATCCCCAGAGACAGAACCAGTCAATATAGGTTCTGAGGAACATCCGCAATTTGTGAACATCGGGAAATGTTGCACGCCAGAGGAAAAGCGGAAATTCGTCAAGTTGCTGAAGAGATATATGGATGTATTGGCATGGTCCTATGCCGATTTAAAGTCCTTCAAGCCAAAGGACGTTCAGCATGACATACCGCTAAGAGACGATGTCAAAGCCTTCCGTCAGAAGCAGAGGCACTATAATCCCAAGATTTCGGGCACCATTCAAGCCGAAATTCAGAAGATGCTGGACGCAAGAATCATCTTCCCTATCCATCACAGCACTTGGGTGGCAAATATTGTGCCAGTGCGCAAGAAAAACGGTGAAATACGCATATGCGTAGACTTCCGAAACTTGAACCAAGCTTCGCTGAAAGACAACTACCCTCTTCCCATAATGGATCAAGTTCTGCAAGCAGTAACTGGATCAGAAATGCTGTCTATGCTTGATGGTTTTTCAGGCTACAACCAGATTGAAGTCTCGCCTGAAGATCAATTCAAAACAGCATTCACTACTCCTTGGGGTACATTTGCCTATAGCAGGATGCCTTTCGGCCTAACTAACGCTGGTGCCACTTTTCAGCGGGCCATGGATTTCGCATTTAAAGGCATGATGGGAAAAGTCATTGTAGTTTATCTAGATGACTTAACCGTGTTCTCTAAACAACGAAGTGATCATTGTGATCATTTGGAGCAAGTATTGGCCAGGTGCCGAGAACATGGAATTTCCCTAAATCCCAAAAAGTCTGTTTTTGGGGTTACGGAAGGGAAATTGCTAGGCCATGTGGTTAGCAAAGAAGGAACCAAGATCGATGCCGAAAGAGTTAAGGCTATCCAAAGCCTTACTCTGCCTACAAGCAAGAATGGTGTTCATTCTTTCTTCGGGAAGGTGAACTTTCTTAGGCGTTTTGTTCCTGATTTTGCTTGAAGACCCGCCACATACTGAACATGATGAAAGGGTCACCCACTTTCAGATGGAGTGAAGAGGGGAAAAGGTCGTTTGAGGAGATAAAAACTTCTGTTGCTCATGCACCGGTCCTGGTATGTCCGGATTTCTCCAAGAACTTCATTATGTATAGTTACGCCTCCGAACATACTGTGTCTGCAATCCTAATGCAAAAGAACTCGGAGGATATTGAATCTCCAATCGCATTCATGAGTTCTCCTCTCAAGCCTCACGAACTGAAAATGACTCAGCTGGAAAAGCACGCCTTTGCCGTTGTCAAAGCAGTGAAGAATTTCAGGTATTATATTCTGAACTCGCATACGGTAGTGCTGGTCCCAGACACCGCGGTAAAATCAATTCTAACTCAGCAGGAGTTAGGAAGCTTGAGAGGGAATTGGATCGCAAAAGTTCAGGAATATGACCTGGATATTAAGCCCACCAAGCTGGTGAGGGGCAAGGGCCTGTGTCAGCTAATGGCTGAAAATGAAAATTCAGAAAATCCAAAAGGAAAAGAGGACTGTACCAAAGAAGAGCAAAGCCCTCTAAAGGAGCCTGATTCTCTGCCTCTGGTTTTATTTGTTGCAACCAGTGATGAGTGGTACTCCGATATCACTTTCTTCCTTACCTACGGCGAATGCCCAATGCACCTAACTGCAAAGGAGAAGCGCACTATAAAGCTCAGGGCAGCTAAATATGTCATCTGGGATGACGGTTTATATAAGCGCGGGATAGACGGTGTCTTCCTGCGATGTGTTGACAAGCCCCAGCAAGTAAAACTGCTGGAAAGTTTTCACAATTCAGCCTGTGGAGGTCATTTTTCTTCTTCCGTGAAAGCACACAAAATCATTCGAGCTGTGTACTATGGCCAACGCTTCTTTCAAGATGCGGCACTGGGTGGCAAAGTGCGAACCCCGTCAAGAATTTCGGCTTCAAGCAAGCCCAAATTGGCTGCCCTTCCCCTTAGGCCGGTCATTATCAATGAACCATTCAGGCAATGGGGAATTGATTTTATTGGAGCACTCAATCCTCAATCGAGTGCCGGACATGGCTATGTCCTCACAGCAACGGATTACTTCACTAAGTGGGTGGAAGCCATACCTGTCAAGCACGCCACTTCTGAGGTGGTTTGCAGTTTTATCAAAGAGAATATCATTGTCAGGTTCGGTGTTCCAAACAAGATCGTTGCTGATAATGCTTCTAACTTCTCCTCGCGGGAAGTTATTAGTTTTTGCTATGAATACGGAATAACTTTAGCACATGCCTCGGATTATTACCCTCAGGGAAATGGTCAGGCAGAATCCAGTAATAAGAACTTGGTGACCATCATACGGAAATTAGTAGATGAAAATCAGCGCATGTGGCACAAGTCTTTGTACGATGCTTTGTGGGCGGACCGCATTACCCCCAAGAGATCTCTCGGCATGTCACCTTTTCAAGTGTTATATGGCACTGATGCCGAACTTCCCATTTCTGCGGAACTTCCTGCTCTACGCTTGGCACGAGCAATCGAAGATGAAACTTTTCAGAATTCTCTAGAAAAGAGAATTATGTATCTGGCGGAACTTGAAGAAAAGAGAGTAAGAGTGGTCGACAAGATCACTGAACATCAGAATCAAGTGAAGAGGCTTTTTGACAAGAAGGCCAAGCAGAGAGATTTTCTAGTGGGAGATCTCGTCCTTCTTTGGGACAAGCGAAGAGAACCGAAGGGCATGCACGGAAAATTTGATTCCCTATGGAGAGGGCCCTTCAAAATCAAGCAACTCAATGGAGAGAATAGTTTCTATCTCTCATATCTGGATGGAGCTGAACTCCCGCTTCCCTATAGCGGGCAACATCTCAAGATCTTCAGGAAGTAGAGCTTGCTCTCTTCTTTGTACAGTTTATATTAGTTGTGTGTTTGCTTTTGTCGTGTGTTTGCTTTCAGTTTGTTGTGTGTTTCCTTTGTTCTCCCTCCGGTCCCCCTTGTTTTTGACTCCGCACCCAATGGATAGGCACATGTGATCTCGGGATTTCTACCCCGAGTTTGCTCTGTGGATAGTCCCCAGAAGAGCTAATTTGTTATCCCGTAAAATCGACAAGGGCAATTTTACCGATAACCATACCGAAAATTTTGTTTCGATCCTCGTTAGGGATCCTCGCTCAAACGTTGCAAAATCCCTCCCGGGAAATCTAGTTTTTGAACTTAGTCTTTTTGAGCCTTTTTGGCCGGGCGCATGGTTTTGCCTCAGCAACATCAAGTTTTGATGCGCCCTTAAAAGCCTTTGGCGCATGGTTTTCCATGTTAACACGTCTTTCGGTGCGCCAAAGGATGTTGAATCACTTTTTGGTGCGCCAAAGGGCGCACGTAATCTCTCTGTTACACCAAGTTTTGGTGCGCCAAAGGGCGCACATAATTTAGTGTCAACAATGCATATGGTGCGCCAAAGGCGCGCTCATTCTTCTGTTGTCAATTCCTTCCATGCGCCAAAGGGCGCACGCTTTCCCTTGTCGACAGTTGTTTCCATGCGCCATTTCAAAAGGTTGGTGGCGCATTAATGACAGGTTTTTCTATAAATATCCGTGCGCGCCCATGTCATTTTCATTCTTTTGTCAAGCACGTGATTGCTCTGGATTTTCGGCTCACCGCCTCGCCGCTATCTCGCCCGTGGACCCGCTTTCCAATCTTTTGCTATATTTAAGGTAAGAGGTTCTCCCTCTTCTCTGTTTTATGCTTTCATGTTTTGGTCTGTCTTGGTTTGCTGGTCGGTTTGCAATGGAAGGTGTTTAAACTAGCTTTTTCCCCTCTCGTGCTGCCTCCTCGCTTTTTGTTTCCTTCTTTTCTTCTCTTCTTCCTTCCTCCCTCTTTCCAGATCTCGCGGGAAAGAGAGTTGTCTTGTCCAAGTATCTTTTGGGAATGGAAGAAAGAAGGAGAGAGCTTTTGAGCTGTTAGTTTGAGTGAGCTTATTTCAAAAGGCGCACTGGCGCGCCTTGTGACAATATACAGTCGCGCCCCTCGGCGCACCTACCCGCCATGCAACATGCTCAAGACCCGCGCCCCACGGCGCACCCCGCCATCCTGCTGCATCTTGAATCCATGCGCCTCGAAGCGCGCCCTTTTAGCATGCTACAAGTCTAAAACCCGCGCCTCCTTAAAAAGCCTTTGGCGCACCCTTTATCCAAGTTGCATAATGTTTCCATGCGCCAAAGGGCGCACCCAGTTTTAATGTAACACAAGTCTTCTGCGCGCAAGTATAAAGATTACAAAGGCACGGGCGCACCCTCCATCAGCAGAACATGATGTTGAGTAAACCCTCCATGCGCACCGCGCCATATTCTTCGCGCACCATTTGTTAATGTTACACAATCCATCCATGCGCCAAAGGGCGCACCAAACCCCAATGTAACACGCATTTCCGTGCGCCCGCTATAAAATGCAACTCGCTTCATCCATGCGCCATGCGCTTTGGCGCGCCAAGATAACCTCTCGCAACATTCCTTTTTCAGGCGCCTTATCTATTTGGCTCTGGCTTGCATTTTTCCGCGCCCGAGCCTTTAAATCTCTAACTCTTTTTTCGCTAGCTTTCCAATGGAAGATCAAATGACTAATTCAACCTTTTTGATTGGGTCTCACTTCTTCTTCATGCAGATCAGCAATCGAGTTCGAAAGAACACATGTCTACGCTCAAGCAAGAAACCCACCAAACCAAGAGGAAAGGCTAAACTCGATGTAAGAAGAGATGAAATACAAATATCAGAGGGTCAGGATGCCCGAATCACAGGCTGAGTGCAGTATGGATGTCAGAGACTCTGAATTGGGTCACATCGACATGGATGAGTTCTGGGTTAGAACTCAAAAAGTTACAAGAAGTCCATGGATGGACAAGCACAGGCAAGGCTCGCATTTTTCGCCAAAGGAATCCCATCGGCCAACTGTAAACAACGAATTCATGATGGTGGTTGCCCAATGTTACAACAAAGACACAAGATGTGTCGAGAACAGTAAGGGCGAGGTAGTCATAAACCTCACTGCCCGTCATTTTGAGTTAATGCTTGGCATCCCTCACCACCGGAACTACGTGGGTCAGTAGCCAAAGCAAGAATGCATCAAGGCCTCGGGAAGACAACAAGGACCAAAGGCATGCAAGTTGATGAATGAGGTCTACCTAAAGAACAAGAAGGTGGTGACCGGTGGCCTCAAACTATCCACCGAAGTGATTTCTCGAGGAACTCAAAGTGACACGATCACCTTCCCGAGCAGAGTCTTCGGCTTTCGATGCCCACTATTTCCATAAGTGGATGCCGCGGTACCTGGAGACAATGAATAAGAATTTGCCCGATCGCGCGCTTCGCTGGGGAAATAATAAGCAAAGACCATCTCTCGAGCAAACTACAACAACCGCCACAATCGGAGTATTTCATATGAACTCCTATGTAGTCTACGCTGCAGCATCGGCAAGGGATTACCCAGGGCTCAACCGAAGTGGAGTGTGGCCTCAAGCCAAGATATTTGATTACTATCCAGAGCTGAGGCTGGAGAATAGCATCCCTCAATTTGCTAAAATCAATGATGCATTCTTCTATCACGTCATCTGCCTGCTGAGGCCCAACATGACTCATAGCCGGACGACCAAGAACATAGTAGCAGTCACAGAGAAATGGGGAGCCTTGTTCACCCAATTTCCCACGTTCACCTATCTAAGGGCTGTCAACTTTTTGGGAGAGCCAACCAGGCTACCAAGGTATGCTGGACCAAAGTTGATTCTACTGGAGTTATCAAGGCAGCTGGTCACATACCATGAAAAGTGCCTCAAAAGAAAGAAGGGCGGAACTCCTTTCCCCCTCACGGTGGGCCGGTACACATGCTCCTCCTATCACAAAGCGAAGGAAATGTTCGCAGAGCTGGAGTTGCTGAATTTGAAACATGACTTCCCAGCCAGGCCTACCTTCGATCCTAGGGGCTGTCTACCAAGGGCTAAGCTGGATCCGATCCATGTCCCTCAAATTGAGGATATTTACATTGACGTTCTCCATGAGGTGGAACTCAGAAGAAAGGATCACTCGCGCTTGGCATTAACGGAAATCATCCAATACGGAGTGGCCATTGTCCCCAAAGGCTTCCAAACTATGGAAGACGAAATCGACAAGGTGTACAATGACACTAAGGGGATGATTGGCCTTTCCTGACATCGACAGAAGCAAAGCTCCTCAAACAATCGAGGAGAGGGTCAAGGAGACTATGCGGAGAACAGAACATTGGTGCCGCATAAATGGACTAATCTACCTCGGGGTAGATTTCACAACTTCCCCTTTGGGCAACGCACCTCCAAGGTCAAAGAAGCAGCTGAAAGGCAAAGGTGCAGAAGGTGAACCTAGCACCATTCAGGAGGAAGCCCCTCAAAGTCCTCTTCCTCAGAGCCAGAACAAGTCATAACTCTTGATGAGGGATTGACAGAGGATAGTCCTATACGCCCATCCACCTGTGATGTCGGCGTCGCTACAACTTCGTGAGGTCCCTTCTATCCCTTCTTCTTCTCTTCCTTCCTCCTCGAGTGACTCAAGTGACCATCCCTTTGGTCGCGTCCCTCCGCCCCTTCTTCTACTCTTTCCCCGCATCTTCGTCTATCTTTTCCTCCCTCGCTGATTTGTCTTCCTCTATTTCTTCCTCATCTCCGAGCTCCCTTCCCTTCCTATCTCTTCTGCAGCTTGCGGTTTCCCTCCCTCCCGTGGACATTTCTTCGGCTATTCTTTCAATGCCGCCGCCGCGTGTCTCCACGTTTTTCCCCTCTTCTACCCGCTGCGCTTCCCCTCTGCCTCTCGGTCCTTCTTCCATAGGACCAGCTTGATCTCTCAAGCAGCCTAAGCCAACAAAAGAGGAAAGTTCCCATCGCTCCGATGGACTTTTTTGGTCATTCCGGCTAAAGGAGTGAAGAAGCACAAGCCGGTTACACGCTTCTCAAAGAGCGCCGCAGTGAGAGAGTCATGGAAATAGCATACCCCAACCCCTCAAAGAAAAAGAAGATCTGTCTCCAACAGATTTCACCGTGACCCAAGTCACAATGGGGACATCCTCGAAAGTCTCTGTGGGGAAGCTCTTTCCGCAAAGGGATGCACTCGCAAGAAGCTTCAGAAACGAAAGAGGAGAAAAGGCTATCAAGGAGCAGTAACAAATATCTCGCTTGTGCCTTACGTAAGATGGGAAGTGCACCTCCCACAACTTCCGCCGAGACTCCCGAGTCGCCACCAGAGAAGATCAATGAGTATTCTAAGATCGGCGAGCAAGGTATGGTGCTTTTCGCTTGAGGAGCCAAATCCTCAAGGATAGTGAAAAAGTAATCACCGAATATATCAGTTTATACCTGAACATCGAGAAGGCGAACAAGGAACTCCAAGCATTAGCAGGTCCGATATCAGAAGAGTTAGAGCATGCTAGACTCCAGCACGAGGCCTTCCAACAAATGTTCGACTGTTCAGTCGAAGATCCGGTCAAGTTCGAGTCTTCGCCACCCAAGGGCCCTCAACAAAACTATGTCCACTGACTATCGGATAGATCAGCTAGAATTGCTCGAAAAGATAGACAAGGTAAAGGAAGAGGCCCTGGATGCAATGCATCAAATGGAGAAAATTGTTCTATCTATGACTCCAGGGTTGCTCACTCCTTCCCTTACCTTAAGATCAGCTGATGACACTATCCGGATTTTCAAGGAGATAGCCTCTCAAGGGACAGGGCCAGAGGTCACGCTCGACATCGAATCTATCAACAACCTCATCGACTCGTAGGGACTTCATCGGGTCCCTTATCGAGGGAGAAAGATTATTCCAAACTCCCTAAAAGCTCATAGACGAGCGGGAGACTTCATGGCCATCGGTGAAGGGCACAAGGATCCATCACAGATCAATTTGGGCCAATGATCAGCAAGTTTTTGGAATATCAAGGCATTCAGTTTCCACATATCATCACCCGAGCAAGATCAAACAGCAACCCCTTTTCGGCCGCAGGATGATGATGATGAGTAGCTTCTTCTTCTTCTTCTTCTTCTTCTTCTTCTTCTCTCTATTCTCCGACTTTCTTTCCGTAATATCTGAAGTAAGTTGGCACAAATGATGACATCATCCATGTTGCATCATGGGATGATGTCATCCATCAAAGTTGTCAAAGTCAACATGATTTTTGGATATTTTGTAAATATCTTTGTAAATAAGTGGTTGGCTCCATTTTGCCTTCTCTCTCCCTCATCTTCTATAAATATGGGAATACTTGTTGTATTCAAAGGGGGTGAACATTTTTTAGATAGAAATAGAAGTGAGGAGAGAAAGACTTTGAGCTTTTTGTAATGTAAAAGAAAAAGAATACAATTATTCGACTTTGTGCTCAATAGTCAGAAAGTTATACATTAGATCTTCCTTACGTTAGATCTATATGTGTTTAATCTGTTAGATTCATATCTACTTTTCCGTCATTTGTTTATCAGTATTGCTTTGTTTATTTATGCAAGTAGGTTTGGCTCTGTTTACTACCAAACTAAAAACATAAATCTTCCGACCTTTTCGCTTTGGAATTCATTTCTTTTCTCCCTTCGGATCTGTTCTTTCTCTTCTCCCTCTTTCATTCCTTTTCTTTTCGCACTGGAATACTCTATGGGATGAGATCCCAACCCCAAGGCTGCTAACTGTGAGACTTGCATAGGTTCCTCGCTAGTAGAAATAGCAATAAACCAATTGCCTCAAAGAGGGGCTAAGCCCGCACACCGTTGGCCTGCCTATCCATAGATCTTTCCGCGATGATTTTCGGACCAACACAATCGAGTAGGATTTCTAGAAATTTTATTTTTAATAAGTTTTAAATTCTATTTATATGATATAATTTTTTTAGATTTTATCCTTTATGGTACATTCAAATTCTCCCCAAATTGGATGCATGTCATTTCCATGTAGGATGACCTTTTGGTTTGCATTAGAACCCTTCATTTACTATTCCTAGAAACCTTCCATCTTCTGCATTGTTTGGCTATAAAGAAGATGGTTTTGAATAAAGACACAAGTTTGCAAGTTAAAATATTTTGTAGAAATATATTGTAGGTTATAGGTTTGCAAGTTTTGAGGCATACATCTCTCATATAGAGTTTTCCCATTTGTATACATCTTCATTTGTAGAGAATTGTGAGGCATACATCTCTCCTACATATTTTTTCCATTTTGCATCCATTCTCAATTACAAAGAGATTTGGCATACATATCTCATATAGAGTTTTCCCACTTTGTATACATATTTAATAAAGTTATTTTACTTTTACAATTCTCTTTTAATTCGAAGTATAGTTTTTTTAATTTTGCAATACAGTTCTTTAATTCTGCAATTTCATATTTTATCTTATTTAATTTATTTTCATAACACATTAAATGTCACCATCAATGTATTATCTATAGAATTATAAAAATGGTTATGATCAATGGTATCAAAGAAATAAACAATTTTTCCAAAATATTGCAGGTTTTGAAAATGGTGGGAAAATATATCCATAAAAAAGAGAAAAGGACCCAATTATAGATGCAAAGCCATTTCTAGCATTTCATAATGAGTAGGAATCACTCCTTGTGGAAAAAAAATTGAGGGATGAAAACCAACAATTTCAAAAAAATCTTAGAAGCCCCATTATGTAAGGATTGCTCCAAGTAGAAGCAAGGTGCAACAAATTTATACATAATTTACATAATCAACTTGGAGAATAAGAGGTATTTTATGAGGAAATTAAATAAGACCTAACAACACTATAAGAGGAATTTGAAGATATGAAAGGAAAAAAGTGTTGTAAACACTCATATAGAAATAGAGGAGAGCATGTTCGTATGTGATTGGTAGTTTTGAAAAACACACAAAAGGTATTAGTTTCAATTTGTTAAATAAAATGGGGTATAATGGACATGACCTTGGAAAATATGGACAAGGAATTTAGGAACCTCTCAAAGCATAAAAGAGACCCAAGAATTTTGGTCTTGGGTACATTAGGGAATCATCTCAACCCACCATGGATCCCACATTCATTAAAGAAAGCATGCATCCAGAACACTCTGCTCAACATCAGTGTGAGCCTTCTATTCACGCATATGGGAGGTATTTGATTCATCACCTCATTTACATTCATTGTGGTAGAAAAGGTCATGATTCTTATCATTTTTTAAATCTTCATCCTTATGATATTTGTGGGAAGTACAACCATGGTATTTCTACATGTTGGTTCATTGATATCCCTACACAAAGGTCTCCCAAAATAAGGATTAGGAACTTCGGGTGCACCACCCCATACAGTGGAAGGAACTTTCTATACATGTCGAATTCAATCATATAAGCAATGGGGCCCATTGTTTCTAAAGGAAGATCGAATGATGACAGGATTTAAAGAATGTTGTATGAAATTCTATTTTTAGAAGGTACTGAAATCTATATTTAGAAGTGAATGATCAAGATGAGTATTAAGAGCAATATTATCAATCAAAGTAGGATTTATGGAAAGACTATTTTAGTAAGTCATAAATTCTATTTTTAGTAGGTTTTCAAAATACTTAGTATTTTACATTTTTTAGGGTCTTCAGAGAATTCATGGACTTGACTATACGATCATAATGTTGTAGTAGCATTTTTCAATTCATTTCTTCGTCTTCCTAATGGTTCTCATGGTTAGTAATTCGGGTTAAATGGCTAAGATATATGACTCCAACAAGGAGTAATAGAAATACTAGTAATATAATAATATTATTATTACTATATTTTTCATTTTCTACTCATTTGAATTCGCCCCCAAGGTGGATGCATGTCATCTCCATGTAGGCTGAATTTTTGGTTCCCAGCCATAACCCATCATTTACTATTCCTAGGAACCTTTCATCTTCTACATTATTTGGCTATAAAATAGATGGTATCGAATAGAGAAAATTTTGCAAGTTGAAAGTTTTACTAGACATAAATTTGTAGGTTGCAAGGTTTTATTTTTGAGGCATTCACCTCCATATATATTTTTCCCATTTTTATACATCTTCATTTTTGTAAATTTTTAGGGATACATCTCTTCTACATATTTTTTCCATTATGCATCCATTCTCAATTAAAAAGAGATTCACCATACATATCTCCCATAGATTTTTCCCACTTTGTATACATATTTAATAAAGTTATTTTACTTTTACAATTACGTTTTATTTTTGCAAAGTAAAATTCTCTTTTAATTTTGTAGTATGGTTCGTTAATTTCAGTTATTATCTTCTCGAATGTATTTCCATAACACATTAAATGCCACCATTAGTGTTTTTTCCATTGTATTCCAAAAATAGTTCCAATCAATGGGATCAGATCGGGAAACGAATTTTTTAAAATTTACGGGTTTTGAAAATGATGGGAAAATCCATGTAGCAAAAAGGAAAAGAGGGCCCAATTATAGATGCATAGCCATTTCTAGCATTATGAAATGAGTACGAATCACTCCTTGTAGAAAACAAAACTTATGAGGGATGAAAACAAATGGTTGCAAACCAATCTTGGCATGATCATGGAGTAGGTGATGAATATGCAATAAAATTGTCCCATTTTGGAAGCCCTATTTTGTAAGGAATGATCCAAGCAGGAAGCAAGGTACAAAATAGTTATACATAATTTACAGGATCAAAATAGACAAAAAAAATCATTTTGTGAGGAAATACAACAAGACCTAGCCATCTTACAAGAGTAATTTAAAGAGATGAAAGCAAAGAAGAAAAGTTTTGCAAATACATAGACAAAAATAGAGGAGAGCATGGTATGTTTTTCATGTTTTGCTCAATTTGTTAATTCTCCACATGTGATTGGAAATTTTGAAAAATGCACAAAAGGTTTTGGTTTTGAGTTGTTAAATAAAATGGGGTAATGGATATGGCCTGGAAAAAATGGACAAGGAATTCAATAACCTCTTATATCATAAAATAGTCCCAAGAATTTTTTGTGTCAAGTAGATTGGGAATCATATCAACTCACTATGGGTCCCACATTCAATAAATAAAGCATACATATAAAACACTAATAAATATCGATGTGAGAATCTTGTTGGTGCATATGGGAGGTACTTGATTCATCACCTTGTTTATATTCATTATTGTAAAAAAATTCACCATTCTTATCATTATTGGAATCTACATCCTTGTGATATTTGTGGGAAGTAAAACCATGGTAGCTATACATGTTGGTTTGTTGATATACCTACATAAAGGTCTCCTAAAATAGTAAACAAAAATTTTGGGTGGCCCGCCCCATTCAAGTGGAAAAAATCACTTCAGCACTTTGTAGACACTAAATCACACACTTTGGGTACATTACTAGGTCCCGATCACATACCACTATTCATATGATTATTAAGCAAGAAAATTATTAATTAACCTTTTTCTTTAGCCTCTTTACTTGATTTTTGGTTTTCTTCTTGGTCCTACACACCTTCTTACACAATCGACCTTCTATACTTCATTTTTTCTGAGTCTGGACACCAATGCCAAGCTAGGAAGTCAGCGCTAGACACCCCCATCCCCTTTAGGTGCCCCGACCTCTTTGTATCTTACTCGCATCTTTTGGGTCCTTTCTATCTATTGGGAATATCATTTTCTTGGTGGTCAGCATTTTAGTGGTTAATTATGAAATTCAAACAAGGGAATCATATAAATACAAAGCTATGTGATCATAATAAAATACCAAACACTAAGCATCTACCACTATCACCTAAGGTTACATCCAAAGGCATTTCAATAGCATCAAAGCATCCATCTAGCATACACATAATGGATAAGTGATTACATTCTTCTACATACACTTCATAGGAGGGGAAGTTCATTTTTCCATGCACACATCTATCTACATTTTCTACATCTAGTTTTTGCTCGCTATCAAATGCAACTTGCACAAGAGCCACCTAGGGAAGGATTCTACACACAAACATGCAAAAATACATGGAGTCGAAATGTGTAGTGCAAGACCTAGATCATAAGTTCACTCGGTTGAGTGATCTGCTGTGGTTAGTCCGACTCCCCAATTGCATATTTTTATTTTTATTATTTATGTGTTTTGGGGTTTTACAGGTGCTCTTTATCTTTGCAGGTTTCAAGTGAATTTGGTGATCAAGAAGCAAAGTAAATTCAACTAGAGGTGACACTCCAAGTGAACATCTTGCGACCCTTTGAAATTGAGTTTCTAAGGTTCTGAGTAGTCAGGGTGCCCCTGTGAGGAGGTCCGTGCAGCACCCCTGATGCCCCCGACCCTACACAAGAGCCCTAAATCGACATTCCCAACATTTATGCATTTTTCTAGGCTCGGGCCATGAGACTCTTATTTCTTGTTTCATCAGTTTTTGAG
The DNA here is from genome assembly GCA_018340775.1 of Taxus wallichiana var. yunnanensis. Lineage (NCBI taxonomy): Eukaryota > Viridiplantae > Streptophyta > Pinopsida > Cupressales > Taxaceae > Taxus > Taxus wallichiana. The sequence continues at coordinate 912,566,102 of CM031239.1, read as the reverse complement.
CTCGGCACATGGCTTCAAATTTATTACGAATCAGCTAAGTATTTTACCCTCTCTTTTGTAACTAGGGTTTCATATTTTTCTATCTTACTTGCTTGTGTCAAAGTTTGTATTAATTGTCTATATTTGTGTTGGTAATTAATTAGAATTTAACATTTATATATCTCAATATTTGTTAAATCATTTTGGTGAATCCAATGTTTCAAACCCTACCTTTTAAGCATTTTTCTTCTTCTCAAATCATGTATCAAGTTGTTCATCCTTATTTCACTCTAATTAAGGTTTCTGTCATGGTTACTATTATTGTTGATTTCATGTAAGTTTGTACTCAACATCTACCTTGTTTTATCATGCCTATGGCCTGATCCAACTATTAATATAGTCACCGCTTGATGTAATTATCTTCCTATGGATCTGCCCATTTCTATCCCACCACCTATCACTTCTATGGATCCTGCTACTACTTCTAAGGGCTATGATATCATCGATCAACTTAAGAATACGCTAACCAAAATATCACTTTATGACTTATTGCACAATGCACCTGATTTTCGTCATACTTTAGAGGCCACCCTTAGGTCTATTCACATTGAAAGAAATAATTATTTGGTGGCCTTCACACATCTCATTCAGTCTCTCAAAAATTTACCACATGTTATATCATTTAGTGATGAGGACATATCACCATCTATTATTGATAATCCATGTGAACCTCTTCTTATCACAACTATTATTGGCACCATTTGTATCAAGTGTGTACTCATTGACAATGGATCTATCGTTAATCTATGTGCTTACTCTCTTTTAAAGAAACTCAACATTACTGATAATCTAATCACTAAAAATTCCACTCTCATTTCAGAACTATCACATTACCTATAAAAATAAGGCCTAAGATTGAACTACAATATTCTTTGTTATCGATGCTTCATTTCAATTTAATATCTTGTTTAGTATACCTTGGATTCATACAATGCATGTTATCCCATCTATTATCCACTATTGTATCAAATTCTTACAGGATGGCTATGAACATATCATTGTTGTTGACCCCGATCCATTCAAGTCCCATCGCATAGACCCCTCATCTGTTATGCATATCCATCCATCGCATCCTATTCCATATAGTCACATTGATACATACAATGTTGGTCAATCTATTGCTTCACTACCTTCTTTTATAGCCGCAAGTATTCCATCTATTTCCACCCATACTATTGTTATCATTTCACCCACCGTATCTGCTCCACTAAATGCTTCCACTCCACTCATTGAGACTCCTCTTGCTCCTGCATCTAACTCACCTCCTACTAATATTCTTGATACTACTATCCAGCATGACAATGCCAGCACTAATGATTATTTTTACGAGGTCGATACAATTGAGCTTAATGATGAAAAATTGTGAAATCTTAATTTTAATCCTATCAAGATAGATGATTCATACTTCAATGATACTTTTGTTGTTATTGTCCCTATGAATATCAATTCAATAAATCCCCTCCTACTAATTATATGGTGCTTTACGGGGTTCTATCCATATATTCGATGGCATACCACCTCTATCATCTTCTCATGAGGAGCCCGCATCTGCACTTCCTCCTTTCACATGTATGATTTTTATGAATAAATCTTATTGGCATCACATTCCATTTAATCTCGTTTGCTCTAAAACTATTTGCACATATAACGGCTTGGCTCGACTTGGATTCACACTAGAGGATCTCATCCCTCCATCTTGTTCTCCTCATTTATATCATGGATATGTTTGCATTACTATTGCTTATGGTCTCTAATTCTTCCATCTATCGGTTTTTGTTGCATGCACTTCTCACACTGCTCACTCACTCTTGGATATTCTTGGCTTGACTACATTGGGGGCACTCTAGATCCTGATCATATTGATATCACATTCCCTATGCCCTTCGATCATGTTTTCATTTGCAATGATTTATTTCTTGGCTATTCACAAAATCTTACTCGATGGTATGCACATGAATTTCCATTACCACCTTTCATGAAGAATATGCAATGGGCATGTACAATTTGCGCCACAATGGCTCCTTATATGATCAACCACATATAATTGCTTACCAAGCCTCGATGCATCTCCATATGGTTTTGACCATGACAATGATGATCTCTTAAATGATGTTACTTGATCACACTCATCCTCATACATTTGGGGGCATCGTGTTTATTCTCTCCCCCTCTAAAATAATCAGGTGTCTTGCATTTCTACTTCTTCACTCTACACCTCACATCTAGTATTCTACACACATCTTGCACATATTGATACATTGGTATCATCATTACCCGATGATACACTCTTATCCTATGGTTCAAACTTAACTGTTGAGGGCTCACTACATTCATGAACCGCACATCATACACACTACACACTTCTACACTTGGCACATTCATGACACACATCTTATTTGCATCACATTCATCATGACACACTACCCGAGGATGCACTCTTGTGCACACGGTTCACACTTGACTGTTGAGGGTCTAAATATGAAATGAACCTCACCACACTCACTCACTTTATAAACTCTATGTTTTATTGATCATATATTTCTAGCCCGTAATTCAAACCATTTATCGATGACGCACTCTTGTTTTATGGTTCATTCTCGATCACTGAGGGGAATTTATCAATGAACCTTATCTCATGCATACTCATTCACATTTTCTTGGGGGAATGCTACCCTATCATACTCACATTGTATTCCATTTCATTTGACACTCACAAGATACCGCTATATCTTGGTTACACATTGGTCTTGTTTACTTATTCTGCATGTACACTTTGCTTACTATGTTAGACAGATACTTTGTATGTCATTATCTTTTTATATACACATGTGCATTCACTTTCCTTCTAGTTGTGATCGTAGACTTTACATAGTTCATTACACATAAGCATGGATGCTTAGCACTTTGTACCTCTTACCAATCCCACAACAAAGCTCCCCGAGGGCATCCAATTTCGTACACATCACATGTGTTATTGTTTCATTTTATACTACTTCCTATTCATACTAACACACTACATCATATCGGATTATACACACTTTGACATACTTTTTATCTCTCTAACATGTTAGTGAGTGCTTCATGTGCAGCATTTTTTTGCAGGAACTATTTTCCAACATGGTTGTTTGTTACTTTTCTTATTACTTGTTTGTCATTGTTTTCCATTGTTTGTGGGATTTTCCTTTGTCTTATATGCACACTATATGCTTTTGGCCATTTCAGCCTCAATTGTCTTGTGACATTGTGAGCAATATCCCATGTTTACAACCCACTTTTCGTGGTCTACATTGTCTTCTTGTTTGTTAGCTTACATTTACATCTTGTATTCTACATGTGTATTTGTCTTGTTTACACTAACACTTGTTTTCATCCACTTTGTTTATGTGTGCCTTGGTTTCTACCAAGCACACTCCCCTATAGGGAATTAATTTCAGACACTTGGCCCATTCCTCCTCCTTTGGGCTGCATACTCCTTGTGGTGTTGCATCCACCCCAAATGAGGGGCCCATCATTGGGTAAATCAGTCACCCCATATAGCATTTTATAGTCACATACAGATACAACAGCTTTAGTAGTTCGGTACAACATATTCTTCAGTCTCAGAAATGGCCCAGAATCTGACTTGGGTCCTCAACACAACATAGACAACACCAAAGTGCCTGCATACGACAGTAGAGCATCTAGGCACCCCTAACCCTTCCTAGGAACCTATGACCAGGACCAGTTACATAGTTTTTTTCGGTTTGGCAAAGTTTACATAGAGTTTACACAAGTGGATTTTACAGAGCATAGTCACGTTCAAGCACTCGGAATGCACGTATTCTACCATCTTTTCTATTTTCACATTGGATCGAAATGGATCAAATTTAACACACCATCTACAGTGGTGTTTACATCTTGGGAAGTAGTCAAAGGTTGGAGAATAACACTAGACATTTCTCCCTACACTTCTTCTACACTTGGTGTGAGATCACCCAAAAAACTCACACTTAGTGCAACTAGCGTGAGATCACCCAAAAACGCATTCTTGGCATAAGATTGCCCAAAAACTCATTCTTCTTCAACATTTTTAGGATCCTTTCTATCTCCTTTCACTCATCATGGATCAAGTACACATGTTCCTTTTCACATTTTTACATACATTTTATACATTTTTACTCATTTGGATCAAATTTTTCATATACACATATTTGACTACTCATTTTCTCTTCTCTTTTGTAGGTCCATCCTTATGGGAAGCATCAGTCACATCATCAAGCATCAAGTGACATCAACAATAGGTACAACACAACATCACACATATGCTTTCACCCCTAAGGTCATTTTCACTTCCTCTTCTCTAGCTTTCACACTTCATTTTTATCACTCCACACTTTTTCTTGTCTCATCAAGCACGTGTTTTACCATCAATCTACATAGTTATCATGTATGCATCTCTTATCTACTTTATGTTATCGATCATTTTCTCAACAACATAAAGTGGGGGCAAATGTAGACACTAAATCACACACTTTGGGTACATTTCTAGGTCCTGATCACATACCACTATTTATATGATTCCTAAGCGAGAAAATTACTAATTGACCATTTTCTTTGGCCTCTTTGTTTGCTTTCTAGTTTTATTCTTGGTCCTACACACCTTCTTTCCCAGTATGACCTTCTATACTTCAATTTTTCTAAGTCTCAACACCAACACCAAGCATTGTGCACCCCTCGTCCCCTCTAGGCACCCCCGCCTCTTTGTATCTTGATCGCATATTTTGGGTCCTTTCTAGTTGTTGGGAATCTTATTTTCTTGTTGGTTAGATTTTTAGTGGTTAATTACGAAATTCAAACAAGGGAATCATATAAATACAAAGCTATGTGACCATAATAAAGGACCAAGCACTAAGCATCTACTACTATCACCTAAGGTTGCATCCAAAGGCATTATAAGAGCATCAAAGCATCTACATATCATCCACACAAGGGAGAATGGATTGCATTCTTCTCGCATTCACTTTATAGGAGGGGAAGTTCATTTTTCCATGCATACATCTATCTACATTTTCTTCATCTAGCTATTACTCACTATCAAGTGCAACTTACACAAGAGCCACCTAGGGCACAATTTTGTACACATGCATGTAGAACTACAGAGAATGAAATGTAGTGTAGCACTTGAATCATAAGTTCACTCAATTGGGTGACCATTGGGGTTAGTCCGACTCCCCATTTGCATATTTTTCTTTTTAGGATTTGATGTTTTTGTGGTTTAATAGGTTCTCTTTCTCTTTACAGGGTTTCAGTGAAAATTTGGTGATCAAACAATGAAGTACATATGACTAAAGGTGACACCTAGAAAACATCTCACGACCTTGAAAAATTTATTTTCTAAGGTTTTGAGAATTCATGGGTGCCCAAAGGAGATCTGTTAGGAAATAAGGGATAAAATATGTGGAATAATTCCTCAAAAAATCGCAAAAGTAGAAACTAATATGCAAAAATATTACAGATCTCAAATAAAAGTGCATAATAAAATAACACAACACAAAGAGACAATATTTAACATGGTTCACCTAATTTGGGCTATGTCCACCAAGAATCACTTACTCAGATTTTATTACAAGCCACCGCTCTCTCAATACAATACCCATATCTGTTTGGAGTTATGCTCAACAAAATCTATAGAATTCAACCAAATTCAAAACACATCTGCAATGTTACATTATACCTACCATATGCATAAAACCATATAAGTAGACAACTGCTTAAGTAATTTTACAAAACCATGGGTATCAAAACCATGGGCCAAAACTATCCCATAAACCTATGGGTCAAAATCCCACCCATATGAGAAAAACACGTTTCCCGGTATATCGGGCACGTTTTAAGGCCAAAAAATATTTTTCGTGGCCGAGATAGCTGTGGAAAGTGTACAGTACTCTTAGTGTATAGTCTTCAACACTTTCTCACATGAAAATAGGCTCCACAACCTAACAATATCCCACTTGGAGACTAGTTTTCCTTTGAGCAAGCTTCTCAACCCTTCACTAGTTTCTGTGAAGACCAACCAAAGTTGAACACAACTTCAATTTTTCCCTGTGAACACCTTGGTCATCATGTCTATAGGATTCTGACTGGTATGAATATTCTCTAGCTTCAACTTCTCTTCCTCTAAATTTTTCCTAATGAAATGGTACCTTAACTATATATGCTTCATCCTAGAGTGGAAAATAGAGTTCTTAGCTAGGTGTATAGCACTGACTATCACTATGTAGATTTCCTTCCTCCTTCTTATGCCCCAACTCCTCAAGCAATTGTTGTAACCAAATCATTTCTTTGTTTGCCTCTATGGCAGCAACATACTCAGCCTCTCATGGTTGACAAAGCCACCAGCTTCTGTAGTCGTGAAATCTAGCTCATTGTTATCCCACCTACAATGTAAACATAACTGTCATGCTCCTCTTGTTGTCTACATCTCCAACCATATCTAAATCTACATAACCATACAAAGTGGTGTCTGATCCACTGTAGCACAAAACTATCCCCATGGTCCCTCTCAAATATCGAAGGATCCACTTTACTGCCTGCCAGTGATCTCTACCTGGATCACTCATAAATCTACTCACCACTCCCACTGCATGGGAAATATCAAAGCTTGGTGCACACCATGGCATACATCAAACTGCCAACCGATGAGTAAGGTACCTTAGACATCTGGTTTCTCTCCTGCTCGTCTTGGGACACTACTCCTTTGATAACTTGAAATGGCTCTTGCCAAAGGAGTCCCAACCGGTTTAGCATCTTGCATATTAACCTCTCCGAGACTTTCTTAATGTACTCTTCCGAGATAAAGTCAGCTTTCTTTTGCTTCCTATCCCAAGATATCCTCATACCAAGGATTTGTTTGGCTGACCCCAAATCCTTCATAAAGCAAAGGATTCACTTAGTTTCTTCTTGAGTACTTTTATTTCCTCCATGTTTTTACCTCGCAACCAACATGTCATCCACATACAAAAAAAGGATAATATAACCGCCATCCTCAAATTTCTTTGTATACACGTAATCGTGAGAATGAAATCTAATATAACCTTGCTCCATTATGAAGCTATCAAATTTCTTATACCTTTGACAAGGAGCTTGTTTCAAACCATATAAGCTCTTCTTCGTTTGCACACCATCTCCTCTTTACCTTTGACCTCATAGCCCTCTCGGTGCTGCATATATAGTTCCTCCTCTAAATCACCATGGAGAAATGTAGTCTTTACATCAATCTATTCTAAGTGCAAGTCTTCTACTGCAACTATTCCTAGAATAGTTCTAATAGAAGTCATTTTACTACAGGAGAAAAAAATCTCATCAAAATATATAGCTTTTTTCTCGTGCAAACCCCTTAATCACAAACCGGGCCTTGTATCTTTTCTTTCCTCCTTCCTCTTTGACTCTAAACACCCACTTGTTCTGTAATGCTCTTTTACCTTCAGGTAGTTTCACCAAATCCCATGTCTAGTTCTCCATAAAAGCCTGATGCTCCTCATCCATGGCTTGCTCCCACTTCTTCCTGGCATCTACCTTCATTGCTTCATTAAAGCTCTCTAGATATCCACTATCAGTGAGTAATAAATAATAAAGAGAAGGAGAAAAGTGTTCAGGTTCTCTTCTTACCCTAGAAGACCTCCTCAATATAGGAGTTTGGGGTTCCTGTTGAGGAGGTTCCTGAACTGATTTATGTGTCACTTTCCCATCTGGAAGATCCTCTACCATTGCATATTCTTTCTTGGATTCTTCCCTATTTTCCTGCAATTACGCTTATACATGACTTTCTCATTAAAGACCACATCCCTAGATTGAATGATTTTCTTGTCCTTAATACTCCAACATTTATATCTAAAGTCATCACCACCATAACCAATGAAAGTACATTTTTCTGATTTAGCCTCTAGCTTAGTCCTATCATCCTTGTCTATATGGACAAACACCTCACATCCAAAGACTCTAAGAAATGAATAATCAACTTTCTTACCATACCAATCCTCCTTAGGTATGCCTCCATCCAAGGCACTTGAGGGTCCTCTATTTATCAAGTACATAGTTGTGCTCATCGCTTCTACCCAAAAAAAAAGAGGCAATCTTGCATATAACCTCATGCTCCTAGCACGTTCCATTATTATTCTGTTCATCCTTTCTGACACCCCATTCTACTGCGGAGTTCTTAGAACCATCTTTTGCCTATGGATTTCATTCTTAGAACATTAATCATCAAATTCATTCTACAATACTCCCTCCATTATTTGACCGAGACATTTTAGATTAAGACTTGTTTCATTCTCTACCAAGGCTTTTCATTTAACAAAAGTGTCAAATACATCAAATTTGTTTCTAATACAATAAACCTAAACTTTTATTGTTGCATCATCAATAAAAGTAACATAATAACTTGAACCCCCAAGAGATGATACCTAAGTCGGCCCCCACACATCAGAGTGCACCAACTCTAACTTACTCTCTTTCTTTGTAGGTCCAACCTTGAGAAACCTTACTCACTTTTGTTTCCATATATACAGCTTCTCGTAACTCCAAACATGTTTTCGTATATCCAGAAAATCCTTATTTATGATCTCTATGCCCTTATGGCTCATATGACTAAGCCTATAGTGCCACAATGTTGTATCTACTTCTGAAGCCACAAGATTACAAACATTAGTGCTATAAGTGGTTAAATACAAGGTTCCAACCTTCTTACCTCTTTCCACCACAAGAGCACCCTTGGTAACCTTCCAAGATTATGTAAACATCACAAGACAACCATCACTTCCCAACCGCCCCATCGATATCAAATTTTATCTTAATGTAGGCACATGTCCGACATCCTTCAATAGCCAACTATTCCCATTCTACATCTTAACCAAAAAAGTAACCTTTTCCAACTATGTTACAAGCCTCATCATCACCAAGAAAACCATGTCCAAAATCTCCTTGAACATAATCAACAAAATAATGCCTATGTGGAGTAAAGCATGGAAAGAATCCCCCAAATCTAAAACCCAAGATTCAAGTAATATATTGTAAAGAAAGAATCAAAGCATCTTGGCATATATTACCCGTTGCCACATTTGCCTCCTTGTTTTATTCCTATTGTTTCTTCTTATCCCAAAGTTCCCAACAAATCCTTCTTTCGCATGCCTGACTTTCCACAAGTGCCAAAGATACTATCTTGCTTTTATGGATTTTGACCTTGCCCGATCCTTTGATTTTCCACGGCTTCCTCTATTCTTTTGTCTCCCTCTAGTTTCCATTGTCAAAGCATTCCCTGAAGTAAAAGATTCACCGAGCTTTTTCTTCACATTTCCTCACTTAGAATCACCCCTACAACATCCTCAAACTTCAACTTTGAGTTAGCTAGAACTGAGTTTCTTACCGCCATTCCCGTGCTATTCTAACTCTCGTAAAGAGCACAAAACTAATAAATCCCTAACTTCTTCATCAAATTCTATTGTAACCGAAGCTAGCATATTTAAAACTATATTAAAATCATTTAGATGATCTATTACTGAACCATTCTCATAAATCTTCATATTAAACAACTTTTTCATTAAAAAAATCTTATTAGAGGCAGAGGGTTTTTCATACAACTTCCCTAATGCATCTATCAGTTCTTTTGTAGTCTTTTCCTTTGAAACATTAAATAATACCGAAGATTCAAGACACAGCCAAATTGTCCCAAGTGCCTTCCTATCCAAAAAATCCCATTCCGCATCCATCATGCTCAAGGGTTTGTTCACCTTCTCAGACAACAGAATATAAAGATCCTTCTAATACAAGTAATCTTCCATCTGCATCTTCCAAAGACTGAAATTCTACCCGTTGAATTTATCAACCCTAGATCTTCCATCATCTGTCATAGCTCTCACTCAAGATAAAACTTTCCCTATAATTCAACACTTTAGCAAACCAAACTAGGATCTGATACCAATTGTTAGGAAATAAGGGATAAAATATGTGGAATAATCCCTCACATAATCACAACAATAGAAACTAATATGCAAAAATATTACAGATCTCAAATAAAAGTGCATAATAAAATAACACAACACAAAGAGACAGTATTTAATGTGGTTCACCCAATTTGGGCTATGTCCACCAAGAATCACTTGCTCAAATTTTATTACAAGCCACCGCTCTCTCAATACAATACCCAGATCTGTTTGGAGCTATGCTCAACAAACTCTACTGCAAATTCACACCAAATTCAAACACATCATCGCAATGTTACATTATACCTACCATATGCATAAAACCATATAAGCAAACAACTGCTTAAGTAGTTTTATAAAAATGTGGGTATCAAAACCATGGGCCAAAACTGTCCCATAAACCTATGGGTCAAAATTCTGCCCATATGAGAAAAAAACGTGTTTCTGTTATATCGGGCATGTTTTAAGGCCAAAAAAAATTCTCGGGGTTGCGCCCTAAATCCCTACTCGAGTCCCAACCCAACCCCGAACCCCAAAGAAGAGAACCGTGGAAAGTGTATAGTACTCTTAGTGTACATCTTTAACACTTTCTCACATGAAAACAGCTCCACAACCTAACAAGATCTGCAGTGCCCTTGACCCTACACAAGAGCCCTAGGCCTGGCATTCCCAACATTTCTACATTTTTATGGGCTCGACACGACACTCTAATTTCTTATTTCATTATTTTTCCATCTCATCATAGCTTTGGATTTATTATGAATCAGCTAAGTATTTTACCCTTTTTTGCAACTAGGATTTCATATTTTTCTAACGTACTTACTTGTGTCAAAGTCTGTGTTTTATTGGCTATATCTACGTTGGTACTTAATTAGAATTAACATTTATATATCTCAATATTTTTTAAATTACACTCCAATCTTCCTATGTACATTAGAGATCAATCCTAAGAGCAATGAGGCCCATTTCTTCTCAAGGAAGGAATAATTATCTAGATGGGTGCTTGTCAAGTAAGACTAGCCCATGTAAAGATTTAAAGAAGGATGTATGAAATTTTATTTTTATAAATTTTATTTTTAGAAGGTACCAAAATCTACTTTTAGCAATAAATGATCGAGGTGAGTATTAAGATTAATATCAGTAATCAAAGTAGGATTTTCAAAAATTCTAATTTTAGAAAGTCCTAAGTTTTATTTTTAGCAAGTTTATGCAACACCTTTTAGTATTTTGTATTTTTAGGGTCTTCATAGAATTTCTAGGCTTGAGATTGTACAAGGATAGTTGAAGTGTTATCATCACAAGAGATTCTTTTGATTTTGTTCCTTTATCTTTGCAATGAGATCCTATAGTTAGTGAATTAGGTCAACATGATAGGAGATATAACCCAACAATGAGAACTATATACATAAAAATTATATATATATATATATATATATATATATATATATATATATAATTTTTACATTTTTTGTTTTTCTACCTATTTGAATTCACCCCCAAGGTGGATACATGTCATCTCCATGTAGGATAACCTTTTGGTTCCCATTTGGAACCCCTTTTCGTTGTTATTCCTAGAAACTTTCCATCGTCTATGTTGTTTGGCTTTAATGAAGATGGTTTTAAATAGAGACGCAAGTTTGTAAGTTGAAATTTTTGTGGAAATAAATTGTAGGTTGCAAATTTGTAAGTTTTGAGGTATACATATGTCATACCATTTGTATACATCTTCATTTGTAGAGAATTGTGAGGCATACATCTCTCCTATAGAGTTTTCCCACTTTGTATACATATTTAATAAAGTTATTTTACATTTGCAATTATAATTTTATTTCTGCAATACAATTCTCTTTTGATTCTATAATATAATTCTTTTATTATATAATTTCAGCTATTATCTTATGAATGTATTGCCATAACACATTAAATGTCACCATTAGTGTGTTGTCCACCGAATTCCAAAAATAATTTGGATTAGTTGTATCAAAATAGGAAATGATTTTTTTTTAATTGTAAAGGTTTTGAAAATTATGGGAAAATCAAGCTAGAAAAAAAGAGAAGAGGGTATGATTCTAGAAACAGAGGAATTTGTAGCGTTTCTAGAATGAGCACGAATTTCTCCTTGTGGAAACATTTGAGGGATGTAAACCAATGTTTACACACCAATGTTAGCATGATCATGTAGTAAATGATGAATATGCAAAAAAATCCATTTTTAATCCCGTTGTGGAAGGATTGTACCCAAAAGAAGCATGGTTCAACAAAGTTATACATGATTTACATAATTAAGGTGGATAAAAATAAGCATTTTGTGAGGAGATTCAATAATACCTAGCCATCCTACAAGAGGAATTTGAAGAGATGAAAGGAAATAAGAAAAGTGTTGCAGATGTAGAGACATAAATAGAGGAGAGCATGGTATGCTTTTCTTTTTTGCTCATTCGATAATTCTCCATTTATGATTAGCATTTTGAAAAAGACACAAAAGGTATTGGTTTCAAGATATTAAATAAAATGGGGTATAATGGACATGGCCTTAGAAAATATGGAAAAGGAATTTAGGAACCTCTCAAATTAGAAAATAGACTCAAGAATTTTGGTATTGGGTTCACTAGGAATCATCCCAACCCACCATGGGTCTTGATTTTAAAATATTAGAATTCGTGAAACCCTATATATTTCAGAGTCACATATGATAAATAATAAATAAAGTACATATCCGATCCAAGCACTAAGATAAATAAAATGAAACCCTAGGTGTAAAAGAGGGATAGAAGAAAGCTAATTTTGTACTTGATCCCAAAGTATGCCAGATGGAAGACTAGTGAAGAGGAGGAGAAAATTGTCATAACCACACACAAAAAAATTGTGGAACTACCGAAATAAGATAGACCAAGGCACCTAGACTAGGTTAAGGGAAACTAGGTGCTGGAGACTAATTTTGGACGCCTTGACTACAAAATACACCATAAACTACTTTCTCTTGTGTCACACCAATGTCATTAACCTTCACTATTTTTCGTTTGTGTGTCTCTAGATGATCATTGTATTCACCTATAACATGGAAAACAAATGATCTCTTCGCAAAACCCCAAAATACATCAAATCCTAAAAAGACAAAAGATGTAAATGGGGAGTCGACTAATCCCAAAGTGGTCTCCTCGACCGAGTGATTTAACAACCAAGCATTGCACTACATTTCATACTCCATGTAGTTCGCACGTGTGTGTGTGTAAAAATTGTGCCGTAGAAATCCCTTGTGCAAGTGCACATGATAAATGAGCGGTAACTAAATGTACTAATGTAAATGGATGTGTGGATGGAAAAATGAACTTCCCTCTTATGTGTGTATGCAGAAAATGGAGTCCCTTGTCCCTTGAGTGAGTGCTAGATGGATGCCTTTGATGCTTTTATAATTCCTTTCGATACAACCTTAGGTGATAGTAATGGATGTTTAGAGCTTGGTCCTTTATTACGGTCTCATAGATTTATATTTATATGATTTTTTTAGTTAAATTTTACAATTAACAACTAGAAGGCCGACCCATAAGAAAAAAAAAGATTCCCAAAAGGAATGAGTAAGGAAAAGAGAGTTTGAGGGTGCAAGAAGGATGAGGGTGTCTCGGCGTTGGCGTCCTGTCTAGGTTCTAGTGTCTAGAGTCATAAAATATGAAATAAGTAGAGTATCAATTGGGCTACAGGATGTAAGAGGCCGAGAAAAGAAGACATAAAACACGTAAAAAAATGCTAAAGATAGTTTTCAATTGCTAATTTTCTCACTTAGGAATCATATGAATAATGGTATGTTACTAGGACCTAGAAATGTACCCAAAGTGTGTGATTTAGTGTTTACATTTACCCCCACTTTATGTTGTTGAGTGAATACTTGATAACATAAAGTGTATAAGAGATGTGTACCGATAATCATGTAGATAAATGGTGAAAGTGTGTCAAGGAGATAAGAAAAATTGTGGAGTGATAAAAATGAAGTGTGGAAGCTAAGTTAGGAAAGAGGAAGTGACCCTAGGGGTGAAGCGTATGTGTCGTGGCTTTGTGTTTTTACATGTTTTCGTTGTCACTTGATTCTAATGTGGGGTTGTTTCTTATTGTGTATTAAGGCCAGATCTACAAAAGAAGAGTGAAAGAGTAGTCAAAGTCGTGTATATGTGAAAAATTTGATCCAAGTATATAAAAATGTGAAAACTTGTAGTAAAAAGAACATGTGCACCTAACCCGTGACAAGTAAAAAGGATAGAAAGTGTCCTGAAAAACTGTAGAAGAATGATTTTTTTGGGTGATCTCATGTTAAGTGTGATTTTTTCGTGTGATCTCACGCCAAGTGCAAGTTTTTTGGGTGATCTCGTGCCACAAAGATAAGAAGTGTTGGGATAAAGGTCTAGAGTTATTATACATCCCTGATTGCTTCCCAAAATTTATACACCACGCAGATGGTGTATTCCTTCGATTTGTTCATTTAATCCAATTTGATATATGTATAAAGAGAAGAAAATGGAGATATAATGCATTCTCACTGGGGATTGTGGTTGTGTTATGAAAACTATCACTACTGAAAATTGTGTTGATATGAGAAAAATTTGTAACTACCCCTAGTCATAGGTGCCCAGGAAAGGTCAAGAGCGCTCAGGTGCTAGTGTTTGTATCTAGGCACTAGTGTCTGTGTTGAACTGAGGACCCAATTCATATTCTAGGCCCTTTTCAAGACTGTTTTGTTTATATATTGTGCAGGCCTGTACTAAAGCTCTGAGTTGTTTTATGGGGTGACTGATTCACCCAATGTATGCCCCCTCATTTGGGGTTTATGTGACATCACTAAGAGTATTCAGCCCAAAGGAGAAGACGGGATATTGATATGAACAATAACCCCGTAGGGGGGAATGTGCATGGTAGAAACCAAGGCACATGTAAAAAAATGGCTAGATATACATGTGTTAGTAGAAAAATCGACAAGTATGTTATAGAAGATAGTGTAAACAAGAAATAGTGTAGGAAAAGTAGACCATGAAAAGTGGGTTTCAAACATGGGGCATCGCTCATAATGTTGCAAGACAATCAGGGCTGAAAAGGCCAAAATCATACAAGGCATAGAGCATAGCCTGCAAAACAATGGCATACAATAGAAGACAAAAGCAAGTAAAGTGTAACAAATAGCCATGGTGGAAAATAGTTCCTACAAGCAAAATGTTGCATATGAATCACCTATTAGCATCTTAGAAAGAAAAAATTATGTCAAAGTGTGTATGTTGTGATATAAAGTAGTTTGTTAGTAATAATATGAAGTAGCAAATAATGAAACAATAACACCTTATGTGTAAGAAAATAGAAGCCCCAGGAGCTTTGGCGCGAGACTAATAAGAGGTACAATGTCAAGCATCATTTCTACATGTAAGGATCTGTAAAAGCCTACATTCTAAACTAGAGAAAAATTGAATACACATGTGTATATAGAAAAGATAATGACATACGTAATATCCATATAAAATAGGAAACAAAGTGCACATGTAAGTAGAAGCAAGCAAGACTAAGTGTAACCAAGATATGTAAGATGTTATGTGAGAATGGAATGGAATGCAAAGTGAATGTGATAGGAGCAGCGTTCCCCCTAGGCAGATGTGGATGTATGAGGTGAGGTTCATTTATAAAAGATCCCTCAATAATCAATAATTAACCATAGAACAAGAGTGTGTCATTGGGAATTGGTTTAAAATATGCACTAGATAAATAGATCAATGAAGCATAGAGCATAAAGAGTGTGAATGGATGTAGTATGCCCTAAACAATTAAGTGTGAACCTTGTCAAAAGAGTGTTTCAGAGGGTAGTGACGATACAAGTTGTGTATCAAGCTATGTAGGATGAATGAGAAAGACTAAATATGAAGCACGGAGCATGATACTAGAAATGTGAGACACCTGATAATGCTAAGAGGGGGAAGAATAAGCATGATGCCCCCAAGTGTGTCAATGATGGAGATCTATGTGGTGACACGAGAGATACCATGCCATTGTGGGAGAGTGTTATTTGTGTCATGATAAGAGAGAGAACCATCATAATGGTAGGCAAAAGAAACAGTAGGACCATGCCATGGTGGTAGAGTTTGAAATGTGTCTTGGCCATCAATATAAGGAGTAGTTTCTTTGACAAAAATGATTAGTTATAGCTTATGTGGAATTGATGACATTGTAGAAGAATTGATAGGAGAAGAGGGTGGACTGATTTTGGGAGGCGGTTGCTTAGTTGAACTTGGTAATCTCGTAGAAGACTTGAGTGGAGGAGGTGTTAGACTAATTTTGAGAGGTGGTTTCTTAGTTGGAATGGGTTGAATAAGTGGCACTTGATTGACTAAAGAAGGAACATTAGAAGTGATAACATGATGCTTATTATACATAGATGAATCAAATTTAGAACCCAATGAGATATAGCAATTGTAGATGAACATGTAGGAACCTTTTGTGTAGAAAATGAAATGAGACTATAATTCTTAAGGTGGTCAATTTTTCACTTAAGATCATAGCAATCATTTTCATTATGTCCATTGATTCAATGATAATTGTAATATGGATGACCTTGATATTTTACAAGCCTATAAGGAGGATAGAAATGAGTAGATGGCAAGCTGATCAATTGATGAGTGAGGAGTTATGGAAGAATATCTTGTTGCTTAGTATTGAGATCAAACTTTAGAGGCATGGGAGCGGTAAGACTTGGGGTTCACTAATATGAGCACATGTAGAAGACATAGAATGAGGATGAGAAGAAGAACTAGCATGAGCCTGAGAAGCGTCCTTAAGATGTTGGATTTTAGATTTAAGAGATGTAATCGTGGATTCCATAGCTTGAAATTTATCTTGAAATAAAGAATGTAAAGTGTGAATGGATTTATAAATAGATTGATTAAAATTAGGACCAAGAGAGTCATCATAAAGATGATCGAAGATAGCACTGACTTGAGTAGGTGGTGTATCAAGAGGGAGGCAGATAGAGTGTATGGATTTTGGAGAGCATCTTTACAAGATGGGTGCATTTGAAGTAATTGATATAAGGGGACTTGAGGAGATTTAGAAGCCATGAAAGAAGAAAAATGAGGATCCAAGAGTATTTGAATGAGACAGGTTCACCAAATGATTTTAAAAATATTGAAATTTGTAAAACCCTAGATATTTTAGAGTCACATATGATAAATAAGCAATAAAGTATATATTTGACCCAAGAAATAAGCTAAATAAAATGAAACCCTTGGTGAAAGAGAGGGAGTAGAATACTTATCTAGTTTTGCACTTGATCTTGAAGTATCTTTGGACTAGAAGACCAATGAATAGGAGTAAGAAATTGTCACAACAACACACACAAAAATTTGGAACTGTCGGAATAAGCCTGGACTAGGATGCCTAGACTAGGTTAGGGGTGCTAGGCATTGGAGACTAATTCTTAGTACTCATGACTATAAAAGACCTCAGAAACTATTTTTCTTGTGTCACACCAATGTCACTAACCTCTGTTGTTTGTTTCATGTGTGTCATTGTATTCTTGTAACTTGAAAAACAAATGATCTCCCGCAAAAGCCCCAAAACACATCAAATCCTATAAATAAAATGATGCAAACATGGAGTCAGATTGACCCCAGTGGTTAGATAATTGTGTGATCTTACAATCAATCATTGTAGTACATTTCATACTCTATGTAGTTATCATGTGTGTGTGTGTGTGTAAATCATGCCCTATGAAGCACTTGTGCAAGTGCACACGATACCGAGGGTACTTCCCCTCCTATGTGTGTATGTATAAAATGTAGTCCCTTGTCCCTTAGGTGAGTGTTATATGGATGCATTTGATGCTCTTAGAATTCCTTTAGATGCAACCTTAGGTGATAGTAATAGATGCTTAGAGCTTGGTCCTTTATTATGGTCACATAGCTTTATATTTATATGATTCCCTTGGTTGAATTTCACAATTGACAACTGGAAGGCCGACCCATAAGAAAACAAGATGCCCAAAAGAGAAGGAGAAAGTGAAGTAAATATAGATCGGTGGCACCGGAAGAAGGATGATGGCGCTTGAGCGTTGGTGTCCTATCTAAGAACTAGTGTCCAGATTCATAAAAGATGAAACAGTAAAGTATTGACTAGTTTGCAAGGTATAAGAGGCCATAAAGAAGACATGAAACACATACAACAGGCCAAAGATAGTTTTTAATTACTAGTTTTCTCACTTATGAATCATATGAATAGTATTATGTGACTAGGACCTAGAAATATAGCCAAAGTGCATGATTTAGTGTCTACAAGTCCCACGTTCATTAAAGAAAGAATTCATCCAAAACATTATGCTCAACATCAATGTGAGCCTCATGTTCACGCATATTGGAGGTATTTGATTCATCACCTCATTTGTAGTCATTATAGAATACAAGGTCATGATTATAATCAGTTTTGGAATCTACGTCCTTGTGATATTTGCGGGAAGTGTAACCATGGCGAGTTCTACATGTCGGTTCGCTGATATCCCTACACAAAGGTCTCCCAAAATAGTAAAGAATTTTGGGTGTGTTAGCCCACTCAAGTGGAAGGAAATAACTTCACCACTAAAAACTTCGTATGTACATCAAAGGCCAATCCTATAAGCAATGGGGCCAATTGCTTCTAAAATAATAGTGAATGATCTAGATGGGTTCTCGAAGCAACACCGACCCATGTCATCATTTAGAGAGGGATGTATGAAATTATAATTTTAGAAAGTATATTTAAAGAATTGAAATATTTTTAGGTGAATAATCGAGCTGATTATTAAGAGCAATATCAGTAAGTCTTAAGTTTTTATTTTTAGCATTTTTGTCATCTTTTAGTAATTTGCATTTTTGAGTGTCTTGAGCATTTTCAAGCTTTGGACTATATGATGTTGTGAGATGAGAATATGACACTAAGAAGAGGCCACACAAAATATTAATGTGCGGTAGCAAGGCATATTTGAAGGCACAAAAGGATAGGGAAGGAAACGCATGTAAAAGACAAATTGATTCGAGACTTAGCCATTTTCATGGTTATGGGATATTTTTAGAGATAGCGTATAGAGCACACAACCAGATGGAGACTTGCATGACACATAAATGTTATTTTGGAAGAGTGCCTACTAAGTGTCATGCATGAGTTCAAGTTAATAATAGGATTACTACTTCTAGTTAATTGTAAGAGATCTATTATTAGTGCACTTGCATGTGTGCATGTTATTGTAAAGGTGCATGACTATTTTCAGCATGTGACCTATTTTTGGTAAGTGCGTAAGTGGTGAAGGAAAGTCCCCACCCTTATAAATATGTATTAATTTGTGTAGTTAGAGAGACACTATGTATGAGCTATTATGGAGTTATGTTGTCAGATCTGATGCGCGCATAAACTTATGATACTACTTATTGTAAGAAGCTTTTGTATTTACTGTGTTTAATATAATGGAGTGTATTGGGTGAATAATGGTGTTAAACATGATTGTAACTGGTTCTTGCATGGTTGAATCATTATGTTTATCGCTTAATTCATGATTCTTTAAGATCTAGATCTGGAATATGCTCTGTGGAATATTTATGCTATTTATGGATCTAAATACATTACATCTTCATCATGTTCACATCCTATACAAGCAACTCTAAGGAGGGGCTTGGTACCTTTGTGCTTTGGGTGAGTGCTCAGCTCAGGCTGGGTGATGTGTCAATGCACCTGGGTTATTCATGGTAAATTCTAGGCTGCATCATTGGTTCCATTGTTAGGACCTCTTTTTCAGTTGTTTTCAGGATGGTTCATGATGAAGACGTATTGGTTGACCTAGCAAGTGTTGAGGAGTGGATAAAATATCTAGAAGAAGAGTATGCATGGAGGTTTAACATTGGATTTGAGTTTGACACGTGCGTGGGTGGAAAAGAATATGTATGACTATTTGTATGAGAGCTTCTTTGTTATTTTCCTAGTAGAACTATGTATGAGTGGTTGGTTGTTTATGTGTCTAAATGGAATTGGAGGTATGCACACTTGTTTGGACACATGAAGAATTTCAGGCCTGTATGATGTTGATCTGATTTAGACACATGTTGTGGATACTTGGTTTCGTGGTGTTTTGAACAACTATATTTTGGAGTACTCAATTTCCACTTATTCTTTCCCAGAGGTAGCTGAGTTCTAATTTTTATAGTATCCTAGGGGAACTTACTTGTAAGGCATTCCACTGGTGATCAAGATCTTGATGGTAACCCTGAACTTAGAGGAAAATTTGATGGCTAGCTAAACCCCACCACATGCAAGGGTAGGAGCAGGTTTGGTGAAAGATGGCGGACCTAGCAAAGACAGAGAGGCAGAGAGAAGAAAGGAGGCTTAAGTACAATGAGGCACACGAGAGGGAGATAGAGAAGTAGTGTGACATTACAGAGTGGATGGCGTTGAGGAGAGAGATGGCTCATGAAGGATTTGGAGCTCATAGAAGGTGTGGAGCCAGAGCATCAGGAACTCCCCCATTTGGGCAAGCATGACAAGGAACCCTCCTCAGCCTCACACAAGTGTGCACAAACAGAGATGACCTAGGCTACAGGTGTGCATCTGAATCTACCTAGAAACCTAGCCCTTATGCTTGGTTTTCCAAGTATCTAGTACATCTAATAGTCAACAAGCTAATTTGGGCAGTAGGGAAGTAGGATTAAGTCACATAACAAGTACATCTATGGTAGGTAAAATGTCTTCATTGTTGTTTGGAGGTACCTTCTCAGGCACATCATCTACACAAAATTTGAGCATGCAGAATTTGGGGCTCACTTCTGGGAGTAGTACCACCACGCAAACTATAGGATTTCAATACAGTACTACTATTGGGACACAGAGGAAGTACATCTTCTGGTCCACTTTCGGTTCAGGTGGAGGATTAGGGGGTATAGGTGGCTCTAGTTTTGGTGGATCTGGTGGTTCTAGAGGTAGAGGCAACACAAGAGGTTCTAGATCAAGTGGGTAGGGTTCACACCAACCCCAAAATATTTACATGGAGATGTCTCTTCATCTTCCAGATTATAGGGGCATAGAATATGTTGTTGAACACATGCACATGTGTGAGATACTATGGCACACAAAAGGATCACGGCTTCTGAGCGCAAGGCAAGTCAATTTGCAACTACATTACTGAGGATGCACACATAGTTGGTACATGAAGTTTGACCTTGATCAAACTTGCGTAGATTATGCAACATTCAAAGATGCCTTCCTTAAAGAGTTCTATATCCCTGAATTTGAGCAAAAGAGTATAAGCACGCTCAAGGATATTAAACAAGGCACTACTGAGAGTGTCCGGGAGTATGATGCCCATTTCAAAACACTTTTATCTAAGCTTTCTTATGATATTCATGCAATCCAACATGCACAATGGTTCATTGGAGGTCTGATCACACCTTTTAGAAGGGTTTTGTCACATAAGACATACATTGATCCACGTGAAGCACTTGAAGCAACTTTGTGTATTGAGGTAGTCGAGAGTATAGACACTGGAGTCAGCCCATTCTTGGAAGCACAAATTGCAGCTATGGCAAAACAATTGGAGAAGATATCGACAAATTTGGCACATGAGATGCACACTAGGATTTTGTGTACAGACTGTGAAGTGGAAGGGCACACCAAAGATAGTTGTCCCCATAGAACAATATGTTCATTATTGCTAGACTGTGAGATATGTCACCTGAACCATGATGTCAACCATTGCCCATTATTACAACATGCGATAAGGAAGAATGTATCCTACTATTGTAATATTTTCTAGTCCATGACTCATGATATAAAGATTGTAGGTTGATTGGTCAGATCCATGATGTTATAGATATTGGTGTGTGACAGACAGGAGTATCAGATAACTCTAAGGGTAAAGGTGAGCACCAGATCAAATCACAATCAAGCACACTATGATTGGAACAAGGGGTGTTATGAAGGAGGATGTGGTAGAGGTCAAGGATACCATGGTGGATTCGGAGGTCGAGGCCATGGTGGTGGATGAAGTGAATTTCCTCACGAAACATGTTTTACATGTGGATCACCTGACCACTACAGTGTGAATATCCTCAGAATATTACATGTTCTTTTTGTGGGAAGAATCATAGTTATGAGGAATCCCAGATCTATATGAGCATCTTAGCAAGCAACATAAATAGGAGAACAAAGGTGCAGGGATGGTTAGGATACAATGTGTTGTGGAAAATCAATGGATGCCAAAGTTGGCACCGAACCTGAGGTATTACCTGTAAAGATCACTACATGCACTAAAGTTGCACACACTAGAGAGGCATTATAGCATAATCCTACCATCACTAAGGAGGATGTTTTGCATGCAAGGTATTCGGATCCTACACACTAGAAGGAGGTTTATCAGGAGACCATGGAAGTACTCAGAGACCTTCAAGGGGAAATACAATGTTTAAAGGATCAATCACGGAAGATGGAACAAAAGAAGGCAATAGAGATGACGGTCCAGTCAGATATTGATGACTTGAAGGAGGTATGTAAATGTTACACCAGGAGAATATCATTCCATTACTAGGAGTTAGCTAAAGGAAACACTCTACATGTGAATATTGAGAATGGGTATCAGATCCTACATGCAAATCTTCCCTCCCCCATAGCTTAGATTATAACAAGGAGATCACTCTGAATGTTTTTTCGATGGATGGCTCTTGAGTAATATATTGATTAACAACACATCAAGAAGTAAATGTGCTTACTTTAGATGCATGGGTACAGATGGGGAGACCTTCATTGCAGCCATCTTCTAATGTATTGTTTATGGCTAATCGAACTAAGGCCACTCCTATCAGAGTTTTAAAAGATGCATCCATTACTATACAAGGGGCCAAGTTCACTAGGGATTTTGAGGTTTTAGCACTTGCAGAAGCAGACAGTTTCCCATATCTACTTGGGCACCCTTGGTGTTATGCAAATAATGTTGATCTTGGTTCAATAAGGGATATATCAGTTTTGAGAACAAGGAGGAAATAGTTATTATCCCTTTAACAGATGGGAAATTTGTGCCCTATGTTGAGCCTTTGAGTGAGGAAGATTTGAATAGGATTTATGTATGTGTCATTCGGGACCCAGAAGTACTCAAGCCATCTAAGGAAGGAATCCTTCAATGGGAAGATGCGTAGTCTATTAGTGATACTACAAGTATTCTTGTGATAATTGGGCTCATGGTACTTATGAGATGGTTAGGCGTGAAGTAAGGAGCACATTTACATAGAAAATCAAACCTCGTTGCATCAGGAGGATAGGTAACAACTCTATACCTTGGTACACTGGAGAAGGAGACCCTACGTATTCCTACACACCATGGAGGAATAGTGGATAGACCAATTTGAAAGAAGAAATATGTTAGCATATACCCTACGTGGGACAAGCAACGTGCTGGTGGGTGGTTCATAAGGATAATCTTGTAGAATGGAATGAAGTCAGGATTTCTCTTACAACTCGGTTTTCCAGAGCAATGCACCTACTCAAATCTACACTTATCATGGTAATCAACTTGTTCAACACCATGTTCAATAGTGTGAGAGGATCTGGACAGAGGGGTAGGAAGCTTTACCACCTTCACTATGGGTGCACAAAATTTATTCCACTTTACAAGGCTACGCACGTGCACTTGGTATGTATATGCAGAGCTACATAGAGAAACTAGAAATTGGCAGGATTTGATTACAGGTATGGTCCATACTTTTGACTACTTCTCTACTAAACCTCCAGTAGAAGAGGCATTAAGGGTTATAAAGCATTTAACTATGGGAGACAAGTGCAAAGGTAGAAGAATTCATTCAGGATTTATTTGATGAGAATGACTCAGAGTGCGCTTTGATGAAGAAGAAGAGATAGATGCCACACTACTTAAGCGTGCTTGCTTTGAGAAAGAAAAAGGAAAGATGGTCTACATAGTGGATGATGAAGAAGTAGAAAATCTAGATATATATCATTCAATAGGTATGTGTGAGGTTTTGGATAGTGCAGATAACAACGTGTGTGCCTATCATGAACCTATGAGGACAAAGAAAGTGAATATTGGTACGGATGTTGAACCTAAAGAGGCAATAATTGGAGATTATTGGTCTGAATCTGAAGTGGCAAAAGATAGTGGAGTTGCTCCATGATTTTCAAGACTTATTTCCTAGGGGATACCATGAATTAAAATGAGTGCATGAATCATTAGGAGAGATGAAGATCAAGCTTAAGGAAGGTGTGCGCCCAGTCAGAAGAGACCCTACAGGATGAACCCTAACCTACGTGTAAAAGTTAAAGAAGAAATTGACAAGATGTTGAAGTCTGGCATCATCAAGCCCCTAGAAGAATTGGAGTGGGTTAGCCCCATGGTTATCAATATAAATAAAGATGGTCGGATTAGGATTTGTGTGGATTACAGAGAACTGAATTCTGCATGTGTGATTGATCTCTTTCCTACACCTTTCACAAGAGGAGATATTAGAAGGCATTGTAGGGCGTGAAATCTATTCTTTTACAGATGGATTCTCTAGGTATCATCACATCGGGATTTCAAGAGGATCAAGAAAAACAACTTTCACCATTGAATGGGGAATTTTTGCATATACTGTGATTCCTTTGGTCTAAAAAATGCACCTGTTGTATTTTCATGAATAGTTGTTCAAGCATTCCAAGATTTTATTCACATTTTTTACAAGTTTACTTGGATGATTGGACGGTGTATGGAGCTTATTAAGGATCATTGTGACAATTTTTGCTTAATGTTTGAAAGATTTAGATAGTTAAGCATCTCTTTAAATATCAAGAAGTGTGTGTTTGCTACACCTTTTGGCACTTTGTTAGGGCACATCATCTACAAGGAAGGTTTGTTAGTAGATCCAACTAAGGTTGCAGTTATTATAGGCCTGGAAGAGCCTACCAGTCAAAGTGAGGTGCACGGATTCTTGGGTCACACTGGGTATTATAGAAAATTTATCAAAGGATATGCTAAGGTTTTTGCACCCTTGGAAGAGTTACTAAAAGGAAAAGGGACATTTTATTACGAAGAACCGGTAAGCGCGCATTTGAGACATTGAAGGAGAGACTTACTACAACACTTATTTTGTGTTTTCCCTCATGGGACCAACCATTTCATGTACATGTGGACACCTTTGGCATGGCCATTGGTGCGGTGTTAGCTTAGTCCTGAGAAGGTATTATAGATCATCCTATCTATTTTGCTAGTAGAAAGTTGACTCCTATAGAGTAGAATTATACAACTACTAAGCGCGAAGCCTTGTCAATGATCTATACACTGCATAAATTTAGACAATACCTTCTAGAACACCATTCATATTTTACACCGATCACATGGCATTGAAATACTTGGTAAACAAGCCCATTTTATAGGGGCGCATATGTCGATGGGTGCTCTTATTCCAAGAATTTGATTTCACAAGTTGTGGTAAAACCAGGGAAAAGTAATTCTAGCCAGACCACTTATCAAGAATTCAATCAAGGGAGGACACGTAAAAAATTGAAGATACAATGTCGGATGCATGTTGTACAAGTTACAATGCGCACCTTGAATTGGAGGATATTGTTATCTTTTTACGTACATGTATGGTGCCGAAGGAATGAAATCCTTAGAGAAGAAACAACTTGCAATTCACACGACACCTTTTATGTTGATTAGTGGTGACCTATACAAGTTAGGATGAGATGAAGTATTGCATCAATGTGTACTAGAGCATGAGCAGCATCGGACATCATGGAAGAGGCTCATGGTGGTATTGCAGGTGGGCACTATGTAGGTGACACCACTGCGCGCAAGATTCTACTCACTGGATTATGGTGGGAGACCCTCTACAAATATTGTAAAGCATATTGTAAGGCGTGTGATCACTGTCAACGCGTTGGTAAACCTAGGCAAAGAGATGAAATGCCTTTAAGACCTATTCCTAGTGCAGAGCCATTTGAGAAATGGGTTATAGACTTTGTGGGTCCTATTTCGTTAGTCATACGTAGAACTGGATCACGCTACATCATCACTTACATAGATTATCTTACAAGGTGGGAAGAAGCAACACCTACAAGGATTGTACAACAACTACAACATCCAAGTTCTTATGGGAAAATGTTCTTACAAGGTATGGATGTCCATTGAGCTTGACAAGTGATAGGGGTACACACTTTCTGAATGAAACGATTAGGATACTATTATATGAATTTATGATTGTGCACCATAAGACTACACCCTATCATCCTCAGGAAAATGGGACTGCCAAGGCATTCAACAAGATTTTGAGCAGACATTGAAAAACAAATTATGACGTTAGAAGGAAAGATTGGGATGATAAATTTTATGTCATGCTTTGGGCGTATAGAACAACATATAAGAGGTAAAATAAGGCCACACCCTTTTAATTGGTGTTTGGCGCAAAAGTAGTTCTTCCTATGGAATTAATGTTACCTTCTTTGTATATTGTGTGCACTGGAGGTCTAGCTGATGAGAAAGCTTTGGAAGAAAGGATTGATAAATTGATATAGTTGGATGAGAGGCGTACCATATCACGCTAGAGTCAGAATTAGGAAAAGGTCAAGCGAAGGCATGGCATGACAGAACATCAGGGACAAAAATCTTGAGATGGGACAGATGGTGCTTCTTTATGACTCTAAGTTTCTATGCCATCTAAGGAAAGCTTAAAGTGCATTGGTTGGGACCATATATTATCACTCATATACTTGAATCAGGCACTTGTCAATTAGAGACACTTAATGGAATACGGTTACCCAGTTACTTCAATGAGTAGGTGAAGCCCTACTATAAATAAGTCTTCTTGGTGTTTGTAATAAGGCAGTGTTGCCATTTAGACTAGGTTTTCATTTATGTATTTCCTTCTTCATCACTATGTTTTGTCAATTTAGTTGGTGTTTTGTGTAATAAGTGCGTTTGTGCACTAGAAGCTAATTACCATTTGAATAATTTTTATGCACAAGAGGACTGCACATACCATTGGTGTGGGGTGACTATTTACAATTGGGTACACATAAAGGAACAAAATGCTACATGTGTTATTCAATTTTGGAGAGTTTTTAGAAAGGTGATTGCTTTAAAAAGATGACCGTAGATGGAGATAAATGAGGGAACAGTATAACACGAGGTAAGCAGTGAATGTGGAGACTACCAGGGGAAGGCATAGTAGCAAGGTACTCGGGCGCATGGAAGTGCGCTGAAGAGAAGTCTCATGTATCCGAATGTAGGAAGCGCGCTAGAAGGTTATAGTTTGGGCACAAAGATATACTGCATGGAGATTGTGACAATGGTCAATTAATGAGAGGATTGTTGGTTGGTGAAGGAGCAATAAATGCACTAATTTTTTGAAAATTTAAAGGACGTGATGTGGGTTCATCTTTACCTTTGTGATCACAAGTATTTGAGCGAGCTAAGTGCGATCAAGCCAATCGATTCATATTGAGGTGCGGAGAGTGTGAAACCAGATATGGAGAGCAGATTATTACGTAGAAGAGGCTTACGTCCCCATTGGTGAAGGATTTGAGTGGAAGAGGCGTTGAAAAGAAGATAGGGAACACAGTTTTAAGCTAGGGCATGCAGATTCGAGCTAGGGTCTAAGTTTGCTCATTATAGATAGCGAAAAGATGGATTTTTATGATGGCACTAAAGAAATCACCTATAAAGTGAAGCATGAAAGGAAAGAAGAAGGTAAAAGATGAAGTTGAAATGGCTCCCGAGAGTAATTTTTTAGAGATGTAGTACTGGAAGGTGTGATAGTCAGACAAGAGTGGGATTCCCACATCCGTAAGTTCAAAATAAGTGACTACAACCATTGTACATATGACAACAATAAAGAGTTTGACACATTTTTGAGTACAAAAACCAACAAGTGCATGGTGGAGGATATGCCAAGATATGATGATGCTTTCTGGGAGAAATTTTTGAAGTAGGTAGGATTCTATCAGTTGTATGAGCTCCCATATTTTGGAAAGTATGAACCATTATACCAATGGATGATGAGCAGGGTCCATGAGGACTTCTTCTATTTCACCGAATGAAGGGTTAGAATCATAGCAGCCCTGATTTCAACACTGACAAGATTGAAGGGCACAGGGGTAGACCTTGCTAGTGATCTAACTGATAAATTAGAAATTGTAGAGACAAGAAAGGAGTTGGGGTATACTAAGGGTCCACGTGGAATGGAAATTGATAAATTGAATAAGTACCCAGTGGTGCAAGGCAGCCATACATCTAGTAACCAAGTTGAATGATCAAGAGAGATGGTCGCAGTGAATACCATGTGGCTACATGTTGTGAAGAAAATGTCTCAGGGAGTAGTCTACAACCTAACGAGCTACATTATAGACACCATTTTTGAGGAAACATGCACAAGTGAGAAGATAAGTTTTGGCACTATCCTCATTTCCCTTGTGTTTGTAGAAATTGGAGTGCCCGATGGGCCAAAGAATAAGATCTAGGAGTATCCCATGGAAAATAAGTCCCTCGTGGAGAGGTTTGACAAATATTTATGTGAAGGATCAATGAGTGGGCCATTTAAGAAGAGGATGGAGATGTTGTATGACCAAATTCACATGGTATTTGAGGAGGAGTGACGCATTCCCAAGGATATACCTTCGGTGGTGGGCAAGGTGATATAGTTTTTGGTGTACTAGCACTTCTTTATCACACAATTTGCTATGAGGGATGGGGCATGGAGCCCATGGTGCAAACTATCGTATTCCTTCATAGCGCACTACTTCTAGGCATCAATCCACCAATTTACTAATGCGCATTTCCTAAACTTTAATGCAAAAAGGTAGACTGTGAATACCACACTCTGAGGAAGGCATATGTGTATCCAAGCCAGACTGCCTACATTGAGAGGCTCATCTTAGATGTCATAAGTATGAAGCCAGTAATCTTGGCTATTGGGGAC
This sequence comes from Taxus wallichiana var. yunnanensis, assembly GCA_018340775.1. NCBI lineage: Eukaryota > Viridiplantae > Streptophyta > Pinopsida > Cupressales > Taxaceae > Taxus > Taxus wallichiana. Next base: position 912,537,172 of record CM031239.1, on the reverse strand, counting down.
AATGGAGTCGTGCTCATATACCTTCAGCTTAAGCCTAAGCTGGAGAATAACAAGTATGTAGAAAATGAGTTCGCGCTCCTAGGGTCACCTAAAGGCAAACATACAGTGGAGAACGTGTCATCCCCACAGCCTACGAAACTATAGCGGTAGATGAGGAGGATGAAGAACATGAAGATAGTGGTGGCTTAGATCATAGAGGCCGAAGGCAGCCCACAGACAGAGTAGAGACTAAGTGTGTGGGTACTCCACCTCAAGTACAAGAAGAAGACGAAGACTTGGACATAGAAGTAGTCCATGGAGAGTGCCGCTTTAAAAGGGTATTCAGAAGAACAAGGACCCAAGGCACGAACCCCACAGCCTATGAGGAGATCACCACGACTCTCTCCTCAAAAAGAGATAACTAAGAGGAAGAAGAGAAAACTAAAGCTGAATGAGGAGGTAGAGGAGTCTGTAGAGAGCACGCCTGGAACCCCTGTATAGCCAAAAGATGTGGAAGAACCTAGGGATGAGGATATGAAGGATAAAGAGGAAGGTGCAAAGGAGGCAAAAGAAATAGAGCATGATATTGCTCAAAACATCGAAGATCCAACTCCAAACCTTGGCACTCAAGTTTTGAAGGGGCTAAGAACAAGGAGAGTCAGTGGAGAGTATGTTGGGCCGAGTGTGGGCTATCTTTGAGGATACAAGTAAAATTGTTCGTGCCCATTTCCAGAACACAATGGGCCTTAAGGGGTTGTATGGATGGGAGTTGATGGACACAGGCATGGTCATTACACACGTAAGGAAATAGTTTTCCTGGTCCTTGCAAACTCACATAAACGAGCTTGATTTTGATGTATGTGAGGAGTCATGTGTGTCCCAAGGAATGAAGAAGGCACCATAGAGCATGATTTGTAAAGCCCACTCTCATGTTTAATGAGTAGGTGAAAAAATTCTTGGTTAAGTTATCTGTTAGTGCAAATTCACAACACCCCTAAATGAGTTATGGATCTTCTTTTCTAAGGAAAATTCATTTGGTGTGATTACACAACATTGAGCTTTCCCAAAGTGTGGGACCTTTGCAAATGGGGAAAGCTCTCCAGAGAAGGTTGGTTCCTCTTCCTAAACTACCTGCCACAAGCTATTCCAGTGCAGGAAAGCTAATCTAACCTAATCTAACTTCCAAGGAGACAAGGAGAGGAAGAAAACAAGGAAAAATAGAGCCTACACTAAAACGGTGATACACCAAAGAAGGAAAGTGTTGATTATCTATCAAAACTGCCATGGAACAAGAAGAGGTGAGCAATGGAAAGGATGGACAAGTGCATCATAGACCAAAGATGGATTTCACACAGAAAATGTTCCAAAACTCCATGAACACAGCTCCAAAACCTACAATGAACATCCAAACATGCACAAATACCCTATAATGAAGAGAGGTAAGGAAAACAACAAAGAAAACGAGCCAAGGATGGACAAATGCATCACAAAACACGTTTTTTTATATTGCTCATAATTTACACAGTGCATCATTTCACGGGTAAGAGGAAAAAATGCCATTACAGAGTAGGGGAGGAGGTTCAAACTCCATTTTCAACCTTGGGGAAGAAAAGAAGGGAGAGGCAAAGAAGAAGGATGAATAACCTTTTTCAAAATGAGCCAAAACTGGCTTTTATCGCTTGAACAGAATGAAGGAAATGAGAAAATGTGTGCAAATCGATTTTAAAACTCCAACCACCGAAAATATCTATTTAATTAGCCCAAAAAATGATGGGTTTCCATGAAAATTTCCATAATTCATCGTACATTGCTTTGCATAGCAAGAAAGAGGCCCATACTTCATTAATTTTGGTGGTTGGGGTTGTTTTCTATAATTTTTCCATGCCAGAGACATTTTTCCATTTTTACCCAACAAAATCCACCAAAATTTAAAATTGAAGTGTCCATCATGTAGATAATTTCACCATCTTTCCAATGATACCAAAATCATGGAAATTTAAGCTCTGGATCGAAAGACATGGCCTCTCGAAGATTTAGGGCAAACAGGGGAAAATTAGGGCAAAAATCAGTCTGCGGGCCAAAATTTGACATTTTCCCCTTTTCACGAAATTGAAAAAATTTCCAAAAATCCTCCACGGCCCCGCCACTCCGAGACACATGGCATCTCCTGATTGGTCCGCATGGCCTTCAAAATAACATTCTGCCCCTTTTTCCCGCAAAGGAAAAATTTTCCCAAGGTCCCCGCCTGCCTCGACTACTTCGCCGCTAACGTGACACGTAGCACCTTCTAATTAGTCACAGACATGCAATCCAACTTTTCACCTTTGCACTTTTATGGTTTTGGCAAAAAACCAAAAATCCGTCTGATGCCCTGATCCTCGCTAATGAATGGACATGTGGCACCTTTTTATTAGTCAGCGAGGATGCACTTCCATTTTTTCCTTTGACACATTTTGACCAAACACCAAAAACTAGAATTCCCTCTCGACACGCCGCCGCTCTGCCATGACATGTGGCATCATTTCATTGGCTGCGGGCCTTAAGCAATTCCATTTCCTTTGCGGGCTCACGGGAGTGCAAATTACTTTTGCACTTTTAGCCCAAAAAGCATTGAGTTCTCAATTTCTTCCTCCGCTCCATTGGCCTGAGCCTCTTGGGCACAAAACTCTCCCAAGCTCCGTGGGCCCGCCTTAGGAAATTGTTCCTTCCAAACTCCACCGAGCCATAACTCAAAAAATACAAGGAGTTAGGAGGACTTCTTTACCTTTCTAGAAAGGGGAAGAAAAATCCTATCTTATGAAGCCATTTCTAGAATATTTTGAGTGCTTAAAATGTGTGAAAATTTAATTTGAAGCACAAGGAAGGAAAGAATGAAGGTAAGTTAGCCAAAATAAGCAGGGGCTCATTTTGGATAACAATTTTGGCGACTCAGAGGGGTCATCTACCTGCTAGATGAATGATTAGTGGCCTTTTGAAGCATCCATTGGGCATGGAGTCAATCCTGATAACCAACTCTAATTTGAACTATGAAAATATGACCTCTGAGCCACTTGGAAACCCACTGAAACTTGGAGTTGATCTTCACCAAAAGCCACTGAATGCACTGTGCAAGAGCAACCAAAACAGCACCAAACAACTATGTAAAAATTAAAAATCATACATGCTCCAAATGGAACATGCAGAGTGTGCAAAAGCACTTCTTCTACTGGAAACAAACCTACCTACACTACTCTAACCAAGAGCAAAGGTAAGCTAAACAAACCCTGCAATTGGTTGTGAAAAATAGCTTCCTTTCTTCAAAATTGGTAGCCATGCAAATGATTTGGAGCTGATCATGGCTGTTAGTATGAGTGGAAAACTGAGAAGAATCTAGTCCTCCACCCAAATCATCAAGGTGTCAACTGAAAACAAATTGAATACCTCTTTTAGTTGCTCTACATTTAGATTGTAGAGGTATTGCAATTGATCCTTGGTACCTTGCATATCATCCTCATGCCTAGAAGCAAGCATGACTGGTGGAAACTCCCTTTTTGGCTCCAATGAAGCTAAGTGCTTGATAGGGCATGGTCTGGTCCAATTGATGTGCCTATTACTCTGATTTTCAACTCCAAAAATGGAGTCCTCTTATAGACCTCCTTGGGTGAATGGTGTGGAAGGAATGGTGGAACTTTTCTGCTCTTTTCCTTCCTCTTCCAATGAAGAACATGGAAGATTAATATCTTCCAACCTTGATTCCAAAGAGCTATTATAAAATGCAAGATGCTACAAATGAATGCTCTCCTTCATGACAACAAGCTCTTGTGTTTGGAAGATGGATGATGAAGGAGAAAACAATGTGATTTCAACTGGTTCCTCTCCATCAAAACAGTCCTCCAAATCAGACAGATAAATTGTCTCATTGTTGTCCTACAACAAATGTTCAACTTCCTCCATGGTGTTCTCTTGATCAGCAACTTTTTACCATGGTTTCTTTCATCCTCCAACATGAAGTTTGAAAGATCAAACTCTTCTCTAATGTTAGATCTCGAGAGAGATGAAGTGGAAGGAAGAACTGAAGGTTCTTCTATAGCCTATTTTGAGTTCAAAGCTCTTGGATCTGCACTTTTCTCCTCCACAGCTAGAATGTACTCCTCTTCTTTTAGATTTGGAGCACCTCCTCCTTCCTCTGCTGCTTGAAGACCATCTTTCTCTTGATTGAACTCTTCCTCTAACATGAAGTTTTTCAAATCAAACTCTCCAATCTGTTGTTCTAGAGGACAAGTTGGGGCTGCAAGATCTCTTTTAGAGATTTCCTCCATCATGGATTCATTGACCAAATCAGGCCCTTCAAATGAAAGCAAGAAAACATCAATGATGTCTTCTTCTTCTGCTGCTACAAACTTTGATTTGGTTTCTTCGATCTGCTCCTCTTCAATGGGGCTTGGAGCTGATTGTTCTTTCTCTTCCATGACTGATTGTGCAACTTGAATTGGATCAACATTTCCTTCAAGTAGAGTGCCAACATGGACACTACATTCTGAGTAAATTGATGACTGATCTTCTTCCTTTCCTTGTTCTTCTGCTGCTGCAACAAAATCAGTCCTAACCATCATTGACTCTTCATCCTTGGCTTCCTCTATAGGCTTAACCAGAAAAGGAATTTTCTCGATTCCATACCTAAGAGCTAAGCTCATTAAGCTCTTAACAATTTCTTCTTCTTTCACTTCTTCTTCTTCTTGTCCTTCATGACTGATTTTTAAAATTTCTTCTTCCCTACATGGAATTGGGGATGTAAGAGGAGAAGTAAGTTGGGATTCAACCATTTTCATATTTTTTGTGGTGGTGGAAGAGATGAAACTTCTTGTTTCTTTGGAGGGGAAGTTATTTCTTTTAGCTCTTGTGGAGGGGATTTGGATTTGGAAGAGAAGAGGGAAGAAAAACTGAGATGGGGTGGAAGACTAGGGGATGGAGGGATGGATTTCACACTTGGAGTAGCATGGGATGGATTTGGAATTTGGCATTCAAAATGAGATGGTGCTACTTGAGAAGTGGAAAGAGAAATACCAGATGATGGTGTAGAACTTACCCATTGACAAGGTTGCTCAGCACCAAATTCATAGGCCTCTATCTCTACAGTCCATTGTGCAAGTTGGGGTAGCATCTCCATCATGAAGTCCAACTTTTCCTAAGGGTTATAATGTCTTGGAAAAGGGCCAACCCATGGACAAGGTGCCCTGCAACCAATTCTGAAAGCCTTCATTTGAGTTGTTGCTCTTGATTGCACCATGTTTGCCTCCATTTTTTGGATCTTCTCCAACAAATCCACATTTTCCATTTGACTACTATCATTGCATGCGTACCCTTGCTCTTGATATGTTTCATAACCAAACTGATTTTGGTATTGCTCATATGGGTAAGCATGATGATTTTGAATTTGTTCAAAATGTTGATTTGAAGGAGTTGTAAAACATGTTTGAGGTGGAATATCTTTTCTTTTGTAAATGTGAATTTCATGATGGAAATGAAGTCATGATTGCATAATTTCATGGGATGAAAGAAGAATGAAAAATGAAAGAAAATGAATGGAAAGAAGGTCTGCAACTTCAGAGATGGGTTGTTGATCAGATGGAGTCGCTAGATGTGTTTGCAAGTGCCTCCAAAGGCTGAAATTTTAAACAGGAACACATCAACTTGCAAAAAATGAAGTGGAAGACCTCTTGCTCCCACTGGGCATGCCAAAACTGTTAGTGCAAATTCACAGCACCCCTAAATGAGTTATGGATCTACTTTTCTAAGGCAAAGTCATTTGGTGTGATTGCACAACATTGAGCTTTCCCAAAGTGTGGGACCTTTGCAAATGGGGAAAGCTCTCCAAAGAAGGTTGGTTCCTCTTCCTAAACTACCTGCCACAAGCTATTCCAATGCAGGAAAGCTAATCTAACCTAATCTAACTTCCAAGGAGATAAGGAGAGGAACAAAACAAGGAAAAACAGAGCCTACACTAAAACGATGATAGACCAGAGAAGGAAAGTGTTGATTATCTATCAAAACTGCCATGGAATAAGAAGAGGTGAGCAATGGAAAGGATGGACAAGTACATCACAGACCAAAGATGGATTTCACATCAGAAAATGTTCCAAAACTCCATGAACACAGCTCTAAAACCTGTAATGAACATCCAAACATGCACAAATACCCTGTAATGAAGAGAGGTAAGGAAAACAACAAAGAAAACGAGCCAAGGATGGACAAATGCATCACAAAACACATTTTTATATTGCTCAGAATTTACAGTGCATCATTTCATGGGTAAGAGGAAAAAAATTCCATTACAGAGTAGGGGAGGAGGTTCAAACTCCATTTTCGACCCTAGGGAAGAAAATAAGGGAGAGGCAGAGAAGAAGGATGAACAACCTTTTTCAAAATGAGCCAAAACTGGCTTTTATCGCTCGAACAGAATGAAGGAAATGAGAAAATGTGGGAAAATCAATTTTAAAACTCCAACCACTAACAAGATCTATTTAATTAGCCTAAAAATGATGGGTTTCCATGAAAAATCCCATACTTCATCGTACATTTCTTCGCAGAGCAAGAAAGAGGCCCATACTTCATTAATTTTGGTGGTTGGGGTCATTTTCTACGTAATTTTTCCATGCCAGAGACGTTTTCCCATTTTCTCCTATAAAACTCTATCAAAATTTAAAATTGAAGTGTCTATCGTGTAGAGAATTTCACCATCTTTCCAATGATACCAAAATCATGGAAATTTAAGCTCTGGATCAAAAGATATAGCCTTCGAAGATTTAGGGCAAACATGGCAAAATTAGGGCAAAAATTGGATCTGCGGGCCAAAATTTGACCTTTTTCCCCTTTTCGTGAAATTGGAAAATTTTCCAAAATCCTTCGTGACCTTGCCACTCTAAGACACGTGGCATATCCTGATTGGTCTGTGGCCTTCAAAATAACATTCTGCCCCTTTTGCCTGCAAAGGGAAAAATTTCCCAAGGTCCCCACCGACCCGACCTCTACTGTTGACATGGACACGTGGCACCTTCTGATTGGTCGTGAAGATGCGGTCCAACTTTTCACCTTTGCGCTTTTATGGTTTTGGCAAAAAACCAAAATCCTTCCGATGCCCCAATCCCCACTAATTAATGGACACGTGGCACCTTTTGATTAGTCGGCGGGGATGCACTTCCATTTTTGCCTTTGACACATTTTGACCAAACACCAAAAACTAGAAATCCCTCCGACGCCCCCGCTCCGCCTTGACACGTGGCATCATTTCATTGGCGCGAGGCCTTAAGCAATTTTGTTTCCTTTGTGGGCTCGCGGGAGCACAAATGACTTTTGCACTTTTAGCCCAAAAAGTGCTAAGTTCTCAATTTCTTCCTCCACTCCGCCAGCCCAAGCCTCTTTGGCACAAAACTCTCCCAAGCTCCATGGGCCCGCCTTGGGAAAAATTCCCTCCAAACTCGTTGAGCCATAACTCAAAAAATACAAGGAGTTAGGAGGACTTCTTTACCTTTCTGGAAAGGGGAAGAAAAATCCTATCTTATGAAGCCATTTCTAGAATATTTTGAGTGCTTGAAATGTTTGCAAATTGAAGTTGAAGTACAAGGAAGGAAAGAATGAAGGAAAGTTAGCCAAAATAAGCAGGGGCTCATTTTGGGTAACAGGATCTCACGAAATGATGTGGAGGAACATAGATAAGGTTTCCACTATTAGAGTGTTATGAGAAGATAACAAGGCAAAAGCTATAGAGTGCATCTAAAAGGAGAGAAGGACTTAGAATAGAAAAATAATGAAGCCTTCATCAACGTAGCGAGAATAAATTTACGATTATGTCCGAAATCAAGACCGCACTTAGAGTTTAAGGTACCTAAAAATTTTCCTTGACTATGCATTATGTGCGTATGTTAGTTGATTTGGTGCTTGAGGATGGACCAATTCACATGCCAGTGCCAAAAGACCCTGAATAGGAAGCAAAGAGAGCAAGGGCCTCTATGGTTAGAAAGATTTCATCGTACTGAGGCATTACTCCAAACTTTACAAGATGAGCTGAAGAAAGCAAACCAAGCTTTGAACATATGCGTAGCTCTAGATGTAGTGATCAAGATCAGAACTATATTGGAAGATAATGAATTTCTGAAAGCAATGAAGGATGAGACTTTAGGGTGCGCAGAGAGATTGGTATTAGTGAAGCAAAAGTGTGAAGCCCTTGCGAAACACAACATCCACATAAGGAGAGGTTGGATGAGCTTGGAAAGCTCATAGCACAAAAGATGGATCTTCTAGAGGGAGGATGTCTGTTATGGCTAACATTTTCATAGTATTGTAGAATGAAAAGGGAGAGATGACCCAGGATAAGTTGGAATCCATCGTTGTATACGCCCGAGAGAGGACCGAATGTGTTGGATGATTGACAACCCTTAGAGGCTGAGATTAAAGAAGAATATCCGGAGTTGATTAATCCAGTTGAAGCAAAGGGTGTTGTAGAATAAAATTCCATTCTTTGTAAAGTAATTATTTACATTCTTTCCATTCTTATTCTTTATTATTTGGGAACATCAGGAGGAACCCCATTTTTGGGACAGCAATGTAGTTTAGTGTGGGGTAATGTTGAGCGGATAGAATATGACACTAAGGAGAGGGCACATAGAAGATTCACGCGCAGTAGCAAGGAATATTTGAAGACGCGAAAGGATAGGGAAGGAAATGCACGCAAAAGATAGATTTATTCGATACTTAGCCATTTTCATGGTTACGGGCTATTTTTGGAGATAGTGTATAGAGAACACAATGGGATGGATACTTGCGTGACATGTAAATGCTATTTTGGGAATAGCGTCTACTAAGCACCATGCATGAGTTTGAGTTAATAATAGGATTACTACTGCCAGTTAACTGTAAGAGATCTATTATTAGCGCACTTGCATGTGTGCATGTTATTGTAAAGGCGCATGACTATTTTCAGCATGCAACCTATTTTTAGTAAGTGCGTAAGCGGTGAAGGGAAAGTCCCCACCCTTATAAATATGTGTTAATTTGTGTAGTTAGATACACACTGTGTATGAGCTATTGTAGAGTTATCTTTGTCAGATCGATATGCGCTTAAACTTATTATACTACTTATTGTAAGAAGCTTATGTATTTATTGTGTTTAATGTAATGGAGTTTATTGGGTGAATAATGGTGTTAAACATGACTATAACTAATTCTTACATGGTTGACTTCATTATGTTTATCACTTAATTCATGATTCTTTAAGATCTAGATTTGGAATATGATCTGTGGAATATTTATGCTATTTATGGATCTGAATACATTACATCTTCATCATGTTCACATCTTGTACAAGCAACTCTAAGGAGGGACGTGGTACCTTTGCGCGCTTTGGGTGAGTGCTCAGGCGTGGTACCTTTGCGCACTTTGGGTGAGCACTCAGCTCAAGCTAGGTGATGTGCCAGTGCACCTGGGTTATTCGTGGTAAATTTTAGGTTGCATCATATGACAATAGATGAAGTGTTATCATTGTAGTGGATTTTTTGAGTTCTTTTTGTCATCTTTCCAATGGATCCTATAGTTAGTGAACCAAGTCAACATGCTAGGAGATATAACCCCAACTAGGACCACTAAAAGTATATGTAATATTATTTTTATTCATATTTCATCATTTTATACCCATTCAAATTCATGCCTAAGGTGGATGCATGTCATCTCCATGTAGGATGACCTTGCAATTCCCATTCAAAACCCTCCATTTACTATTCATAGAAACCTTCTATCTTCTAGATTGTTTGGCCATAAAGAAGATGGTTTGAATAGAGACACAAGTTTGGAAGTTGAAAGTTTTTGTAGAAATAAATTATAGTTTGCAAGTTTTGAGGCATACATCTCTCACATAGAGTTTTTCTGTTTGTGTACATATTCATTTGTAGATAATTGTGACATGTACATCTCTCTACAAAAAATTATCCATCCCGCATCCATTCTCAATTGCAATGATATTCGGCATAAATATCTCATATATATTTTTCCCACTTTTTATACATATTTAATAAATTTATTTTACTTTTAAAATTATAGTTTTATCTCTGCAATACAATTCTCTTTTAATTATGCAATACATTTCTTTTATTCTACAATTCCAACTATTCTTTTATGAATGTATTTCCATACCACATTAAATGTCATTATTAGTGTGTCGTCCACGAATTCCAAAAATAGTTCGGTTGATGGTATCGAGCAAGAAACAAATTTCTCAAAAAAATTAGGTCTTGTAAATAATGGGAAAATCTATTCAAGAAAAAAGAAAAGAGGGCCCAATTCTAGATGTAGATCCATTTCTAACATTATGGAATGAGAACGAAACACTCCTCACAGAAAACAAATTTTTAGGGATGAAACTAATGGTTATAGCCCAATCTTAGCATGATCATGGAGTAGATGATGAATATGCAAAATAGTTGTCCTATTTCGGAAAGCCCATTGTGGAAGGATTGTTCTAAGAAGAAGCAATGTGCAACAAATTTATACATAATTTGTAGAATCAAGCTAAAGAAAAAGAAACATGAGGAAATTCTATAGGACCTAGCCATCCTACGAGAGGAATTTGAAGAGATGAAAGGAAAGAAGAATTGCAAATGCGAGAGATAGAAATAGATGAGAGCATGGTATGTTTTTCTTGTTTTTCTCATTCGATAATTCTCCATATGTGATTGGCGATTTGAAAACACAAAAAAGGTATTGGTTTCAATTTGTTAAATAAAATGGGGTATAATACACATGACCTTGGAAAATATAAACAAGGAATTTAGGAACATCTCAAATCGAAAAGAGACCCAAGAATTTTCTCTTGGATACATTGGGGAATCATCTCGACCCACCATGAGTCTCATATTCATTAAATCATGCATGCATCTAGAACAATATGCTCAACATCAATGTGAGCCTCATGTTCATTCATATGGGAGGTATTTGATTCATCACCTCATTTGTATTCATTGTGGTAGAAAAGGTCACAATTTTGATCATTATTGGAATCTCCATCGTTGTGATATTTGTGGGAAGTGGAACCGTAGACGTTCTACATGTTGGTTTGTTGATATCCCTACACAGAGGTCTCCCAAAATAGTAAACAATAATTTTGGGTGGGCCACCCCACTCAAGTGGAAGGAAATCACTTTAGCACTCCAAAATTCCTATGTACATCAGAGGTTGATCCTACAAGTAATGGGGCCCGTTGCTTCTCAAGGAAGGGCAAATGATCTAGATGGGTTTTGAAGCAAAAATGACCCATGTCAACATTCAAATAAGGATGTATGAAAGTCTATGTTTAGAAGGTATCAAAAAAATATATATCAATGAATGGTCGAGATGAGTATTAAGAACAATATAAAGAATAAAAGAAGGATTTATAGAAATTTTATTTTTAATAAGTCCTTAATTCTATTTTTTAGGGTTTTCAATAGCATTTAGTATTTTGCATTTTTAGGTCTTCGAAGATTTTTGGGCTTTAGATTGTACGATGACAGTTAAAGTGTTATCATTGTAGTGAGCTTTTTTTAAGTTTGTTCCATCATATTTCCAATGGATCTTATAGGTAGTAAATCAGGTCAACGGGCTAAGAGATATGACCCCAACAAGGAGCACTACAAAAAGATATAATAATACTATTATATTCACATTTTATCCCTTTTTACCATTCAAATTCACCCCTAAGGTGGATGCATGTCATCTCCATGTAAGATGACCTTTCGGTTCCCATTCGGAACCCTTCATTTACTATTCCTAACAACCTTCCATCTTCTACATTGTTTGGCTATAAAGAAGATAGTTTCAAATAGAGACACAAGTTTACAAGTTGAGAGTTTTTGTAGACATAAATTGTGGGTTGCATATTTGTAAGTTTTGAGGCATACATATCTCATATAGAGTTTGTCTATTTGTATACATCTTCAATTGCAAGAGAATTGTGAGGCATACATCTCTCCTATGAAGTTTGTCCATTTTGCATTCATTCTTTATTGCAAAGATATTTGGCATACATCTCTCCTATAGAGTTTGCCCACTTTGTATACATATTTAATAAATTTATTTTACTTTTACAATTACAAATTTATTTTTGCAATACAATTCTCTTTTAATTATGCAATACAATTCCTTAATTCTACAATTTTAGCTATTATCTTACGAATGTATTATCATAACACATTAAATGCCACCATTAGTGTGGTGTCTATTGAATTCAAAAATAGTTCAAATAATGTATCTAAAATGCAAGTCTACTTTTATATAGATGAAAATGGTTATGGATATGTAAACCTAAATATTGGTGTCAATCTAGTGTATTAAAGAGTACCCAAAAGAGGGAAATATGAAAGAATAAGGTTAATTATTTATTTATGGATCAAATTTCTATAAAGTTACATAAAGAGTAATTTTCAAGTGTCTCGACCAAATATAAGATCCCACATATCTCCCCCTTTTAATTTGGTATTGTGAATTATAAATCAAAAAAGAAAGGTAAATACTGAGACCTCAAAGATCTTGATCATAAGTTGATTGTGATTTAAAAACACATTTTTTCTTCACACTTGAATGTTTGAAAACACAAAATGTAGGTAGATTAAAACTCATTAAAGATGTATAAACTTGAAATTTTGAATTTTGAATTTTTCATCTTGAATTTATTGAAAACTTGAAATAAGTGGGCATAGAAACAATTACATCCAATGGGTATATTGAACCATGTTTTCACAGTTATAAAACCACTTAGAGAGTCTCATAGGGTGTATGCCTCCCAATTGGAGAAATTGTTAAAAGTTCCTACAGTAAGAAGCCCCATCTTGGGTAATGTTGAAATCTTGTACTTAGAATGGAGAGATGACCTTTACCAAGGAGGTGGTCTTAAAAGTTGCAACTAGTATAGAAAGGTGGCCTTTATCGAGGGGAAGGTCACATAGCACATTGATGGAAATATTGAGGATTTTAAAATGCGAGATCTGCTACAAAGGCCAAATAAGAACTCAAAGGCTATGTCACCAAATACAACTCAAGGTATACATTCACCAAATAAAATAAAGGGCTATGACAACCAAATAAAACTCGAGGGATAGGGGCCAAAATGAAAACATATGGGAAAAAATATGGTAATAATGCAACCGCATAGAGGCTATAGGGGCCACCTTATCTAACTATAGATAGAAAACTCAAATTTTCAGATGTGAATATCACCAATCTATCTTGAAAATCTAAGAAAAGAAAAGGGGATAGCAATGGATAAAATCTTTGAAATAAACTTGAATGTTTAAAAGGTTTGTAAATTTATTAATAAGTCTAGTCCTAATTGGTATTGGCAATATCAAAAATCATACATAATGTCACTATGTTTGATTGTATATGAATCTGATGTCTAAGATCTTGTCTAAATAGCTAAAATAAGCCCATTGTATGTCCCTCTTTGAGACGAGGAACCTTCTTATGTGTTGTGTATACAAAAATAAAGCATGCATATTAGACATGGTTAGATTTATCATAATAAAAAGATATCATTTGTAACTAGAAAAGTTAAATGTGGCATCCAAGGCATAATCATAAGTGAAAACAATAATAAACTAAAACTACTATTCAATAAAGTATGGCATTTAATAATATTGTAACCTCCAAAAATGGATGATAGAGATCATGACAACATTAGTATAATCATAGTAATCCTAAGAAGCACAAGACTATATGCATGATATATATCATGGAAACAAGAACATGTAAACATTGAATAACAAGAAGCATACAAAAAAATGTCTAGGCATGATTAAGAGGAAACTCGACACCCCCACATATGACAATCATACATGACATGACTATGCCCAACATGAATACACTTGACAAGATGATGACTCGATGACATGATGACTCAAAGATGTAACTAGTACTAGTAACAAGTATATAGTAAGCATACAAGTAATCAAGAAGCATAGAGCATGTGGTAAATATGTAGTTTATTAGTGATAAGCATGTCATAGTCCATAATAAAAAAGAAATATCATATAATCCATTAGTGATAAGCATGTCACAATTCATCATCGATGCTTGGTGATCAAATAATCTATTAATGATAAACATAGCATAATCAAAAATCACTAATAATGTGCATGGAGCAAGCAATGTTAATATCATAAAAACAAATAATGGCATCACCGAGTAAAAGCATAGTACAATATCCATGGTAAGTCACATGTGCAACATATAATCAAGATCAAAGCATATATAATTAATGTAGGTAGTTCTACATTATCAATGAACTACCATAAATACATATATCATATAAATTGTGTTTAGGCGCCCCGGTGTAGGCATACCCCCAATGTAGAACAAGTGCACCGCATGTAATGGCTAGGTAAAGCTACAAAGTATGTGTGTATCGTGATAGCATATAACATGTATGTCATATGTCTAAAGTCATGTAGATATTTGAAAGCTTGTGCATAAAATAGATGTGTAAATACTAAGAGCATGACAAACTAGTTATTGCACGCGAGCAGTGTTATGAATACTCCGATAAGTAGGAGCGAAGGAGAAACATTGTTGAAAGAAGCGGGTTAACAAAGAACGAGATAGAAGGAGAAGAATCACAAGGGAAGAAAAAATATTGGAGGGAAAGAAGGTTTTCCTCTTCTTTTTTTAAAGTCACATATGGACCGTGTGTCATTTGTGCAAAATGTTTGAAGAAGAAAGGAAGTGTGGCATGTAAATCCTTGAGGCAACAAACTCTAGAGACAACTTTTAAAGTAAGCCCTTGTCATCTTAAACTCCCAAAGCTTAAGCCTACTTTTCGCTTATAGCACTTAAATTGTTAGTGTTTGAACACTCACCTTTGGTGTTGTTCTTATTATTTTCTCATTTCTCATTGAAACTCATAGTTTTATTCAACTTCATTTTGGTCGAGCATTTTTCCTAGGAACTTAAAGCAACACCATTGAATGGTTTGTCATGTGAAACAAAAGAATAAGATGATTTAAAAGAAAGATGTATATGATTCTTCGATTTCATATTACTTTTGTTTCTCACAATTATGTTGATATGTCGAAGAAAAAGTGACAACTATTTGAGGCATTCAAAAATAAAAGGCAAAAAGCATTGATGAAAGCTTTGAGAATTTGCACCTTGGACTATATTGTAAATGAAGCATGTCATGCACAAGCAAGAGGTGCACACAACGCAAGTGGATTCAAAGGGGATACAACTAGAGAAGAAAAGGGAGATGGTTAGCCCAATGGAAAGCTACCAATAGCTCAAATCCCTCCTTTGCCATCTATGATCCTCTTCTTTCTTCTAATAATTTGCATATGGATGACATTTCATTTGTGCAAACTGCTCGAAGGAGAAAGGGGGCACAAAATATGTGAAGGACATATGACAAAAGTTGTTGATGTTGAGATCAATGATCCATATCTTATATATTGTCATTCTTCCTTCCAACCATAAATGATAAAAATGGATTCATTATTATTATGGCTATTCATGATACCAATTGTCATTCAAACATAGGACCTAAAATCGTTTGGAGTGATTTTCAATAAGGGGCTTGAAATTGTATCGAGTTGTCGTTTTAGTGTGGGACCTCAAATTGTAAGCCAAAAAAATTCGAGTAAATATTGTCTACCCAAATTTTCAATAACAAGAATGCTTAGTCAACTTCTTAGGGTGTGCGAGAACACAAGTTCAAGGAGCCATCTTTGTGCCTTCAAATTATATTCCCAATGAAGCCTTCCATGTGCGGTAAAATGTGAGAAAAATATGGGTGAATTCAAAAGGTGTTCTCATGCAAGTGAAGCCGGGGAGGAGAGGGCCAGCGTAATTGAAAGCTCTTACCAACGCAACTCCCTCCATCAAATCTACCTATACTATAATGGACTTTGAAAATATCATTTATTTATTTCCCTTTTGACATTTCACTTCTAGTTTATTTTCATTACTGATCAATCATTTTTGGCCTCATGTGCACGGTGATATATAGGCCAACTCTCATGGTGCTTCTAAAAACACAAAAATCATGGCAAGTGTTGAAGTCCATCACAAGACATTGAGCACGTTGTATGTTCTTTCTCGCAAATGGTGGGAACTCCATGCTAACTCTCCTAACTATATATCGCCATCGACTAGTATTATTACTCCACAAATAACATCATCTTTCAATGATGAAATCGATGTCGGTTGGGATATAGAGATCGACCCCCATTCTAAACCAAATGGTATGAATTATATCATTCGTATCCGAGCAATGGAAGAAATTTTACAAATGTTACAATGGAGGCACTATTTTAAAGCCCAAATCCTCCCAAGGGATCAATTTTTACTATAATGCAATAACACTTGGGTTTAATGGCATGGACTACAAGATGGCGGAAATGAATTTAGAACAACTTTTTAACCTATTTGTGTTGGCTCACGGTGGCGAGAATCTCTACAATTATTCCTCAAATGTGTCACAAATAAAGAAATTGGTAATAAGAAGAAAAGTAGCGATGTCGCCGAAGACGCAATGGATAGGCAACATGGGCATATATTTGAAGCACCCATGAACTTGCAAGCGCAGATTATCATAGTAGGAATGGCAAATTTGGGCACCATGTGTTATATGAATGCATTGGTTCAATTTTTGATCCACGCATGTCCGAAACACGTTATAACTAAGTAAAAGAGACTCCATTCGTGTGATTCATATCATTGAAATGGATGGCCATCTAGTTCACGCCATGGGTACAACATGTCGAATTTGCTCGTTCTATAATAATGTATCATGACACATTGTTAAGGCCACAACAAATTTAACTACTTTAAATATTATCAATAAAATATGGGCCACATAAATGGAATGTAAGGAACATTAACTCTTAACACAATCAATCAAAAAATTGATCTGTTGCAAAAGCAAAACAAAAAATGTCAAAGCAATGTTCACAAAAAGAATCTCAATGTTGTTTGAAGACTAAGAAGGAAAAGAGTGTACATATATTCAGTACCCCAAGAACTTACATTAGAATTGTTTTAGACAAACCGTTTTATATATATTTGAAACACCTCTCAACATAATTACTTTATAAATTTAAAACACTCGCCAATTAATAATATTATAAAATAAAATAAATAAATATTCTCTCATCATTAAAGGGATGCATCAAAGCCAAGTCTCTCACCTAAAATCTAACAAGTCATGAGTTTAAGACACCATAATGCTTGAGTTTGACTAAGATTTTCTTCAATCCACTTGACTCAGAGGACCGTTGCAAAAATTTGTTTGTGTTTGGGCAAGCAAGCTACCAAGCATTCAATCATCCAAAAAGGGGAGGGTTTAGGGGGCAAGGAGGAAGGAACAACATCACAACAACCCAATGGGGTTTTAATTGCTTCAACTCCACCATGAGAGCAAAGTGGAAAAAGAAAAAGGAAAACTCCTTGTTATGGCCAAGCTTCACCAGCCACACAACACGGTAAAATCGTTCGACTACTCTATCAAGATTTTGCCCACCGCTAAAAAACCCAAGGCTAATGCTAGGATTGTTTTAAATTCCCCAAATAGTAACAAATTAAGCATGACAACAAAAGGTATTTGGAGGTGCTGCGGCAGCAGGTGAAAGGTAAGGATATGGTGTTGAGCACAAAGTTGTTTAATAATGGGTTTAGCTTAAACATGCTCGATTAAAAATACCAAAAGAATATGAAACATGCTCAAATTATGGCTTGAAGAAATCGTATGCTGCAAAACAATGGGAAATAGATAGACTATCAAAGAGAATTGTCAAAATTTATATATCAACAAATATGTCGATAAACTATGTCCTAATTTTGAAATTTTAAAAAAATTGCATTAACTTAAATGCTTTGGTGAATATTTGAATGATTCCATCTTATTTTGAGTATATTTACATGAAGCACACATCAACCCATTAATTAAGCAAGACCGAAAGGCACCAAATGGAAGAAAAGAAGGATCCCAAAAAGCCCAACACATCTATCAAAGCATAGTGTGCATCAAGATGTAATAGTAAAGTAGTCTCCAAGAGACTTAAGTGCAAGTGCTTTGCAAAATCATGTATCGTGGAATATGTATGAAACAAGGCACACGCCCCGATGGGTAATAGCAAGTGTATTCAAATGGCAGTTTGTCTACGTAACATACAAAGATATGATCATGTAAAAACAATGCGTAGCATGTCGATCATGTAAAAACAACGTAGCATGTCAAAAAAAAGCATAAAGATCCTATAAAGAGGGGCAATTCACATTTTGTCAAAACAAAAATGCAATGTTTTGAAATTTATGTAAAATTGTTGTGAAATATGTGTATACATATATGTTCACATAAAACAATCAGTGTAGACATGTAGGATGGTATAAACAAACAAACAGGCAAGGACCAATAAAATAATAAAACTAAAAGCCGAAAGCTATAAAATAAAGTCAATGAAAAGTTATATGTACACAGTCATCATAGAAGAATTGTCAATTGTAGCAAGGGAGGGAATCATGCAAACACACGAGCAAAAATTGAAAATCCATGAACTACAATGAACTATAGATAGAGAAGCAAACACAGACAAGAAACTGATGAACTATGTACAAGAGTAAGCTATAAGATAGAGAAGCAAACAGAGACAAGAAACTGATGAACTATGTACAAGAGTAAGCTATGTATAGAGATGCAAACAAAAGCAAGAAAATAAGAAACTATGGTCTAGGAGTAAGTTTTCTATAGAGGGAAGCTATAAATAGTAAATGGGGCATTGAGGCTAGCATAAAAAGTAGTTTAGGGGGTGTTGGAACTACGATACAGTCCATGGGATGCCCGTGTAACTATCTTGTATTAATCAATGCAAATGTCGTCCATCGTGGTAAAGGAGTATTTAGTAGATGCGTCACTCTGAGATATTGGAGTATTGTAACCCAAATATTTGTATACTCTTTTACATATCAAGGTGAATTCAACATCATAACAGCATGCATCAGTTTTTTTATAGCATTTTCACAAGGTATTGTTAACCCAAATATTTGTATGCTCCTTTACATATCAACAAAATCATAACAACATATAACATTTTTATTTCAGCATCCTCACAAGGAGGTTATTAATCCCTCATGTAAAATGTTGGATTGATATTTCAAGGCAAAAATGCATACCAGAATATCAAGAGTAATTTAATGGCTAAATTCACCAATTGGCTAAAATTAGTTTTTAACCTTTAGAAATTGCTATAAGTAGCCATGTATATATACTAGTCCATTAGCCTAAATTTTATTTTATTCCCTTCATTTACATTTCTGATCCCTATATGCTATGCCATTAGCATACTTTCAAACTAGGGGTTACTAGGCGTTTTAGGTTTTCCCATTCACCTCAAAATTATAGGAAACTTGCAAAATCAAAAGTTTCAATTAGGAAACTTGTGAGCTAATATCCCCTCAATTCCTATGCAGCATCCCCTCACATGAGGAAACACATGACATTGATACATGACATATCTCCTTGAAACCCTTCACGCTGCAGTCAGTTGATTTTCAGCAAACAGAGGCTAGGAACCACAACAAGAGGGTACTTGTGCTACAGATAATGACTAACACAGTTCAGTTTTATTTCATCTTTCATGTTCACAATTTGTTTATTTGCTCATTTGGCTGTGTATATATAATAATATTTACACCTGGCCAAAAGCACACTCAGATTAGGGCTCTGCTGAAAAAGCACCTGCCAAAAGCAATAGATATCAAAACCCTCTTTACTCAAGAGTACAAAACTAATCTTAACAAAAACACCTATACAACTGCTACTAACCCTTGCACTTTTAACAACATACACATGCACCATCAATAACAAGATACATCTTCAACAATTAATTATTCATTGTACTTCCAAACATGTGCTAACATGTGGGTTTACTTGGAAGACTCAACTAAATAGAAAAAATATGTGAACAAAATTACCAGGGCCCTTTCTCAATTTGGAGTGAGATAAGACGCACAATATAAATCATCTAACACTCTAGAAAAGAAGAGCAATCAGAACAAAATTAGCATTATGCAAGCCAGAGCAACAAAATAAATTAATTTTTATTCCTGCCAGTTTTGAGCATACACAGTTTGAACTCATCCTTGACATCTACTGCATTGTGTTTAATATTGCCATTCAAACCATACAGTCTGCCTGCAAATATGAAATATGTAACAGCTTGGAAAAAACTCCTAACAGTTCAGTTTACAGTAAAATTCTGAAAAGTACCAAATACAAACTTAGAAGAAAGCCTTTAAAGATAATGCAAAAATTGATCTCAATTGTCATCAACAAGTAAATTTCAAAAACTAGCAGCCTTACTAAAGTCCAGCGAACTCTGAACAGCTCATAAACCTCACCATCAAACTCTGTAACTCATAAACCTCACCATCAAACTCTGTACCACTCATAAACCTCACCAGCAAACTACTTAATTATTAGTTTACTTAAAAAATACTAAATGTGGCAATTTGCTAAGTTTATTACCAAATAATTTCAATCTTCAAGCATTTAATTGTTCACCAAATACTTTCCTTAATTTAACATACTATCTCATTAAACTTTCCCAAATTCACCATTTTATATCAAATAAGAAATTGTCGTTAATGTCTGACTACCAAACAAAATTCAAAACTCAAATATTCTCAAGGTGCAACTCTCCTTAACTTCAAAGATATTTCTACAAAACAAATGATGTCCAACTCAGAACAAGAATCAGCCTCATTTATCAAGTCATATCATGCTGCTTCACTTCCTAGATGATTTCTTGTTTGTCCTGGATTTCTTGGATTTCTTCTTTCCACCAGATTTTGCCACTCTCAGGCTTTTATGCACAGCACTAAGCCTTGCTAGAGCTGGTCTCTTTAAATCGGGCCGATAATAATTATCAGAAACCTATGAAAACAGTTTAACATCAAAAGTCAGGGCGAAAGAGTACACATCATAAAACTGTGTCAAGAGTTTAAAACAGAGTAATCTACAGTTAAAAACACAGATACTCCATATGAGAACTGAATTATCAGTTTGTTTTCATTTTAAATACAAGAAATCTTGCTTCTTTGATTTGATCTGGTTCTCCGAGATACAAGATAATCAGATAACAAAAATACAAAGATCCAGCAAACAAAATGATTAGATGATACATCAATACAAGTGCATGTGATTATCCTTCATCAACAATTAACTGCTCTAGTATAAATTTATTTGAGAATAGTATGACTATACTTTGAGAGTCGAGACTAGTATGACCTGTGTCACAAGGTTCTCCAAATTTTATCAAAAAGTTTGAATTTCCTCGAACCTTATTCTGGTGAAACATGAACTCAAATTTTATCCATTTTTTTACATGGAAGTTTTTGACTCAATTTTGCATTATTTTACAAATGTATGCATATATACATATACCAACTGAAAGTAGCGGATAGAAAGCTCTCTCCACTCTGTCCCTCTAACATATTTATGCATTTTTTCAAAAATAATAGAAAAAAATTGTTCGAACTTAAAGACATTCTTTCCTTCAACTTTATCCCTTGGCAAACTTGAACCAAATTTTATCCTCATTGAACATGAACACGAACTTGAACCTTGTGACTTGAGTATTAATATACTTTGAGGCCAGAATGAGAATAGTACTTCAAGACTAGTATGAGAATAGTACTTCAAGACTAGTATGAGAATAGTACTTTGAGACTAGTATGAGAATAGCATGCTGTAGTACCACTATATTAACAAAGGCCAGCTGTCCATACTTGAGACATCTAATCAATTTACCATTATAAATTTTCACAATAGACAAGATAAAAATAATAAAACCAACAATAGATGCAGCGCACTTCAGACTTTTACTCGAGTTACAATGACATTATTTAAACAATAGAATTATAGATAAGTGAGATATAAAACCAATAGTAGTTAAACTTGAACACAACCTAGAGCAACTAATAAATCCCCAATACCAATGTCTAAGTCAGATCAGTCAATCATCAGATACCAAGTTTATGTATTTTTACAACTAAAATCACACAACGGTTAATATAATAGAACTCGGATCAGCACAGCCCAGGAAGGAGGAAAAAAAAATGTAAAATAAAAGCATCTTTTCAAAAGGAATAAAAACTAAACATTTTAAGATCTAACATTAATTGCATGATGCTAACTACTTCCACATTGTGATTGTTGCTCAATAGCGAGCCAATAATGGAGGGCACAAAAATGCCACTAATGTAATTTAGACATTTCATTCATTCAGACCCAACCTTCAGCAGCATTCAATGCAATACCTATGTGCTCTAGTATGAATTACATGGACCCTCATACTTGGGTCTAGGAATTGAATATTGAAGTTATTTAAAGGGGAAGCTAACAGAAGGTGACAAGAAAATCAGAACTCCTAAAAAGTGATAGGTTCTAAGATAGGTGGAGGCAATGCCGTAATAGAACCAAGTGGATTGAAGAATGTTTCAAAGTACCCATAAAAACTTATGACAATTGACACATGAGATCTAATTCTGGCATAACAAATTTCAAAACAATCCATAAAGCTTCTGTAGCAGTTAAAAACATACACCAATGGTCATTAGTCACTGCTGTGATTAGAAATTTAATTCTGAACACACTACTTAATCACCTATAACCACAGATTTAACATAAACATATGACTTGGGACAAGTTCTAAACTACATGATAAACACAATGTATTATTCTTGTGGTGTCAATCTTGTAAATCACATATTCCTGTATCATACTCTACATATAGCAAAAATCAATATCAATTATATTAGTAAGTCAACACTAATTCATAACATCTCACATAACAGGCAGCAGGTAGAAATTGAACTAATCTGTTGTAAAACAATAAATCCCTAAACAAAAGGGTCGTTGGTTATTATCACTATCTGACAGCAATACAAATTTCTAATCCCACAGGACGTTCACATGAGTGTTTATCCGAGGCCACAATTATCACACTAGTATTTTGACAGTTTAACACACTTTAATACAAGTGTGAGAATTATGGCTTTGGACACATCTTGTATTTTTATCAAATTGAAGTGCACAGCCTAAAGTTTTTAAATGCTTAATCATGCCCTGTACTGATAAAATGTTGCATTTAATTGCTTCACTAACTAAAAATTTCACAAGCTCGTTGGAGAGTGGATGCAAAGAAATCCCTTAATTAATCAAGTAACAATCTATTGAGCTGAATAGGATGTACCTGGTTACCAACAGCTTTGGCCATTTTCTGGAATTCCTTCTTCAAAACAGACCTATTAACATAATCTGCAGGCTTGTGTTGCTTCTTTGTTTTTGTTGTTGCAAGAGAAACTGCCAAGTCTTCACCACCGGGTTGAATAGAAACAGTTTTCTTGTTTGCCAAACCTGCCAAGAAAGAGTAGAGAAAATCAGAGAATTAGAGGCTTTTCCATTTTCAATCTAGGGAATTCTTTTAATAATAAATTTATTGAACACTTTGCATAGGGCACGTACTGATCACCTTTAAGTCAATGTCATATGACACAACAAGCAAAAAGATAAATATTGACATCAGCAAACAGAAAGTTCCAACAGATGCTTAATTATCAAATAGAAGCCTTTTGACTTCTATTTGCTGTAGTCTGTAGAAATTGGACAAAAGTGGAGGAATGTCTGCATAGACAAAATACAGTTTAATTCTCAATTTAGAATTTTTTTAATTCATGGATTTAGTGATTTGTGAAAATCAAATCGCCACAGAACAGTTCTTTTAGGTCCAGAGAGTAATTCCCTTCATTGCTACTTCCATTCAACTTTCAACTTTCAAACTTTAGACAACAAACAAAATCCAAAAGGGGGACACAACATGCCTATAGCATTTCATATTTCCAAGCAAAAGTAATGAAATGATTACGGGATTTTTTCCTAAAGGCATGGCCTAAATCCAAATCCACTGCAGATTACAACCCTTGCCTCCACAAAAGTAGATTGCAGTTAATACATATGGGAATGAGGTTTAATGGGTTACATTTGAACTTGTAGAATGGAATAACTTTGAGTTTGGACAACATACATGGGCTCCCATGGTAGAGTCTTGGGTTGAGCTCCATGACATGTAACACAACCAAGTGAAGCTTTGAAATCCCAAAAAAAAAGATACGCTTCAAAATTAGATGGCTTAAATGAGCTTCCATAGCAGAGTTCCCAGAAATAAACATGTTCCGCTTTGAAATTGGATAACATAAAGAGGCTGAATAAACAAAACATGTTAATGTTTAAACCTGGATAACATACAGCAAAGTGTTTTTAAGGTACAAGGCCAGAGGAAGGGTATGGCCCTCAATCATAGGATAGCATCTAAGCCAACTACTTAGTACATTCAAAGCTCGAAACAGACTTAGTTCTTAACAAATGTGGCCCAATCTTACCAACACACCATTTATTGTAGACGCATAGACTGGCCGACAATTTGACAAGAAAAAACAACAAAACCCAAACAGAGGATAAAATCGGACGGCCAAAACGATATTCCTCTATCGAAGCATCTAATCAATTTAGAAAGAGGGTGAATTTAATTTAGATCTTGATAATCGGGCCCAAGATCCTGTAAACAGCATTTAATTCGCTCGCTCAGCGAAGAACAAAACCCAAAGAGAATATTTACACTTAATATAAAGATCTTTCAACGAACCAGTTATTCTAATAAGAGTAGATTGTAAGTCATGCAACCCAAGAAACCCAAATAGACAAAATGTACTCTTCGCATTGACCAAGCTATCTGAAAAGGATAGAAAAGGATCTTCTCGAGACTGAATCATAACTTCTTCTAGATTTGTGTCCCAAAAACCCCAACATGGCACAAACTTCTCCTCGAGTAAGAAAACGCAGAAAAAAAAAAAAACCTTTGAATATAAATACCTGAGAACTTGTATGAGTTCAAATTGTAGAGATTGTTAGGCTCGCTGCTAAACTGCACCTTAGCAGAGCCGTTTCCGTTCTTCTTGACGAGGAAGCAGTTGTTTCTCTTCACGATCTCCCATACGAGCTGCCCTGGTACTGTTGCCATCCTTCTTTCATAAAACACGAGTTAAAAATAAAAATAAAAACGAAACACACAAGACGTGCATCCATACCAGGAAAACAACGGTGAAATCATTAAGTATTGAGAAATTAAAGGCATACTTTGATCGGGTATTCTCTCGGCTCTAGTACCTGCCAATAAAACAAGGGAAGAGTTCCGTTTCTGCTACAAACCCTAGATTTTAGAAAGCTCTTAACCAGGAGGAAGTTGGTATAAATATTTTTTTGTTTTTAAACCCTAAACGTATACCAAACCCTAATTCGTTGTGAGGGTTTTAAAGTTGCATTTGCAAGAAAAATTAGGGAATGCCTAGGTTAGGAACATCTTAGGACATTTTTTTTTCTCATATGTATTTATTTTGAGTTACTTTTTCTTTTTCTCCCCCTTTATTTAACCCTTTAAATTAATTGGAGAGGGGAATGGACAACTTTGTCGTCTATATCTTGTGATTGGTTAGAATTTTGATTATGACTAATTTTTATCTCACCGTCTATTAGAAGTTCGATTCTTTATCTTGTGATTGGTTAGAAGTTTGATTGTGACTAATTTATATCTCACCGTCGATTTTAATTACCTACCCTTTCATCTCGACTTTGTTAGATAAATTTGGTTCAAAGTGAGGGAGGCCTCGTCTTTTTAGTAGACATGACCTAAAATGGGGTTGTGCTTTACATATGCACCTTACGACTTGAATTGTAGTCAATTGTAAGAAAATTAATCATTTTTATCATTTGTTCGTATAGGAATGCATGTCTCTTTGTTGTAGTATGATGTAATACAAGTTTCTAATTACTAACAATTTAAAAACCAAGTGATATCTTGCACTAGTTTAATTATGTTCCACTATAGTATTTTAATTTTAATTTTGTAAAAGAGTGTGTGCGAGCTAATTTTTCTTTTTGATCATTGATCCTTGTTATACAATTATTATTATAGTTTTATTATTTATATGTTTAATATATTGATAGATTACCCAAAGGTCCTTGTATTAAATGACATTGTTCCCATTGAGGTTTGACCCTTGCGTGGTTCATTAGTGTCTCGTCAAGATTAGATTCTATTAGCACATGTCATTGTTGGGCTCATGAAATGTAGCCTAAGTATTGAAGGCACATAAGGATTGGGTGTGTGGGCATAGGGCGTGTAGGTTTCGCGGGAATATAACAAAGCAGGGCGCGCCCGGAAAAGCGAGGATTCGAGACTTAGTCGCTTTTTCAAAGTGTAAGGCTAATTATGGGTGTGGAGTTCAGAGCACGATTTGTATGAAGACATACGAGAGCACGCAAGGCTATCTTAAGCAAGTGGAAGACCAATTGACATGCATAGATTTAAGCTATTAGTAGGATTATAAGCGTAGTTATTATTAAATAATCTATTATTAGCGAGCTTGCATGCTTTTGTAATTATCTTGTGGCAACGCATGGTTATTCTTAGCATGTAGCCTATTTTGAGGATGCGTGAGTAGTGAAGGGTGAGTTCCCAATACCTATAAATATGTATTGATTTAGACGGTTAGGGAGACTTCGTGATAGAGTTATGTTGTGGGATCTTGAGTGCGCATGACTTATGGTGACATTATTATGCATGTATTCAACTAATGTTATTGATAAAGTAATATAATAGATTTCTATGGGTGGAAATTGATTGTTGACTCATCCGAGAATGGATCTTGTATGGTAAATATCATTATGATTCTTGTTTAGTCATTCTTGAACATGGTTAAGATTTAGATCTAGTTTATATTGTGTAATCTACTTGATTACTTGTTATGGATCTGCAATATATGTATGTCCATCATGTTAACTCCTTGAACAAGTTGTCATAAAAGAGGGACCTAGTACCCTTGCGCACCCGAGTGAGTGTCCCTGGTTGAGTGAGGTGTCGCGCACCTGGGGTCAGTGGTGAAATAATAAGACTATATTTTGGTTCCGTTGTTGGGACCTCTTTTTTAGTTGTTTAGAGGATGTTGCATGATGAAGACGCACTTGGTTGACTTTGGCCAATATTGAGGATTAGTTAGAGAATTTAGAGGAAGAATATGCTCACGCATTTAACGGTGGAGCTGAATTTAATGCACGCGCGCGTGGGTTGAAATGTAACCGTATCATGAGCTCTATGAGACATTTTTCACCTATTTTCCTATAGAGTTAGTGAGTGGTCTGGTAAAGATATGCATCGAAGAGAAATTAGAATTTTAGAGCGCTTATTTGGACATAAGAAGAATTACAAGCTCTGCGCATGATGTTGATTGACTTCGACTTGGACACGCATTGTAGATTATTGGTGGAGTGGTGTTTTGAATAGCTACATTTTAGAGTACGCAATTTCTACTTATTCCTATCCAGAGGTTGTTGAGTTTCAGTTCTGCGTGAACCCGAGGATCTTATCTGTGCATTATCCCTTTAGCGATTAAGATCTTGATTGTAACTCTGGATTTGGAAGAGCGTCTTATGGCTAGCTAAACCCCACCACACGCAGGGTAGGAGCAACGTGGTGAAAGATGGCGGCGGACACAGCAACGAAAGGCAGAGAGAAGAAAGTCGGCTTAAGTTTAATGAGGCGCACAAGAGGGATTCGGAGAAGCGATGTGAAGTGAAGTCAGGAAGCGGATGGCGTTGTGGAGAGAGATGGCTCGTGAAGGATTTAGAGCTCACGTGAAAGATGTGGAGCCGAAGCATTTGGAACTCCCCCATTTGGGTAAGCATGGCAAAGAACCCTTTTCAACTTCATATGAGAGCATGCCGGTGGAGACTACAAGGACCACCCAAAGCATGCATTTGATCCCTCTTGGCGACCTAACCCTTGTGCTTAGTTTTCCAGTTTTTACGAAAGTTATTAGTAAGCAAGCTAGTGTGGGCAGTAGAGTAGTGACATATAGAGTTCAGGAGTTAATCAAGTAGCTTATTCATCTATGGTGGGGTAGGTATCGTCTAGAGCGTTGTTTGGAGGTATATTTTTCGCGCATCATCAAAGCATAGAACTTGGGCACATAGAACGTTGGTATTACGTCTGGAAGTAGTACAAATTCGCAGACCATGGGAGTTTAGTTTAATACCACTATTGGAACACAAGGCAATGCATCCTCTAGTCTGTCCTGCTATAGGAGGAGGATCGGGAGGATCAAGTGGCTCAAGATCTAGTGGATCCGGAGGTGGAAGAAACACAAGAGGTAGTAGAGGTTCTAGATCGGTGGGCACGGTCCACACCAACCCCAACAATTGTATTTTGAGATGTCTCTTTGTCTCCCAAAATACAGAGGAATTGAAGATACAGCTGAGCACATGCATATGTGTGAGATATTATGGCACACTAAGGGGATTACAAACTCCAGAGTGTAAGGCAAGCCATTTTCAACTACTTTGCAAGGGCACACACATAGTTGGTACAGGAAGTATGATCCAAACCATACTTGTGTAGATTATACCGTGTTGCATGATCTTTCTTGGTATAGTTCCATATACTTGAGTTCGAGCGAGAAGGGCATCGGCGTGTGTCAAGGACATCAAGCAGGGCATGGCTAAAAGTGTAAGGGAGTATGATGCCCACTTTAAAACTTTCTTGTCAAAGTATTCCTATGACATCCACCCGAGTCAACATGCTCAGTGGTTCGTTGGAGGTTTAATCACCCCTTTCGAAGGGCGCTCTAACACAAAAATTTCTGAGACCGCGAGGCTTTGGAGGTTGCTCCGCACGCCGAGGTAGTTGGAACCATGACACGTGTGTTAGCCCATTTTTGGAAGCTCAGATTACATCTATGGCAAAACAGTTAGAGAAGATGTCAACCAATTCAGCTCATGAGACGTGCAGTGGTATTTGGTGCATAGATTGTGAAGTAGAAGGACATACTAAGGATAGTTTCCCTCATAAATTGGTGTACACCATGTTGTTGGACTGTGAGATCTATCACTTGGATCATGATTCAAGTAGGTGCCCATTGTTACAATGCACAATAAGGAAGAATGTATCATGTTACTATAAAATTTGTAGATCCACTACTCATAATATAGAGAATTACATGTTGATTGATCGATTCATGATGTCATTGTACCTGGTGTCCTGTCTGACCAAAGTGTTGTAAATAATTCCAAAGAGCAAGGTGAAAATCATAATCATAATCGCAATGAAGGGCGCTCGATGGAGGTGGTCAAGGTAGGCGCTACCGTGGAGGATTCATAGGCCAAGGTCGTGGGGGTGGAAGAAGTGAGTTCCCTTGTGAAACCTGTTATACATACAGATCTCTTGATCACTATAGGCGCGAGTGCCCCCAAAACATTATTTTCTCTTTTGTGGAAAGAACCACAATTATGAAGAATGCTCGGATTTGTATGAGCACCTGAGAAAGAAACACAAGTAGGATAAGGGCACGGAATGGTTAGAGTACAATGTGTTATGGAAGATCAATGGATTTTGAAGGTAGCACTTGATCCTAAGATGTTTTTTGTGTTAGTCACTACACGTGCTTAAGCGGCACACGCTAGGGAAGTTCCAAAGCAAAAGCCTATTATTACAAAAGAGGAGGTATTGAATGCAAAGTATCCAGACCCTACTCATTAGAAGGAAGTTTATCAAGAAACCATGGAAGTTATTAGAAATTTGAGGGTGAGATACAATGCTTAAAGGAACAGTCGTGAAAGCTAGAACAAGAAAACGCATTTGAGCTTCCTCATAAGGATGTTGATGATTTGAAGGAGGTTTGTAAGATGTTGTGACAAGAAAACATCATTCCTTTATTAGGGGAATGACTAAGAGGGAAGATGCCACACATTAGAGTTGAGCGTGAGAGACAGATTTTACATGCTAACTTACCTCCTCACAGTCTTGATTATGACAAAGAGATCACTCTAAATGTTGTTGTTGATGGATGGTTGTTGAGTAACATTTTGATTGATACAGGTGCAAAAGTGAATGTACTCACTTGGACGTGTGGAATCTAGATGGGGAGGCCACCATTACAACCATCTTCAAATGTGTTGTTTATGGCAAATAGGACTAAAGCCACACCCATTGGAGTTTTGAAGGATGTTACTATTACTATTCAAGGGGCCAAGTTTACTAGGGATTTTGAGGTCTTGGCACTTGCAGAGGCAAACAGTTTTCCAGCATTACTTGGGTGCCCTTGGTGTTATGTGAATAATGTTGATCTACACTTTAATAAAGGATATATCATTTTTAGAACAAGGAGGAACACACTATTATTCCTTTGACATATGGAAAAGTTGCACCTTATGTAGAACCTTTGAGTGAAGAGGATCTGAACAGAATTTGTGTGAACACAATTAGAGATCCTGAAGTGCTTGAGCCATCAAAGGAAGGAGTTATTTAATGGGATGATGCATAGTCCATGAGTGATACTACAAGTGTTGCATGTGACAACTGGGCACATGGGACGTATGAAATGGTGGGGCATGAGATCAAGAATACAATTACTCACGTCATCAGGCCGCATGGTTAGGCACTTAGGCATTAACCAGATACCTGGTATACTGGTGAAGGAAATCCAGAGGTATTTCTAAGCACCATAGAATCCCAGTGGAAAGATTAGGTAGAAAGAAGAAATATGCTAGTCTATACCCCACAGGGAGACAGGTTGTGCATTGGTGGACCACACACAGGATAATCTTTTGGAGTGGCGAGAAGTGAGAATCACCTTCTCTACTAGGTTTCTTAGAAGTAATGTACACTCATCGATTTGTGAATTCCATGGTAAGGATGCTCAACACCACGTTCAACAGTGTGAGAGAGTCTGGATGGAGGGGCACGAGGCCTTGCCACAATCATCCTGGGTACATAAGTTCTATGCCACTCTCAATGGTTGTGCACACACATGGTATGTTCATGCAGAGTTAACAAGGACAACAATTAACTGGTAGGAGATGACCTTAGGTATGATTTAGACCTTTGACTATTTTTCTACTAAACCTTCAGTGCATGAAACATTACAGATTATGAAGCACCTTATAATGGGGGATAGTGCAAAGGCTAAGGAACTCCTATTAGACATGTTTGGATAATTGAACTTAAAGGCACACTTTGATGAAGAAAAAGAAACAAATGAGGTATAACTTGGGCGCGCCTGGTTAGAAAAAGAGAAGGGTAAACTGGTTTACATGATTGATGATGAAGAAGTTGAGAATCTGGATGTTGACCACATTGTGGGTATGCACGAGGTCTTAGATAGTGTAGATGTGAAGGCATGTGCATATCATGAACCTATGAAGATAAAGAAAGTCAACATTGGGACAAGTATGTAACCAAAAATGACCATTATTGGTGATTATTGGATTGATTAGGAGGTGTCTAAAATTATTGAGTTGTTGTGTGACTTCTAGGATCTATTTCTATGAGGTTATCATGAGTTAAAAGGGGTGCATCCATATTTGGGTGAGATGAGGATCAAGTTAAAGGAAGGTGTGCGCTGGTTAGGAAGATGCCTTACCGGATGAATCCTAATTTGTGTGTCAAGGTAAAGGAAGAAATTGATAAAATGTTGGAATCTGGAATCATTGAGCCCATTGAGGAGTCAAAGTGGGTTAGTCCTATGGTGATAAGCATCAAGAAGGATGGTAGGATAAGGATATGTGTGGACTACAAGGAGTTGAATGTTGCATGTGTGATAGATCCTTTTCCTACACCCTTTATAGAAGAAATCTTGGAAGGCATTCCGAGGGTCGAGATCTACTCTTTCACTAATGAATTTTCTAGATATCATCAGGTGAGGATTGCAAAAGAAGACCAAACAAAGATGACTTTCACCACTGAGTGGGGAATTTTTGTGTATATAGTTATGCCTTTTGGGTTGAAAAATGCACTGTTGTATTTTCGCATAGTGTTGTGTAGGATTTTGAAGACTTCATACACCAATTTTTACAGGTTTATTTGGATGATTGGACTATATATGGGCTAATAAAAGATCACCGTGATAGTTTGAGACTCATGTTTGAGCGTTGTAGACAATTAAGCATCTCTTTAAACATTAAGAAGTGTATTTTGCTACACCTTTTAGGACTTTTTTGGGACATATCATTTGCAAGGAAGGTTTATTAGTAGATCCTGCTAAGGTTGCAGTTATCTTAGGTTTGGAGGAGCCTACCAATTAGAGAGATGTGCATAGATTCTTGGGCCATACAGTTATTACAGGAAGTTCATTAAGGGATATGCTAGGATCATGCCCTTGGAGGAATTGTTGAAGAGTAAAGGGAAATTTCATTGGAATGAGGCGCAATGACAATGTTTGATACATTGAAGGAAAGACTCACTTCTGCGCCCATTCTGTACTTTCCCTCTTGGGATAAGTCATTTCATGTACATGTTGATGCTTCTAGCATGACCATGCGAGCAAAGTGTTGGCACAACACGGAGAAGGTATTGTTGACCATCCTATTTATTTTACAAGCAGGAAGTTGACTCACCAATGCAAGAATTATACAACTACGTAACGCGAGGCCTTGTCCATGATTCACCCGCTACATAAGTTTGGACAATACTTGCTAGAAAATTCTTTCATATTTTATACAAATCACATGGAATTAAATTATTTGGTTAACAAACCCATTTTTCAAGGGCACATCTGCCATTGGATTATGTTGTTTCAGGAATTTGACTTTACAGTGGTGGTTAAGCCAGGCAAGAGCAATTCTAAACCAGATCATTTATTAAGGATTAACTCAGGAGAGGACATGCAGAGCATTAAGGATATAATGTCATATGCCCAACTATTTAGATTGAATCGCACACCCTCTGACTTAGAAGATATTATTGTATTTTGTGTACTTGGTGTGGCGCTTAAGGGGATGAAGATTTTAGAGGAGAAACAACTTGTTATATGCATCGAGCCTTATATGTTGATTAGTGGAGATTTATACAAACTAGGTTGGGATGAAGTTTTGTGTCGGTGTGTGCTTGAGCATGAGTGCGAAGCTATTATGGAGGAAGCTCATGGTGGGATTGTAAGTGGACATTATGCAGGAGATACCACCACACGCAAGATTTTATTGGCTGGCCTATGGTGGGAAACAATATATAAGGATTATAAAGAATATTGTAAGGCATGTGACCATTGTCAACGCCTTGGAAAGCTGGGCATAGAGATGAAATTCCTTTGAGGCCTATTGCTAGTGTAGAACCTTTTGAAAAAAGAGCAATTGACTTTCATGCGGGTCTTATTTCCCCACCCCGCGTAGGATTGGATCATGCTATATTATAGCTTATACAAATTATTTTACAAGGTGGGGGTAAGCGGTGCCTCTACAAAGGATTGCATGACAACAAGGTTTATGTGGGAGAACATTATCAATTGGTATGGATGTCCACTACGTTTGACAAGTGATAGGGGCACTCATTTCCTTAATGAGACTATTATAATACTACTAATGAGCTTATGGTGGCACACCATAAGATGACGCCCTATCACCCACAAAGCAATGGGATTGTTGAAGCTTTCAACAAGATATTGAGCCACATATTGACTAAGATTTGTGATGTTGGAAGAAAATTTTGGGATGACAAAGTCTCTATTGTACTTTGGGCATACAAGACAACTTACAAAAGATTGAACAAAGCCACACCCTTTCAATTGGTGTTTAGCGTGGAGGTTGTTTTACCAATGGAATTCATGTTACCCTCCCTGCATATTACATGCACAGGAGGATTGGTTGATGAGCAAGCACTTGAAGAGCGCATTGACAAACTGATGCAGTTGGATGAAAGACGAGCTATAACATGATGGAGTCAAAAGACAGAAAAGTCTAGGCAAAAGGCTTGACATGATATGCATATTAAGGATAAGAAGATTGAAGTTGGATCAGATGGTTCTTCTTTATGATTCAAAGTTTTTGCGCCACCCTAGAAAGTTCAAAGTGCATTGGTTGGGACCGTATGTTGTGACTTACATACTTGATTCAAAGCGCTTGTCGGCGACAGTGTTAGATGGGACACGGTTGCCCGGCCATTACTTTAACGAGAGTAGGTTGAAGCCCTACTATAAATAAGTCTTCTTGATGTTTGTAATAAGGCAATATTGCCAGCTAGATTAGATTTCCCTCACCGCATGTTTTTATATGTGTTTCCTTTCAACGTTGCTATGCTTTGTCAATTTAGTTCAATGTTTTGTGTAATAAGTGTGCTTGCGTGCTAGAAGTTGATTACTTTCTAGTGATTTCATGCGCAGAGGACCACACATACCTTTAGTGTGGGGTGGAGTGTATATAGGATAAATGGATCAAGTTTGAACGTTCTCTGAAAGATGGGTATGCATAAGAGAAAAATTGTGCAGGTGCTTGAAGTAAAGGTGCGGATACAAAAATATTGCTCGAAATGAAGACCACATACGAGATGAATGGATACATAGTGTAACGCGAGGTAGGTCGGCATGGGAAACTACTTGGTGAAAGGCATAGTGGATAGGTACTTCGGCGTATGAAGGCATGCAAAAGGAGGTA
Organism: Taxus wallichiana var. yunnanensis; assembly: GCA_018340775.1. Taxonomy (NCBI): domain Eukaryota; kingdom Viridiplantae; phylum Streptophyta; class Pinopsida; order Cupressales; family Taxaceae; genus Taxus; species Taxus wallichiana. Next base: position 912,502,674 of record CM031239.1, on the reverse strand, counting down.
TGTGGCCGAGGAGTAGTAGGTGTGCCAAAAGATTATGATCGGGGCGTGGAAGACTCAAAGAGAAAAGGAAAGAAACACCAATTTAATGTTGAGTATGATGGTAGGTGGAGAGTAATAAATGTGGAACTTTTTTGAAATCCTATAAAAGGTGGTATTGTGAAATCATTTTTACCTTGCGATTAAAAAGTATTCAAGCAAGTTGAAGAGTGAGCTAAGACCGAGAGTTGCGTGTGAAGTGCGAGAGATGTGATACTGGCCCGAACCAGATGGATTTGTGCACAAGATTGGTTGGTGCTCCATTGGAGAAGATGTTTGAGCGGAAAAAATGTGTGCGGGGAGAAGACTCGGTCGTTAGGGTTCGAGTTTGAGCTAGGCACGCGGATTTTGAGTTGCAGAGGGTAGACACCTATAATTTAACCCAAGCAATTTAAATACTTAAATTACACTAATTATCCTCTTTCCTACAAATTGATGACATATCATGAATATAACACATTTCCTCTTCTATCACCATTAATTAACTACATTACGCTAGTTAATTAACTCTTCTATCCAACAAATACACCAATTAACGACCTTCCGTTAATTAGCTCCCCTTTCTATCTAAATTAATTAATTATTTCTAATTAATTAATCCCCCTTTGTATCTAGATTAATTAATTATTTCTAATTAATTTATCCCCCTTTGTATCTAGACTAATTAATTATTATTAATTAATTAGCTTCATCTTCCATTAAATCAATAAATCACCATTTACTTGATTAAATCCCTCTCATAGTCTAAATCATGTTAATTATTCCTCTAAAAGCTTCTATAAGCTTGTACATCTATTAATTATTCCCTTTGATTAATTAATAAAGCCCCTCAAATCCCATGGGTCACTAAAGGACAAACTAAACTCTCCTAAGGTTGACTCAACCCTTTCTAAACCTCTCTTATCCACAACTAACCAAACCTCTCCATTTATCCCACATGAAGGAGGATGTAGAGATTCTTCTATCCATTGGGCTATATAAAGAGCCCTCCTCCTACCTTTACACATCTAAATGAGCATAGAGCCTAAGTTATAGCCATTTTACCATCTTGAAGCATTATTCATTGGAGAGGCTAGCTACTTTCATTTATTGTATTCATCCATCCAAGTTTTGAAGTCATATGGGGATATGTCAAGTGGTCTTATAGCCATGGATTAACAAGACCCCATTCTTGAAAACCTTGGGATTCAAACATACAATCAAACCTTTGATTGTTAAGGATCTAAATAGTTTCATTTCCATTTTATTAGCATTCAATAGAGATAGATATTACTAGATTGACATGTTAGTTTGAATATTTATTCATGTTCTAATGCAAGGATGTTAGTAGATTAGTCTTGTTTAAACTCTAAGCATGATGGTGCATTGATTTCGATTTAGCTTTGTTTTAGGACTACTAGGTGTTAGTTCTAATTTTTTTGCATTGCTAACAAATTCATGTACACATTTGGCACACCTAGTGAGATGGGTCCTTAGTCCCTTAACATTCTAATTCAAATTTTATTGTTATTTCAAGTTTTTAGCTAACCCTTGATATACACATATGGCAAATAATGTTCAATTGCTTAGGATTTTTCTAATATTACATGTGTAGGATCTCATTTAAAGCTTTAATTCTAATGGTTTGTTGTCAATTTCAAGCTAACATACTAAATTTTGGAGTGTTTTGAGATTTTTGGTGTCTTTTGTTGTATTTTGATTTTAGGATGGCCGCAGCACACAAACCCGACATTGGCACACTAAACCCGACGTAGGCACACTAAACCTAATACGAGACATATGTTTCGGCATGCACGCACTCGCTCGCACTTGTACCTTCACTACTACTGGAAACCTGTCAGGCTAGCGCACACACCCTAACCCTGGCACACATACCATAATCCTAGCACAGTCATCTTTCGGGTAGCACAAATGCACTACCTGAATTCTTATATCACCTTTTTGCTAACCCGGCGCACACGCCTATATCCTGTGCACATGCCCATATCTTGGTGCATGCATCTCTCGGGTGGCACAGGCACACTGTCTAAGTTTTCGTACCTCCTTTTTGCTAACCCTAGTGCACACGCCCATATCTTGGCGTAGGCATCTCTTAGGTGGCACATGCGCACCACGAACTCGATTTACATAGAGAGGGTGCAGACACCCCAAACCACGCGCACATTTCCTAACCCGTGCGTAGGTGCTTCGGTCTGAGTTGGCGTATTACTTTCAGATTTGTGGAAATTTGTTTCCTAAGGTACTAACATCATTGCAGGTTTTATTTTTACATGGATATGCTAGACTAGACATGGAATGAACCTTGCATGTTAATTATAAGAGTAAGATCGTGTATGCTCTTCCCTCGCATCTTTTGGGGTGATCTTGGGAATCAGAAATGATTCTTATGTCTTTTGTTGCTTTAAGAATATGTTGAATGTCCAAAATTGAGAAAAGATATATTTCACATTTGAATTAAGTGTTTCCATTTGTTGAATTCTTGGATTTTGTGTCATGTATGCTCTTCTCTTGCGTCTTAGGGTGATCTTGAGAATCAGAAACGACGTTTATTCTTTTATGGAAAACTACTAATCCATTGTGCAGAACCACAAACGCTTGTCAAAGAAGGGTGGAGTTGAAACAAAACTAAACTACTAATACAGTTTCCATGCAGGTTGCCAAAAGGTGTTCAAGCAAACCACATCCAATTTAAAAAGATAAAAAAACACACCACAATCAACACAATGTATTTGAGGTTCATATAAGGGTACATCCTCGCACGTACCCAAAATTGTATGTACTGCACCACCGGAAAGATGTTACACATGCCCCAATGATGATTAAGATCTCTTCGCAAGGTGTTCGGAATCCAGAAAGCTCGTTGAGTATACATTTGCATCCCAAAAATCCTTGTCTAGCCTCTACATGTTTTGTCCTAGCCTTTTCTCTCTTTTTCCTTGTTGTTTTGTTGTTATTTACAGGACCGCCTCCTTGCCAGGGCGGCGGTCTGAATCGTCACCAAGCCGGGCGGCGGTCTCAGAACCATCACCCGGCCTGTATGGCGGCGGTCAGAACCGCCACCTGTGCCAGGTGGTGGCGGCCCCAGAATCACGCCGCCCCGCGCAGGTGGCGGTCCTGTACGCGCTTTCCAGAATGTTCCGATGATCGCGTCAAGCGTGAAAATTCAATTTTCACCCGCATTTCTCAACCACTAAAGCTTGTATTTATGTTTTTGCCGACTGAATAGTGATTTATCTTTGTTTAATGGTGGGAGAGTTCAATTTGAACTTGCCTTCTAGTCATTGCAAATGCTATAAATATGTAGCTTGTTTACAAGTAAATGGTCTTGGTTCTTTGGTCTGGAGTCTTCATTCTTGAATTTCAGTCTTCAATACTCAGTCCTAGATTTATTTTATGAATCATTTTATCTTTAGCATGGATTAGAATTCTGAGTATTTAGTTATGCCTCACTGTACACCGACAACGATCCTACTAGGAATCGTATAGGCCAAGCTTTGTTCTCTTGTGCCATCCCTCTCCTACTTGTACTTCGTTGTATTTCTCTGAAGCTGCTATTATTCATTGTTTGAGTACCTGTTGTTTATCATTTTATTTCATCATTGCTGCAACGACCCTGCTAGGAATTGCATAGGCCAAGCCAGTTCACTTGCGCTATCCCTCTCCTACTTGTGCTTCGTGCCATTTTTACTTCAAAGTGACTACCATCCCAGTGCCTTCTCTTGTTGATGTTGCCATACTCCTACTCTTTCTGGATTCACGTGAACATGCAAGAACAAAGAGATCACTCTGAGGGGACAAGCTACAACAAAACTGGATTTGCCTCTTTTCAGTAAACTCCAGGTTTAAATTGTCAAAGTTATTATCAAATAGAGTAGTGAATCATTTTATTTTAGTTAAGCTCGCTTTCAATATTGCCAGGGAAGCTGTGGGGAATGATAGTTTCTGAGAAACTATGATTTGTTCCTCACTTCTGAGGTAGGATTGAAGGTTTTCAATTAAGTTAATTGGTTGTCTTTTATTTAGATTCACACATCTGCACAGGTGAATAACCACACCGGGTTATCTCGCTTGTTTAGTTTTAGTATAAAGTAGTTTAATTGTTGCTTGTAATTATAATGTTTCAATCGTATATTTTGTTTAGATTAGTTTCCCTTTCAATAGTAGTATAAATTGTTATTTTCAGTTTAAGTTAATTTGGAGACTTCATAACTAGATTAAACGCTTAAATTCTAGTTAGGAGGATAAATCACTAGGGAATTTATGCTACCCGCTCATAGCCTCTAAATCTCCCCTTTGTCATTTTAGCTACCAGGAGATCACACTACCAGATCTTAGTCACTGATCCTCCCATGGTTAGCCATAAGAAAGTTGCTTGCCGATTCTCATCCTTGCTTGTAGCTTTTCTATCATAGAAAATTGACCATAATCCCGGCTGTGACTTCATCTAAGTCACCCGCATTACAAACCATCGGCTGTCTCGGCACGACCTCGAGAGGTCCTGCACGGAAGGTCACTTGTCGATTATCATCCTTGCATGTCACTTTTCCATCGCATAATCCTGGCCTCGCTTAAAACTATGACATAACCCCTTTAGCACAAGCCTTAAGCTACAACAATGGGGGTGGTCCTAGGAACCCCAAAGTAGTCCACACAAGAGGGAACCTTGTGGACGAAATGGGAAGTGCTCCGCACAACCTACTTGACTAGTACTACCATTTGTGAGATTTAGCGTCACAAGTCATCTATATGGTGACCCCAATGAGAGTACACGATGGACACATTTATTGCCCACTGTGCTTGAAGGGGGTAAAGTAAAGTTGAGATACTCCCAAATTAGTCAATGTGACTTTTTGGGTAAATCGAGCTCACTTAAGATGGTCTTGTGACACCTAGTTGAGTGAACCACCCAGGAAGCTATCTTTGACCAGGAGCCCACTTGGACCACATCAAATCCAATTTGAGTTGAGAGATATTGTTCATCATGAAACGTGTGAAGCATTACTTTTGCTTAGTTTTTCACTTGCCCTAAGGTGAGGTGAAAATCAGCCAAGTGAGACCAACATTTTTCAACCCCATTGATCTATTTCCTTCACTTTCTTTTAACACTTCGTTGATTAAAAGAAGAGTGACTACCCTTGTGTTGCTAATTGATGGTATTCACCAATTTTGTGTTCGTTTATGCTCATCCATGTTTACAATTTGAGTTGTTAAACGCCTAAAGTGTGTGGAGATGTTTTCATATCATTGGTAGCCTTTTCAATCTTGATACCCAAGTCAAGATCGTAAATGCATAGTTAGGCTTGATTCATCACTTTAATCTCCTTTAAGGTGTTATCATTCTTGTATCATATCACCACAATTTTGATACTTGTTATCCCATAAAATTGACAAGGGCAATTTTACCGATAACCTTACCGAAATTTTGTTTCGATCCCTCGTTAGGGATCCCTTGCGTTCAAAACGTTGTAAAATCCCTTCCCGGGAAATCTGGTTTTTCGAAGTTAGTCTTTTGAGCCTTTTTTGGCTGGGCGCATGAAATTGCTATGTAACACCAACTTTTGGTGCACCCCTTTAAAAACCTTTCGCACATGATTTTCAAAGTGTCAACACACCTTTGGTGCGCCAAAGTATGTTGAGCCTTCCTGCGTGCGCCGGCGCATGCGCTTTGTGTTGGCACAACTTTTGTTGCGCCATGTTTTGGTGCGCCAAAGGGCGCACATAACTTCATGTCGACATAGCTTTTGGTGCGCCAAAGGCGCGCTTAATTTCCTGCTGGTAAACGTTTTCATGTGCCAAAGGGCGCACACTTTTCCCTGTCAACAACAACTCTCGTGCGCCCTTTAAAAAGTGGGTGGCGCATTTATGACCAGCTCACCTATATATATATATATATGTGTGTGTGTGTGTGTGTGTGTGTGTGTGTGTGTGTTTGCGCGCCCAAATGTCATTTTCACTATCCGCAGAGCACGTGATTTCCTTTCTCTGAGCCTGTCAGCCCCTACCTCGTCGTTTTCAACGCGTTGTGGACCCGATTTCCAGATTTTTGCTATTTATCCAGGGTAAGTGCTCTTGTCTCTTTCGTGAGTTTTGCTAGATAGTGCTTCTTGCTTGCTGGTTTGGTTTTTGATATGCATGTGTTGAGCTTTTTCCCCCCCGCATGCTGTCTTTCCTTATCTTCCTCTTTCCAGATCTGCTGGAGGAGGATGTCATCCTAGAAACAATGGTTTGTAACCCTCCTGGTTTTAACCATTTCATTTACCCAAATGACCTGTCAAAAAGGAAAAGAGGAGAAGAAGAAATCTAAACCATGTAAAGACCCCTTTGAGAGTGATTTAGTTCACTGTTTCTCTCTTGCCTTCGGCGCATCTGTCACCCCTATTACATGAACAAAACCCGTGCCAATGGCGCACCTTTCATACTTGTTGCATCATGAACTCATGCGCCCTCAAGGCACGCCTCTTTCACGTCACTGCAGCAGTGCTAAACTTGCGCCCCTTTGGCGCACAATCCTTCCTTGCTGCATCACATTTCCATGCGCCAATGGCACACCCAGCATCCATGTAACACAAGCTTTATCTGTGCTAAGTACAAATCTTTGAAGGCGCAGGCGCATCCCCGATTACAATAACATCATGTTGTGTAAACCTTTCGTGCGCCGTGCCATGCTCCCTTTGGCGCACGAAAAGTTCTTGTTACACGAACCATCCATGCGCCAAAGGGCGCACCAAATCCCAATGCAACATGAAAATTCCATGCGCCCTTTATAAAATACAATCTGCGGCAGATGATAATGCTTATGTGCCTTCGGCGCGCTTTATCCTTGCAACACCCTCTTCCTGTGCGCCTTACCTATTTAGCCCTGTAAGCTGCAATTTTCATGCGCCCTGCGCCCGAGCCTAAAAATCTCTAACTCTTTCTTCTTGCTAACATTCCAATGGAAGATCAAATGGCTAATTCAACCTTTTCGGATTGGGTCTCGCTTCTTCTTCATGCAGATCAACAACTGAGTTCGAAAGAACATATGTCTACATCTAAAGCAAGAGACCCACCAAACCGAAAGGAAAGGCTAAGCTTACGGAGGAAGAAATGAAATATAAATATCAGAGGGTCAGAATGCCCGAGTCACAGTCAATGCAAAGCATGGACGCCGAGACTCGAATTGGGGCATATCGACATGGAGGAATTGCGGGCTAGAACTCGAAAGTTCTGAGTCCATGGATGGACAAACTAATAGGTAGTGCCTCGCACTTCACGGAGGAATCCCCATCGTGCCGCCAACAATGAATTTATGATGGTGGTGCCAGATCTTATAATAAAGACACAAGGTGTGTCGAAAATAGCAAGGGTGAGGTAGTCATTAACCTCACTGCCCGTCATTTTGAGATCATACTCGGCATCCCTCACCACCGGCACTTTGTGGTCCGTTAGCCAAGCAGAGTGCATCAAGGCCTGGGAAGACAATGAAGACCAATGTATGCAGCTAATGAACGAAGTATATCTGAAAAATAAGAAGGTGGTAACCCGGTGGCCCCAAATCATCCACCATGATGACTTCTCGAAGAGCTCAACGATACCATTACCTTTCCCGAGGTGGTCTTGAGCTTTGACGCCCATTACTTCCATAAATGGATGCTTTGCGCTACTTGGAAACAATGAACAAGAATTTTCCGATCGGCGCTTTTTTGGGGAAATTATAAGCGAGCACCATCTCGAGCGGCTACAATAATTCAAAGACAATGGGAGTATTCCATATGAACTCCTACGTGGTCTACGCTGCGGCGTCGAGAGGGATTATCCGGGCCTAAAATGGAGTGGAGTTTGGCCTCGAGTCAAGATATACGAGTACTACCCGAGTTGAGGTGGAGAATAGCATCTCCGATTCGAAAAAAAAAGTTAACGATGTGTTTTTCTATCACATCATCCACTCGCTTGAGGCCGAATATGACTCATGGTCGAAATGCGACCAAAAAAATAGTGGCAAGCCACGGAGAAATGGGGAGCCCTGTTCACCCGGCCCCTACATTCACCCATCTAAGGGCTGCCAACTTTTTGGGAGAGCCAACCTGAAGCTACCAAGGTATCTTTGGGCCTAAGCGGTCGATTTCCAGGCTGAACTCCAAGGCAAATCAATCACATACCACGAAAAATGCCTGAAAAGGAAGAAGGGTGGAACTCCTTTCCCCCTCACAGTGGGCCGATACACATGCTCTACCCACCACAAGGTGAAGGAAATGTTTGCAAAGCTGGAGTTACTTAATTTGAAACACGACTTCCCAGCCAGGCCTACCTTCGACCCAAGGGGCTGCCTGCCAAGAGCAAAGCTTGATCCAATCCATGTTCCTCAGATCGAGGATATTTATATTGACGTCCTCCATGAGGTAGAGCTCAGAAGAAAGGATCATTCTCGCCTAGCATTGGCAGAAATCATCCAATATGGGGTAGCCATTGTCCCCAAAGGCTACCAAACAACAGAAGATGAAGTAGACAAGGTATATACTGATACAGATGGGGACGATTGGCCCTTTCCGGCCATTGATAGAACTAAAGCTCCTCAGACAATTGAGGAGAGGGTCAAGGAAACTCTGCGTAGGACAGAGCACTGGTGCCAAATGAACGGGCTAATCTACCTCGGGGTAGACTTCACAACCTCCCCATTGGGCAACACACCTTGATGATCCAAGAAGCAACTTAAAGGCAAAGGTGTAGAAGGTGAATCCAGCACCATTCAGGAAAAAGCCCCTGAAAGTCCTCCTTCCACAGCGCCAGAACAAGTCATAACTCTGGAGGAGGAAATAACAGAGGATAGTCCCATAGGCCCATCCACTCAGGATGTCGGCATTGCTACCACAACAGAGGTCCCTTCTATCCCTTCTTCTTCTCTTCCTTCCCCTCCTCGAGTGACTCAAGCGACCATCCCTTTGGTCGTGTCCTCTGTCCCTTCTTCTACTCTTTCCCCTGCTTCTTCGTCTATCTTCTCCTCCCTCACTGATCTGTCCTCCTCCATTTCTTCCCTCATCTCCGGGCTCCCTTCCCTTCCTATGTCTTCCGCAGCTGCAGTTTCCCTTCCTCCCGTGGAAACTTCTTCGGCTATTCTCTCAATGCCGCCGCCGCGTGTCTCCACGTTTTTCCCCTCTTCTACTGTAGCTGCCTCCTCCTCTGTCTCTGGTCCTTCTTCCATAGGACCAGCCTGGATCTCTCAGTAGCTAAGCCAACAAAAGAGGAAAGTTCCCATCACTCCGATGGACTTTTCAGTGATCCCAGCCAAAGGGGGGCGAAGAAGCAGAAGCCTGTTACACGCTTCTCTAAAAGTGTTGCAGGTGAGAGAATCATGGAAATTGCATACCCCGATCCCCTCAAAGAGAAAAAGGATCTGTCTCCGACAGATTTTACTGTGACCCAAGTCACAATGGGGACATCTTCTGAAAGTCTCCAGGGGGAAGCTCTTTCCGCGGTTGACGCCCTCTGTCAAAAGCTTCAAGAGACAAAAGAAGAGAAAAGGCTACTAAAAGAGCAAAACAAATATCTGCTCCAAGCCTTACAAAAGATGGGTAGTGCGCTCCCCACAATCGCCACCGAGACTTCGAGCTTCGGCCAGAGAAAATCAACGAATATGCAAAGATCGGTGAGCGGGGTATGGCGTTTCCGCTTGGAGGAGCCAAATCCTCAAAGACAGCGAAAAAGTGATCGCCGAGTTCTCTGACTTATACCTGAATATCAGTAAGGCGAATAAAGAACTCCAAGCGTTAGCAGGGCCCATATCAGAAGAGTTGGAACATGCCAGACTGTAGCACGAGGCCTTCCAACAAATGTTTGACTGCTTATTGATCGAAGATCAGTCAAGTTCGGCATCTTCGGCCATCCAAGGGCCCTCAACAAAATCATGTCCACTCTGGACTATCGGGTGGATCAGCTAGAATTTATTCTAGAAAAGATTGACAAGGTAAAGGAAGAGGCCCTGGATACAATGCATCAAATGGAGCGAATTGTTCTCAACATGTCTCCAGGGTTGCTCACTCCTTCCTTTACCTTAAGGTCAGCTGATGAAACCATTCGGATCTTCAAGGAGATCGCTTCTCAAGGAACGGGGCCAGAGGTCACATTTGACACTGAATCTATCAACAACCTGTTGGCCTGTAGGGACTTCGTCGGGTTCCTCATTGAGGCGGAAAAGGACTTTTCCAAACTCCTGGAGAAGCTCATAGATGAGCGGGAGACTTGTGAGGCAATAAGCGATAGGCACAAGGATCCTTCTCAGGATCAACTTGGGCCAATAATTAACAAGTTTTTGAATACCGCGCGCTGGGCAGTTCCATATCTTATCACACGAGCAACATCAAAAGCAAAGCTACCCCCTTTGGTGCAGGATGATGACGATGAGTAAATGCTTGCTCCTTCTTCTTCTTCTTCTTCTTCTTCTTCTCTCTCTTCTCCGAATTTCTTGTTGGAATGTCTAAAGTATGTTGGCACAAATGATGACATCATCCATGTTGTGTCATGGGATGATGTCATCCATCAAGTTGTCAAAAGTCAACATGACTTTTAGATATTTTGTAAATATCTTTGTAAATAGGTGGTTGGCTCCTTTTTTCTTTCTTTCCTTCTCCTCTTTATATATATTGGAATACTTGTTGTATTCAGAGGTGGACATTTTTCAAATGAAAATAGAAATGAGGAGAGAAAGACTTTGAGCTTTCTTGTAACAGAAGAAAAACAACAATACAAATATTGAGGCTTTGTACTGAATACTTGTGTTATACATCAGAGCTTTCTTATGTTAGATCTGTATGTGTTTATTCTGTTAGATTCGTATCTACCTTTTTGTCATTTGCTCATCAAGTATTACTTTGTTTGTTTATGTAAGTAGGTTTGGCTCTGTTTACCAATCCCAAAACATAAACTTCCTAACCTTCTCGCTTTGAATTCATTTCTTTTCTTCCTTCGGACTGCTCTTTCCTCATCCCCTCTTCCTTTCCTTTCTTTTTTTCAAATGGAAACACCCCACTGGGATGAGATCCCAAACCCCCGAAGGCAGAATCTGTGAGACTTGCATAGATTCCTGCTGGTAGAATAACAATAAACCAGTTTCGCTTTGTTGACTCAAAGAGGGGCTATGCCCTGCACACTGTTGGCTCGTCTATCCATAGATTTGTCCAGTGATGATTTTCGGACCAACAATACTTATGTCTTATTTCTTACAAACTCGACCTTAGTGTTTAGATTGTAATGTTATGCTACATGAATTGTAATAATTCCTTGGTATACTTTAGCCTTAGTTTGCCTTCAAACATTACCTTGATTTTGGAAAGTGTTATTGTTACCTTTGTGCGCATCGTAATAAGGTTATTTCGATACTAATACCTTACTTTTCCATAAAGTTTGGTTAACATATCTTAGTGGCATTGTTGCAAGTCTGTTCATGTTTGTATCTTCTATTTTTTTAGATTTAGGTCTTGATTGGAAATCGTATCAACCTTTAGCTATTACTTACGTCTCGTTCATTTTTAACTTGGCATAAGTGGTGACGTTTTGTTGGTCATCTTACGCATCAAACTATTGATTGATTGAACACTTAGGAATTACTCCATTTGATTGATTGGTTTAAAACAAACTTTGTGTGATTGTGTCTCATTTGTCACATGACTTATCCATTTCGGACAATCACTTTGATCCATTGATTCTTTATCATTCATTATTCTTTGGTCATTAATTTGGCTTTGTGTTTTGAACTTGCGTGATTGTTCCTTGTGTTTATCCATCTTATAAATTCATTTCTAGGACAATATTTTGGGTCTTTGATCCTCTTGATCTTCTTGTTTTTGCCTAAGTTCATGATCATTTTTGAACACATCTTTCAAACCTTGGCAAAAACATTCAAGAAACTTTTGCATCAATTGAACATTGGAAATCTTTCCTTTGTATCCTTTATGTTGCTAAAATTTTGATCAATCCTTTGACATTTACGCCTCCATCCCTTGTTGGATTATCAATCTTGAGTCCTCACGATGTATGTTTTCCTTAGCTTCCCTTTTGGAAAATCACACAAGCATCGCCATCTTTACAAAATGTCTAGTTGGTTGTTGTTATGCTGCCCAAATCAACATGAAACCTTCTTCACTTTGAAGAAGTTTGATCATACAATTTAGGTCTAGACCTTTGAACCCAATACGCGCCAATAATGACTAATTATCCCAAGGTCTCTTATACATATGACAATAAGGAATCAAATTTTTGGTATATAAATCAAAAGACGCACATCATGACCAAACCACGTTTGGTTTTTTGCGCTAGAGAACCCATCTGGGTAACCTGTTCCCCACCTTCATCTCATAGTTGGTGGTATGGTTTAGACACTTCTGATCCAAATTATTATTCGAGTTCCCCACCCCTTCTTCCGATTCTAATATAAACATTTCCTCTTCTTCTAAGGATTCCAATCCAAATATTTCCTCTAACTCTTCTGATGATTCAAATCCAAACTACTATTTGGATCCAAACTACTATTCAGATTCATCTAATTTAACTCCTAAGTCACGGTCCTCCCCTTATTCGTAGGACCTCTATTATCAGTCACCTAAACAACGTTCTCCTCCTCTAAAATTTGTGTCGCCACAAATTATCTTCATCATTCATCTAATGTGACTCCTACATCGTGGTCCTCCCTATCTTCATAGGATCCTCTTCATCAAATATTTAATATGACTCCTACGTTGTGGTCCTCCCTTTCTTCGCAGGACCCCTTTTATCAGTCACCTCAACAACGTCTTCTTCCTTTGAAGATACACATGACTCCAAATCCCTCCAATCAAAAATCTAATACAATTCTTGAATCGTGGTCCTCTCTTTCTTTGCATGACCCTTGTTATTATTCATCCAATACGATTCTTGAATCACAGTCCTCCCCTTCTTCGCAAGACCTTCTTCATCAATCACCCCCACGAATTCTTCCTTCTTTGAAGATTTGTGTGACTCAAATTCCTTCTATTCAAACGTCTGAATTGACCCATGTGTCACAATATGTAAACTTTGGACTTAATCCTACTAGTTTACAGATGATATACCATCATATAGGTAGGTCCACACCACCTTCTTCTACTCCCGAGACATCTAGCTACACATCTTCTTCATCCCCCACATCATATTTGTCTATCAATCATCATTAACCATCTTCTAAGTCTTCCACACCAAGTGAACCTCTTTCTTCCAATCAACCCCTAGTGATCGATCAACAACTCATACCGATTGACCTCTTTCAGAATGAAGAAACAATCAAGGCATTTATAGGGGCACATGAAGATATTCCTTTAGAAGATTACGAGCAAGGATTCTCTTTAGACTTCGATGCGTCTGCATATTGTGAGGAAAAGGTTGATTCCTTTTATCAAGAAACAAAGGAAGAGCCTCAAATCATGCAACTTGATTCTCCTCTTATTCTTCCATCTTCATATTCTTCATTATGTTATGAAACTCCTTGGTCTTACATTGATCCATGACCTATCTTCTCATCACCCAATCACTCTTTGTCTATCATAATTCCTTAATCATAATCTCTTATGGGGTCAACGTAAAGTAGCCCTTCATCTTCGTCTCAGGTGTGGGTCACCTTATAGTAGAGCCCTCCTCTACTATTTGTGGGACATTTTATAGTAGTCCACTATCTTCTATTCTTGGGGCACATCCAACTAGCCCCTTGTCTTCTATGTATGGATCACCCTCGGGTAGTCCATCATCTTCTATTCTTGGGCCACATCCTAGTAGCCCATCATCTTACATCTATGGGTCACCTCCTAGTAGCCCTTCTTCCTCTATACTAGGGCCACATCCAAGTAGCCTTCCATATTCTATCTGTGGCTCGCCTCCTGGTAGCCCATCTTCTTCAATTCTTGGACCATATCCTTTTCATCCATCACATTTTCCTCTACTAAAGATTGTGGCAAGCCCACCACCTTTCCTCTAATCAATTCTAAACATCCACATTCTTCTCTCACTTCTTGAGATCGACAAGTCAAGCATTAGCTTATAAGAAATCCAGGACATGTTCTTTATAAAGCTAAGATCAAAACTCGAAGATCTCCAAAGCTCCCAACAACTCAAATGATTATAAAATTCAAAATCAAACGTGATTCTAGAATGCACACCAACGTACCCATCAAGTATGGCGCAAGGTGCAAAACCTATAGACAGGAACTCAAACACCCACATATGAAACCCATGTTTTAAAACAAATCACAGTCATTTTTTGAGTGTGAACTCATCACGATCATCGAGATCGAGGATAAGATTACTCTTGATAAACAAACGTGTTTAGTCTCCCTTATTAAGGAAGTCACACACATCGTTATAGGATCCTATCATGCAGATTGACATTGTTGGTCCCAACTTTCCAAAAATAACAAAAATCATAAAACAAATTTAAAAAAATAAAAAATTTAAAAATATAAAAAAATGAGAAAACATTACAAAAACAATCAAAGGTACAAAGATCAAACATTGCAATCAGGTATTGCGTATACATGGATGTTATTTCTTCCCTTTCTTTCATATTCCTCTACAAGTCATCCACCATTTTCATCCCTTCGATGTTATTGTGGTTAGCCTATTCACACGCATTTTACAACATTTATCTCTATGGTATCCGTTTGACCTTGGTCTTTCATAACCTTGGTAAATTAAAGAATGACTGACCTCTTAGAGATTCCTATCACTATTCTCATCTAATAAACTTGTTGGGAAGAAATTTTGGACGTATTTGTTGACACTAGCCAATGTCATCATTGCAATCACCTCCACATCCTTCCATCAAGCCATCAGTGGTTCTTAACCCCTTGTTAAACAAGAGAGATGACATAAGTTTTTAGAAAGCAAAAGAATCAAAATCAATCAATCAAAAAGCAAAAGCAAATTGATATATAACTCTCTCTTGGGGTATTTCCAATAATCTCTACCGGGCTATGGATGCTTGACTAGTAGTAGAGCAATGTTGTGATTAGAATCATATGCATCTCCGTTGGGGCTATGGGCGCCTAGGTGGCGTGAGCAATGTATGACTCTCCTTTCACAAATCACCTTTCAAACTAAATCATTCATACACATTGGATAGTGTATTCACTTGTTGTCTATCAACTCTTTCCTTCAAGAGGTAATTCATTTCCACGTGCACACATGGGATCTCGATGAGTAAATAGGATTAGTATGTTACCAAGTGTCACTTTTTGGACCTTGTTTAAACTCTTGCTTTAGCGCATGTCTTGTCTCAAGATTTGTACCTTGGGCTAATCACTTTTTCATCAACCGACTTCTAAATCTTTTCATAGCATCCTCTGTTCTTCGGAAATCGTTTAGAACATCCATGTGTATAGGATGGCCTTGTTGCTATGTTTTTGGACACCTTTGTCCCCCTTTGATAAATCAATCACCCACTTCCTTTCTATCATGTGTTTCTTGGCCAACTTAAGTTGGGGGATCCTTGCTCCCTCATGATTGAACCTATTTTATATATTGGCCTTGATCCCCTTCTACTTGTGAAGATTTTGTCTTTGAATACCCCCACACGATCATTGGGGCATGTCATATCTTCACTTTATCGTATGTTTGGCATTCGCCCTTGTACATCCATCTATCGTTGGGGAATCCACGCTTCGTTGTCTTCCGCACATAGCTTCAAAAACTTTAAAAATAACAAACATTCAAATATGTTTCTAAGAAATAAAAAATAATATAAATCATCCTACAAAACATCGCTCTTTGGTTCTCGCCTATTTTTGTACGTGACTCGTAGATCATCTTAATCTACCTCTATCAACAAATTTGGTTTGCTTACTATGTCTCAGTACTTCTGGGCACAATGAGTTGCTTAGTATTGTTTAATAGTGTATGATTACTTTTCATAGGACCCAAGTGTCCTCTGTTATTCCCCTTACATGTGTCCTTGATTGGGGCACCATATTTTAACCCTTGTCGTTAATTCACACAGGTTAGAATTAAAGCTTGATAACAAAAACATTACATTATGTTTCTCTGTTAGATTAGCTTGTTTACTTTATCGTATTGCATTGCATTATGTATGTTGCAAGGAGTTTGGAATCTTTTACTTTCTCTTATTGCATTACATTTTGTATGTTGCATGGAGTTGGTGTTTTTGGCAATGGACAATTGTTCATAGTATGGCTTTTCATGCCATTCTACTTTTGTTGTATGCATATATCTTTAATAAGGACCGATGACATAGATCTTTGACAATATGATGACAATAAAGTTGTTTCAATACACTGGATGAAAGCTTGCTCTTTTCGTTTTCATTCCTCTTCTACATCATTCTCTTATCAACACTATTCTTCTTATTCACCCGGGGCATCTTGCTCCTACCCATTCTTCTATCCTTTCTCTCACCTTTTTCGATCATTGATTGCCTTCTTTCATCACCCCATCGACACTTGAGGGGGCATCTCTCACTTCTACTAATTTTTCTTCTACGCTTTCAAAATTTATCTATCTACTATCTTTGAAGTGGTGTCATTTACGCCACCCCAAAGAGGGGCAAATGTAGACACCTATAATTTAACCCAAGCAATTTAAATACTTAAATTGCACTAATTATCCTCTTTCCCACAAATTGATGACATATTGTCAATATAGCACACTTCCTCTTCTATCACCATTAATTAGCTACATTACGCTAGTTAATTAACTCTTCTATCCAACAAATACACCAATTAATGACCTTCCGTTAATCAGCTCCCCTTTCTATCTAGATTAATTAATTATTTCTAATTAATTAATCCCCCTTTCTATCTAGATTAATTAATTATTTCTAATTAATTAACCCCCTATGTATCTAGAGTAATTAATATTAATTAATTAATTAGCTTCCTCTTCCATTAAATCAATAAATCATCATTTATTTGATTAAATCCCTCTCATAGTCTAAATCATGCTAATTATTCCTCTAAAAAGCTTCTATAAGCTTGCACATCTATTAATTAATCCCTTTGATTAATTAATAAAGCCCCTCAAATCCCATGGGTCACTAAAGGACAAACTAAACTCTCCTAAGGTTGACTCAACCCTTTCTAAACCTCTCTTATCCACAACTAACCCAACCTCTCCATTTATCCCACACGAAGGTGGATGTAGAGATTCTTCTATCCATTGGACTATATAAAGAGCCCTCCTCCCACCTTTAGACTTACACCTTTACACACCTAAATGAGCACAGAGCCTAAGTTATAGCCATTTTACCATCTTGGACCATTCTTCATTAGAGAGGCTAGCTACTTTCATTTCTTGTATTCATCCATCCAAGTTTTGAACTCATATAGGGCTATGTCAAATGGTCTTGTAGCCATGGATTGACAAGACTCCATTCTTGAAAACCTTGGGATTCAAACATACAATCAAACCTTTAATTGCTAAGGATCTAAATAGGTTCATTTCCATTCAATAGAGATAGAGATTAATGGATTAACATGTTAGTTTGAATATTTATTCATGTTCTAATGCAAGGATGTTGGTAGATTAGTCTTGTTTAAACTCTAAGCATGATGGTGCATTGATTTCAATTTAGTTGTTTTAAGGACTATTAGGTGTTAGTTCTAATTATTTTTGCATTACTAGTAAATACATGCACACACAAAGCTTGAATCACTTCCAAAAACACACTTTTTATAGTCGTTTATGGCACCAAAGCGAGCACCTGAAGTGGCTATAAGGGGTAGAAAACATAACGAGGTCGAAATAGAAGTTGAAGACACCCCCAAGAGCTGATTTTTAGAAATGTGATATCCAAAAGGGGTTTATATGGGCCGCGATTGGGAATCACACTTTCGACAATGTAAATTAAGTGATTATAACCATAAAATGAAGGATAACAAGGATGAATTAGATAAAGTCTTGGTAGTAAAGACAACCATGGGGACGAGAAAATGATATGGCAGTATATGATGATGCGGGTAAAAACTTGTTCTCAAATGTAGGAGTTTTGCAACTTTATGAACTCCCCTACCTTGGAAAACCAAAAAGGCTATACCAATTGTTGATGAGCATAGTCCATTTGGACTTCTTTTACTTTATTGGGTGTTGAATGAGGCTTACCGTGCCCTTGATTGGGAGATTGACATGTTTAAAGAGTTCGGGGACCAAATTTAGCAAAGTGACCTTACCGACAAGGAGGCCATAGAAGCAACAAAGAAAACACTTAGATACATGAAGGGGAGGCGCGAGATGGATATACCCAAGTTGTAGAATTACCCCATTATTTAGGCGGCAACCCACCTTCTTACCAAGTTAAACAATCAAGAGTGTTGGTCGCAGGTGAACAAGGCATGGTTACATATAGCAAAAAGATGACAGAAGGGGTAGTTTATAATTTGGCCAATTTCATTGTTGAAACCATTATTGAGGAGTTGCACCAAGGTGAGAAGATAAGTTTTAGTGTGATCCTTCTATCTATTGTCTTTGTAGAAATTGGAGTGCCCGATGGGCCAAAAGAGAAGATGTGGCAATACCCAGAAGAAAAGAGGTCCCTTGCCAAGAGATTTGAAAAGTAGACATGTGATGGATCCATGAGTGGAGCTTACAAGAAAAGAATTGAGCTATGGTATGAGCATTTGCATGCTAATTTTGAGCATGAGTGGAGAATACTCAAGGATCTTCCTTCGGTATTAGATAAACAGGTACAATTTTCCATTTACCAACATTTTTGTATAGGGCGCTTTGGAATGAAGGATTAGAAGTGCAACCCTTGGTGTAATCTTCGTATGCCTTCACCACGCATTATTTTTAGGCATCGCACATAGGTTCTCGAACGCGTGTAGGTTGTTGTTCAATTCAGACAAGGTAGATTACGACTACCATACACTCAGAAAAACCTACGTCTACCCAAGTAAGTCTACATACATTGAGAAACTGATTTCAGATGATATTAATATTAAAGCTATGAGTTTGGCAATTGGGAAGTCTGGGGCAGCTCTTGTATACATTTACCTAAGGCCCAAGTTAGAAAATGGGAAGTATGTTGAAAATGAATTCAAGCTCCCTAGACCACCTAAGGGGAAACATACAGTGGGCATGTTGTAAGATGAAGAGGACACTTTGCCCCTTGGTGAAGAAGAAGAAGAGGAGGAACAAGAGAAAGAAGATAGTGGTGGCTTGGATCGTAGAAGGAGGCAACCCATCAGTAGGAGAGAAAAGATTGCGAGGATTCCATTACTGAAGGTAGATGAAGATGTGGGAATGGAAACAAACACAATTGAGATGGGAAAGGCGTTAAGAACCCCAGCATGTGGAAAAGGGTGCCGAGAAGAACCAAAAATTAAGGTGCGAGACCTTCACAACCATTGAGGAGGTCACCTAGGAGTTCTCCCGTGAAGATAGAACTAGTAAAGAAAAGGTGTAGGTACATCCCTGCTAAGGGAGATGATGAGGGTGAGAAGTCGAGGATAGCGTGCCGAAGACTCCAGGTGTACAATGAGGATGTAAAAGAGCCTCAAGAAGAAGAATTGAAAAATTATGTAGAGAAGTTGAAGGAGAGGGAGATAGATAGTGGTGCCGTGGATACAAAGGTAGATACAAATAAGGGCGAGCCATTAGGCGCACCTCATACTACACAAATAGGTGAAGGACCCGTGCTAGATTCGGGCGTGTACATCCCTAAAGGGAAACACTCTGGAAAAGATAAGGGGAGATACATACAAAATATAGTAGTTGGGTATGTTGATGACCTAACCAAGATCATACGTGTGAGGTTCCAAAGAACTTTGGAACCCAATGACCTGTATGACTAGGAGTTAATGGATTCGGAGATGGCAACAACGCGCACATGGAAGAAACTATCATGGAGTATGCAAACTCATATGGATGAGCCTAATTTTGATGTGTGCAAAGAATCATGTGTCTCTCAAAGAATGAAAAAGTACCGATTCGCGCCATGTGACTATCAAGCCCATTGTGATGTTGGATGAGCATGTGAGCAACGCACTGACAAAGGTATCTGCAGAGGTTGTGCGTAGAAACATAGATAAAGTGACAACTATTTGGGTGCTATTAGATGATAAGAAGGATAAATATCTGTTATAAAGCGTTTGATGAAGAGAAGGAGAAATTTGAGGCAAAGGTGGATGCATTGGTAAGTATGGTGGAACAAATTGGGGATGAAATTTTGAAGGTAAGACCACACTTGGAAGAGAAAGTGCCAAAAAGATTTCTCCGTAATGCACTACTTGTGCACTCTTGTTTAGTGGGTAATGGAGGAAGGTCCAATGTGCATGCGAAACCAAAGGATGCTACAAAGAAAGGCAGAGAAGAAGGGCAGGCAAATATTGTGTGAAAAATTACAAGCTATGAATCTATACTACAAACCTTTAAGGATGAACTAAAAAAGGTAGATTTGGCCTTAAATATGTGCGCAACACCGACGTAATAATAAAGACAAGGACTATGGAAGAGGAGAATGAGGTCCTTAGGAAGCAAAGAATGAAGCACTTGGGCGTGAGGAGAGGCTCACATTGGTAGAACAAAAATGTGATGTACTTACAATAGCCCATGTCCCTCACAAGGAAAGAATAAAGGAGATTGGAAAACTCATCGCGCGGCATATGGATGTGATGGAAGGGATGGTCTCAAGCATGGCCAATGTTCTCAGGGTATTGTAGAATGAAGGTGAGAACATGACCTTAGATGAGATGGATGGGGTGCTTTGCAGACATCCCGGATAAAACTAATCAAGCAATCGTGTGAGGGGAACGAGTTAGAAACATAGATCAAAGTAGAATATCCAGAGTTGATTCTTTCGAAGAAGTATAGGGTGCCCAACTATTCTTTCATTCTTTTTGTACAATTATTCTTCCATTCCCTATTGTTTATTCATGGAGAGATGAGTTGTGGTTACCCATTTCGGGGACGAAAATGAAGCAAGTGTGGGGTAATGTTGGGATAATGAAATATAGCCTAAGTATTGAAGGTGCATAAGGATTGGGCACGCGAGCATAGGGCACGTAGGTTCATGTGGGAATATAGAAAAGCGGGGCATGCCCAAGAAAAGCGAGGATTCATGACTTAGCCATTTTTTAGTGTAAGGATAATTATGGGCGTGGAATACAGAGCACGTTTTGTATAAAGACTTGCAGAGCACGCAAGGCTATCTTGAGCAAGTGGAAGACCAATCGACATACATAGATTTAAGCTATTAGTAGGATTATAATCGTAGATATTATTACATAAGCTATTATTAGTGAGCTTGCATGCTTTTTTAATTATCTTGTTGCGGCGCATGGCTATTCTTAGCACGAGTAGTGAAGGGCGAGTTCCCACTACCTATAAATATGTATTGATTTGTACGGTTTAAGAGAGAGTTTCGTGATAGAGTTATGTTCCGAGATCTTAAGCGTGCATGACTTATGGTGACATTAATATGCATGTATTCAACTAATCGTTATTGATAAAGTAATATAATGGATTTATGTGGGTGGAAATTGATTGTTGACTCATTTGAGAATGGATCTTGTATGGTAAATATGATTTTAATTCTTGTTTAGTCATTCTTGAACATGGTTAAGATCTAGATCTAGTTTATATTATGCAATCTACTTGATCTAGTTTATATATGTATACCCATCATGCTAACTCATTGAAAAAGTTGTCATAAAAGAGGGACCTAGTACCCTTGCGTGCTTCGGGTGAGCGCTCATCCTGGCTAAGTGAGGTGTTAGTGCGCCTTGGGCTATTGGTGAAATAATAAGACTATAGTCATGGTGGGATGTTTGAGTGAGTGAAGTTTATGAAAAGAAACATATTTTATACCCTAAGTCTATGTGGTATTTTGGTGTAGGTGGATGGATAAAGAGATACATGAGGAACATTAAGAGCCATCATGTTTTAACATAGTCCTTGTAATAATAATAACAAATAAATAAATACACATGTAATCAACATTATAAATCAAAATTTATGAGAAAGGTAATAGATTATGAAATGTTTAATTGATAATGTTTTGTACATGTGTACTTTGTGGCAACTTTATTATTATTTTATGTGCCCAAAGATATCCAAAAGAATTCGGTTAATCCATATGCCTTTGCATTTAAATTGTGGCGAGATTTGTATACATCTAAATTTACATCATCATCTTTCATACCTATTACTAACAATTCCTTTGTGCAGATAAGGGCCATTGATGCATCTATTTCTTGAGCGGGTGCCTTAAGGGGCCTATCAAGAATGGGGTATGACTATTCACATGGTCATTATGGGTTAGAGACAATACACAGAGAGAGTATCATTATGTGGTCCTAGCTTTAGTTATTCTTACTTTTTAGCCCCTTTATGTCTCACAAATTAGCACTCATGACACTTGTTTGCATCTAACTTCATCATTGGCACCTTTTTCACTTATTCTTGTTTGATCCATGACACATTGCACCACTTTTGACATTTAGGCATCCTTGGCCGATGCCATCGTCCACAGTGATGGCGCGATATATATACACACCACACCCAGACATTCATAAGGAAGGAAGAAAGATCACATGAACTAGCCATCTACTCTGCTCTTTTGCACCATCTTCGCATTTTCTCACTTTGCTCTTGGTTCATCTTGCATTTGACTTGGGATTAGACACTCTTCTTGATTGTTGGATTGTTTGCACTATTGGATCATCTATAGTGAGTCTAGGATAGGAACAGTGTTCCCCTTCTCCACCCATAGATTCTCTCTTAGTGTATTGTTTCTCTAGAGAGATAGATGCATCAACAACCACCTCGTAGGTAAGTGCTTTAATACTCTTTGTCATTTTACATAGATTAGTTCATTTCTCTTCCCCATTGCTCTATGTTAGCTTAGTATTGTATGTACATTGGTACTAGTTAGCATATTTCTCTTATATGATCAACTCCTTAGATTTCCTTTATTTATATTTCAGTTATATTGCAATAGTGTATATTATGCATGCTTGTATTATCCTCTCATCATTCTACATCTCTTCTCTAATTGATATCCTGAAGGTTACTCTCCTCTATCTTGACTATTGGCCTTGGATACCCTAGGTTAACCTAGTGCGGGGATCACCGCCCTCTTGATATGTGACCTTGACTATCATTATAGCCCCTTTAAATTGTTCAACTAGGTGTCGGTACATGAGTGTCTCCTATTTGCTGCCTCATATCCTTGCATAACAGAAGTCTTATGAGTGCAATCCATTGAGACACATTCTTGTCCTACCATACATTTTTATGAACCCGACGTGAATCCTACAAACATCCCGATCGAGCAAAACTTGTTAAAAGTGCATGTCTCTAAGTTTTGACCTCATTTCAAATCACCAAACTTCAAAAAACCTAAAACCTATCTACACTGGACACCATCGCCTAGGGATGATCCTATCTGCTCCAACAAATCTCTTACATGACACTATCGGTCCTTATGTAAACTTTCTTGCACAATCAATCGCGTATGTTCCTCGAAGCTTGTCTCCTGGTGCCATCATCCCTTGTGCAAATATTCTTGCATGGCCAATTATGTCGATGTTGTCATGGTAAATGTATATGTAGACACCCATAATTACGCCCAAGCAATTTAAATACTTAAATTGTGCTAATTATCTCCTTTCTCACGCAAATCGACAACATATCGTCAAAAGCGCTCATATTCCCTCTTATTGTCATTAATTAATTACAATACACTAATTGATTAAGTCGCCTATCCAACTAACATCTTGATTAACGACCTTCCATTAATTATTCACCCCTTCTACCTAGACTAATTAATTATTATTAATTAATTAGCTTTCCCTTCCATTTAACTAATAAATCAATATTTAATTGATTTAATCCCCTTCTAATAGCCTAAATCATACTAATATTCCTCTAATTAGCTTCTATAAGCTTACATCTACCTATTAGTTAATCACCTTTGATTAATTAAAACACCCCCAACTCCTACGACTTGCTAAGCATAAATTATACCCTTCTAAAGTAAGGTTACCTTTCATAAAGCAACCTTATCCATTCCTAATCATGTTTTACCTTTATCCCACATGCAAAGGGATGAAGTGTTTCCTTTATCCATTGGGCTATATAAGGAGCCCTCCTTCTACCTTTATACCTACACCTAAACTCCTTGAGAAAGCAAATGCAAAGCATATAGCAAAATAGACTAAGAGCTTGCCTTTTGTTTTCTTGAGAGTTCATCATCTTGAAGAGTTAAGCCTATTTCCTAAGTGCTTAGGTCATATGAGAGGTGTCAAAATGGGTCTTGTAGCCTAACTTTGACTAGCCCTCATTCATAGGTTCTTGGAACACCAAGAATAACCATTTTTGATAGCCATGGAGCCTACTTAGGTCCCTTCATTTATTTGTTGTTAGAGAATAGAGGATTTTAGATGCTTAACATTGTTAGTTTCAAAGTTTTGTATATTGATGAATGTTAGCATCTAACCCTTGTTTAATTCTTATCATGATGGTGCTTAATATGTTGTTTAACTTTTGCTAATTAAGGCTATTTAGGTGTTAGTCTTTACTCACATTTAGCATTAGTTTAAAAACAACACATGCACACAATATATCATGAAAAATTGAAAAAATCCATGACAACTAAGCCCACACTCAAAAATCCTTGAACCGGGTAATGTAAACTTGCCCTCCGACAAATTTTTGACTATGTAAACCCCATCATGGCCAAGAGGGATGTGCTAACTAGATTTTTAAAGTGTGTTTCATGTGTAGGTAAGTTGTTGGGAAGAAATTCATGGATTCATTTTGATCCACTTTGAAGGAACTGCTCCCAGAGGCCCAAAAAGGCCTATTTTTCAGGGTTTTTACACTTGGTAAACACCCTCTGGGAATGAACCAAGAAGAGATAATGCATCTAAGCAGTGTGTGACAAAGCTATGAGATCATAAAAGGTATTTTAGGGAATTTTTGTAAGGAAAACATGTTTAGGAACAAGCTATGCAACACCAAGTTACTTATAAGCACGGTGCAGGAATGAAAGTAGTAAAAAAGCTAGTGGGCTTGTTCTGGATGTTGCAGAGCCTCGGGATATTTTTTGAAGTGAAAAAATACCCTCAAAAGCTAGGGAGGCATACTTCACATTACAAAATGTTTGGGAGATTCTATTGTCCGGATTTTGAGATATTGGCTCGATAATGCAGATGAAGATCCCCGATCCTAGTGAGGATTCAAATGAGAATTCAGGAGATATATGAAGATTTGAGGCCTAATTCAAATCCCAATATGACCTATGTAATTCCATATTAACTCACAATATGTTTGTTATCATTTTTATCATTAATATTTTTGGGGCAGTCTCTTTCATCGACGCACATGCTTGAGCAGAATAAAAAAAGGGGGTAAATTTTATTTTGAGAAATAATTTTCTCTTGAAAAGTGTGGTAATGATTTTATCAAACCTTTTGGAGTCAAAATGATATAAGTTTTTCCTAGGTAATTATCAGGGAAGCTCCAGGGGCAAAGAATCACTCTCGGTGTCTATTTTTGGCAACTATTGGTGAAGGAGGGGTTTCTAAAAGTATCCATGGTGCATTTTCACACCTTAGATGTAGTTTTTAACATTTTATCTTGGTGCAAAGGCACAAAAATATGCAACACCAAGGAGAGAGAATTTTTAAAGACTTACATCACTTAAAGTGTCTTTTTGGTGGTTAGGTGAGTGTTATGCACTCACATGTTGTTTTGGCCCCCTCCCCATGATCAACATGACCCATGGTGCACCTAAGGAGCCATGATACACCTTTTACCTGGTGAAAAAAATTCATGAGGTGTAAAACCATGTTCCACTAAGGGAGGAAGAAGCTTTCGTCACTTAAGTGACCACTTCATGTGTTAGGCTCATGTTATGCACTCACATCTTCAAATGGCCCCCTCTCCATGATCAAGCACACAATTGGTGCACTTTTCCACACCTACTAAACCTTTACACCTAGTGTAAAAGTGAATCAAGTGCAAAAATAGTGCCACCTTGGAAGCTACCCTTCTCTCGTCACTCACCACTCATAACTAGCTTCCTAGGTCATGTTTTCCACTCACCCGACTCGTCAAGCTTGCCCCCTCCTCATGTTGGCTACCCCCATGGCACATTTTCTCCATGTTTCTGAAAATTTTCACCACATATCCCCTTAATAAATTTGTTAAGGGACATGAGAGGCTCTCAGACCCATTTAACAACCCCTGACCCACTCTCAACTCGGGCTAAGAAGAAAGTGTTACAAGTGAGTCAAGAGGTGGGTTTCCTTAACTATGGTTAACATTTGAATATTTATGCACTTATCATAATTTTGGAACTCATTTCTGAATCTCTTTTCCCTCCATTTCTTTCATAACCAAGCTATGCCAAATTT
Source organism: Taxus wallichiana var. yunnanensis (assembly GCA_018340775.1). Lineage (NCBI taxonomy): Eukaryota > Viridiplantae > Streptophyta > Pinopsida > Cupressales > Taxaceae > Taxus > Taxus wallichiana. The sequence continues at coordinate 912,476,293 of CM031239.1, read as the reverse complement.
AGAAACCTCGTCTCCAAAATCACTCTTTTGTTTATATCTCACAAACCCTTGCTCTGTTTTTCACGAGATTCGAACTGAAGCTTCCCTACATGAAGGCCCTTGGAATGAATGTTGGAATGAAATAATCAGTGCCATTATCCATTTTTATAGTCACCTGAAACTTACATCCATGAAAAACTTCTTCCTCGATATCCAAAGTTGCGGTGAGCCAAACGTGCTAAAAATCAGAGCATGAGATCCTCGAAAAAAAAATAGCTTGTAATGAGCACTTTCTTGCTCCATGAAACTAGGTAGAATTGGAGTTATGCAGAACTATTATTTTTCATCATTATACCATTTTAAATGAATAAAACATAGACCTGTAAGTTCACTTTTCATTTCTTGAAGATCTAGATGAGAGAAACCCCTAAAATGGAGCAAAGCATCCTAGTGAGAAGTAGAAAATTTGGAGACCTTTTTCAGCCCGATCCAATACCCCATGGCCAATGTATATTTTTAGTAAGTCCTCATTCAAGAAACTTACTAAGGGTAGTAGTTCCTAAGGATGAATGGATTCAAGACACTCAGTTCTTTCCCCAGGAGGAGAAGTACTCAAAAGTGACAATTCGGTGAAATTCCCAAAACTGGTCACCTAAGAAGAACTTACAAAATATATTAAGTGTCTGAAAAAGGCTCAAAATGGTCATGGTTTTTCATCATCCATTCCTCACTAATGTCAACCTTCATGGAGATCAAAATCATGTTTACAAAAGGTGGATAACGACATTGTGTCTCAAGTCGAGAAGAGTCTTCTCAATTCCCAATTTTGGTCATAGTGGAACATTTTGGTCTTGGTGTGTTTCTCACTTCACCGGATGGGTTGATCAAAGGCTTAAAGCATGTTCCATCAAATATCTCACCTTCATTCATCACATGATTGGATTTTTCTTCACTGCATCTCATTGGTTGCTTTGTTTCCCCAAGGGTCAATATCACGATGTTGAACTATGTAGGTAATGGTCTCATTTTGCATCAAGAACCTGATAGTTTGGAGGCATTGTAGTGTTTAAAAGGTTAAAGGATTGTTCAAGTGAGGGAAGTATTCCTTGTCATCTTCAATGTCTGTTACCTTCCATTCTAGTGGCTAATCAATCAAGGCATGAGCTCACAATATACAATGTTGCAGAGTTAGGGCAATGCTCGTCACTCCTCTTCTCAGAGTATTCAAGCAGTGTTGCAAAGGTTCATCATTTCAAGAGTTTTCAAAGGGATCATAGTGTTCAAAGGTCTTCATTGGAGCTCTTCATTAGTGCATCAGAGTGTTGCAAAGGGTCATCATGGGTCAATTTTTTATCTTCATCATCGTCGGAGCTAATTCTCATATTCCTTGAGAGTGGAAACATCTCCATTCATGCTTGTGAGCATCCTTCCTCTCCTCTCTCATTATTTATCCTCTTATTTTCTCCTTCGAATTCCTCATTTTAAATGATCATGATGTTTTTTCCTATTCATTCAAGTGATAATGAAATATTTGTAAGATGTAAAAGTACTTCCTCAAATTATAAGAGGGGTACTTAATTTGTTCTTTCCTAGGATAATGAAAAGTCACAAGTTAAATAGGAACATGAAATGTCACGTGGGGGGTAGAGGAAGAATTGAATTATAAATATATAAAAGGGGATGATATCCTCATTGTAAAGGGATGGTTATTCTTGTTTACTAGCTCTCATACTCTCTCTAGGAACAAGTGATCAAATTTCCTCTATTTCCTTTTCTTATGTTTCCTCTCCATCTCAACTCTACTCCATGAGCAATGTACTTGTTGAATGTTATGCATTGAGACTTTATGCTTTGTGTGTTTTGTTCCTTATTTATTCTCATGGTGTCTTCTCATTTAATTCATGGGTAATTTTATGGTTTTGAAACAATAAACTTTGTTGTACTATTTATTGTGCAAAACCCCTCTTTGTTATTCTCTTCACACCTTTCCTTCAAGCTTTTTCCTCCCTTGTAGTTTCTACAAGAACTTTGCCACAGGTGTAGGGAAGTAACTTTGTGTGATCCTGATTGAAATACCACCCCCAGTTGATAGAATAGTGTACATAATTTCCTTGTTTTCAATAAATGGAGTTACCCCATTCAAGTAGAGGGACCTAGTCCCAGAGTGTTGGTGAAATCCCATAATTTTCCCTCATGAAAAATTATTTCACCAACAAATCAAGAAGCCCCATTTCACGAACCTACTCTCGGTCAAATCATCACTCCATCATGGAGTATCTCGGGCCTAAGATCTTCGATTTTTTTGTTGTGCGAGACATTACTTGAAACCTTTTATCTCGAGACTGAATTCCTCTTCTACATGAATTATTATGTCGTAGGAGTCCCTAGGAAGAACATCCCACCCACCACAATGGCCTATCTAAGTAAGAGGAAGAGGAAAACAAAAATAAAAACACTTTTGATCACCCTCCTAAGATTCAGAAATTCCTCATGTAATTTTATCTCAATAGAAGGATGGATCAAAAGAAATGCCCAAGAACGCGTCTCCTTGAACTTGTCTCTGAACAAATCAAGTGAAAATAGGGCAGAAAAATAGAAAGGTCTCAAAGCAAGTGCATATGAAATTATCCTCAATTATGACTCTACAATCCTTACTCTCCAACTCATTGATAGGATGAGCCAACAACAATCCGCTACTATGACTCAATTCCTTCAAATACAAGACAATGTGGCCAACTAGTTAATCTCCCTACAATGGGATCTTAGGGCACTATGTGCTTCCTTTACAAAATGGGCCTAATGGAGTACCATCGCCTTACCCCTTATCCAAAAAAAAGTCCTAAGAGCAGTCCAACAAGAGCCTCTAACACCTTACATTGTTAGCATAAATATTAGGGTATTGCTTTATCCATCTCTTATGACGGGTCCATTGATCCCTCCTTTCACATTAAGGCCTTTGGAAATATTTATAAGGAGTGGATCATAGCCAATTTGTACATTGCCACTAAAATCTTAGCTAAAACCCTCACTGAGGACATTTTGGATTGGTATCATACCTTATCTCTAAACTCCATATTTGAGCTAGAGTCCTTGGTGACAACCTCAGTGAATGAATTTAAGTATCATGACTTACTTGAGAATAACATTAATGCATTCATCAACTATAAGCAATCTGAAAACGAATCACCACAAGATTTCATAAAACGTTGGAAGACCATATCTATGTGCATTAAACATAACATGCCTAGTGATAGCCTCTTCCAACTTTTCCTATGATCTCTTGAACCTTGCATTCAATACAAGGTGAGGTCCTTTTCTCCTACCTCTTCAAAAGAAGCCTTTGAGAAAGCTAAAAGGTAGGATTACCTCATGAGAGAGTTTAAGAAAGTTTCTCCTAAGACACAACCTAATAAACAAGTCCAAATCCTCCAATGTTCTAAGAACAAGAACGCGACGAGATGACAGAGTCTCCGATACTCTTCCTCTTGTCACTTCTTCAAATAGAACTATCTTCAAGATTGATAAAGAAACTAACAAAAACAAAAATCAGCCTAACTATCATCAACCATTGAGAAAGGAAGAATCGAAACATTGCTTACCTAAGCCATTTATTGCGATCTTAGATCTATCTCTACCTATTCCTCAATGACGCGATGAGAGTAAATTTTGTTGGTGGCATGTTAACTAGGGTCATTCCCATGACAAATGTCATGTACTAAGCACGACTACCATCAAATTCTTCCTATGATCCCAATTTGACCACAACACCATCACTTGGGAATGTTTGACTGAAGTAATCAAATTCCGTGATCTAGCACAACAACATGATCGTCACAAAGTAATTAATAAAGATAATGAAAAGTTACAGGTCTTCTCTAATCTCATGGATACCATAATTCAATTGAGATCTCTAAAAATAAGAGCATGCTACGACTAATGTAGTTGAAACAAACTAACCTCCTAAAAACATGATTGCCATGAATGATGTTAGGTGTGTCATAGCTTATATAGAACTCGAATATCCTAAATCATTCTAACCTCAAACTCATAGGAATGTGTACCCTTATGTGCCTCAAAATCAAGTTTCTCAAGGTAGAAACCCCCCTCTTCCAGATGTTATCGACCCATGTGGAAAATCTCCTACAGGGTCGATGATGCCTAAGGTTGTTTTCCTAAGTACAAACACCATCTACCCCTATGGAAAACTTCCTACAGGACGATGACATCGACATTACTTTTATAGACAACATCAGTCCTTGTCACATTAAAACTTACAAGGTTGATAGGGTAGTTTGAGAAAAAGATAGTTTCGAAGTCTCCCGATTACAATTACTTCTTATGGCTCTATTCCGAGGATTCCCATCACGCTCATCCTACCGCATATCTCGGTCATGACAAGTGGTATCCTCTTCAAGCACTTGCCCAACTACATAGCCATGTACCTTTTCTAGAACTTGTGCGTATGTCTCCTCGCCATTGCATGAGCATCTCATGATAACCTTATTTAAAATGAACATTCCCCTTCCTCCCGCTTTAGGGTAGAGTCCCACATTACATGGCTCGGAGGAAAGCATCCATTGTTAATGTGAGGAGCTCTCCGTTCATATTGACCTTACCATGGATGGTTAATCTTGCATTTATTTTCCTATAACCTCCATGATCCCTGCTGAGCTCTTGATTTATGTAGATGATCCCCCTCTCTTCATCCCAGTCTAGATTGGCCACACTATAGTCAAATGTGCTCTCATCGACAAAGGATTCGGCACATGTGTTACCTCATTGGACTTCATTAAGGCTCTTGGTTACTCCATAGACAACTTAAAATCTACACGTACCACTTGTCAAGGGTATGATTGCCAAAAGATGCCTCCCATGGGATGCATTTGGTTACCCATCACCATTCCTCCTAGGACTTGCCCACGTTAAATTCACGATCTTTAACTTTCCCCTATCTTATAATATCCTCCTAGGTCATGATTTGACTACTCATTGCATGTGCGCAATCACTTCCTCCGCTTATTAATGTGTAAAATTTTCTCATCAAGGAGATATCTATAAGATTTAAGGGGATCCTAATCCTTGTAACTATAAAAAAGTCTGATAAAAGGGGACATGTAAACTCCCAACATTAAACGAGTTATCTATTATCCCCTTTCGAGAATATCAACGCTTCAACTATCATATAGATTCTCTTTGCAACAATGCGAGTCATCCCGAATTGGTTGGGCATACATCTCCCAATCTCTTAGAGTTTGATGATAACTAGCTTGATAAGATCACACTTAAAATTAATACTTTTGATCTTCCTAAGCTTATCATATCTAAGTTTCCTCCATCATTGTGGCCCCTGTTCTCATAAGCATGAGCCCTCTATTCCGATGTCGTGTCATGTACACCACAACCTCTATTAGAGCATGTGGTTCTCTTAGAGACTATAGTCAACTCTTATGTGATGGATACCTCAACATTAGACTATGATGATAGTTACACTTTAGATTATCCTCATTTGGCTAGCTATGCCAGATCTATAATAGGAAGTCTTGCATTAACAAGAGACCCTTCACAACCAATACACTCATGACATAAACACCATCCTTATACAAGAGGAATCCTTGAGTATAGTTGATACTTCTCTCAGTCATTCGGTGCCCGATCCTTAAACCACTCCACCAGCCTCTTCACCTCATACTACCCCTCCACACACTACCCAATCTAACTCTTCCATTTTCCCTTACAAAAGTAGATGATTGTGTCACTAGTTTTGACTACAAAGCCGATGACCTCATGGGTGATGATCCCATCTACCATGCCTCGATGAATGAGAAAAGATTACTCCATCATTGCCATATTCACCCATTACATCGATGCATTTCCCAAATATTCTCACTATCCCTCCATGTCCTATGAGACTTCCCTCTCTACCTCTTTCCCTTATCACTCCTCGTTCCCACACGATCGAGCCAGATGTGCACATGGCACGAGGCCCCGGGACATGATGTCTCAGATTGTAGAGCTTATCGACGACACATGAAGAAGCTCAAAGCTGAGGTCAAATGTGACCAAACTAGAAAGGCTACATAACCTTTCACTTCACTCCCCTTCTTTTGTTCTCACCACGGGTATTGTGCACATACCGACGCCGAATGTCGGGTTATACGTAGAAGTGTTAAGTTCATAATTCCTCTTCACACGGAAGAAAGTGTAGAGCCGACTCCCCTTGAAACCCGCCACCTTCCCCTCAACCAACTAGACCACAACCTACTTACGTACTACTACCTGACCATGATCCTCGTCCCACTATGGATGATATTCGACATGACATTCTCACCGGGTTGGAAGACCAGATCGACGAAACCTTATTTTTTTGTGAGATCTAAAGTTCATCGACAAATCACTATTACATAGTAATGCCATCGAGGACCTCATGTCTCATGCTAGAAGTCGTATTTTGCATCAAGTCGAGGACATCATCACTGATACTTTGCAATATTTTACCCCTTGTGGTTAGTTATCTATAATGACTTGATCACGTTTTATCTTCTTATTTGGCTTGAAATATCACCTCCGATCAGGCTCTCACAAATTTCCACTGGGTTTTCACACACATCCTTATCCCTTGGCTTCACCTGGGCTCTTGACCCCCACTTGGGTTTTTCACAAATCTCCTCGTATATCGCTACATCCTCGCTTGGGTTGACTGCCCCACTTGGATTTGTCACCCTTACACCTTGGTTCTTCCTACCATTAGAGTGCCCAGGTCTTAATTTTGCCTATTTTGGCTTTATTATACGCCTGGTATTTCCCATGGGGTCATTGTGGTATTATGCACATCCTCACTTAAGCTTATGGAATTGCTTGGATTTATACACTGAAAATGCCCTGTAATTCTTTCATTGGATGTCTTGGCCTTTCTCCACCACTTGGCTTCTTCACATTGGATTGGGCTATCCTACCAATTCTCCCTCCCATCGATTTACCTATTTAATGACATTATCAATATTCATAAATACCATGAATATCATCATATAAATGCATGTGGAAAATAGGAAAGTGATAAGTAAAATACATGTATGCATCCAATGAACAAAATGGTCATAAGCATTATCTACATATACATGCATGCACGCACATGCACATGTGCAAAAAACACACACACACACACACACGTCTCGATTCCATTTTATACATTGAAAAAATGATACAAAAATAAGTACAAGGTTTGAGCCCTTCTATAGCAAAGCTCAAACACCATTACCCCTCGCGAGGGTCTCTCGAATGATTTAGGATGATGGGGTCATGCTCATAGCTCGGGATGTGCAAGCTAGAGACTTCACCCTAAATAAGGCTCTAGAGGCCTCTCCTATGCTCTCGCTAGTTGTACCTCTTGTGAAGTAATCATCTCAAATTTGCACTCCAGAATTTGATAAGCGCATAACTTTCTCATATACCGGTATTTTATGTTCCTGTAATAGAATCCAAAGCATTACATCTATGCTTCATGTGGCTGCTTAGTGCACGTGCATCCTTATATCTTCATAAGGTCTTAGATGACTCTCCAACCGGATGGAAGGCACCCACCGAGTCTCATGCCAATGGTGCCACCGGATCATCCATCACTTTGAAGTATCATGCACATCTAACATAGGATCTAGGATCTCATGATGGGAACTCTCTATCGGGAATGCCACTCCTCCATCACCCACTCTACAAAACCAAGTACAAAGACATGTTTCACTTACAATACAAATATACCACAAGAGCTACTCTCAAATAACATAATGACATGCATACATAGCTTCTTGGGCCTCGCCATAATAGTCTTGCCATCTCCTCACCGCCTAATACCTCCTCCTCCTCATCTTCATGATGAGGTCTCACATATAGTGGCCACCTATCTCAAGACACTAATATCATGTCCTCTCGGCACCTTTGTAGTTAGGGCCTCTATCTTAAGTGCCTGGACATCTAGATTCACATGGGTGTCGAGATAACTTCCTCCTACTTGGCACATCGACACTCCCTCTTCTATGTTGTTGGATGTCTTGATATTGCCCTTCGGTGCTAGGGCTAGATCTCGCTTGTGCTTCCACCATGTGGGTGTAGACACCAAAATTGGGTCACACTCCCCTTGGTCCCTCATCAAATAACCAGCTCGAGCATACTCACCTAACCATGGCCCCTTCCACCCCAAATCACTATTAATTTAATTAATTTAATTAAATTAATATATATCCTCACAATATTTATTATCTAATTATCTTAATTTCTACCCCACCACCTCACCTAGACACCTCATCTAGCCACTTCACCTTAAATCTATTCTTAGCATGTTTCCATAACTAACTAAGACTTGGTCCCATTTGCCTTAATGAGCTAAGACTTAGTTCAACCCTAAAATCAATACCTACTATCCCTCTAACCACCTTCCCGCTCATAAAATGTTACATCCGTTATAATCGTCCGGGAAGAAAGAAACTTATTGGGCCCAAGAAATTAGAAAGGTCTACCCATTTTAGTAAACCTAGGGAATCTTGCCTTAACCAACGCCGGTCACCCCTAAACCGATGCCGGTCAATCCGGAAACTATCGTCGGTTACCATTTATTCACGCAAATAGCCTTGTTTTTGGGTTGGCACATCCCGAGAGTAAAGAAAGGAGATCATAGCTGCATGCAAGCAAAACAAGCATCCTTTTATGCATCCGGACATCCAAAACCATCACCAAGATCAATCATAGAGCCATTACATTCACGGGAGAACTCGGAAATCGCTGCTACATGACCATACATGTATTATCCGATCAACCACCTCCACCACTCAGCCATCAGATCCTTAACACAGTAAGTATGGCCCTAACAGTAGGGATTTATTTCAGTTAGTAATCTTTATTACTCCTGTTATTGATCTACTCTTTGCATGCTTATTGCTTCATCAACCACTTTCTGTGAACTCAAATATCCCTTCACCCATATCACCAAATCACCTATCCTCACCTGTTGTATACTTCTGAGCATACCTAAGACCTCTACAGACCTCCCCATTCACTCTCCCAAACTTTATTTGACCTCAGATCACCCCTGCCATTTAATCTATTTGAGTTTCTTTTACCTCGACCATATCAACGCTGGTTATCCACAACCACCATCGGTTCTACCTAAACCGACATCGGTCACATTTAGCTGACGTTGGTCTCTATGTTTTACACCTTGACCAAGAACAGACCCAACAATCACCCTACCAGTTGACCTAAATAACCCAGAATTAGACCTGACCAGTCCCAGTACCTTGACAGACACCTCACCTCTCAGATCCAACTATAGCCTAGCATGTTGTGATTGGATTTGCTTATTGTACTTGAATGAGATACCTAAATCATATCAACTATAGTAGGACTTTGTTTATTTCTCACATTAACTTGTTTTAAACAGTGGATTGATAACCATCTAGGAAGTATCACACTTCTCGAAACTAGCCTACACTAGGCGAGTCCCTTTGTCATATACCATTTAACTATCATTTTTGTGGTCTTGTTTTCTATTATAGGTAGTTCCTCCTAGCCAAAAGGAAGCTCTCACATTCAGTTGTGGATCAAGAAGTCTAGAACACGCGCAACAACCATCAACCGACCAACATTTAACAAGTATTCCTCCTTGGCCCTTACCCTTATTTATTTCATCATTTGAAAAGGTAAAGAAAATGGTGAAACATTTTGGCACGCTGGTGGGACCCATCAGGGGTTCTTTTGCATTTATTCATTCCTAGGTGAAAGTTGTGTGTTTGTTTCCCTTTGAAAAGCTTCCACATTAATTTTCTTCTTTGGAATCATTCTCCTTCTTTCTATTGTCTAAAAATAATCGTATTTTTGGTGCTTTAAAAAGAACACATCTTCCTTTATTTTGCATTACATTAGTGAAAGATCATCCCTCTTCCTATTCATCTCTTACTACATCGAATATCACACTTGATTTGGGTTTAAAACACTTGCATTGCATTCTGATTTGTTGCATTATTAGCTCACATTAAAACGAGGGAAACCTATATGTTGGAAGTCATGCCCAGCTGATGGTTGACACAAAGAATCGTAGAAAGCACATTTTTCTCTCTCTCTGTGTGTCTTACCAAACTTGCACAAAATCAAAATATACACATCTTTCTTAAACAACATCTTACCCAAGAACATCTGTCAGTGATCACATGATCTAGTTGGCAAGGTACTCCCTAGCTCGTTGCCTCTATCGAGTCATCATCTCAGAGGATGGCCCCCCCGCCATAACATACCTAAAACCTCTCCTTTTAGATATCCTTCTTGTAGGATGCCTTCCCAACCAAAAAATTCTGTTCTAAATACACACAATCAGTCCTAAATAGCATAAGCTAAACAAACATAAGAAAATCATTGTTAGGATTGTGCTTTTTCTTAGCATTCTTCTTGGCTTGTGTTTTGAGGTGTGAGACTACGAATCTCCATTTTATTCTTCCTTGCACACTCCACCATCGTAGTTGGAGTATTATGACTTTGTTTGAGTGTGCCAGGGCCCCATCTCCTCATTCTCAGGTTTCTGAGTTTGATTCTTCACTTAATTTAATTCACAAAACCAATTTTCTTCATTCCTTTCTAATTTCATAGTCATCGACATCGGTCAATGACCATCGTCATCGATTCACATATGACCATCGTCGGTTAAACCGCTAACTAGTGTGGCTTCACGGCTTTCTAGTTACTTTACCTAGAATAGCTTTCATCACTTTTTTGTTCTGTTTCTGGCCCTCAAGGCATCATCATATTTCTCCTTGTTGATACTTACTGTCATACACTAGTTTTCACAGATACACATCCAACATTCATGTTTCATTTTTTGAGACTGGTTTCTTCCATAGTGACCGACTGGTATCGGTTTCAGAAACCATCATCGGTGTTCCCCAACCATCACCGGTCGGCTTTGACCATCATCGGTTTCCCATAATCGTCACTAGTCACCAACCTAACCATCATCGATTTATATGTTTGATTTTCAAAATCTAGACATTGACCAGATTCACCTCCTGGACCCCATTATTCTCTGTTTCTACTATTTTTATGTGTCATCTACAGAATACAGTCTTACCAAGTCAGCACTTGTTCACATGGTGTTGACTCAGCTAGACTAACACCCTCATATTCCATGCTAGTCATCAACCACTCCCACCTAGTCCCTCATCGCCTTCCATCCTGTCACCCATGGATCCAACCTTACCTACCACCATTTCTGTAGGTGATGAAGAGTTTGCATGACTCCTTGATCAGAATCCTGTGGCCTTATAGTTCTACCTTTCCCATTCTTCCACTCGAGACTCCTCAGGTCAGTTGATATATGACATGCATGTATCCATCTCTCTTGCCCTTATTCCTACTTGCTACATCAACCCCTAATAATGCGGCGTTACCCCTCACTGCTTCACCCTAGTAGTTTTGCAGCTAGGACCCATACCTGCCATGACCATTGCGTGCATTTACGGTTTCACTTGCACTGTCGTATATATTGTCCCTCGTTGACCACCCAGACCATAGCATAGTCCACACCCATTATCTCACAAATACCCATTGTAACACAACCACCCGTGGTGTTGGTGACCCCTACTCCATTCTGGAATCTCATCCTCTCCATCCCATAAACACGCCCCCTAATCTGCTACTAGAGTCACAACGACCATCCCACCTATATACACCTACTATCAATAACCCCCTATCTCAAATGTCACCCATTACGGATATGTGCCTCTATGTCGGTTCCTTATTCTCAACCTCCCTATCGGGTTCAATATCCACCTCCTTATGCCATGGAGGTGTCCCTCCATCACTGACCTACCCATGACCTCATCAAGTTGATGATGGAAAATCTGAGACACTAGAAGCATCGGTTTTCGGCTCACACAATTCCCTCACCTATGATGAAATTTGTAATGAGCCTATTCACCCATCCATTCCTATTTGACCATACCCATACATTGGGAAATGCCAAAATTCAACCACTTCAATAGCAAAGAAGATCCACAACAACATTTGTGGTCCTTTAAACATGGGTGTTACCTGATTGCCCACGATGACACTTTACTTTTGAGGACTTTCCCAATGTCCCTGATAGGACCTGCATTGGACTAGTACAATGGACTACTAAGACACTCCATTTACTCATTTAATCAAGTAGCCCAAGCCTTCCTAGATCACTTCTCCATCAACATTGTTAAGAAGGTTACCATGACTGATCTTTATTCCACATGACAGTATGATGATGAGTCTATCATTGACTTTGTTGCTAGTTGCTAGCAAACCCTATTAACCAACTCACATTCTAATTACCTCAAACTGAGCTTATAGAACTATTTACTCGGGCATGTGTTAGACACATCTCACCAACCCTGCAGGTGCAAAATTTTTGCACTTTTGATGAGGCATTCACCATGGCACGGAAATTGGAAATTCATGCTATCGAAGAAAAGAAGATTCAACTTCGTAACAAGAACATCGCGTTCAAATCAAATGATACTTCTTTGTCTTGAAACCCCAAAACAACTATTCAAAGCCCAAATTTAACCGTAGTTCTCAAAGCTGGTCCCCCTCATCAATCAAACCCAACCAAACCCCTTCTAATCTCTCTCTCTGTCCAAGCTTTCCAGTTCAGATGAGAACAATGAAAGTACACTTCCCTAGGAGAATCTTATTCTTCCATTTTGGAAAAGCTTGTTAAAGCTGGTGTCATTACCCTTCCACCTATAAAACCACATACTAGTTTTGACCCTGAGTGACCCATGCCTACATGGTATAAGGAACACAAATTTTGCAACTATCATCATGTCAAAGGTCACAACGATAATAACTGCATCACCTTCAAGAATATCATTCAAGAAATGATAGACAACAGAGATCTAGTCTTGGATAACCTAAATGCACTCGCTAACCAAAACCTACATATCTTCAAGAATCCATTCCCTAATCATGCCCCATCTTCCAACCAAGTGGGTGATACCTCAAACAATGATAGCATGTCTGCGAGGTCCACGCTATTTTTAATGACACACCAATTGCTTCCCAATTGCCTCATATTCCTTCCATAGATGAAATCTTAGCCCACACTCCCTACCTGCACTAGAATCTATTTCATCTACTCCTCTACCCACAGAGGAACCCCCTTCATGTTCCCCTTCACCATGGATGAGCCTATAATCAACACGTCACCTTTGACCCCTCAAAATTTCGAGCAGTTGTTAGTGACACCTCTCCTACTCATAGAAGATGCAGGTCCACCACCTACACCAATGCAAGGAGAGCCCACTTTGGCTGGCCCATCCTCTCCTCTACCCATGGAGGATACTATAGAAGTACCACCACTTGTAGATGACCATTCACCATTAGACCTTCAAGATCTGTTGATCTGCTTTTCGCTCTCTCTTACCCGTAATCGAGGCTAGCCATTTCCTGTATCTCAAACACATTTTAGGGATTGCCACTCGATCCACATCGGCCCCACTTACAACAAGTACCATTCTCACACTTGGTCGATCACTGGACTATGTCGATAGAGCCTTACTTTGGGGACATCTTCTACTTCTGTTTCAACACAAATACAATTGTCACTCATTGACACCTCCACTATCTATCCAAAAGTGTTTTGAGTGACCAAACCAAACACAACCACAACTATTGCAATACCTTCCACGACACCACTCATGGCCCAACTCACACCTCTTCCCATAGCCCAACATACATCTACACCCAAACCCATGCCTATATCATCTCCCTTACCTAAACCTATCACTACCTTAGGGGTTATACGACAAGCTAGCCTTACTCACCCACCCATCAAATTAGATTTAGCTACATCTTCCAAAACTAACACCAAACTTAACCCAACCCCTAAAAAGAAGATCCAATCTCCTAGATCTCATACCCCAACCTCGCCAACCACACCCTTATCACCTTCACCCTTTCCGTCCATCCTAGGACCTCACCCCTCGACCCTGGCCAAGAAACCCCATCCACCGGTAAACCAAGAATGCAATAACCCATTTCCCCATCACAAACCTCTAATATACCCAAATGACCCACACAACCTCGCCCTCACCGTAACCTTCTTACCACCCATACCTCCAATACCAGTCAATAACTTCTTCACTACCCATGACACTTCCTTCTCTTTCACTCACACCTCCTGCCCAACCTACACCACCTACCTCCATAACACCTCGAGTTACCCCCATGGGTAACCCACCCTCTTCCACCATCTGCTTTTCCCTCCACATCTCGTGCACTCGTATCACCTTTACCCAAAAAGATGTAACCTAAAGCTAAAAATCCACTACCCTCCAATAAGGTAGTTAAACCAACCAAACCTTCCATTGTCAGTTCATCTACCATGCCCCTACCCAAGAAGATACGACCAACACCTAAGACCACACCACACACCAAACTAGTAGCCCAACCTACTCCCCCTCTTGTAAAGACTCTTCCTCACACAGTCAACCACACTGTACCCAAACCCACATTCACCTCCCATTGTGATCCATTAGTAGGATCCTACACCAAAATCCTAACCAACCTCCTCAAAAATTTTGTCATCACATTACCACCTCTTAGACCTTATGACCCACTCAAACCCAAACCAAAAGGGTTTGAAAAACCAAAATTTGTACCTACCATCGTGTGCCTAGGACACGATGTAGAGAACTATAAGGCTTTGAAAACCACTCTTGTCCAATTGTGTCCTCTGAAGAAAACTTTGATGATGATGATCTTCTTGATGAGGACCCATTTCACCTTCACCAATTTCCACAGATCTTCCTCATTGCCTACTCAGTGACCAAGATCTCCACCCCAAACTCTTTGATCCATCCCTGAGATTTGAAATTAACATGGTTCGCATAAGAGAGTTAGCCAAACCACCACCCAAATGTCATGCGCCCTACTCATCTCACAAGGCTTTTCTCCCCCTAGGGTTTGTCCCTATCATACCTTGTTATACCACCATGACACACCCTCTTCATCCACCTCCCCTCAGATTAACATGATCAACATTGCCACTCATGCTCAGAAAGACAAGGGCAAGGAGAAAGCAAGTGGCCCATCAACCAACCCTGTACCCAATATACCATCCGCACCCACACCCAAAGTCATCATTTGAGGTCCTGCATATCCCATTTCCGATGGGGTCACACATCGCACAATGCTAAAACAACTACACCAATCCCCCTCAAAATGTCTTTATATGACCTCATCCAGACCTCAAAGTCACATCATCAAGCCCTCATGGAGGTCCTTTAATCTATCAAAGTCTTACCAAATGACCCCACACCCGTAGCCTCCATCATTACCCCTCACCACGTAGCCTCTCTCACTAGGTCTTGCCTTCCTCTACACCTTCACCCACTCACCAAGTGGCTACCCTTAGCTTTGCAGATGAAGAGATCACTCCCTTTCAGTCTGATGACCCACGACCCGCTCTTTTCATCTCTGTCTTTATCGATAATATACACATACGACGCGTTATGATCGATGGTGGTGCTAGCATTAACATCATCTCCTCCCATGTGTATGACCAAATGCAAATACCTACCAATTACATGCATAGTAACCCCGTTATGTTGCGTTCCTTCAATGACACCATGACCTCTACATTGGGTACCATTGTTCTCCATGTCCGCGTAGGTCCCTACACCATCCTAGAACTTTTCTATGTCCTAGAAGGGGAGTTCCAGTATAACTTGCTACTTGGCTGACCTTGGATTCATGCTATGGGTTGTGTCCCTTGATGTTACATCGATGCCTCAAATTTGAACACGAGGGACATAATTACACCATCCTTGTCGACCCCTCACCTTTCAAGACCTGTAACATGCTATATTGACCCAATGATGTGCTTGTACGGTCAAGGCATCCACCACCAAAACCACTTCACCTCCACCCACGAGCCCATCCACCAAATTGCCACTACTTCTGCTGCATCTAACCTCGCTATCCCTACTGCAGCTGTAGCCTCTACCACTAGTGCCCCTATTTCCCCTTCATCTAGCAAGCCATCTATACCCACTACCCACATACCAACTATTGATCCCTTAGAAGGTGTTTTCAACGCCTCACTCTAGGGGAATACCGCCTATACAATATCGATACCTTCCTCACCCCACAAGAGTATGGGAATCTGCGTCAACACCCCAATTATGACATTCACATTGGTGATGTTTTCTCTTATGGCCCTCCCCACCTTCGCACCAATCTAACGTATGGGGACTTGATATGGCGACCTATAAACCCGAACCTCCATCCCAAACCCAACCATTTTCATCGACCTACACTCCCTCACTAACCGCCATTTCACTCACACTTTCCTCCACTGGTGTGCGTGGAAAGGATTTGATTCCAGTTTTTTTATGAACAAGGCCACCACATTGTCATCTCATGTACCTCTCATAAACACAATGACCGTAGTGGCATTGGTTTTGACGCTCCATCCTCTAAGAAGGTTTGCATCGACCTTATCTAGGACAAGAAATCTTCCCCCTCTCATTCACCCACATTACCATCCTCACCCATGGAGTCCATAGATCCTAAATCTATACCTCCTAACTTTTTTTTTTCATAAACACCATTTCCTTAGGACCGTTGACCTATCAACGTGATGGCAAGGCTCCCTCTTCTCTCCCATTCTTGTATCCTAACATGATTGATGACGATACACCTTCAATTAATGTCATTCAATGTTAGGATGATGAGTCCATCCTCACCTACCTTGGTGTAGAAGACTCTTATATTCATTGGTCGTTACCCTCTGAGACGTAAACCATGTTGAATGAATCAACCATGAAATCAACATTAATACTCAGGATGACCCGCACATTCTAAAGATTGGCCAATCCTTAGATGCTACTGAACAGGAAGCCTTCACCTCTTTCCTTTGGGACCATAGTAATGCATTTGCTTGGTCCTATGCCGATATGCCAGTATCGACCCAAAAATCGTGGTTCACAATATCGTAACCATTCTTGATGCCAAACCTATCAAACAAAAGTTACGGAAAATACATCCTTGCATTAATCTTCTGGTCAAAGAAGAGATTCAGTGCCTTCTCTTGGTTTCCTTCATTCTACCCATTGATTATCCCCAATGGATTTCTAACATCATTCTGTCATGAAAGTGACAGGGGGACTCCGCATTTGCATGGATTTTCGTGACCTCAACCTCACTGTCCCAAAGATGATTTCCCACTACCATGCATTAACCAACTAGTTGATCTCACTACTGGCCATGAAATGTTATCGCTCATGGACGGTTTCTTGGGCTATAATCAAATATTACTAGCTCCCGAGGATCAACACAAGACTACCTTCATCACCCCTTGGGGGACTTTCTGCTATCAAGTCATGCCCTTTGGTCTTAAAAACGCTGGTGCTACATATCAGTGGGCCATGACTTACATCTTCCATGACATCATGCATCACATATTGGAGGATTATGTAGATGATCTGCTTGCCAAATCCAAGCATTGAACCAAACACCTACCCATTCTTAAAGTCATCTTTGACCGCCTCATCAAGTATTGTGTTCGTCTTTAACCAAAAAGTGCGTCTTTGTGGTACTTTCCAGAAACTCTAGGTTTCATCATTTCTTTGCATGGCATAGAAGTCGATCCTGCTAAATTCAAGGCTATCCTTGAAATTCCACCACCCACTAATCTCTGTCAACTTCGTAGCCTACAAGGAAAATTACAATCAATTCATCGTTTTATCTCCTAGCTTTCTGACCATTGTCAACCATTCCATCATCTTCTCAAGAAAGACGTTTCATTCAAATGGGATGATGACTGCCATAAACCCTTGAAGCCTTGAAACAATACCTACTTCAACCACCAGTGCTCATTCCTCCTAAGGATGACTAGCCCTTCTACCTATATATTTCCGCTTTGACCATTCTTTGGGTACCATGCTCGCTCATCATGATGACCAACACCAAGAGCAAGTGGTTTATTACATAAGCTATACCCTTCTTGACTATGAAACTAGATATACCCACACCGAAAAACTTTTCCTAGCTTAGTTTTCATCACCACCAAACTCTACCATTATCTACTCAACCAAAAAACCTTCGTCATTACTAATATTGACCCATTACACTACATGTATGCCAACCTTATCAAAATCAACATGTATCATGTTGGCTTATGCTTCTGGCTGACCTCGACCTCGAATTCATCCATCAAAAGTCCATCAAGAGCCAAACTATCACCGACCAATTGGCCAATGCACCCATTTCTAGGGATCAACCCTCTAACTTTGACTTTCCAGATGAGTTTATTGCTACCCTTTCCCTAGATGAACCCGCTTACCAAATGACACTCTTCTTCGATGGCTCTAAGTGTCAGCATGGGGGTGGGGTGGTGTTATCCTCATTCCACTTGATGGTGAACCTATGCCTTTGTCTTTCAAACTTGATTTTGATTGTACAAACAATATTGTTGAATATGAAGCACTTGTATTGGGTCTCCAGGCTGCTTATGCCTTAGATGTTAAGTCAATCAACATCTTTGGTGATTCTCAGTTGGTCATAAACCAAGTCAATGGTATATACCAGTGTCATAATGAGATACTTCAAAAGTATAAGCATCATGTGGACATACTTTTGACCACCTTCGACCATTACGCCCTTCAAACCACCCCACATTCTACTAATAAATTTATAGATACCATGGCCTACTTGGCTTCTTAGATACCTACTTCACCTATTGAATCTAAAATATTTGTCACCATACAAAGACTATAATCAAACTCTTATTTTCCTCATGAAGTCTACTCTATCGGAACCACTACTGCTCCTGACCCAAGTGACCTTTGGTATAAGCAATATACAGATTATCTTTCCCTCTCCATTTTACCCACCAATCTCACTTGTAATGGACAACATGCCTTTCTTAAAAGTGTCTCTGTTATGTCATCATGGGTGGTCTTCTTTACAAATGGGTTTGACAACATTATCTTGCGATGCCTTACCAATTTTGAAATTCCTTACACCATTAAGGAAGTCCATGATGGAATTTGTGGAGGCCACTTTAGTGGTCTCATGTTGTCACAAAATGTATTCTTCACCTAGGCTATTACTGGCCAACCCTAAACCATGACTATTGTGATTATGTCAAATGCCATGTAAAATGCCAACAACATGCTAATCTCCATCACACCCCTAGTCATGCCTTATAGGTCATGTGAGACCTTTGGCCTTTCTCTCAATGGGGTTTGGATCTTGTCGGTGAGATCAACCCCATTATTCACAACGCCACTAATGGATCATAACCGCTATTGAATATTACAATAAATGGGTAGAAGCCATTCCCCTCATTTCCACCAAAGCCGAGAAAATATATGAATTCATCAACCATCACATCATCTGTCGCTTTGGTGTCCCTCACCGCATTATCATGGATAATGAAAAAAATTCAAAAACAAAACCTTACGCAAACTATATGATGCTTTTGGCATCCAACTTAGTTTCTCATCACCTTATTACCCATGCAAACCAATGGTCAAGCCAAATCAACCAATAAAACCTTGAACAAAATTCTTATGAAGGTGGTCAATGATACTGGGAAGGATTGGCATACACACATTCCTTTCACCTTGTGGGCTTATTACACTAGTATTCACACTTCGACTGCTGCCACCCCCTTTTCTCTGGTCTATAGTACTAAGGCTATCTTACCTCTCGAAGTCCAGATTCCATCCCTCCACATCTCACTACAAGACATGCTCAATGATGATGAATTTCTCCAGGATCGTTTGGCACAACTTGAATTATTAGATGAATGTCATCTTAACGCTCTTGACCATCTCCAAATCTACCAAAAACATATCAAACATGCCTATGAAAAACGTGTTCATGAACGAACCTTTCAATTCGGTGACCTCATCTGAAGGAAAATCAACATGTAACCAAAGAGGAGAAAAGTAAACAGGGGAAAATTTGCTCCTAATTGGCTTGGACCCTATATCGTCACCCATGCCTATGGATCAGGGGCTCATTGTTTATCTTCACTCGAAGGTAAACCCAAACTTAAGCCCCTTAAGCTCTTCGACCATTTTATTGTTGATATCAAGTCCTATATCACTTTCTATCAATTGATCGCTCGTCCCTTGAGTGTTGTTCACCTTCCATAATTACCCATTTTGAGGATCCACGACTAAACAAGAATCATGTGATTACCCGTCACCTTTTAGCCTTGTCTTCAATATGAGTACCACGGCTCTACTCATAGCATGATTCTCATGGATACTTTTCATCTTCTTCAAGATGGAATCCCATGGTCGTTCATCACTCGAAACCACCTCTTTCATAGTTAATTTTTGTGTACTACGATCTTGTCTTCTAAAACAGGAACCTAATTGTCCTCTATAATATTGTCCATGACTTAAACATCTAAAAAAAAAGGGATACAAATCCTTGAGTCAAACTTCCAACAAAATATGACTCCCTAAAAAGGGACATCTCTTCTTTATATTCTACCACTATCAATAGACTGCTCCCTCGAAGGACAACTATATATGGTCATTACAAAAATATAATAAATATTTAGAAGCTTCCGCATTGATCAAATTCATGAAGACCTCAAGGAGATAATATATTCATCCCATATAGAATTCCCGCATCGATCAGTCTATTAAAAACAAACAAATCAAGAAAAAATATGAAATTTTCGTCATGGACTTGCCTATTTTGGATTCGGGTTTCTTGTTCGAAATACACGTCATCGTACACTAAGTTACGCTAAACCTCTCATTCTCACCTCCTTGTCTTTTTCACCTAAATTCCTCGTTACTCAAGGGACTTGCTGCAAACATGACATTTCGTGATCATGTGAATTTTCTTCACCCTTAAAATAGTCCATTATGCAAGGCCTGTAGGGTCTTATGTTCATAATCCCATCTAGGGTATGGTAGACTCATTAGGGTTCTTATCAATTAAGTAACTCTTTTACCACCTCTTACCATTCACCTTCCTCATTACCTATTGATTATCCTATACAGGACCAGATCCTCGGCACATGTATTTAAAAATCAATCAACCATACCTACAACCTAAACTCAATCATGCCTATGACCTACATCACCCATGCCTAACACCTATTAGACCATTCTGCTATTTCACCCTAATATTCCCTAGCTTATGGGAGAACTACATCGGCTGAGGTCTTTTTCATTGGGACTATGTAGGCAGCACTCCGAGGGCATGGGGCCCTTGGAGGTTAGCTTGGCCACTCTCTACCCTAACCCATTCCCCCTTTTCCATTCCTATTCACATTCTACCCTAGTTAGTTTCCTTTCTATATCAATAACTAGAAATTAAACCAAACAAACACCAATTAACAAACATCACTATCAACCATTTTTCCACACATCATCATAACGTTCACCAATTTCCACAATTCACAAATATTTGGAAATTTCAAACATAACATGCATATCCATCATCATTTGTTTCCTTTGTTACCAATAACGTGGAACTTAAATCCAAACCAAAACTTGACTCCAACCATGCCTATGACTGACCGATCCGATCCATGCCAGGACCTGACTCCATCCATGCCTAAATGAACTTGATTCCACCATGCCTAGGACCTAACTCGATCCATGCCTAAACCAACTTGACTCCACCATGCCTATGACCTGACTCGATCCATGCCTAGGACTTGACTCGATCCATGCCTAAACCAACTTGACTCCATCATGCCTAAACTAACCTGACTCAATCCATGCCTATGACCTGACTCCATCCATGCCTATGACTTGACTCTATCATGCCTAACTTACCTAGTTCCCATCACATGTACAACATCATCATCAAAAGTACATATACACATCATGCCATAAATGTGATCATCGCCATATATATAAATCATCAACATCTCTACCTATCATACTCCTGCCAATACCCTTTCCTCATTTCCAACCAACATTTACCCCCCTCGCCACCATTTGACCTTACCCACCCTTCTCGTAGCCTACCTCCAAGCCTACATTACCTATGCCTCGTCCTTAATTGCATTTAGGGACTTATTATTTTACCCGTACCTCAGCCCTACCCGTGCCGTGACCTAACTACTTGGACCGAAACATTGTTAGTGACCTGTGAACCCTGATGTGCTCACTATACCTTGTGACACTATTACCCGTGTTGTTTGACCTAATGACCTTACCTTGCCTATTGTTGTGTTGTTTATCCTGACCCAACCTTTGGTGTACCAAAATATACCTAAACATTCCTACACCTGACCTACGTTGTGTTTTACACCATATCCTATGCCTTGGATACCAAAATCACTTCAACCTTGTTTGGATAAACCTATCAACCTTGGATGATGTAGAGTTTGCAAGCTCTTCAACTTGGAACTGTGTCGTAGTTTATAATGTGTGCGTGCATTTGACTGCCACTACCTTTGACCCTAGCCCATTTACTGTTTGCCTATTTTTGACCTCTACCCTTTCCCACATTTGCCCACATCTATGCTCCTTTTCACCACATCCACCTTTTATCAAACCACTCACCACTTCCGTCTTCCACCTCACCAGTTCCTAGTTTGAGGGGGATCACCTTCACCCACACATGGGGCAACCACTTCTTATTTTTTGTCAGCGTCACTTACCAATACAAGATACACAACAAAAAGGGGCAAAATGTAGACACCAAAATTGGGTCACACTCCCTTGGTCCCTCGTCAAATAACCAGCTCGAGCATACTCACCTAACCATGGCCCCTTCCACCCCACATCATTATTAATTTAATTAAATTAACATATATCCTCACAATATTTATTATCTAATTACCTTAATTTCTACCCCACCACCTCACCTAGACACCTCATCTAGCCACTTTACCTTAAATCTATTCTTGGCATGTTTCCATAACTAACTAAGACTTGGTCCCATTTTCCTTAATGAGCTAAGACTTAGTTAAAACCTAAAATCAATGTCTACTATCCCTCTAACCACCTTCCCTCTCATAAAAACATAACGTCCGTTATACATCCGGGAAGAAAGAAACTAACTAGGTCCAAGAAATTAGAAATATCTACCCATTTTAGTAAACCTAGGGAATCCCGCCTTAACTAACATCGGTCAACCCGAAACCATCGTCGGTTACCATTTATTCACCCAAACAGCCTTGTTTTTGGGTTGGCACATTTTGAGAGCAAAGAAAGAGATCAAAGCTACATGCAAGTGAAACAAGCATCCTTTTACGCATCCAGACATCCAGAGCCATCACTAGGATCAATCATAGAGCCATTGCATTCATGGGAGCACTCAGGAAATCACCGCTACAGGACCATACATGTATTCTCCGATCAACCACCTCCACCACTCAGCCATCATATCCTTAACATCAGTAAGTATGGCCCTAACCAATAGGGTTTATTTTAGTTAGTAATCTTTATTACTCCTGTTATTAATCTATTCTTTGCATGCTTATTGCTTCATCACCCACTTGCCTATGAACTCAAATATCCCTTCACCCATATCACCAAATCACCTATCCTCACCTGCTGTATACTTTTGAGCATACCTAAGACCTCTACAGACCTCCCCATTCACTCTCCCAAAATTTATTTGACCTCAGATCACCCCTGTCATTTAATCTATTTGAGTTTCTTTTACCTCGACCATACCGATGCCAAATATCCACAACCGCCGTCAGTTCTACCTAAATCGGCATCGGTCACATTTAGCCAATGTCGGTCTCTATGTTTTACACCTTGACCAAGAACATACCCAATAATCACCCTACCAGTTGACCTAAATAACCCAGAATCAGACCCTAACCAGTCCTAATACCTTGACAGACACCTCACCTCTCAGATCCAACTATAGCCTAGCCTGTTGTGATTGGATTTGCTTATTGTACTTGAATGAGATACCTAAATCATATCAACTACAATAGGAATTTGTTTATTTCTCACATTAACTTGTTTTAAATAGTGGATTGACAACCATCTAGGAGTACCACACTTCGTAACTAGCCTACGCTAGGTAGTCCATTGTCATTTACCATTTAACTATCATATTGTGGTCTTGTTTTCTATTACAGCAGTTCCTCCTAGCCATAAGGAAGCTCTCACATTCAATCGTGGATCAAGAAGTTAGAATGTGCGTAATAACCATCAACCGACCAACATTTAACATGTATTCTTCATTAGCCCTTACCCTTATCTATTTCGTCATTTCAAAAGGTGAAGAAAATGGTGAAACGGTGGGCCCGATCGACATATCCTCTATCAAATCCCTCCTTTGAACCACTATCTCTGTTATAATCTATGGTGGGCCCCGAACATCCCCACCATACCGTATCGCTCCGAACTCTGTCCACTTGTCTCATGTACCCTACATGCCATAGTACTAGTACCCTCACCTATCATCCTCGTAGCCTCTTTAGATGCTAACATTTGTAGGGTGATAATGGTGGTACCACCACGGGTGTTGGCCATCTAAACTACCTTGGGACCTTGCTTTCTAAGTGGGTCTTTACCCAATACAAGTAATGTCATGTCACCTCGGTAATGGCCTCTAAGTACTCTTCTCTTGGCTAATTGGGCCATTGAACCACATTCCCTACATAGGGGTGCCATGTAACATCATCTTGACCCACTGTGCTAACAACCGAAACACTCAAATTGCTCTCTCACTGCAGTAGCTTTGTGCCCATTGGAGTACTCTCGGGGCATATGTTGCTACCACCAATGGTATACCTATTGGCCAATATATAAGAAACCTCTCATATATCTAGGATTTTAGTAGAATGATGGGTCCCATGACCCTCTATCCTCTACTTCTGATTTTGTAAAGATCATGAACCAATTGTACCCATATGGTGGTGCCCCCACTAAAAGACACACCATGATCCATAACATCTCTACATACTACTATGAAAAATAATGGGATGGATCCATTTTCCTTGTGACACACTACCTATGCCAGAACAATCCCCACAACCACCTTCCGATGACTGGAATCCCTAAAGCATACACTACATTGAGTCGATACACAACATACCCTCATTTTATGTTTCACTCGTAGTAATGTTGTACACACAAAATCACACACTTAGGTACATTTATAGGTCCGAAAATCATGCTAGTAGTTACATGACTCCTAATCAAGAAACCTAGTAATTGATTAATATCTTTGACCTCTTTTATTTGTCTCTTGTTTTCTATTTGGTCTTACACACCCTACAACCTAGTCGAAACTTTATTTGTTTATCTTTCATGGCTTTAGACATCAATGCCCACCAAGACAAAGTAGTGCCCAAGCGCTCTTGTCCCCTTTGGGTGCCCCGACCCTTTTCTACCTTACTCATTCCTTTTGGGTCTCTTTTATCTTTTGGGCATCTTTTTCACTTATGGGTCACCTTCTAGTTGTCAATTACAAAATTCAAATAAGGGAATCATATAAATACATAGTTATGTGTTCAAAATCAAGGACCAAGCACTAAACATTACTATTACCACCTAAGCTTGCATTCAAAAGGCACTTAAAGTAATCCAAGGAATTCATATAACATCCACTCAAGGGACAAGGGACTACATATTCTGCATACACAACATAGGAAGGGGAAGTTTATTCTATTCCATCCACACATTTGCATCTTAGAGCAAATATAGCCCGCTATCAAGTGCAACTTGCACAAGGGCATCCTATGGAACAATTTCTACACACATAAACATAAGAACTACATGGAGTCTGAGATGTAGTGCAACAATCAGTCATAAGTTCACTCTCAAGGTGACCACTGGGGTTAGTCGACTCCTAGTATGCATTTTCCTTTTTAGGTTTGATGTGGTTTGTGGGCTTGTATAGGTGAACATCTCTTTTTGTAGGTTACAGTACTTTTGGTGATTAAGGAGTGACCATTAGGAGATTAACGAGGGAACAAGCTGCAACACCTCCGTGATAGAAAAAAACTAGATCCAAAGATTTTTACACGGTCACGAGTGCCAGATCTAGTCACCAACGCATGACGCCCCTATCCTACCGTGGGAGCTCGACCCGTTAATGTTTGTGAGTTACATAATTTACAAAGATTAATTATGACACTATTTGTATATTTTTCATCACTTTTCTCTACTTAGATTAGTTCTAGATTGTGCATATATCAACTAAGTCATCTTTTCTCCCTCTATTGCTTAAGTTTTTATACTTTAAATCTTAGTTGGCTTGTGTCATTAATGTACTTTATTATTTATACATCAGTTACTCTATCATTAGAAGTAATTCAAATTAAATTAAATCATTTGGTGAACCCATCGCTTGAACCCAACCTTTCTTCTAGGCATTTTATCATATTTTTACCATGGCTGAAACCTATGACCCCTTTACTGATGAAGACCTTCATGATATCCAAGCTCATATTGCTAAACATCTATAAGACTTAGATCTTATTTTATTCACTACTTGTGAGGAGGCCACTAACCTAGCTGAGCTCAACCCTCCCACCTCTAATAATGCTTCCATTCCTATTGTAACACAACCTCCCTCTTCTACCCTTCCACCTACCTCTGTTGTTCCCATTTCCATTCCTAATCCTACCAACCATTTCACTCCACCTCTTATTTCTCATACACAACAAGTCTCCTCTTCGAAACTCAATACCTAGCCTCCTTATACCGGGATTTGAATATTTAAATATGTTAACTACAATAAGTTCTTGCACACTCCTCTCCATCTCTTGATTCCTCATTACTCCTTCATACCCCTTTCACACCCATCATTTCGATTATCCACTCCCTCCTAAATTTGTCACCCCTAAGCTGCCCACCTTTAATGGCCATGGTGACCCTCAAGAGCATCTCTCGATCTTTTCATGTGGCATGTCTTGACTATGTGGATGATCATACATTTCTAGCTAAGCTATTTCCTAGGAGTCTTCAAGATTATGCCATGCATTGGTTTTATGATCTACCTGTTCATTTGGTAACTTATTTTATGCATCTAGCCGATGCTTTTCTTTCTCACTTTTCAATCAATATCGACACCAATATCTCTTATGCACAACTTGATCAAATCAAACAAAGATCTAATGAACATCTAATCTGACTATGTTTTGCAATACAAGAACAATTTAGCTAAGATGACCATGTACTTGTTGATTCATAATTACAAGATCTTTTTGTTTAAAGTCTCTTACCACCACTTTAAGAGAGTGTTATCTTTGAGACCTCTCCTTCATTTGATTAGTTATGCCATACACTCAAAATGCATGAAGTCAAACTTATATTATGGGGAAGCTAAAATATCATGACACTCCATCTTCTTCTCGATAGGTTTCAAGCTAAATTCCCATTCAATCCATCTCCTAAGCCCACCAAAGCAAAGGCAACTATTAATGTCATCTCTCCACTTGAAAATCTTCAATGGTAACCTTCAAGTGTAATTTCACCAAATTACACTATGCATCTCATTTTCTATTGCCTAAACTCATCGAAAGTAATTTAGTCACCCTTCCACCGCCGCTTAATCTTGATCCATCTTGCCCCCGTGACCATAATTATGATGAAAATGATAAATGTGACTATCACCAATGCATTGGGCATTCTACTGATCATTGCTTCAAACTCATTTAAGATCTTATTGCCAATAATTTAATCGAGCTCTTTGAGCCATTTACTTCTAATCTAGTCAACGATAATAAAAAAGCTAAAAAGCTTTAATGACCCTTTACCCAAGCATGACATCACGAAGCTCTTGATTTTTCTGCTAATCATACATATCGAGTTGTGCCCCCTCCTTCATCAAGGCCCCTTGATTTCCTTGTCACTTACTGGCGATGCGTCACCACACTCATTTTATTTTCGTGTCGCGATTATCATGTTACATTCTCTTCTGATTCATTACATATCAATACTTCTATTGGTTTGTATACCGTCACTAACACCATGATCTATCTAGTGACCCTTATCACTATTTTCTCCATTGCAATTCTCATGGCTATCAAATTCCTGCTATCTAATATCACATATCCAGTTCCTAATTATTTTGGCTACATCAGGCTTCCCGTTACAGTTGGGCCTCTTACCATGCTTTTGCCATTCATTGTGGCATATTTAATTAAAGGTTGTGACATGCTCCTAGGTCTTCTTTGGCTCTGCACGTTGCTCAAGCCATTCCCTCCATGAATCATTTGTGTCTCAAGTTCATTCACAATAAACAAGTTATCACTCTCAAAGGCATTCCACCATGCACACCATTACCTAAGCCTAGTCTTGATGATATCTTTACACCTGTTACACCGTCTAGGCCTCCTGGGCCTCTCAAATCTAAGGTACCGTTGTCTCTCGAAAACTACTTTTTGTTTTCCAAGTTAAATTCATGAAGTTTGATTCATTGTGGCTCACCCCATTCCAAATTCATGGAGCTTGTGGTGAGAATGTTTTCCTCCTCTCATACTTGGATGGAACACCAATGGAATTGCCTTGAAGTAGGCAATACTTGAAAGCTGTATCATCGGTGAAAGTGGGTTGTCCCCACCTTGTACCATAGGTGATTTCATAGGTGTTTTTTCCCTTTTTCGTTGTGTGGTTTTGGTTTGGTTTTGTTTGCTTTTTTTGTTGTGTGTGGTTTGGCTTGCGTGTTTCCTCCTTCCTCCATTCTTTCTCGAATTGTACATGACTCTACAAGGCCTAATGGATAAGGTACTGGTCAATGTTATACGGTTTAAAAATTGAGATTCTTGATCCTCATGCCATGTCTTCATCATGCTCAGTCCATGCCATGTCCCCAAGCTAGAAACTAATTGTTGTCTCCTGAAAACCAATTTTCATTTTCCAAGTTAAATTTAAAATTTCAACCTCTCGCCCTCCTAAAGTATTTAAGCCAAGTTGAAAGTTCGAAGAAATAGAAAAATCCGTGCCCTAGTGTTGTTTAAATCTCTGTTTGCTCGTTTTGAGAAATTCTCCATCTTAGGTTTGTGCATGTAATAGCCTCTTTACAATCTCCTTTTTGATTGAAATTGTTCACTTGTTCTATGGCTTGGATTTTCAAATCATTGTTTTGTCTCCATGCCTTCGATCGCGAAGGAAATTCAAAAATTAGACTCAAAATGATGAAGTTCTCTTCCTCTATGTATTTTTCCCATAGTCGGGGATGATGGGCATTTTCTTCCCCATCAAATTTTGGCCCCATCATCCATTGATACGTGGGTCTCTCTAATTGGATGTGGTTTGTCATATTTCAAAATCCAGTGGAAGCAACCACGTGTTTAAATGACGTAACTCTAGGGGGCGGGGTCAAGGGACAATCTTCAATTAAGCACATGATTTCCACGTGTCCCAGGTACAAAGTGAAGGTAAAACAAGCTTAAATCAGCTAAGTATGAAAGGCTTAACAGATGGCTCCACATTCTATAATGAAATAATTCTAAAGGTGGGGCGAGAAAGGGCCAATTATCAAATCAGTGCCAAATCACCACGTGGTCGAAGTCATTGGAGAGGTAGAGTTGACCGTTGAAAAGTTAAAGTAGACAAGCGAGCCATTAGGGGATTTGAGATTTTGAGCCTCTTTGTAAAAAGGCAAAAATTTAAAAAGTAACCCACACCACGATCGGGATATCGGGGACAAAGTCAAATCATAAGCCCACGGGAAAAAATCAAAGGTGAAGCTTTTTGTTGAAAAGTCAAAGTGGGAGAGTGGGTCGGCGGAGGAAGTTGAGTTTTTGAGCCTTTTTCCAAAAAAGGTTAAAGTGTTGAGAAAAGTGCCACAACCCCATTTCCAATGAAAATGTGCTAGTGCCTAAGTTAAAAATTTGAAGTGGGGGTGTGGGCCAATTTGTTCCAAATTGCCAAATCTCTAAAAAATTGCAAAATGCAAAGGGCTTTCCCCGTACCCGCTCCAATATCTTCCTACCACGTGGACAACCCGATTTCAAAGTTATAAGAGAAAATAAAATGGTCTGTATTCAAACTGGCAAATCAAATGTAATGTTCGTGTTGCAAGATCTGGTTTTTAACCCGCCATGAGTGTTTTCTTCGCAATGGAGGAATTTGAAGAGGCGTAAATGATTTGTAAAGTTGTAACCATTTTGGCATGAGATATAATGGCTCCTTAGAGCCATTCCAAGGGGCGGTGATTGATTTTAAAAATACCAGAGTGCTCTATACTGGAAAAGATAGAAAACGCCATACTTCTTCTATTTTCCCTTCTCCTTAGATTTTCCTCTATTCTCAAAGCTCTGTACAAATTCTACTTTAGCTTCAATAATAAAAGAAGGAATTTTTTCCTCTTTGATTGAGGGATTGATTGGTACCTTGCGACCAATGAATTTCATTCGGTCTTGTAGCTTCTCCTACGGATTTATTTTTCTTCTAACTATAAATACATGTAAATTTTTTATCTAATTAATGTGTGTGGGCATCGGTATTCTACTCACAATGTTAGTTTTCTCCTACCTCCATTTCCACTCCCCTTCCCCTTTCCAAGACAAAGTTTCTTCTCTAGCGAGACATTGCTAGCTTTGTCATAGGGTTAGTGGAGTGCCTCTGCTAGATCTCCGGTCGAAAGGCCACCATTGAAACCCATCTTTCATGCATGCACCTATGGAAGCTGCACCGTTCAAGTAGATGGACTTAGATTCCCATAGTGTTGGCTTGAAACCCTCAAATTTTTCCACAAGAAATTTTTTTCTTGCCAACAGTTTTGGCACCCACTGTAAGGGCGGATTTTTGCAAAGCACTCGCACCTAAAAGTGACCTCGGGGTCATAAGATACAAAAAAAGAGATTCTAGAAGAAAAGTTTTTGGAGATTGAATAATCACACAAACTGATGTAAATCATAGCTATTCTAGGAAATCCTCCTGTTGAGAGACCTAATTTACTTTTTCACATCCAAGAAGACATTGCTTCTGATCTATGAGAAGCTATTTTGCATAATAGACAAAGTGTCAATCAATACTTCATTGCCATAAGGATTCTAGACCTGGAAGAGGAATGTCTTTGCCGAATTGGAAAGGCAAAGGCAAAGACAAATTCTAGAACTCCGAGAGAAGAGCATAAATTTTCAAGTGGTTGATAGAAGATACTCCTAACAACTGAGGCAAGGAGGAAAAATTGATCCCACATTTGAAGAGCTTGAAAGAGAGGCAAGAGTTGAAGAGGAGATAAGGGCTCAACTTGAAGAAATAGAAAGACTCCAAATTGAAGCAGAAGAAAGAGCAACAACAAAAGCATCCTTAGCAAGATTGGAGGCTAGAAATAGGAATAGAATGGGTGATCATGAGCATGAAGTACACAGGCCTAATGTGCCATGGGGAAGAAATACTGGTCCACTTGCTCTTCCACAACCACTTCATGAGCTCCCAAGAGGCTCAAGAAAGAACTTCCCAAAATTCAAAGGGGATGGTTCTCAGCTCCTTGAAGAACATGTAGTAGCATTCATTAGAACTTGTGGAGTGTTGGGAGTTGAAAATGAAGATGTTTGATTAAGGCATTTGTTTGTGGGGTCACTCAAGAAAAAGCTATTGAATGGTTCTACATGTTGCCCCAATATTTGTCACATCTTTGGGAAGATATAAGAAGTGCATTTGAACATAGGTTCAAGAGCACGAGAAGATTTTCAGGATCTACTGGTCTAATTGGTTTAGATGAAGAAGGAGACCTCCAAATCAATGAGATATTTTGTAGCAAGCAAGGTATGATAGGTTGTGACAAAGGATCCAAGAAGATGTGGTCCCCCTTGAAAACAAATTGAAAAGGTTCTTCATCGGTGCTTTGCCATCAAAAGTTGGTTTCTTCCTCGAAGAGCCTAACCAAGAACATTGAGGAAGTTCAAGACTTTGCAATTGAGACTAATGATGATCTAATTCTTTCGCAAAGTGAAAGGACCAAATGGGAAGCAAAAGGTCGAGTTCAAATTCGGTCACTACCGATCCAATGTTCCAAAAATGGCAAATGACCTAGTTTCTTTGAAGAAGCGGCCGTCATAAACCACAATGAGGAGTGCTCCAAGGAGACCAAATCCTCCTGATAGACCAAGAATTACTCCACCTCCTTGTAGGCTTGCTCTTAAAGCACCACCCGATCAATGCCATCTATGAAACTAGGGAATTGGAAGAAGGAACAAACATTGAGGAAACTGAAGAAGAAAGCATGGATGACTATGAAAAATATCTTGAAATTGAAGAGGTTGGCATACACAATGGCTTGATTGAATATGTTGATGATGAGGAGGAAGGTGATGAAGAAGCTCCAAGTTTTTCATGTGCTATTTTCACTCGTGCACAATCCAAGAATGGTGTTTCAGCCTCAACAGTTGTAACTGAGAGTAGGAAGAACAAAGAAGATAGCTCTTCAAAGCCTCCACTAAAAAAGATCATCAACAAAGGATCACCATTACCACTTTCATTGAATCAGCTAGAGAGAAATCATATTCACCAGTTATCAAGGATCACACTGCTGTGCTAAGTAAGTTATCTGATTCTTCTCCCAACTCAAAAGTTGTTAAGAGCAATTCTCTTCTAAATTTTGGTTCTGCAAGAACATCTAAATTTCAATCAAAGGCTACACCCCCATCTCCTTCCAAGACAATTTCTACATTTGAAAAGGAGAACCCAACACCAAAATTAATGATACATCTACCATTTAAGTCCTCATCTACCATAACTTCATTTGACTTTGTAGAGCATGCTAGCAAAACCAAAGTCCAGCTCTTTGAAATTGAATACCTACAAACACATCCTTGCCCAATTTGACAGATTCATCAAGGTAGTCCGGGGTGGTAACTCTACATCCCTAATCTCTAATTCTAAAGGCTTACTTCCCACACCATCTTCTCAAAACATGCTAGCCCTCAGTGCCTCCACCACCAACGAGTTGAGCCTTTTTACCTGTCACTTCTCATCAAAGGTTTCCAGCTGAACAATTACATTATAGATTCTGGAGCCTTAGATAATGTGATGCCAACAAAAGTTGCAAATGCTCTTGGCCTCACTTTGACCCGAGGTAAATGGAACATGCTACTCAATGGAATCCAAACAAGTTCCATTGGTAGGAAGGATTAAGGATGCTTAGGTTGCACTAGTTGATTACCCTAACAAGAAGATATTCTGGCCATTTTGGTGGTAGACATCCCAACATCTTTTGGTATGCTGTTGAGTAGAATTTTCTGTAGAGACCTGGGTGGGGAAATAAAAATGGATTGGTCATCTATAACTATCCCAGTAAAAGGTGAGATGAAGAAGTTGCTACCAGTAAGAAAAATAAAGTTCACAGTATGAAAGTCTAATGATTCGAAAGCAAACATTCTCTTTCAAGAAACTACTTCCTCACATCAAAAAAAGAGGAGAACTTTCCATTTCTCATGGAGGAAGAGGAAGATCAAATTTGGATAGTGGAGTTTGATGGTAGTCATTCCAGAGCAGGTTCAGGAGTTGGTGTAGTATTGTACTCTCCTTCCAATGAGGTGTACCCTTTTGCCTACAAGCTGCAATTTGATAATACAAACAATACATTGCAGAGTATGAAGCATTGCTCTTAGGCATGAATGCAACAGAGGACATGGGAATCAAGAAGATGAGATGCAAAGGTGATGTAGAGATTGTGGTGAAGTAGGTCCACCAACAATATCAGGTGAAAAATCCAAGGCTCAGGCATTATAGAAACATTGTGGGACTGCATTGAATCCTTTGATGCATTCTCCATTGAAGCTATCCCTAGGGAGCAGAATGAAAAGGCTGATTCTCTAGCAGTGTCAACTTCCTTAGTGATACCTCATCCTTCTTTTGGCAAGGATAAAGTGACCATTGAGATGGTGTTTAGACCCAACGTACCAAACAATGCAAATCACTGGTAGGTCTTCAATGATGACAATTAGATCTTAGCCTTCTTAGAACAAAGGGATAACTTCAATAATCTTTTCTTTGAAGGAAGTGAAAACCCACACCATGAATCAGTCTCCAAAGAAGAGAAGGAAGGAATTGAGGGAATTGATGAAGAGGGAGTAATCAAATTGAAAGGAAATAAAATCCCCAAAGGCCTAGTTTCTTTGGAAGACCTCTTTGACAAGCATGACATGTTCATCCAAGAGAAAGAAAAATAGTCTTCTTAGTGTCCATCTAATTTTGATCAAGAAAACATTGGCACTTCAAAGAATCCAAGGATGGTTAACATTGGTAAATGTTGCTCACCAGAAGAGAAGAGAAAGTTTGTTGCTCTGCTAAAAAAGTACTCAGATGTCCTGGCCTATTCCTATGATGAACTCAAATATTTTCAGCCAAAGGAAATGCATCACTCCATTCCTTTGAAGCAAGGAGCTAAGCCCTTCAAGAAAAAACAAAGGCCCTACAATCCAAATATTGCTGATGTTATCAAAGAAGAGGTGACAAAGATGCTCAATGCTAGAATCATCTTCCCCATCCACCATTCAACATGGGTGGCTAACATTGTGCCAGTAAGGAAGAAGAATGGGGAAATAAGGATTTGTGTAGACTTCCAAAATTTGAATCAGGCATCTCTCAAGGACAACTACCCTCTTCCAATCATGGATCATATTTTGCAAGTAGTCACTAGATTTGAAATGCTCTCTTTGCTTGATGGATTCTTAGGGTACAACCAAATCAAGGTGGCAGAAGAGGATTGCAAAAAAACAGCCTTCACAACACCTTGGGGCACTTTTGCCTACAACAGAATGCCTTTTGGCTTGATCAATGCTGGAGCCACTTTCTAGAGAGCAATGGACTTGGCCTTCAAATATTTGAAACATTGCATTGTCATTTACCTTGATGACCTCACGGTTTTTTCAAAGAGGAGGGGAGATCATATCTGTCATTTGGAGCAAGTCCTTGTAAGGTGTAGGAAACATGGCATTTCTCTAAATCCAAAGAAGTGCATTTTGGAGTCACAAAAGGTAAGTTCTTTGGGACACATTGTGAATAAGCATGGAGCACACATTGATCTTGAGAGGATTAGAGCTATCCAAGCACTAGCCTTACCAACCAGTAAGAAGGGAGTTCATTCATTCTTTGGAAAGGTAAAATTCCTTTGTCATTTTGTGCCTGAGTTTTCTGAACTAACTAAGCATATAACTTCCATGATGAAGCCTCAAGCAAGTTTCAAGTGGAATAAGGAAGGAAAAACAACATTTTAGGAGATCAAGAAAGCCATTTCCAAAGCTCCAACTCTTGTATCTCCAAATTTCAACAAGGATTTCATCATGTATTGCTATGCATCAAAACACACACCTCTTTGCTATCTTTGTTAAGAAAATGAAGGTTTGGAAGCACCCATTGCTTTCATGAGTTGTCCTTTGAAAAATCATGAGATAAAGTACAACCAATTAGAGAAACATGCCTACACAGTGGTCAAATTTGTTAAAAGTTTCAGATTCTACATTCTCAATTCCCATATAGTGGTGATGGTCCCTGGAAGTGCAATCAAGTCCATTTTGACTCAACAAGATCCTAGGGCTAAGAGAGGAAGTTGGATTGTAAAGAACAAAGAGTATGACTTGGAGATTAGACCCTCTAATCTGGTAAGAGGAAATGGTTTGTGCTAACCTGATTGTTGAAGATGAAGCTCTCAGGGCTCAGTAGGGAGAAAAAGATGATGTTTGCTCAACTTGTTCAGGAGACAGTCCCACTGCGCTCTTTGTCACCACTACTGATGAGTGGTATGTTGACATTGCTTACTACCTCACTTATGGAGAATTCCCTCCTCATCTTGATTACAAACAAAGAAGGACACTCAAGCTAAAGGAAGCCAAGTTTGTGATTTGGAATCATGCACTTTACAAGAGAGGCCTAGATGGTTGTTTCCTTAGGTGTGTAGATAAGGAGCAACAAGAAAAGTTACTCAGGGCATATCATGATCAAGCTTGTGGTGGACATTTCTTAGCAATGGTCACCACACATAAGATCCTCAGAGGGAGATATTATTGGCCCTCCATATTTGCAGACACTCAAGATTGGGTTTCCAAATGCAAAGCATGCCAACAATTTGTTGGAAAGCCACAACTAGCTACATTGCCACTCAGGCCTGTGGTGATTGAAGAACCATTTCAGCAATGGGGGCTAGATTTTATTGGTGTTCTGAATCCTCATTCTAGTGCAGGGCATACTTATGTACTCACTACAACTGATTACTTCACTAAATGGGTGGAAGCCATCTTGATAAAGCAAGCCAACTCTGAAATAGTTTGCAACTTCATCAAGGATAATATCATTGTTCGTTTCGGAATAGCACAGTTTATTGTTGTAGATAATGCCACCTATTTCTCTTCCAAAGAGCTCACAGAGTTTTGTTATGGCTTTGGAATATCCCTATCTCACTCTTCTAACTACTACCCACAGGGAAATGGGCAAGCTGAGTCAAGCAACAAGAACATTGTGACCATTATTTGCAAGCTGGTAGATGAGAATCAAAGGAACTGGCACAAGAAGTTATATGATGCATTATGGGCCGATAGGATCACTCCTAAGAAGGCAATAGGTATGTCACCTTTCCAAATGTTGTATGGAGTTGAGGCAGAGATTCCCCTCACAATTGAGATGCTAGCTCTCAAGTTGTTGCAAGAAATAGAAGATGGTCAATACAAAGACTCCATTGACAAGAGGATCCTCTTCCTGGAGAAGTTGGAAGAAAGTAGATGCCAAGTGGTGGATAGAAAATTAAGGAGCATCAATTGAAAGTGAAGAATTTTTTTGACAAGAAGACCAAAGCAAAGATTTTCAAAGTTGGAGATTTTTTCCCTCTTGTGGGACAAGAGAAGAGAACTAAAGGACATCCATGGAAAGTTTGATTCATTGTGGCTCAGTCCATTCCAAATTCATGGATCTTGTGGTGAGAATGTTTTTCTCCTCTCATACTTGGATGGAATGCCATTGGAATTTCCTCAAAGTGGGAAATACTTGAAATTGTATCATCAGTGAAAGTGGGTTATCCCCACCTTGTACCATAGGTGATTTCATAGGTGTGTTTTTCCCTTTTCGGTTGTGTGGTTTTGGTTTGGTTTGGTTTGAATTTTTTTTTGTGTGTGGTTTGGATTGTGTGTTTTCTCCTTCCATTCTTTCTCAAAATTGTACATGACTCTACAAGGCCCAATGGATAAGGCATTGGTCAACATTATACAATTTAAAAATTGAGATTCTGGATCCTCATACCATGTCTTCGTCATGCTCAGTCCATGCCATGTCCCCAAGCTAGAGCTAGTTGTTGTCTCCCAAAAACTGCTTTTCATTTTCCAAGTTAAATTCAAAATTTTGAGCTCTCGCCCTCCTAAAGTATTTAAGCCAAGTTGAAAGTTTGAAGAAATAGCAAAATCTGTGCCCTAGTGCTGTTTAAATATCTGTTTTGCTCATTTTGAGAAATTCTCCATCTCTAGTTTGTGCACATAATATCCTCTTTACAATCTCCTTTTTGATCGAAATTGTTCACTTGTTCTATGGCTGGGTCGTCAAATCATTGTTTTGCCTCCATGCCTCGGCTCATGAAGGAAATTCAAAAATTGGACTCAAAATGATGAAGTTCTCTTCCTCTGTGTATTTTTCCCATAGTCGGGAACGATGGGCATTTTCTTCCTCGTCAAATTTTGGCCCCATCATCCAATGATACATGGGTCTCTTTGATTGGATGCGGTTTGGTCATATTTCAAAATCCAATGGAAGCAGCCACACATCCAAATGATGCAACTCCAGGGGTAGGGTCCAAGGGATAGTCTTCAATTAAGTGCAAGATTTCCACGTGTCCTAAGTACAAAATGAAGGTAAAGTAGGCTAAAATCAGCTAATTATGAAAGGCTTAGCAAACAACTCCATGTGTTGTAATGATGTAATTCGAAGGTGGGGTAGAAAGGGCCGATTACCAAATCAACACTTGATCGCCACATGGTCGGAGTCATTGGAGAGGCGAGTTTTCTATTGAAAAGTCAAAGTGGATGAGCAGGCCATCAAGGGAATTTGAAATTTTGAGCCTCTCTGTAAAAAGGTGAAAAGTTAAAAAGTAACCCACAGCCCCAATCAGGCTATCAGGGAAAAGTTAAATCTTGAGCCCATAGGGAAAAAGTCAAAGGTGAAGCCCACCGTTGAAAAGTCAAAGTAGGAGAGCGGGTTAATGGAGGAAGTTGAGTTTTGAGCTTTTTTCCAAAAAAGGTTAAAATGTTGAGAAAAGGGCCGCGACCCCATTTCCAATGAAAATGTGCCACGTGCCTAAGTTAAAAAGTTGAAGTGGGGGTGTGGGCCAATTTGTTCCAAATTGCCAAATCTCTAAAAAATCGCAAAATGCAAAGGGCTTTCCCCTGTACCCGCTCCAATCTCTTCCTACCACATGGACGGCCCGATTTCAAAGTTATAAGAGAAAATCAAATGGTCTGTATTCAAATTGGCAAATCAAATGTAACGTTCACATTACAAGATCGATTTTTAACCCGCCATGAGCATTTTCTTCGTAATGGAGGAATTTGAAGAGGCGTAAATGATTTGTAAAGTTGTAACCATTTTGGCATGAGATATAATGGCTCCTTAGAGCCATTCCAAGGGCTGGCAATTGATTTCAAAAAGACCAGAGTGCTTATGTACCTGGAAAAGACAGAAAATGCCATACTTCTATTTTCCCTTCTCCTTAGATTTTCCTCTATTCTTAAAGCTCTGTACAAATTCTGCTTTAGCTTCAATAATAAAAGAAGGAATTTTCACCTCTTTGATTGAGGGATTGATTGGTACCTTACGACCAATGAATTTCATTTGGTCTTGTAGCTTCTCCTGCGGATTTTTTTTTCTTCTAACTATAAATGCATGTAAATGAAATTTCTAATTAATGTGTGTGGGCATCTAATATTCTACTCACAAAATTAGTTTTCTCCTACCTCCATTTCCACTCCCCTTCCCCTTTCTAAGATAGTTTCTTCTCTAGCGAGACATTGCTAGCTTTGCCACAGGGTCAGTGGAGTGCCCTTGCTGGATCTCCGGTTAAAAGGCCACCATTGAAACCCATCTTTCATGCATGCACCTATGGAAGCTGCACCATTCAAGTAGAGGGACTTAGATTCCCATAGTGTTGGCTTGAAACCCATAAATTTGTCCACAAGACAAATTTTCTCGCTAACGGGTACTCTCGCACCTAGTTCTCCTACTCACACATGACCCACTTGACGACCTTTTTGTTCTCATTGGTCCACTACTCAGAAACCCCTCACATAGGTGTCCACCACCACCTTCACCACATAGGTCTCCTCCACATGCACATAGTTACTCTCATACTCCATCGATCTTAGAGCATTGTCACATGCCTTTATCTCCTCGAGATATCGGGTGGAGGGACCTTTCCCTTCACTATCGTTGGATAGCCTTCTATCCTTCTCACACTTGGGGGCATCACACTTTCTTCCCCCTCCTAACATCATCATTTATCTATAATATCTACTATCATGTTACGTGCTTCAAACTTACTCTTTCTCAAGTACTTTTACACACATTGTATTGTCATTACCCTATGACACACTCTAGTTCCATAGTTCATACTCAACTATTGAGGGTCTAAATTTGAAATGAACCTCACTACATTCACATTTCACACTCTATGTTTCATGATCTATCTTTCTAGCACACATTCTCAAACCATTTCTTGATGACGCACTCTTGTTCTATGGTTCATTCTTGATTGCTAAGGGGAATTTATAAATGAACCTCATTTCATACACATCCATTGGGGAGCACGCCAATCCTATCACATTTACTCATTACATACCATTACATTACATTCATATAATGCATTTGCATATATTGGTAGCACTCACTCTTTCTTGCTTATAGTACTTACATGATGCATTTTTCTTACTATGATAGTTAGATACTCAATATGTTATTATCTTTCTATATACACACATGCACATTCACTTGTTATTTTGGAGTGAATGCAGATCTCTCACAAAATTTCACATGTTACAATGATGCTCAACACTATATCCTTTGCTAGTCCCATTGAGGCTCTTGGGGGCATCTACCTTTCCTACTCTCACACATCACAAGTGATATTGTTTCATCATTTAGTACTTCTACTTTCTAACACATTACTTTGCATTGATATATACATGCCTTGACATACTATTTATCTGTCAGCATGATAATGAGTGCTTCATGTGTAACATTTACCTTATAAGACTATATGCCACCATGGTTATCCTACGTTTTGTTGGACATTATTTTCTCTTGCATGCTATTTTTGTGGGCTATGCCCTATCTATTGTATGATAATTGTATACTTTTGGTTATTTCGGCCTTGATTGTCTTGTGACATTGTGAG
Organism: Taxus wallichiana var. yunnanensis; assembly: GCA_018340775.1. Taxonomy (NCBI): domain Eukaryota; kingdom Viridiplantae; phylum Streptophyta; class Pinopsida; order Cupressales; family Taxaceae; genus Taxus; species Taxus wallichiana. Next base: position 912,436,027 of record CM031239.1, on the reverse strand, counting down.
CAATGTCCCATGTCTGAAACCCACTTTTACAATCTATCTTGTCTTCTTACTTGCTTGTTACATTGTCTTCTATTGCATGCTTGCTACTTTTTCTACTAACATATATTACTAGTCACTTTTTTTGCAAGGGCCTTGGTTTCTACCATTCACATCCCCTACCTCCTGTAGGGATACAATATAACACAACATCAAGTCCTCTCTTTTGGTGCATTCTCCTATCGACATTGCATATACCTCAAATGAGGGGGCATACATTGGTTGAAAAAATCACCCCTATAACAACTTAGAGCCACAGATAGATCTGCACAACACGAAATACGGTCATAGAACAACCTAGAATTTGACTTGGGTTCTTAGCAAAGTACATAAACTAGTGCCCAACATTAGACAAGTAGTGCACAGGCACCTATGTCCTCCCAGGCACTAATGTCTTGGGGGTAAAAAAATTCAGCTTATCGAGATCAACACAATTCACGAAGCCTTGAGAGAAGTTCTATAGCTACGGGAAAAGTCCTCCTATCAAAGAATGTATTCTATCTCCTTTAATCAAGACAACTCGAACTAATTCGGAACAATCCAGGACAATAGGAACAAATCGGGACACACCATCTGTAGTGGTTCTTATTGGGAAGAGTCATGGAAGGAGAGTAACAATATACCTCTCTCCCCAACACTTTCTCTTTGGCATGAGATCACCCAAAAACTCACTCTTCACAACATTTCAGGACATTTTTCTATCCTTTACACTCTTTTACATCATGTGCACACTTTCCTTTACTACCACTTTTACATACTTTTCTCAGATTTTTCATATGCATGACTTTGACTACTCTTTCACTTTTCTTTTATAGGTCCATCCTTAATACACAACAAGAAGTAGCCTACAAGAAGAAAAATACAAGCACAACAACAGGTACAAACAATGCATATGCTTCACCCCTAGGGTCACTTTCCTTTCATATTCTCCATGCTTGATTTGTAATCACTCCATGCTTCACTTGTCCAATCGGCACGTTATCACCTACACTATACATGATCATAAGGTATGCATCTATTATCTACTTTAAGTTATCGAGTATTCACTCAATAACATAAAGTGGGGTCAAATGTAAACAAAAATCACACACTTGGGTACGCTTCAGGTCTTAAAAGCATGCTAGAAATTACATGCTTCCTAAGTAAGAAAACTAGTAATTAATGACTATATTTGACCTCTTTTATTTGTCTCTTGTTTTCTATTTGGTCTTACACACCCTACAACCCAGTCAAAAACTTTACTTGTTTATCTTTCATGGCTTTAGACACCAGCACCCAACCAGGACATCAACACCCAAGTGCTCTTGTCCCCTCTGGGTGCCCCTAGCCCTTTTCTACCTTACTCTCTCCTTTTGGGTCTCTTTTATCTTTTGGGCATATTTTTCACTTATGGGTTGGCATTCCAGTTGTCAATTATGAAATTCAAACAAGGGAATCATATAAATACATAATTATATGTTCAAAATCAAGGACCAAGCACTAAGAATTACTATTACCACCTAAGCTTGCATTCAAAAGGCACCTAAAACACTCCAAGGCATTCATCTAGCATCCAATCAAGGGAAAATGGACTATATATTTTGCATATAAAACATAGGAAGGGGAAGTTTATTCTATTCCATCAAAACATTTGCATCTTAGAGAAAATCTATCCCGATATCAGTGTAACTTGCACAAGAGCATCATAGGGCACAATTTCTACACACACATGATGCGGCCTAGAATTTACCAGAAATAACCCATGCACACTAACACATCACTTAGCCTAGAATGAGTGCTCACCTGAAGCGCGCAAAGGTACCAGGCCCCTCTTTAGGGTTGCTTGTGTAGGATGTTAGCAAGATGAAGAGTTGATGCATTCAGATTCATAAATAGTATAAAAATTCTACAGAGCATATTCCAGATCTAGATCTAAGGAGTAATGGATTTAAACAATAGCCATAATGAATTCAACCATGCAAGAACTAGTTATGATCATGTTTAACACCTTGAATCAGTCAATACACTCCATTATATTAAACACAGTAAATACACAGAAGCTTCTTACAATATTCAGTATCATAAACTTATGCACACTTCATATTTGGTAACATAACTTCACACTACCTCATATATAGTCCCCTCCTAACCTATGCAAATTACTACATATTTATAAGGGTGGGGACTTTCCCTTCACCACTTACATAATTCCCAAAATAGGTCGCATGCTAAAAATAGCCATGCACCTTTACAATAATAAACACACATGCAAGTGCGCTAATAATAGATCTCTTCTGTTTAACTGGTAGTAATAATTCTATTATTAACTCGAACCCATGCAAAGCACTTAGTATATGCTCTTCCAAAAATAACCTATGTGTGTTGCACAAGTCTTTATTTGGTTTGTGTGCTCTGCACGCTATCTCCAAAAATAGCTCGTAATCATAAAAATGGCTAAGTCTGAATCTGTCCTTGTCTTTCATGTGCATTTCCTTCCCTATTCTTATGCACCTTTGAACATGCCCTATTCCCATGCATGAACCTTATGTGTGCCTTCTGCTAAGTATCATACTTTGTCTTCTCAACATTACCCCACACTAAACTACATTTCCGCCCGACAATGGTTGCCTCTTGATACTTTAAATAATAAAGAATGGGAATGAAAGGAAATTAAAGAATTACTGTACAAATAATGAACTTTTCACCCTGCAACGTCCTCTGTTTCAACTAGAAGAATTAACTCTAGATATTCTTCTTTGATTTCAGCCTCTAAGGTTTGTCAATCACTTAGCACGACTTCTGCCTTTTCTGGAATATTTGATGCAATAGAATCTAACTCCTCTTGTGCAATATCTTCCTTCTCATTTTGTAATACTATAATAATGTTGGACATTGTAGTCACCCTTCCTTCCAGAAGATCCATCTTCTACGCTATAATCTTTCCAATTTCATCTAGCCTTTCTTTATGTGGGTCTTGGGCTGCTGCAAGGGCCTCACACTTTTGCTTGACCAATGCTAATCTCTCTACGTGCCCTAAAGTATTGTCCTTCATCACCTTTAGGACTTCATTTTCTTCTACCATTGTCTTGATTCTGATAACTACTTCTGGAGCTACACAAATATTTAATGCCTGGTCTACTTTCTTTAGCTCTTCCTGCAAATTCTGGAGCAAGGCTTCATAAGATGAAATATTTCTAACTATTAAGGCCCTTGCTCTCTCTGCTTCCTATTCAGGGTCCTTTGGTTCTGGCATTTGAATCGGTCCATCCTCAAGCACCAAATCAACTAAGGTACACACATAATGCATAGCCGAAGGGAACCTCTTAGGTACCTTAGACTCCAGTGTGGTCTTTCCTTCAGGACATGATTGCTGATCTCCTCTGCCATGGTGATGAGAACCCTATTCTTCTTTTCTCTAGGTCCTTCTCTCCTTTTAGACGCGTTATTTTGGCATCTTTAGCTTTGATATCTTCTCTTAGCACTCTAATAGTTTCAACCTTATCTACATTATGTCGCGCCACCTCTGTAGATTCCTTCACCAAGAAATTACTCACTGTTCATCAAACATAACAATGGGATTGATAGTTATGTGCTTGTTTTACGGTACCTTTCTTATTCTTCTTGACACATAGGAATCTTCACATACATCAAAATTAGGCTCATTCATGTGAGTTTACATGGACTGTCGACACTAAAATTTTCCTTCGTAATTTCTATTTCATTAATGTATGTATTAGGAATATGATGTTGTTAAGTATAATTAGTAGTAGCGTCGATAGATAAGATAACGGTGCCGTCGATGACGGTGCTTGCCAATAATGTGGAGTACGGTAGATCAAAGTATAATAGGAATGTTGTAAAAAGTAAATATTTGTCGTAAGTGGTCCGGTAATGTTGAAATGTCAAAGTTTGGGTAATTAGAGAAGTAGGGTCTACGTGATTAGGAATTAGAAATATTATATTGGTAATAAGGACAAGGAATGAGGTCATAAATATTTTGTATATTTTATTTGTAAAAAGTCTAAAAATGTGGAACCCATGTAAAATGATAAGGTTTATCTTATCTTAAAAAATAAGCTTACATGTACAGATAAGAGTTAAGGTATGGAATATGATTTGTCAGAGTGGATTTCTTATCCTATCTTAGAGATAAGATGGATAAGCCTGGAAGTTCTATAAATAGAGAGGCCACCCCCCTCATTTAGCATAGAAGGAAGTAGTGAGAAATATTGTAGGAAGTGTGCAAAGGAAGCCATCAGTTTTAAGGTGTGTTGAAGAAGCCATTAAGAGGTGTAATTGTAAAGTTTCTCCCATAGTCTTGGTGAAAGGCAAGTGAAGTCAATAACACTTGAAGTACCTCATGGGTGAGATTGTAACAATTTCCTGTTAATATTATAATTTACTTTGATATTTCAGATTTGTCATCATTCCATAGTCGATGGTATTCTTGTGTTATGTTGTTGTTTTGTTTCCAGATTACATCCACCAAACTAAAGGCTGTGCATTAGTAAATAATCATACGAGGAGTTCGGTGAAGAATTATCATAGTCTTTGGATTGGTGATGACAGACCATGACAACGGTTTCCTTGCACATGCAGTAGTCATGTTTGGGTCCATCAACTCTCATCCATACAAATCCTTGAGGACTATTGTATACTCGGAATCATGCACGTACAATTTTACTTATGTCCTCATCATAGCCCATGATCGGTGCAACATACTCCCCACTTTCCCTCTTTGTTCTTGTCCCCTTAGGAACTTGAGTGCCAAGGTTTGGAGTTGGATCTTCTATGTTCTGAGCAATATCTTGTTTTGTTTCTCCTGCCTCCTTTACTCCTTCATCCTTCATTTCTTCGTCCTTGGGTTCCTCCACATCCTCTGGTGGTACAAGAGTTCAGGCATGCTCTCTGAGACTCCTCCACCTCCTCATTCAACTTCAACTTTCTCCTTCTTTTCGTAACTACCTCTTTTTGTGGAGAGAGTCATGGTGATCTTCGTACTAATTGTGGAGTTCCCATGCATTGTGTTCTTGTTCTTCTAAACACCCTCTTGAAATGACGCTCTCCTTGGATTGCTTCTAAGTCCTCTTATTCCTCTTGTACCTGAGGTGGGGTACTTACACACTCATCCTCTACTCTGTCAGTGGGTTACCTCCGACCCATATGCTCTAAGCCTCCATTGTCTTCACGCTCTTCTTCCTTGTCATCTACCTCTATAGGTTCTGTGGGATTTGGAGCTAGTATGTTCTCCACTGTATGTTTTCCCTTAGGTGGCCCTGGGAGTGCGAACTCATTCTACACATATTTTTTATTCTCTAGCTTGGGCTTAAGCTGAAGGTATACGAGCATTGTTCCTAGGTCCCTAATTACCAAGTTTAAAGGCTTCATGTGTATAACATCTGAAATGAGCCTCTTAACATAGGTAGTCTAGCCTGAAAATACATATGCCTTCCTTAGAGTGTGGTAGTCACAGTCTACCTGCAATAAAATTTAGGTAGTGCACATCAATAAAATGGTGGAATGATGCCTGGAAGTAGTGCACTGTGAAGGCATATGACAGTTTGCACCATGGGCTCCAAGTCCCATCCCTCATAGCAAACCACGTGATGTAGAAGTCGTTGATACACCGCAAATTGTACTACCTTGCCCACCACTAACGGTAACTCCTTAGGAATGTGCCACTCCTCTTCAAATGCCACGTGAAGCCTGTCATACCACATCTTCACCCTTTGTTTGAATGGCCCACTCATCGACCCTTCACATAAATATTTGTCAAACCTTTCTGCAAGGGATTTTTTCTCCATGGGATACTCCCATATCTTGTCCTTTGGCCCATTGGGCACTCCAATCTCCATAAATACTAAAGAAAGTAAAATAGTACCAAAACTGATTTTATCACTTGTGTGTGCTTCCTTGATAATGTTCTCTACAATGTAGCTTGCTATGTTATAGATCACTCCCTGCGACATTCTCCTCGTGATATGCAACCACATTGTATTCACTTGCGACCACCTCTCTTGGTCATTCAACTTTGTTACCAGATGTGTAGCTGCCTGAACCATTGGGTACTTCTTTAACTTGTCAATGTCCATCCCATGCGGACCCTTTGTATATCCCAACTCCTTCTATGTTTCCATGATTGTTTCTTTATCAGATCAGTCACTAGCAAGTCTATCCATGTGCCTTTTAATCCTATCAGTGTTGTAATCAAGGCAAGCTGTGATTTTGACCCTCTATCCGGTGAAATAGAAGAAGTCCTCATGGACTCTACTCATTAACCACTGGTATAATGGTTCATACTTTCCAAAATAAGGGATCTCATACAACTGATAGACTCCAACCTACTTTAACAACTTCTCCCCAAAGCATCATCATATATTGGCATGTCCTCCATTGTGTGCTTGTTGGTCTTCGTGCTCAACAATGCATCTAACTCCTTGTTATCCGATGTGTGGTGGTTGTAATCACTTATTTTACACTTACAGATGTGGGAATCCCATTCTTGCCCAACTATAACTCTTTGAGTACTTCATCTTCGAAAAATCACTCTCGGACGTAACTTCAACTTCTACCTCCACTTTCTTCTTTCCTTTGGCTCCTATGGTAGGTACTTTCTTTGGTGCCATCTGAAAATCTCAACTTTCTATCCTTTGTAATGTGCAAATGCTTCACTTTCTATCTTCTATAGCGAGCAAGTCCAAACCCTAGCTCAAATCTGCATGCCCTAGTTTGAAATCATGTGCCCTAGCTCTTTTGCAACACATCTGCTTTACTCAAACCCTTCACCAATGGGGATGTAAGCTTCTTTTTCACACAAATCTGCTCTCCACATCTAGTTTCGCACTCTTCACACCTCAATACTCTTCACTCGGCTCAATTACACTTAGCTCTTTCAAATTCTTGCGATTCAATGGTAAAAATGAACTCACATCATGTCCTTATATAGATTTTCAAAAAGTTGGTGCATTTATTACTCCTTCACCTACCAATAATCCTCTCAATAATTGTCCATTTTCACACTTTCCACGTAGTACATCTTCACGCCTCAGCCTATAACCTTCTAGCGTACCTTCCTACCTTCTGGCTACAAACTTCTCTTTAGTACGCTTCCATGTGCTGAGTACCTCGCCACCGCACCTCTCTCTGGTAGTCTTCATGGCCACCGCCACTTACCTTGCATTATATTGTTCCTTCATTTATCCCCATCTATGGTCATCATTTAGAAGCAATCTCTCTTCTAACAAACTCCTTTCCAAACTCAAATAACACCTGTGACAGTTTACTCCTTGATTTGTACCCAGTTGTAAACATCCACCCCACACCAATGGTATGTGCATTCCTCTATGCATAAAAATTCTGCAAATGGTAATTAGCTTCTAGTGTGCAAACACGCTTATTTATACAAAACACCAACTAAATTGACAAAGCATAATGATGAAGAAGGAAATACATTAAGGGAATACATAATGAAAAACCTAATCTAATTGGAAACAATGCCTTATTACAAACACCGAGAAGACTTATTTATAGTAGGGATTTAGCCTACTCCCATTGAAATAACCGAGTAACCATATTCCATCAAGCACCTCTAACTAGAAAGCACTGTTTCAAGTATGTGAGTGATAACATACAGTCCTAACCAATGTAATTTAAGTTTTCCTAGATGGCACATAAAATTAGAGTCATAAAGAAGCACCATCTGTCCTATCTCAAGCTTTTTGTCCCTGATGTGCCTGTCATGCCATGCTTTTTGCTGGCCTTTTCTTTCTTTTGAATCCATCGTGCTATTGCTCATCACTCATCTAGCTTGATCAACTTTCTAATTCATTCTTCTAATTCTTGCTCATCAGCTAGACCTCCCTGTGTGCGCAATACATAAAGAAGGTAACATGGATTCCATAAGAAGAAGTGATTTTGCGCCAAACACTAACTGAAATGGCGTGGCTTTGTTCAACCTCTTATATGTTGTTCTATATGCCCAAAGCATGGCATAAACTTTATCATCCCAATCTTTTCTTCCAACATCACAAATTTTTGTCAATGTCTAGCTCAAAATCTTGTTTAAAGCTTCAATAGTCCCATTTTCCTAAGGATGATATGGTGTAGTCTTATGGTGTGTAATCATGAATGTATCTAATAGAATTATGATTGTCTCATTCAAAAAGTGTGTGCCCCTATCACTTGTCAAATTGAGCGGGCATCCATACCTTGTAATAACATTCTCCCATAAGAACCTAGTTGCTGTAGCTACCGTAAAATCCTTTGTAGGTGCTACTTCTGCCCACCTTGTCAGATAATCTATGCAAGTGATGATGTAGCGTGATCCAGTCCTACGTGTGGCTGGTGAAATAGGACCCACAAAGTCTATAGCCCATTTCTCAAATGGATCTGCACTAGGAATAGGTCATAAAGGCATTTCATCTCTTTGCCCTAGTTTTCCAAGGTGCTGACAGTGATCACATGCCTTGTAATATGCCTTACAATCCTTATACAGGGTCTCCCACCACAATCCAATGAGTAGAATTTTACACGTAGTGGCATCACCTACATAGTGCCCTCCTACAATACCACCACAGGCCTCTTCCATGATATCTGTGCTGTCATGTTCCAGTACACATCGGCACAATACTTCATCTCGGCCTAACTTATATAGGTCACCACTGATCAACATAAATGGTGCTACGTGAATTGTAAGTTATTTATTCTCTAAGGATTTTAGTCCTTTTGACACCACACCTGTGAGTAGAAAAAACAATATCCTCCAAGTCTAAAGGTGTGCGATGTAACTTGTATAAGCGCACATCGGACATGGTATCTTTAATTGTCTGCGAGTCTTCTCGATTGTATTATGGATAAATGGTTCGATCCGAATTATTTTTCCACTGGTTTTACCACAACTGTAAAATCAAATTCTTGGAATAAGATAACCCATCAACATATGCACCCCTATAAGACTAGCTTATTTACCAAGTATTTCAATGCCATGTGATCGATATAAAATAAAAATGGTGTTGCTAGCAAGTACTGTCTGAATTTATGTAGCACATAGATCATTGACAAAGCTTCATGCTTTGTAGTTGTGTAATTATGCTCTGCATGAGTCAACTTTCTACTAACAAAATAGATATGATGATCTATAATACCTTCACTAGGCTGAGCCAACACTGCGCTAATGGTCGTGCGGAGAGGCATCCACATGTACATGAAACGGTTGGTCACACGAGGAAAGTGCGAGAATAGGCACTATAGTAAATTTCTCATTCAATGTCTTGAATGCACGCTGCCTCGGTTCCCCCAATAGAATGTCCCTTTTCCTTTTAGTAACTCCTCCAAGGGTGCGACAACTTTAACATATCCTTTGATAATTTTTCTATAATACCAAGTGTGACCCAAAAATCCACGTACCTCACTCTGACTAATAGGTTCTTTCAGGCCGATAATAACTACAATTTTAGTTGGATCTACCAACAAACCTTCCTTGTAGATAATATGCCCTAACAAAGTGCCAAAAGGTGTAGAAAACACACACTTTTTGATGTTCAAAGAGATGCTTAACTATCTACATCTTTCAAACATTAAGTGCAAATTGTCACAATGATCCTTAACAAGCCCATATACTATCCAATCATCTAAGTAAACTTGCAAGAAAAGATGAATAAAATCTGGAATGCTTGAACAACTATTCACGAAAATATAGCAGGCACATTTTCAGTCCAAATGACATCACAGTATATGAAAAACTTCCCCATTATGTGGTGGAAGTAGTCTTTTCCTGATCCTCTATGTAATCCTAATTTGATGATACCTAGAGAATCCATTTGTAAAGGAATATATCACGTGCCCTGCTAACACCTTCTAATATTTCCTCTGTGAATGGCGTAGGAAAAGGATCAATCACACATGCAACATTCAGCTCCCTATAGTCCACACAAATCCTAATCCAACCATATTTCTTTATATTGATCACCATTGGGCTAACCCATTCTGACTCGTCCAGGGGCTTGATGATTCTAGACTTCAACATTTTGTCAATTTCTTCTTTGACCTTTTCACGCAAGTTGGGGTTCATCCTGTAGGGTCTCTTCCTGACTGGGTGTGCACCTTCCTTAAGCTTTATCTTCATTTATCCTAATGATACATGCACTCCTTTCAATTCATGGTAGCCCCTAGGAAATAAATCAAAATCATGGAGCAACTCCACTATTTTTGCTACTTCAAATTTAGACCAATAATCTCCAATTATTGCCTCTTTAGGCTCAGCATCCGTACCAATATTCACTTTCTTGGTCCTCATAGGTTCATGATAGGCACGTGTGTTATTATCTACACTATCCAAGACCTTGCACACACTTGTTGAATGGTCTATATCTAGTTCTTCTACTTCTTCATCATCCACCATGTAGACCATCTTCCCTTTTTCTTTCTCAAAGTAAGCATGCTTAAGTAGTGTGGCATCTGTCTCTGTTTTTGTAGCAAAACACGCTCCTGAGTCGTTTTCATCAAATAACTCCTGAATGAGTTCTTTCACCTTTGCACTATCTCCTATAGTTAACCACTTTATAACCTTTAATTCCTCTTCTCTCTGGAGCTTTAGTAGAGAAGAAATCAAAAGTCTGGACCATACAAATAATCAAATCCTACCAATTTCTAGTTTCTCTACATAGCTCTGCATATACATACCAAGCACGTGTGCAACCTTATAAAGTAGAATAAAGTTTATGCACCCATAACAAAGGTGGTAAAGATTCCTGCCTCTCTTTCTAGAGCCTCTCACACTAGCTGGATGTGGTGCTAAATAGGTTGATTACCATGATATGTGTAGATTCAAGTTGGTGCATTGAAATTGGAAAATCGAGTTGTAAGAGCAATCCTAACTTCATTCCATTCTACAAGATTATCCCTATGAACTACCCACCAACACATCTGCTATCCCATGTAGGGTATATGCTAGCATACTTCTTCTCTCCAACTGGTCTATCTACTATTCCTCCATGGCACGCGCAGAATACCGTAGGGTCCCCTTCCCTAGTGTACCAAGGTTTAGGGCTGTTACCTATTCTCCTAACACAACGAGGTTTACTGTTTCATGCAAATGTGCTCCTTACTTCATGCCCTACAAACTCATAAGTACCATTAGCCCAATTATCACAAGCAATACTTGTGGTATCACCAATAGACTGTGCATCTTCCCACTAAAGTATTCCTTCTTTAGATGGCTCGAGCACTTCTGGGTCCTATATGACGTGTACATAAATCCTATTAAGATCTTCCTCACTCAAAGGCTCAACATAGGGTGTAAATTTTCCATTTGTTAAAGGGATAATAACTCTTTCCTCCTTGTTTTCAAAACTGATATATCCCTTGTTGAACCGAAGATCAACATTATTTACATAACACCAAGGGCATCCAAGCAGAGATGGGAAACTGTCTACTTCTGCAAGCACTAAAACCTCAAAATCCCTAGTGAACTTGGCCCCCTATATAGTAATGGATGCATCTTTTAAAACTCCAATAGGAGTGGCCTTAGTTTGATTAGCCATGAATAATACATTAGAAGATGGCTGCAATGTAGGTCTCCCCATTTGTACCCATGCATCTAAAGTAAGTACATTGACTTTCATGCTGTATCAATCAATATATTACTCAAAAGCCATCCATCCATAATAACATTAAGAGTGATTTCCTTATCGTAGTCTAAGCTATGGGGGAGATTTGCATGCAGGATCTATCACCCATTCTCAGTATTAGCGCATGGAGTGTTTCCCTTCAGCCAAATCCCTAGTAATGGAATAATATTCTCCTAGTGCAACATTCTGCATACCTCCTTCAAGTCATCAATATCTAACTGGACCATCTCTGCTACTTTCTTTTGTTCCATCTTCGTGATTGCTCCTTTAAACACTATATTTCACCCTAAAGATTTCTAAGGACCTACATGGTTTCCTGATAAACCTCCTTATAATGGGTAGGATCTAGGTACCGTGCATGTAGAACCTCCTCTTTAGTAATACTAGGCTTCTATTGTAATGCCTCTCTAGCGCACGCAACTTCAGCGCGGGTAGTGATCTTTACAGGAAATACCTCAGATTTTGGTTCCAACTTGGGCATCCACTAATTTTCCATAACGTCGTTGTATCCTAACCATCCTTGCACTTTTGTTTTCTTGTTTATGCTGCTTACTAAGATGCTCATATAAGTCCGGGAATTCCTCATAACTATGATTCTTCCCACAAAAAGAACAAGTAATATTCTGAGGACATTCGCACCTGTAGTGGTCAGGAGATCCGCATGTATAACATGTTCCATGAGGAAACTTGCCTTGTCCACCACCACGGCCTCGGCCTTGAATCCACCATGGTATCCTCGACCTCTGCCATGACCTCCTTCAAAATTCCCTTCATTCCGATCATAGCACACTTGATTGTGATCCCAATCCTAATGCTCACCCTTACCCTTAGAGTTATCTAATACTCTCATCTATCGTACACCAATATCTATAGCATCATGGATCTAACCAATCAACTGATAGTCTTCATATCATGAGTCGTGGACTGCAAATTTTACAATAGCAAGAGACATTCTTCCTTATTGCACATTGTAATAGTGGGTAGCGGATGACATCATGGTTCAAATGACATATCTCATAGTCCAATAATAATGAACACAATGATCTGCATGGGGACAACTATCCTTGGTGTGCCCTTCTACTTCATAATCTATAAACCAAATCCATGTATGCATCTCATGTGCTGAGTTCACCTATAGTTTCTCCAACTGCTTTGTCATAGCTATAATTTGTGCTTCCAAAAATGGGCTCACCCCAGTGTCTATGCTCCCAACTACCTCAATGCGTAAATTTGCTTTAAGGGCTTCACACAGATCAGTGTATGTCTTATGTGACAACGCCCTTCTAAAAGGTGTAATTAGACCTCCAATGAACCACTGTGCATGTTGGCTTGTGTGAATATCATATGAAAGCTTAGACAATAGAGTCTTAAAATGAGCATCATATTCCCTAACACTCTTAGTAGTGCCTTGCTTAATATCCTTGAGCGCGCTTATACTCTTCTACTCAAACTCAGGGATATAGAACTCTTTAAGGAATGCATCTTTGAATGCTGCATAATCTATGTAATTTTGATCGGGTCAAACTTCCTGTACCAACTATGTGCACATCCTGTAATGTAGTTGCAAATTGACTTGCCTTGTGCTTAGAAGCCATGATCCCTTTTGCATGCCACAATATTTCACACATGTGCACGTGCTCAACAACATCTTCTATGCCCTTATATTCTGGAAGACAAAGAGACATCTCCATGTAAATATTCTAGGGTTGGTGCGGACCTTGCCCACCTAATCTAGAACCTCCTATGTTACCTATGCCTCCAGAACCACCTATACCTCTTGATCCTCCACCAGCCAAAAGTGGACCAAAAGATGTACTTCCTGTGTCCCAACATTAGTCTCTGTCTTGAAATCTTATAGTCTCGCATGGTGGTACTACTCCCGGGACATGAGCCCTAAATTCTACGTGCTAAAATTGCATAGATGATGCACCTGAAAAGGTACCTCAAACAACAATGAAGAGGTTTTCCTTTCCATCGATGTAATTGCTATGTGGCTTACTCTTGCTTCCCTACTGCCCAATTTATCTTACTGACTATTTGATGTACTAAGTACTAGAAAACCAAGCATAAGGGCTAGGTTGCTAGGTAGATTTAGATGCATGCTTGCAGCCCTGGTTCGTCTCTATTGGTGCACTTCCATGTGAGGCCGAGGGGGGCTCCCTATCATGCTTACCTAAATGGGGTAGTTCCCGATGCTCTGTCTCCATGCCTTATACGTGAGCTCTAAATCCTTCATGAGCCATCTCTCTCTACAACGCCATTCACTCTGCAACATCCCTTTGCTTCTCTATCTCCCTCTTGCGCACCTCACTATACTTAAGATGCCTTTATTCTCTCTCGCCTTTCGCCATTAGGTCTGCCATCTTTCACTAAACCTGCTCCCGCCTTTTTGTGCGTGGTGGGGTTTAGCTAGCCATAGATTTTTCTTCCAAGTTCGAGTTACCATCAAGATCTTGATCGCCAGTGGAATGCCTTGCAAGTAAGTTCCCCTGGGATATCGTAAAAATTGGAACTCAGCTACCTCCAGGAAAGAATAAGTGGAAATTGAATACTCCAAGATATAACTATTTAGAACATCACGAAACCAAGTATCCACAACATTTGTCGAATCGAACAACATCATAGAGGGCACTGAAATTATTCACCGCTTCTAGACAAGTGTGTGATACCTCCAGTTCCATTTAGATGCATAAACAACCAGCCACTCATACAGCTCGACCAGAAATATAGCAAAGAAGCTCTCATACAAATAATCATACAAATTCTGTTCCACCCATGCGCATGTGTCAAACTCAAATCCAGTGCTAAACCTCCATGCGTATTCTTCTTCTAGGTATTTTATCCACTTTTCAACACTTTCTAAGGTCAATCGGTTCATCTTTATTGAGAACCATGATGAAAACAACTAAAAAGAGGTCCCGACAACGGAACTAATGATGCTGACCTAGAATATACCAAAAATAACCTAGGCATCTTTGGCACATCACTCGGCTTATCTTGAGTGCTCACCCAAAGCGTGCAAAGGTACCATGCACCTCTTTAGGGTTTCTTGTGTAGGATGTTAGCAAGATGAAGAGTTGATGCATTTAAATCCATAAATAGTATAAAAATTCTACAAAGCATATTCCAGATCTAGATCTAAGGAGTAATAGATTTAAACAATAGACATAATGAATTCAACCATGTAAGAATTAGTTATGATCATGTTTAACACCTTAAATCAGTCAATACACTCGATTATATTAAACACAGGTAAATAGCCCAATGCTTCTTACAATATTCGATTATCATAAACTTATGCACACATCGGATCGGCAACATAACTTCACACTAGCTCATATACAATCCTCTCTTAACCTACGCAAATTACTACATATTTATAAGGGTGGGGAATTTCCCTTCACCACTTACATAATTCCCAAAATAGGTCGCATGCTGAAAATAACCATGCGCCTTTACAATAATAGACACACATGCAAGTGCGCTAATAATAGATCTCTTATGGTTAACTAGCAATAATAATTCTATTATTAACTCGAACCCATGCAAAGTGCTTAGTAGATGCTCTTCTAAAAATAGCCTATGCGTGTCGCACAAGTATTTATCCGGTTTGTGTGCTCTGCACGCTATCTCCAAAAATAGCTCGTAATCCATGAAAATGGCTAAGTCCCAAATCTATCCCCTGTCTTACATATATGTTTCCTTCTCTATTCCTCTGCACCTTTGAACGTGCCTTGTTCCCACACGCAAACCTTATGTGTTCCTTCTGCTAAGTGTCATACTTTTCTACTCAACAACACACAAGAACCACATGGAGTCGAGATGTAGTGAAATGCTCGGTCATAATTTCACTCTCAGGGGGTGACCGTCGGGGATTTTCGACTCCCCATTCTACATTTTTATTTTTAGGTTTGATGTGGTTTGTGGGCTTGTGTAGGAGACCATTTATTTTTAGGTTACAGGTACCTTCGAGTGATTAAGGAGTGATCATTAGGCTATCAACATGGAATAATTGTGACACCTTTGCGACACAACAAAAATTAGATCTAAAGCTTCGCATGAGTCCACAAACACCTAGATATAGTCACTAGCTCCCAATTTCCCCTATGTAGCGGTGGGCACCCCTACTTGTCGTTATTCGTGAATAAATTTTTACAAAGATTAATTATGATGTTGTTTGCATCTTGTTCATCACTTCTCTCTGCTTTGATCGGTTCAGTTATGCGGATATCAATTAAGTCATATTTTCTCCCTCTCTTTCTTATGGTTTCATACTTTAAATATTAGTTGGCTTGTGTCATTATTGTACTTTGTTATTTATACATCACTTACTTTGCAATTAGATTTAATTAAAATTAAATTAAATCAATAGCCCATATAACTAAGGCTCTCGCTTTGCAAAGCATCTAGAGTCAAATCACAATACATACATGCCCCTCAAATGGGTAAACCCAAAATCATATGAGCATCTTGTAAATTCAATTCCATCTCTAAGGTATTTTGTCCCATCCACCACCAAATGGTGTTGGACCTACTCCTCCATACGACCAAAAACATCTAAAGTGGGTCTAGATCTAAAGGTATCATAGACATCTATATGATGCCCCCAAATCCCCAACCCTCTAATTTGGGTTCCCTCTTCCTGAGTTAAACCTGTAAAAAACCCACTAAGATAAGATACATCAACACTCCTCCATAGGCAGATCCTACTATCTCCCTACATGCACAACATGATAGAAAAATAGGAATTCAAAACCCAAAACATCAATTAGACATTCAAGATCAAAATAAAAAAGACACACGTACAACTATAGACATGTTGGTGAGAAAATTTGTAAGGGGACAAAATTTTGGATTTCTTGCCAATGCTATGGCAATCTAAGTCCCTCTAGTTAATCGGTGTAGCTACCATAAATGCATGTGTGAGTGAAAGTGAGTTTTCTCTGGATGGCCTTACGGTTGGGGATCCAATAGGGGCACTCCACTGACCCTACGACAAAGCTAGCAATATATTGCTAGGGAAGAATTTTTCTAAAGAACGAGAAAGGGGAGTGAGAAAAGAGGTAGGAGAACTAATGTTGTAGGTAGAAAATCAGATTCCTGCACACACTAGTTAGAAGTTTCATCACATGCACTAAATTAAGAGGAAACAAATCTACAAGTAACAATAAGACCAAATAGAATTTAATGAGCACAAAGTATCAAGAAATCCCTTAGTCAAAGAAAGCTAGAAACACTTTCTTCTTGTATTGATTGCTCAAACCAAAGTTGTACATAGTGGGGAAATGGAGGAAATTTGAGAATGAGGGGAATGAAAAATTTGGCTATCTCCTTTGTTCTCTCAATGCACTCTTGAGTTTACAAAATCAATCACCAACCCTTTGAAATGGGAATGGCTTTACAATTTATAGAATGAGAGGTGACTCATAATCTACCCCCAAATGCCTTATACAACTTAAGAGTTTTTAACTTCCTAGGAAACTTTTAAGTCCCTTTTTATAATATAAAGGTGACTTATTACATTAGGAACATTAATAAATATGAAAAAGTACAACCCCAACGTGAAATTAGAATATTGGAAAGTGAGAGAAAGTTGGGGGAAGGAGGAGGAAAAGAAAGGATGTCATTCCTGATGAAGTCTGTAGATCCTTGTTGATTGAAAACTCAAGTGCAGTGAAACTCGAATCTCTGAATCTACCACCTCCTCAGAAACTTCTTCAAATTGGCTTACAAAAGCCTTGGAATGAGTGTTTAAAAACACTTGTCAAATGACTTCATTGATGACCATGAACACCAACTCTGAAGAGATAGGAGCTCATAATTGATCATGTCAGGTTGAATGGGCTTGTTTCACCGATGACCACAAATTCCACCCTTCATGTGATATACCGTAACCCAAACCATGCAATGCTCTAATGTAGTGAAACCTAGATCCTCAAACGTCTTATACCACAAGAGGCTTCCTTTAGATGACACACGAACCCCACGAGCTAAGTGTTGTCAAATGATTCCATTGGTGACTGTGAGCATCAAACATGGAGATCCCTTTAGGAAATATTGAAGCTTTGGAACAAACCTATCTTGATCCCCTGCAACACTGCCATACTGCTTAGTTGATTTGGACATGATCTTGATGAACAATTTGATGGCATTTGATTGTGAATTCCACCTTGTACAAATTGATTGAAGAATGAAATGAGTGTCGAAAGACACTTTTGAGATCCATAAAGATAGAGACTTCATTAGTTGTCTCTTCGCAAATCTGAAATTCATTTTTTCGGACACTTACTGTATTTGGAAAGGGCAACTATTTTTGGCAAGTGTAAATATTTTCCCTCCCTCTCTCCAACTATTAATGGTAACATAAATGTTGAGATCCCCCGCAACACTTGCCATACCTTTGCTTAGTTGATTTAGACATGATCCTGATGAATAGTCTGACGACATTTGATTGTGAATTCCACCTCGTACATACTAATTGAAGTATGAAATGAGGGCCGAAAGAAACTATTGAGATCCATAAAGATAGAGACTTCATTGGTTCCCCCTTCATGAATCAACTTCATTGTTTCTTGACACTTATTGTATTTGGAAAGGGAAACTATTTTTGGCAAGTGTCAAGATTTTCCCTCCTGGTCTCCAACTGTTGATGGCAACATGAATGTTCAACTCCTGAATGCTCCCTCTATGAAATTCACCCTTTTTGGATGACTTTCTATTTTTAGTAAGTGTCAAAAAAGTAACTTACTATTTTTAGTAGTGTGAAAAATCGACCCCTTTGATCCTTGATCTAGTTGTGATTACTAAGAATCTCCTTCCTTCTGCGCTCCTCCCACTTTTAGACCAATTTTCTATTTTTGGTAGGTGCTTGAGACCACTTACTATTTTTAGTAAGTGTCAAATTTGGACCAAAATGCCTATTCTGATGAACTTTCAATTGTAGTGCATCCTCTGTGTTCAACGTCTCCTTCGCAGGTTCTTTTGTTGATGAATTTCCCAAAATAACAATCCTCTATGTAGAAGACATGCTATTTTTAGAAAGTGGGCTTCGGAGGTCAGATTGATGTGGAACAAAGTTTTTGATATGGGTTTTTTCCTAATATCGTCCCTTTGAAATTTCATACTTACTCGATCAAAAGTTTGGGAGATTTTAAACTTTTAAATTTTTGACTGATAGGCATTTTTGGACACTGCATGTGCCATTAATGGACCTTGAAAATTGCAGGTCTGGATTTCTACTTTGTTTGCAACAAAAACATATTTTCATTATGGGTTTTTGTTTCTTGTGCTTCAGTGAAATTTCTCTTTAATCCGGTTTCTGGTTTGATGGGAAATTGAGATTTTTTTCTTTGTTGTGCTGAAAAGAGGATTTCTTTGCTATGAATGTTTCATGACACGAGATGAGGGTATGAAGGTATGGTTGTGATGGTTTTGGATAGAGTAAAAATAAAAAAAAATGGTTTGTTAATCCCTACATCTCTGTTTACAATATTTCTTCAAATTTTGATTTCACGACAATGGGGATTTCTATTGTTCTTCTTCTCTGTTCTTCATTTCTTCTCCTTAACTTGATGAAATATTCTTTCTGAGACCTATATATCACCATGAGAAAGGGATTTTATTGCTTTTTGGAGCTGGTTTGACCTTTGGCGATGGCAGAGTGGTGGTAAGAAGTTGCAGAGGAGTTTGCAGATATGGATGTGCACGAGAATGTTAGATGTTAGAAGCGGGAATCAAGTGGGTTTTTAAAATTTTGAAATAAAGAACAGATGGGACATAGGCAAATTTTCATGTCTCTGATTTCCATCACCTCAAATGGATGTGAGGGACATCAATTTTCACAACGCGCCTCAACTTGACACGTGGCAGAGATTCGACGACATGGGATTAAAGCAAAAAAACAGCTTTATAGCATTGAGGGGCTGGAAGTTGGTCACATTAGGGACTTCGAGGCATCATGGAGGGGATAGGTGCATTTAAAAAACCTCAATGTACCTCACCTCAAAGGGACATGAGGGACACCAGTTTTTATGGCGCATCAGGTGATGACACGTGCGGTGATCTTACGGTTGAGAATGAAAGCTTAACAAACACCTGAGGGCTGGAAATTCCCTCTTGAAGAGGTCACATGGGTGATCAGGAGTCTCTTTAGGGGCTGGGAACATTTTTTCATGTCTAATGTCCCTCACCTCAAATGGACATGAGGGACATCAATTTTCATGGTGCGCAAGCAATGACATGTGGCAATGATCCAACGGTGAAGGCTTTGAGCTCCCGCAAGCACCGAGGGCTGAATTGATGATCCTAGAGGTTTTATGAGGGTCCAAAGGGCTTATGGGGGCTAGGTGAATTTTTAAAACCTTGATGTCCCTGACCTTGAGGGACATGAGGGACAAAAAATCCCACCAGGCTCCTGGAGCTAACACATGTCCTTCCAAAATTTGACTAACTCCCGAACTCGCTCCAAGAGGGCAACTTGAAACAACAAAAAAACGAGCTCTAGATGGACTTTGTAGATGAAATTTTATATAATATTGACTGGAAATTTCCTTATAAATTGAATTTTTTGTGGGGCATCGGTTTTGAATCATCAATTTTTTCCCTAAAAAAACATTTTTGATATGGTACTCCACTTGTGCATGAGAAAAACTTCTTACAAACCCATTGAAAAAATTGTTGTGAAAAAAATAATTTCACCATATTGTAAGGCTTGGAATTCCCTTTTCAAAAATGTTTTGTTTTTCTCCTAACTCCATCCAGATCTCTGAAATCACCTTCTGAAGCTCAAGAACATTTTTGGCATGTGAACCCTATTTTTGATGAAAGCGCCCCAATTTCTCGAGTCCTTCTTGAATCTTCTGAATCACTTCCATGATGTCCTAAGGCTGATGAATCACCCTTGTGTCTGGTTTGGATTTTTTGTCCCACCGCATGACAAAATTTGGTTGGCTCTAGCTTGGGGGCATGACATGGAATGAGCGTAGTAAAGACATGGCACGAGAACTCCTAGAATATCAACTTACAACATATTGACCATTTCCTTATCCATTGAGCCATGTAGAGTGATGTACAACTTACAACAAACGAGGGAGATAATAAGAAGAAGGAAACACACACACACACACGGAATGGAAATGAAACTCAAAACAGAAGGGAAAGAAACATAACAATCACCTATAGTACAAGGTAGGGGAAAAATCACTTTCACTGAAGCACTTTTCATTCCTCAAAAGTTATCCCTGAGTGGGAAACACTTGAGTGATGTTATTCTGCATGAAGCCATTGACTAGTTCAAAAAGTAGCCTCCTTTCCTTAACTGTTTATGAAAGCTAGGTGCTTCCATGATTGTCTGTGTACTTGGTAGGAGTGAGTCTACATGAGCTTCTTGATGCTCAGGCCTTCGCTTAGAAATTTCATTGCCTTCATGCTCTGAAATCGATTTCATGGTGCCAATTGCCTTCGTGTTTATCCACATAGCTGATTCTTCATTGAGCATCTCATCGCTGCCCCAAAGCTTATTTTCATTCAAATTTCTTGAATATTCTGAGTTAATTTCTTTCTGAATCTATGCAGATTGACATCTTTTCCTAAGAAACCTTAGATTCATCCTTTATCTCTACTCCATTTTGAGGTGTTTGAGTACTGATGAGAGGATCAAAGGAAAACTCATACTTGTCTTGCATGGCCATGACATGAGTTAAGAGATCAAGAATTGGCCCGGGGTCTTCCACAACTTCTACTACATCCAATAGTTCTTGCATAGAGATCTCCTTTGTTACTTCATGTAGCTCATCTTTGTACGCCTTCAAAGAATATTTATTTTGCAGCTCAAGGCAACTATTCGGAGGGATTACTTCATCATCTTGGGAATCATTGCATTCTATCACTCCTTTATCAAGAGGAGCTTCAACTTCAAAGGCCTCAAAACTCCTTGCTTCAATTTCTTCATCATGGAAAGAGTCTTCCTCTTCAAATGGGAAAGAAAATACCTCGATTTCATCATTGCATCCATCAACCATTGGCTCAAGAGGGCATCATATTTCTCATCTTGCTTTGTTTCAACATGGCCAACCTTCACATTGATTGAGGCTTCTAAATCAGATTCACGCTTGTCTTGTAGATTCATGGCTTGCATCAGGAGTTGAGACTTAGCTCAGGGTCTTCTATTTCTTCCGTGGCTCTAAGTAGTTCTTATATAGATAATTATTTCAAAACTTTCACGGGCTCATCACAAGCTGGTCTTGTCCCTCCATGAATGGCATGGATGAGATCATCTTCATCTCCAAATGGGAATGAAAACATATCCTCCTCTTGGGTAAGCGTATAAGTTTTTTTTCGTTTGAGATTCACCAAAACCCTTTCCTCCTCTTCTTAGTTTGCATCATGCGGCGATTCAAGGCTGCCCTATTGTAGCTTGAATCTCCTCAATGCTTCTTCAAGGTCCATACCTCTCAGGAAGGCATGTCTGGACCTATTGATATGAGAATATCTTCTTCTTCTTCAGTCATTATAAAAAGATTCATTCTCCTACTATCTTGATACAAGATGTTGGTTCTTGGAATTCCAAACTTTCACACCATGTACCTCATCTTCTTCAGAAGTAATTTTCCATGTACCCCTTCAATGGTATGGTTGCAGAAGACCAATTCGTTAGAATTTTACCCCCAACCGCTGATAAGAAAACCCGCTTAGCAACATTCCAAATGAAGTTGGAATTTCTACTACCAAAATCATCACTAAAACTTTCTTGTCTGGAAATCTGGTGAGATCCATCTATGTATCTTTTACCTTCCCTACAAGTGGGACCTCTTTTGACTCCAGGGAGTAACAAGAGCCACCGTGGAGTCATGGTGAGTTTGAGATCCTTGGCAACCTTTATAGGCATCACATTGTCAGAGGCACCAAAATCTATTATGCAGTTGTTCAATACATATTCTCTAATGAGAAGAGAGACATAGAAAGGTTTAACCTTATCAGTCTTGGATGCACTCAAAGAAAGCATGTTTCATGAGGGAGGTATAGGTGGGTTTGGTAGTATTCCTTTAGAACTAGGAACTACTACTCTGGTGTATTGAACAAATCTCTCAAATTGTTTAGGGTGAGTCCGTAGATATTCGAGTTTTAGTAATCTACACCTTGGCTCTATTTACATATTCTATGAAGTCAAAGGGAGTAGATGTGGAAAAGGGGAATGAAGGGACTGATTTTGGAGTTGGGGTAGGTTTGGAAGTAGGGTTTGATGCTTGGGGAATGGAGGGTATTTTGAAAGGCACACTAGGAACTTTCAAAGTACTAGATTTTATAGGAGCAGATTTAGACTTAGAATTAGAAGAGGCATTGGAAGACTTACTTGGAATTATGGGAGCCTTCTTACTCACTACAGGATCAGGTTTCTCAAATGTGAACTCCATGCAAGGTGGAAGTGGAGATCCTTGACTGATTATTTTGTTTTCTGAGTCTCCATAGGAGGATCATCAGCCTTCTTTTTCTTTGCAGCAGTGGAGGGAGATGCTCCTTTCTTAGAATGAGAACAAGTGAATACCGCACATGAGAAATTGGGTGTATCTTCTTCGTCTTCTTCATCACCTCTAGAATACTCACAGAATCTGATTTGTGTATCATTCTCAAGCTCATCAAATTCTAGGAGATCATCACCTTCAATTTCTTGTTCAAGCTCTGCTTCACTTTCATGAATCTGTAAATTTGCATTGACAAGTGGGGCCTCCAAGGAAAGCCTTTGGGGTGCTCTTACAATTTTATTAGTGTTGTTTCTTTGAGAAGATGTTCATTCAAAAATTTCCCTCTTTAATGATGCCATCTCATTCACCAATTTTTGCAACAATGGATTTGTTCTTTCATCTCTCGGATGTTGAGCTTTACCCTTTGAGGGATTCTTGATCTTTCCAGATAGGATGAGATCATCATCCAGTTCAATGGCTAATATTTTTGCTTCTGCAATATCCCTTAGTTGAACTCTTTGTAGGAAAAATCCCACCTCTGGTGATTGAGCATTAATGAAGAATCTCTTGACGTTGTTTTTAGATGGAAAATATTCTTCGGTATCTGCGAAGCAACCATTTGAAATGAGCCACGAAGTTTCTCATAGTTTCAATTTCTTCTTTCTTCATTTGAGCCAACTGCACCAAGAGGTCTTGACAGTCCTCAATAAATTTGAATCTTCCTTCAAACTTGCTTTTGATGTCATTCCAACAAGTGATGGATCAGGAAGGAGGAGGTAGAACCATTCTGCTACTTTTTCTTAGAGGGACTCTATGAACAGTCTCATGACAACATCTTTGTGTTCAACACCAAGGATTCTACATGATGTCGTGAAAGCAACAATGTGTTCTTTAGGAATCTATGTGCCATTGCCTTTGAAATTTGGAAATTTCTTACAAGAACCTATTGGTAGATCATGAAGAGGGGTTCAAGAGCAAGCAGGCATGTATTTATTCCACATAGAACAATGGGTTGAGGTCTTTTTGCTTCATCTGCCATCTTTGTTTTTGTTTCTGCTCTTTCTTCTACAAATTCTTCTTCAAATTATTCTTCCTCTAGGAACTCAATGCTCAATGGTGGTCAAAAAATGGGAGAATTTGAAGGGGAGTATCAACAAGATTTTGGATGGGATTGCTAGGTGAACTACTTGATGACCCAAATGGAGATGAGGCTTGAGAAAAGTAGTAGGGATTGTCTCTGACTTGTTCTTGCTGATTTTGCAAAGCCTCGAAAGTGGGGTCGATAATTCCTCTCGATCTATTCAACATGGTGTATCTCCTTTTAGCCAACTTTTGGAAATTCTTGCAGTGGGAATACAAAAGGACACTGTGGAATATGAAAGGTCACATGCAAGAAATTAATCAGTGTATCCTTTAGCAATGGATTTTCATGAACTTTTTTTTTTTTTTCAATATTTGATTTTTTTGAATTTTGGACCTTACGGTCGTATTTTGGGTGTAGATTTTGCTAAATCTACCACATGGTGGGAGATAAAAACTATTGGCGAGAAAAATTTTAGGGGGAAAAACTTGTGGATTTCTTGCCAATGCTCTGGGAATCTAAGTCCCTCTACTTAACCGGTAAGCTTTGCCGCCATATATGCATGCGCGAGTGAAAGTGAGTTTTCTCTGGATGGTCTTACGACTAGGGATCCAATGGAGGCACTCCACTAACCCTGCAACAAAGCTAGCAATATATTGCTAGGGAAGAATTTGTCTAAAGAATGAGAAAGGGGAGTGAGAAAAGGGGTAGGAGAACTAATGTTAAGTAGAAAATCGATTCCTACACACACACGAAGTTTTATAACATGCACTAAATTAAGAGGAAACAACTCTACAAGTAGCAATAAGACCAAATAGAATTTTATGAGCACAAAGTATCAAGAAATCCCTTAGTCAAAGAAAGCTAGAAACTCCTTCTTGTATTGATTGCTCAAACCAAAGTTGTACATAGTGGGGAAATGGAGGAAATTTGAGAATGAGGGGAATGGAAGAATTTAGCTATCTCCTTTGTTCTCTCAATGCACTCTTGAGTTTACAAAATCAATCACCAACCCTTTAAAATGGGAATGGATTTACAATTTATAGAATGAGAGGTGACTCATCATCTACCCCCAATGCCTTTTCATATGCCTTATACAACTTAAAACTTTTCAACTTCCTAGGAAACTTTTAAGTCCCTTTTTATAACATAAAGGTGACTTATTACATTAGGAACATTAATAAATATGAAAAATACAACCCCAACGTGAAATTAGAATATTAGAAAGTGAGAGAAAGTTGGGGGGAAGGAGGAAAAGAAAGGATGTCACCCCTGATGAAGTCTACAGATCCTTGTTGATTGAAAACTCAAGTGCAATGAGACTTTGAATCTCTGAATCTACCACCTCCTGAGAAACTTCTTCAAATTGGCTTATAGAAGCCTTGGAATGAGTGTTTAAAAACACTTGTCAAATGACTTCACTGATGACCATGAACACCAAATATGAAGAGATAAGAGCTCATAACCGATCATGTCAAGTTGAATGGGCTTGTTTCGTCGATGACCGAAAATTCCACCCTTCATGTGATATACCTATAACCCGAACCATGCAATGCTCCAATGTAGTGAAACATGGATCCTTGAATGTCTTATACCACAAGAGGCTTCCTTTAGATGACACACGAACCCCATGAGCTAAGTGTTGTTGAATGATTCCATTGGTGACTATGAGCATCAAACATGGAGATCCCTTTAGGAAATACTAAAGCTTTGGAACAAACCCTATCTTGATCCCCTACAACACTACCACACTACTTAGTTGATTTGGACATGATCCTCGATGAACAATATGATGGCATTTGATTGTGAATTCCACCTTATACATATTGATTAAAGCATGAAATGAGTGTCGAAGGACACTGTTGAGATCCATAAAGATAGATACTTCATTGGTTCCCCCTTCATGAATCTGAACTTCATTGTTTCTCGACACTTACTGTATTTGGAAAGGGTAACTATTTTTGGCAAGTGTCAAGATTTTCCCCCTCCTAGTCTCAGTTTGATGATGACAAGCATGAATGTTGAGATCCTATGACACTTTGCCATATTGCTTAGTTGATTTGGACATGATCCTGATGAACAATCTGATGATGTTTGATTGTGAATTCCACCTCGTACATACTGATTGAAGCATGAAATGAGTGTCGAAGGAAATTGTTGAGATCCATAAAGATAGAGACTTCATTGGTTCCTCCGTAAATCTGAACTTCATTGTTTCTCGACACTTACTGTATTTGGAAAGGGAAACTATTTTTGGAAAGTGTCAAGATTTTCCCTCCTTGGTCTCCAACTATTGATGGCAACATGAATGTTCAACTCCCAAAATGCTCCCTCTGTGAAATTCACCCTTTTGGGATGACTTACTATTTTTAGTAAGCACCGAAAAAGTAACTTACTATTTTTAGTAGTGTGAAAAATTAGCCCCTTTGATCCTTGACTGGTTGTGATTACTGAGAATCTCCTTCCTTCTACGTCCTCCCACTTTTGGAACAATTTTCTATTTTGGTAGGTGTCATGAGACCACTTACTATTTTTAGTAAGTGTCGAATTTGGACCAAAATGCCCGTTCTAATGAACTTTCAACTGCAGTGCATCCTTTGTGTTCAACGTCTCCTTCACAGGTTATTTTGTTGATGAATTTCCCAAAATAATAGTCCTCTATGCAAAAGACCTGCTATTTTTAGAAAGTGGGCTTTTGGATGTTGGATTGACGTGGAAAAAATTTTTTCGATATGGGTTTTTTCCCAATATCATCCCTCTAAAATTTTGTGCTTACCCAATCAAATGTTTGGGAGATTTTAAAATTTTAATTTTTTGACTTGGTGGCACTTCTGGACATGACAACCATTAATGGACCTTGAAAATTGTAGGTCTTTTTTCTCCTCCGTTTGTGACAAAAACATATTTTCATTATGGGTTTTTGTTTCTTGTGCTTCTGGTGAAATTTCTCTTCAATCAGTTTCGGTTTGACGGGAAATTGAGATTTTTTCTTTGTTGTGCCAGAAAGAGGATTTCTTTGTTGTGAATGTTTTATGGTACAAGAGGAGGGTTTGAAGGTATTTTTCTGATGGTTTTGGATAGAGGAACAAATAGAAAAAATGGTTGTCAATCCATGCATCTATTTGCAATATTTCTTCAAATTTTGATTTCACGGTAATGGGGATTTCCACTATTCTTCTTCTCTGTTCTTTGTTTCTTCTCCTTAGCTTGATGAAATATTCTTTTGAGACCTGCATATCTCCATGGTAAAGGAATTTTATTAATTTTTTTTTGAGCTGGTTTGAGATTTGGAAATGGCGGAGTGGTGGTAGGAATTTGCAAAGGAGTTTGCGAGATACGACGTGTACGGGAATGTTAGATGTTGGAAGCGGGAAGTAGGCGAGTTTTTTAAAATTTTGAAATAAAGCACAGATGGGAGATAAAAACATTTTAATGTCCCTGATTTCCCTCACCTCAAATGAATGTGAGGGACATCAATTTTCAGAACATGCCTCAGCTTGACACATGGTAGATATCCTATGACAGGATTAAAGCCAAAAAAGTAGCTTTAAAGCACTGAGGGGTTGGAAGCTGGTCACATGAGGGACCTTGAGGCATCATGGAGGGGCTAGGTACATTTTTACAAAATTTATGTCCCTCACCTCAAAGGGACATGAGGGACATCATTTTTCACGGCGTGCCAGGTGATGACACGTGGCATCGATCGACGGTTGAGAATGAAGGCTTGACAAGCACTTGGGGCTGGAAATTCACTCTTGAAGAGGTCACATGGGTGACCAAGAGTCTCTTTAGGGGGTGAGTGAATTTTCTCATGTCTTATGTACCTCAACTCAAAGGGACATGAGGGACATCAATTTGCATGATGCGATAAACAATGACACATGGCAATGATCTAACGGTGAAGGATTTGAGTTCCCATAAGCACCTTGGGGCTGAACTGTCGATCCTAGAGGTTTTATGAGGGTACAAAGGGCTTATGGGGGATAAGAAATTTTTCCAACCTTGATGTCCCTAACCTTAAGGGACGTGAGGAACCTAAAATCCTGCCAGGCTCTTGGTGACATATGTCCTTCCAAAATTTGACTAACTCCCGAACTCGCTCCAAGAGGGCAACTTAAAACGACAAAAACTTGAGCTCCCGATGGTATTTTTGATGAAATTTTATATTCTATTAATTGGAAATGGAATTTTGAATCAAATGGTTTAGGTATCAGGTCTTTAGTAATCCATTGGATCCATGAAAAAGTGGAGTTTTGATCTGGTACTCCATTTATGCATGAGAAAAATTGCTTGCAAACCCATTGCGCCAAAGTGTTGTGAAAAAATAATTTCACCATATTATAGGAATTGGAATTAAATTTTTGAAAATGTTTTGTTTTTCTCCTAACTCCATTTGGAGCTCCTGGAATCACCTTTTGAAGCTCGTGAACTTTTTGGTCTCGTGAACCCTATTTTTGATGAAATTGCCCCAACTCTCTCACGAGTCCTTCTTGAATCTTCTGAATCACTTCCATGATGTCACAAGGCCTTTGAATCACCTTTTTTTCTAGTTTTTTTTTTTGTCCTACTACATGGGGCTACTCTAGTCCCGGGAAGGCTAATGATAGCACTTCCTACAATTGTTCGAAGCTTGCAATTTTCAATGAACTCCTAAACTCACCTAAGGGGTTGATTGGATTTTCCTAAACCACCGAGGGAATGAATTAACACCATTTGGGAGATTACTAGATTGGTCGGGAGAACCTAGGGAACCTTAGAATGATAAAACATGAAAAATTTGGTACAGGGGTATAGTTGTCATGCTTGGAAATTGTCAATTTTCTTGTTGCACATTTACATGACAACATGACACCATCAACCCCTTACCTTATGTCATCAACCTCGGTTATAATTTAATCTCTATCCCAATGCCATTAGCCCTCTTACTTTAGGGGGAAATGGTGTTTGGCCTAAAGTGGTCGTAACTTTTCAAACCATAGATCACAAAGAACTATAAAAATGACAAAACAAAATAAAAATCCCTCCTAAACCCACTTGTATTTTGTCCTAACCTACCTTATGACACAAGTTTAGACAAAAAATGATGCACTAATGACACCTAAAATTCCAAAAATACCAAATTACACCTAATCTACTCAACAACATTAAATGTGTTGACTTACCCATGGTTGTGCCTCGCATTGCGTGTAGTGCCTCATCATCCTTTGTTGCCACCTCGTACTCGTGCCATGTCGTTACACAAAAACAATCAAGTTAGAAACTAGAGCTATGTTATCTCAATTCCAAAAATAGAAATAAGTAAATGAACATTCAAATGACTATATAACAATAACATTTCTATTCAAATTTTGTCACGATAACCCTAAAACTTCTAATGACTACCATTTTTGCTCTAAACTCGATAAATGTGTCATTTATTGCATTGTGAACATACCTGAATCCATTCATTTTGTCCTATTGCACATATAAGTTTGATGAAATTTGATTTTCACATATTTTTGACACCACATCACCATACGATATCTATGACACTATGACAAGACCTCCGTTCTATGGGCCCCTAGTTAGGTGGTTTATGTCTTATTTTATTAATGATCCTCTAATGTTTCTTTTTAGTTTTACTTCTTCAATGTTCTTGCAACATTGATTGCACTGACACATGGTAGGATGAATGATACTATCATGTACACATTAGTGGGTATATTTTGTTTCACTTGGTCTTTTATATGCTTACTTTTAGTATTTACTTTCAATTTAAGTATTTTGGGATTGTTTCATTTTGTTGACCACCTCATGTTTCACTATTGCGACATGCGGTGATCAACAGATAGGGCTTATGTATAATCCTAATTTTTCATCCTATTCTTTCATTCATGTTTATAATAGTTCCTTTATGTATATAAGGGTCACCGATGCATCTATTTCTTAAATGGGTGCCTTAAGGGGGCTTACCAAGAATGGGGTATGATTATTCACATGGTCATTATGGGTTATAGATAGTACACAGAGAGAGTATCACTATGTGGTCCTAGATTTAGTTATTCTCACCTTCATTAGGCTCTTTATATCTAACACATTAACACTCATGACACTTGCTTGCATTTGAATCCATCATTGGCATCTTTTTCATTTATTCTTCCTTGATCCATGACATATGGCACCACTTTTGACATTTAGGAATCCTTAGCTGACACCATCTCCCATGGACGATGGTGTCAGTGTTAGGTTTCCCTTGGGCACAGGTATATATACACACCAAATTTAGACATTCATAAGGAAGAAAGATCATAGGAACTAGTCATCTGCTCTACTCTTTTGCACCATCTTTGCATCTACTCACTTTGTTCTTGGTTTATCTTGAATTTTACTTGGGATTGGACACTCTTATTAATTATTGGATTATATGTACTATTGAGTCATCTGTAGTGAGTCTAGGAAAAGAATAATGCTCCCTTTTCACCCATAATGATTCTCTCTCGGTGTATTGTTTCTCTAGAGATATAGATGCATCGGTGACCACCCCACATGTAAGTGCTCTAACTCTCTTTGCCATTTTGCATATATTAGTTCATTTCCCTTCCCCATTGCTCTATGTTAGCTTAGTATTATATGAACATCGGTGATAGGTAGTGTATTAATCTTATATGACCAACTCCTTATCTTTCCTTGATTTATATTTAAGTTATATTACAATATTTTAGATTGTCCATGCTTGTCTTATCCTCTCATTGATCTACATCTATTCCCTCATTAGTCGATATCCTAGAAGGGTAATCTACTCTATCTTGACTATGGGCCTTGGAAACCCTAGGTTGACCTAGTGTAGGGATCATTTCCCTCTGGATATGTGACCTTAGTGCTTGTTATAACCCCTTTAAATCAATCACACGTGTACCAGTCCATGTGTGTTTCCTATTCGTTGCCTCATACCCTTATAGAATGGAGTCTTAGGAGTGCAATCCATTGAGACATGTTCTTGGCCTGCCATACAAGATCAACACCTCGAGGATTTCCCATAACTCTTCATGCATATTAGATACATATTTAGATGGTTTTTAAGTTAGTAACAAGCTAGCATTCTGTATATAGAGAGCTTGTGTAGCTCATATAACACACTTCCAATCAATGAAGACAATTAAGATAAGCCACTCTTCTTGGTTGAACCCTCAATTGATTCCCAACATACAAAAGAATGCAACTCACCTTAGTTCAAAATACCTTTAGTAACTTGTTTTGACTATTTAGGATTTTAGTGGCTAAATAATTAAAAATAGGTACATATTCCAAAAATGGATGAAATACATTCTTAACCATATATGAAATAAATTGAAAGTGGATAAAGGGAACTCTAACCAAATGCAATGAAAGGGAAAATACTAGAGAGTTACTAAGGAAATACTCAATCTGATTTCTAATGAATGATTTCTTGTTAGATAAAAATAAAATCATAAATATGATCTATAAATTTGGTGATTTAAAATATTGTTAGGGTCGGGTTTGATGGCGAGATTCAATTTCTATACCAAATCTATACGAGGATTATGCTCTTATATAAAGGTGTCAACCTACCCTTTTATGGGAAGACCTTCATAATTTTTGGGTACATGTTTTCATGTCTCTACTTTATAGGAATCTAGCCCAAAAAATATGATGCAATATGATTATCCATAATTGACTTCACCTTTACTCAAACCTTCATATTATAATTCGGCTAATGGAAAGATCTTGGGAGATTTATGATGTGTGTATCAATCTCTAAATGTCTTGGTGTGTGTATTGAATGTCTTTGAAGATAATTACATGTAAGGATGTTTATTTATATAATATACTCTTTGATTATTTCTCATGCAAATGGCCCTAAAAATCATGCCTACGTCGACTTGATGAAAGTGCCCAATTTGAAAAATTGGTGTTTGCCTACGAAAAGAACTGGATTGTGAGGGGTAGATAGGTTCAATATTGAACATGTCTAAAGGTGTTGAACATGACCTAAGGATCAAAAATCAAGGAAATGAAAATCAAGAAGTATTTACAAAGGTGTACTTAGGGTCCTAAGCTAATTAAATAAGTCATAGTTAGGGGTCTCAATTAAGAGATGCCTTATACCATACATCCCTCATAAATGGTATAAATCTAAATTATGGTTTTATAAGATTTATAATTTTGTTCCTTTCACCTTTAAGACTTGTTATACTTGGTCATAACTTATTTTTGGGACTCAAGTTACATGTAATTTTGTGAAAGTTGACATTTTACCTAGGGGTTATTGTTTCCTTATTGTAGACACTAAATTTTGGTAACTTTTCCTTGTGCAATGCCAAGTTTGACCATGTTCCCTTTCTAAGAAAAATGCTCATATTCAAAATTCAATCTCCTCATCTCTCTAGCTCTTTTACAACTTATTTATCTTTACACTCTACTCTATCATCAATTCTGAGAATATTATTTAATCAAAACAACATTAAACCTATGATATTCATGACAAAACTTTCATTTTTGAGTTTCATCTCTCTACGATTCAAAAATATATGGAAGGGTTGAGATGTAATGTTTAGACTTGGTTGACATGTATGACCCCTCCTTCACATTCTTGATTTTTATTTCAATTTCAAATACTTCTTTGGGTTATTTCATCTTCCTTGGGTCAGACTTAGAATATTTCACCTATGAAAGGCTATATAAGAAAGTCATTATCACTATATAAGTCACCTGACACTTTTACAAGATAATATTTTAAAGATCATTCCAAAAACACTCAAAGGGTTCTTAAATATTCCCAAATCAGTTGCACGTAATCTAGAGTAGTCCCTACTACAACGAAGCACTTAACGAGGTCAAATAGTCTAAATTTCTCCATTTCCAAGCATAAAAAGGTCATAGAGCCATGTCTTAGCAAGAGAAAATTCACTCCAAGCATTGTACAAGAGTTTTAATCAACAAAGGGTTAGGTCATTTAGAAGAGGCACACCATATCTCACTACTACCGTGTTGGGTACATTTTATACTATGCACTTATCCCATTATCTTGGTGTCAAGAGACATGAGGGCATCCTTAGGGGCGGATAATTATTAAAACTTGCACAAGCACTTAGGAGAAGTACACGAGGATTTATTCCATAATGATGACATGTAGTGTAACACTTGAAATAGTTCAACAGTTGGGAGTTTGACTACCAAGGGTAGCCCAACCTCACCACACACACATGCTTTCTCCTTTTGATTTGTTAATGCTTTGATGAAGGATTCTCTAGGTTGTGTAGACACACAAATTTAGAAATCTGGACACTCAAATTTGGTAATTTGCACTTTGACAAATCTTGAGTTGACTATGCACTCTTACTATGATAAGTACAAATTCTCCATTCCCACTTAAGGTCCATTATTTATCTTGTTTATCCTTACACATTGACATGCTGATATGAGAATATAATGCACAAAATCAATAGAAAAACATCATTTGATAGGTCCTAAATCTCACTTTGCATATATCCTACTCTCAACTAGGGCCGTATAGTTTAGTCATGAATTTATATCTAGCCCTGACCCATTTATACAATATTGGACCAACATGTCCTCTAATTTTTCTTTCAAATCAACATATTTAGTTGGGTTTTATAATTCATATCAGCCGACATTTCTTAGATAAATCAGCAACGAAACCTTATCTAAGAAAGTAAACACTACCTCATTTACTAACCGGAACTTTTAAGGAAATGCGCTAGAGAACTCACTTCATCTGCGAGAAACTCAAATATGGTAATTTACACTTTGACAACCCTTTATTTGACTATATACTCTTGTTATGATAAATACAACTTCTCCATTCATGTTTACCATTTTTTAAGGTCCATTGTTTAGATTGATTATCCTTTCACACTAGCATGTCAATACGTCTAGAGAATATAATGTACCAAATCAATAGAGAAGTATCAATCTATAAAATAAAAACTTCATTTGGCACATTTACTAC
This sequence comes from Taxus wallichiana var. yunnanensis, assembly GCA_018340775.1. Lineage (NCBI taxonomy): Eukaryota > Viridiplantae > Streptophyta > Pinopsida > Cupressales > Taxaceae > Taxus > Taxus wallichiana. Next base: position 912,401,875 of record CM031239.1, on the reverse strand, counting down.
TCCCATTCAAGACCATACATTCAGTCTTGACCTACTTGCATACGGTATTAGACCAACAAGTCTTCCAACTACACTTTCAAATTGATATCTTCATTGGGTATTATACTTCATCTGACTTGGCCTTTCTTAGATAAATCATCTACAAAACCCTATATAAACACTTAAACACTACCTCATTTGATAGCTTGGAACTCCTAAAGAAATGCGCTAGAGCATCACTTCATACACTTGCAAAAGGCATCTAAAGATCCCTAAATCTTGCACTAGGACATATGAAATCATTAGGGCATACCCACACCAATTATAAAGCTAAAAACTAGGTCAAGGAATCCATAGCTCTTATTAGAAGCTCTCAAAATCATCCCCCAAATAGTTTAACAAGATATAAAGGTAAAACAAGCATGGTAAAAGAAAATTCCAATTTGATTGATCTATCTATACCTAATGTAAAGGCCACATATGCAAGGCAAAAACATAAGCCAAAATAAACTGGGATTTTTTATTTCTTTCACACAAGCAAACATTATAATCACATAACCAAAATATATAATAGAGATATGAGACAAGATTTCGACACAACTTTTGAATTTCAATCGGGATCTAGATTTTAGGAGAGTTGTTTGAATTCCACGTAGTTTTCATTTTCATTATCGCGAAGAGGTTCCGTAGGAAGTGTTACATTTCACACAAACCAATTTTTACGTTATCATACTATCACAGTATCCCAAACAACTAAAGTAGTTAAAACATGTGATTATAAATATTAAATTTGTTTTCACCTACCAAATGTGTTTTGAAGGGTCAAACTAGTCAATAAGGCATAGTTTCCCTATTTTACAAACTAGACTAAGATATCACATACTTGGTGGAGAACAACGTGTAGTTTGAGGCCTCTTCAAAGTAGTGTTATTGTTGATGGTGCATGAGGGTGCCCCGCATCTAATGCTTGTTTTCTAGGACTCTTCATCCATGGATAGGGTTTGAGATGATGTTCATTCCATTTAGGGAGTCTTGTTGTATGTGCAACAACTAGGATTTGATAGAGCAAATCTAAGAAGATGACCAACCCACAAAGTTGCGAAGCTGATTAAGAGAAAGTCCAAAACTATACAAAAGGTCAAGATCGTATAATATGGTCATAGTAGTTTGGTACGGTTATACCTAGGTTGATTCATAGTCACAATTCTAGTTGGTAAGGTTATTATGATTAGATCTCATAGTTTTACTATTTCAAAATCCCATATATGTCCAAAAGTCATACATCTGTTTTGAGATTTCAATTACATGTTAGGTTGATTGGTGTGTGTTAATTCTTTCTATCTGATATGAGTTGTAAATATGAGTTAGTATTTATATTATAACATATTTATAAGATCAGTAATCAAATCTAATTTATTCTACACCTAATTAAATTGACCTAAAATTTAATTAAGGATCAAACATTTTAAATATCATGACATCCTCTTAGGATCAAACTATACCACTCTTTGAATATCTTGAGCAGTACCCTCAATACAAAGATTCATTCTTTAATCTCCTCTATGTTGCTTGGATTCATCCTGATACTCCTACCAATCATGCTTCATCCATATTGCATGAGGCTCTATCTTCCCATTGTGTTAATCATCACACGAAACCTCTACCTTGACCTACTATTGGTAATAGGCTTGCAAAATATGTACAAGTATTTGTGGAAAACACTCAAGTTAAACATGTTTGAATCATGATTTCACTTTTTTTGTGAATTTCCTATTTCATTCTCTTTTAATATTTTAGTGTTTTTTAATTAACATACATAAAAAGGATGAAATAATGCAACAAGAGGCTATTTTGATCTAATTAACTTCCAACATTAATTTCCCAAATCAGAATAACAATTTACAAAGTGACTATTGATCTAGGAACTATCAAAACACAAGGGAAGTCTTGCACTTAGCTAATTCTATGTGGATCTAGGAGGTTCTAAGTGATATGATTGTAAAAATAGGTTGAACCGAGGCTGAAGTTGCTTCGCTACTAGAATTGGAACACTGAAAGCTGTTCCTAGTCAAAATTATATAACTAATTTAAGAGCGTCCAAATGGTCTTGACCCTTCTGTATAGTCTTGGAAATTCTTGGATTTTGGCTCTGTAAATTTTTGTGTGCCTCACCTTCCTAGAAATGATTATCACTATATGTCAGTCTTCTTGTCTCTCCTTCAAAATGGCTCTACAAATTTGGTCAAACCCTTAAACCATCATTGTACAAGATGGAGTTCCTATAAAAAAAATTTAGGTGGGTTGTGGGCACCCTTGTGAACCATTAACATTACGACTACTCTAAAGAGGGCTCAAACCACATGTCATTATCCTAGCATGTGATATTTACCATAGTGTAATCAAAATTTGACAATTGTACTTTAACAATGCCTTGCTTAAGTTTCACACTTGCTCAAATACTTGGAAAGGGTCACTTTGCTTTCTGTGAAGAGAATATGGAGACTCTTAGACCTGGTAAGTGACTTCAAACTTGTGGAGAGTAATGCCCTAATAAATGTGCATGAGTTATTTTATAGTTCGAGAGCTCTTTAAAGTGTTAGGACCTTAAACGAGGTATGATTGACTTACTTATATAAGATTTTGAGGGTCATTATGTCGTGAAAGTTTGACCAAGAGGAACTGTTTTCACTAAAAAATGCACCCTTTAGAGAATGGTGTGATAACTCCCTTTTCAATTAACAAAATTGAAACACTCTTAGGTTGTGGATGACATATACATTGGAGTGAGTCTACGAGAGAGGGATGGCTCCCCTAGTGCAACACTTAAACTATTTCTATCTTTAAGGATACTCTATTCTACCAAAACCAACAGAGAAAAGGAGAAGGAAAGAAGGGAATAATTGAAATAAGGAGGATGATACACCAAAATGTTTTGAGGATCTCAGACTTATTGGAATCACACAGATGAAGCACGAAATCCACACACACCATACACTAATTACAAGTGATTGTATCAAAGAAAAATTATTTCATAGAAGGGTTTGAGTTGAATTGTGACAAGATAAAAAAGGGCAATAGATGGCTCCACAACAAAATCCTACATACAACCTATTAAACACAATATATGACCTACAAATCGAAACAAAACTATGTGAAGGTTTGCAAATTAAACTTGTTAATCTAAGGATAAACACATCACAAAGATAAACTCAATTTAAAAATATGCACTAAACACAGACTATAGAAAGGTAAAAATAGCTCCTTTATTACTCCAAGAGGTGGAATAAACACAAATAATCATTCATGACCCTTGTTTCCTCACCCAAAAAATGAATTACTCAAGAAAACATGAATGAAGAGGCGGATATATTTTTACAACACGTTCTAAAGTTTTATAGAAAATATGAGAGAGAGAGGAAGAAGGAAAAAATCCCAGACATGCAAGTTTGGCTTCTAAAAATAAAAAAATGCGCACCTTTCTTTCCATGCCAAAAATATCCCCTATAGTTTGCTTTTATCCAAATATGTGCTTTTAAATAAAAATAGTGCTTCTAGAAATAGGAAAAACAACTTTTCCTTCCACTTTTACATGTTTTGTTCTATTATTAGAAGTTTTGTATGATAATACAAATTGATCCTACATGTTTTCATCTATTTTAACTTCTTATGCATCATTTTAAACAAATTGTGCTAAAAATAACATTCAATTTTGGCAAAAAAGAAAAATAAACTGTTTTCATGATTTGTTACTAGGTCACGTGAAAATTTCTTTCCCCTTATTTTTTTGTTGTGCGGCTTTTCGTGAGGACTTTATTACTTATGATGGGCCTTTGTATTTCTCAATTTTGCATGGCTTCCACACCTTTTTATGTGGATTTCATTTTCCCTTAATGCACGATCCTTCACATGGCTTCTTGCCTTCTTCATTGTTTGTCACACAAATTTACGAGTGGATCTGTCTTTCTATCATTTCTAACGTGTGGATTCCATTTTCCTTTCTACTCAACTAGAGAAATGTGGGTTTGCGCATAGTTTCTCTTTGTGTCACATGGAATCAACTCTGTTCATCATGTAGATTTGTACACCGACCGTCTTCTGTATCACACGGCTTCTACTATGATTTTTCACCTACACGACCTAATATTCCTTTGGTTTGTGGATTTCTACATGGTTTTCTTTGTGTGTTGCGTGACTTATAAATGTCACATATGCGACCTTCTATGGGTTGGTCTTGTGTTCCACAAAATTTCTGCGAGATATCACACACCTTTGCATGTGTGTGTTTTGGTTTTTTCGCATGCGTGAGATCCTGTAATAACTGTATTTCTCCTTGTCACATGAATGTTTTCTTTGCTTGCTACATGAGTCATTCTTGTCGGGGCGAATTAAGGATTATGAGTGAGCTAGGCAATACTCGAGCTAACGCCTTCTATAATAAAATTAAATTTTATAGTAGAAACATTAATTAACCATATCCAACTATTGGATTACTTAATATGTTCTACCTCTACCATCCAAGAAAAATTGTCTAATAAATTTAATTCCTAAACTAATTCGCTAATATATAGTCTATCATAATCTTCATTTACTAATATCTTTCCCAACTATTTTTTTAATCAAGTTTTGTACATATTCACCTTTCTTAATCTCTCCTCGAAAATAACTTGCGTAAGACTTCAAAACAATATAAAGTATTAAAATATAAAATTATGAATTAAATTTAACAACAAAGGAACTTTCTTAGGTTTAAAGGCTAGATAAATACCACAATATTGATATAATTATTTTGAATCATTTTTATTTAAAAAGAGAGGATTAAAATAGGTGGCCACTAACTACTACTAGCATATATGGTTAATAAATTGATCTACTCTTCCTTAAAAATATGATGAAACAAAATAAATTGGTGCCCCCTAAATGTTGGCACCCTAGCGGTTGCCTAGTCTGCCTAGTCCTTACTCCCCCTTTGGTTCTGTGTGAAAATTTTTCCACCTCAATTATGCAGCTTGTGCCACGAAATTTCTTGCACTTCTTTTTGTGTTCTCTGATTTTGTGGATATTGTCCTCTCTCGTGTAGACTTTTGTGTGAATCTTCCTTTTTAATGTGGTTTTGTCTTTGTTGAGATGTGACTTTATGTTATCTTATTTACTTTCTTGACGCACGTGGAACTTCCCTTTCTCATTCCATGAACTTTTGTGCGCTTTGGATCTCATCGTGTGTCATGCGGATTATCACTTGGCCTTTTGCATGGGTTGTTTGTTTTACTAAAGTGTGCCAAAATTTGTTCCCTCTATCTTTGATATTTTGGTTTCTAATCTAGAATTGTTAAAGTACACAACATGAACCAATGGTATGAATAAAAATGGAAGCTTATTTGGATAAAAATTTGGTGACTTCGGGGACATCTTCTGCTAGATGCAAAAATCCAATAGCCTTGAAGCATCCATTGGGCATGGAAGCATGTATCGACTCTACTGCAACTTGTAAGAGCACTAAAAATAACTTTCAGAAACAACAAAAACTAAGATAAAATCGCTTATTAGACAAACAAAAACACACCAAAAAAGTGCAAAAGACACACAAGAAAGGAAACTAAAAACAACAATGTGCAACAAACACTTAGAGGAAAGTAAACACAACAACCTACAATAAACAAGGGTGACATGACCTTAATAACAAAGATTGAGCTACTTCCCAATAACTAGAATAGACATCTCATCACGATTCATCCTGAAGATCTAAAAAGCATTGTGTTACTTATAACTGTGATGAAATATGGACTACTCAAAAATAATCAAATGTTGTATATTTCCCAGGCATAGTTCTTTTTTCATCCCACTTGAGCACAATGTATCCTTCTATGAATGTTCTGACAACTGATTTCTTGTCAAAATACCTCTTCACTCGGGCTTGATGAAGTTCCATCGTTGTCATTACCTTGTTTCTAATTTCTTCTAACTCCATTAACTCTACAAATATGATTTCCATCGAATCTTCTTCCATCATCTCCATTTGTTTAATGAGGTCTAGAGCTGGTAACTCATTGGAAATAGGAAACCTTGCTTCTCTACCATAGACAAACATGAAAGGAGAATTGCCAATTGATCTTTTAGGAGTAATCCTATTAGCCCATAAGGCTGATTTTAACTTTGTATGCCATGATCTTTGATTTTCCGCCATAGTTCTCTTGATGATTCTAAGAAGATTCTTGTTAGTTGATTCAACCAAGCCATTCCCTTGAGGGTAATAATTAGATGATGTTGAGATATGAATGCCAAGATTTCTTGCCCATGCATAAATTTTGGTACTGGGAAAGCTCTTTGCGTTATATGAGATAATTGTTGTGGGGACACTAAATCTTGTGACTAGACTTTCATAAAATTCCAAAACTGAAGTCTCATTTGCCTCTTTTAAAACCACTACTTCAATCCATCTTGTGAATTAATCTATATTTGTAAGAATCCATTTATGACATGAATTACAAGGTGGATTGATCATGCTAAAAATTATAATCCCCATTGCATGAAAGGTTAGTTTATCTCGAATGGGATGAAGAGGCAAATATATTAACCTTTATTTTTCTGTAAAATTGGAACACTTTGCACGCTTCCTTACCCATGCATGAGCATATTTGAGTAATTTTGGCCAATAATAACCAGCTCTCATAAAATTTAAGGCTACAAATCTTGGTGTGAAATGGCCACCGAATATACCTCCATGGAATTCTTCCAAAACATGTTCAATCTGATATGAATCAATACATCTTAAAAGAATTCCATTCACATCTTTTCTAAACAACATGTTATCAATAAGAACATAAGGAATGGATTGTAATATGAAATACCTCCTTCTTGCTTTGTCCAAACCTTATGGGAATTGTATATTTTAAAGAAAATGAATCATATCTTGGGTCCAACTTTGAGGTAATGAAGGATCAATTGTGTTTTGATCTGTCTTGAAGTACTAAAATCTGATTTTATCATCATGCAAATTTGAAGCTAGATGTTCACACAATCCTCTTCCTCTAACCAACTTAGTGACTTTAATATCAACATCATATTCCATCACTTTTGTGATCCAACCTACTCTTTTCTCATTCAAATCCTTTCTTAAAAGAAACTCTTTAACACTCGGATGAGAAACCATTAAATGAATCTTGTTGTTAGAAAATAGATGTCTAAATTTCTTAAGGATTATAATGACTGAAAGAACTTGTTTCTCAACAAAATAATACTTCACCTCGTAATATTGTAACCCTTGATTGAAAAAGCAATTGGTTTCTCTAATTTGTCATCATTTTGCTACACTAACATAGTTGAGATTGTATCAATTACTCCAAAATCATATAAAATAAAATCTCTACTAAAATTTGGATTGATAAGTGTTGGAGCTTGTGCGATAACATGTTTAATTGCTTTAAAAGCATTCTTTCGTTCCATTTTCCAACTGAAAACCATGATATATTTAAAAATTGAGGTTATTGCCTTTATAAGTTTTGCACAATTTGGGATGACTATTTTGATAAAATTAATTCTACCCAAAAAACTTTGTAATGCCTTCTGTGATTTGACAAGGACAAAGACAAGATTGCACTTACTCATTTTGGATCAATTGTGAGACATTTCTTGGAGACAATATCAACATATAACTTACCCTCATGGACCAAAAACACACACTTCTTTGGATATAATGAAACACCATATTGTCCACATCTCTTAAAAATGTGATTGAGATGAATTATGTGATCTTTAACATGCTTTGAAAAAATAGTTATATCATCTAAATAAACAAGAACATGAGTATTGATTAATCCTTGAAACTCCATGTCCATTCCACATTGAAAAGTAGATTCTACATTTTATATTCCAAAAGGCATTTTCCTATATGTTGTAGACACTAAATCACACACTTGGGTACATTTATAGGTCCTAATAACATACCACTATTCATATGATTCCTAAGTGAGAAAAGTAGTAATTGACATCTATCTTTGGCCTCTTTCTTTGCTTTCTTTCTTTCTCTGTGGTCTTACACACCCCACTTTGCCCAGTCTAATTTTCTTTGCTTTATTTTTCTTGGCTCTAGACACGGTGCAAGCCAAGACACCATCACTCAGCACCCTCGTCCCTCTCTGGGCACCCCGACCTCTTTGTATATTACTAGCACCTTTTGGGCATATTTTATCTTTTGGGAATCTTTTTTTCTTAGTGGCCGACCTTTTAGATGTTAATTACAAAATTTAAATAAGGGAATCATATAAATACAAAGCTATGTTACCATAATAAAGGACAAGATCTAAGCATCTATAACTATCACCTAAGGATGTATCAAAAGGCATTTCAAGAACATCAAAGCATCTATCTAAATTCATTTAAGGGACAAGGAGTGCATTTTTCTACATATACTTCATAGGAAGGGAAGTTCATTTTGACATCCACACATCTAATTAAATTTCTACATTTAACTATTGCTCCTATTTAGCGCATCTTCCACAAGAGCCACCTAGGGCACAATTCTACACACACACACATAACTACATGGAGTCTGAGATGTAGTGTAACACTCAGTCGTAAGTTCACTCTGTCAAGTAACCAATGGGGTCAATATGACTCCCCATTTACATATTTTTATTTTTAAGATTTGATTTGTTTTGGGGTTTTGCAGGAGGTCTTGTTTTTGTAGGTTACTGAGGCAAACTTGATGATATTCTAACGACCTATAGGACGTGACAAAAACATTACCAAACATCTTGCGACAATAAAAAATTTAGTTTATGAGGTTTTTTTATAGTCACGGGAGCCTAGAACCAGTCTCCAGCACCTAAGGGCCCTTGACCCGAGTCTAGGCGCCTAGTCTTGACATTTTAGATAGTTCTAGATTTTTCTAGGTTCGATTGTGACAATCTACCCTCCCGTTTCATCCATTTTCCAACTTAGTACATCTTTGGGATTATTATGAAATCAACTAAGTCTCTTATTCCATCTCTTACACTTAGGGTTTCAATTTCCATTTTATTATTGCTTAGGTCATATTGTAATTTATTGTTTATCATTGTGTTGTGACTTTACAATTAGAATTTATACAAATTTCTATATTTTTAAATCATTTGGTGAACCCATCGCTCGAACCCGCCTTACTTCTAGGTCTTTTATCATCTTCTTATCTTATGGCCCATTTACTGAAGCCCACCTTCCAAGAGCTCAATGATCATCTTGTTGAACATCCCAGGATCTAGATCTACTTTTATTCGCTGCTCATGAGGAGGCCACCAATCTTGTTGAGCTTAATGTTCCTACATCCATCCCCACTTCCATGCCTATTGCTACTCAACCCCCTACTTCCACTCTTTTTTGCCTATTTTTACTATTCTGTATTTGTTCCTACCCCATCGACCACTTCACTCCACCTCTTGTTTCTCAGACGTGGCACGTCTCTTCCGCTAGCACTCAAAATCTAGCCTCTCTTTATCAGGATCTTCAAGTTCAAATCCGTCAATTCAACAATATGCTACTTTCTTGTGCATCTCCATCTCTGGATTCCACATTACTACACTTTACTCCTTTTGCACCCGCCATTTCCACTTATGCACTTCCTCTAAATTTCATCACTCCTAAGATTCCCATTTTCAATGGCCATGGTGATCCTTAAGAGCATCTTGAGCATTTCATGTAGCATGTCTAGATTATGTGGATGATCACACTTTACTAGCAAAAAGCTCTTTCCTATAAGTCTTCAAGATTATGCAATGCATTGGTTCTATGATCTACCTATCCACTCGGTAACATCTTTTATGCATTTAGCCGATGTTTTTCTTTCTCATTTCTCTATCAATATCAGCTCTAAGATATCCTATGCTTCAACTAACACAAATTAAACAAGGATCTAATGAGCATCTAGTGGATTATGTCTTGTGATATAAGAACAAATTAGCTAAGATGTCTAATGTACTCATAGACTCTGAACTTCAAGATCTATTCATCCAAAGTCTATTACCACCTCTGTAGGAGAGTTTCATCTTTGAGACATCTCCATCATTTGATCATTTATGTCATACTCTTAAGCTACGTGAAAGTAAACTATTATCTATGGGAAAGCTTAAGTATCATGAGAAGGATTCATCTTCTACATGATTTCAAAGTAAATCAACTTTCAAGCCATCTACTAAACCTACTTTGAAGCTAAAGATACTATCAACATTGTCTCTAATCTGAAAAGCTTCAATGGAACCACCTAAGCATATGTTTACTAAATTTCCTTGTGCTCCACATATTCTATTGCCATAACTCGTTGAGAGAAATCTTATTACGCTTCCTCCTCCACTCAATTTGGACCCATCTCATCCTAAAGGTCACAATTACAATGAAAATTTCAAATGTGACTATCATCAATGCATTGGGAATTATACCAATCGATGTTTCAAACTCATGCATCTTATTCAAAATCTATCGATAATAATGCAATTGAGCTTCTTGAGCCTGGTACTACGTTGGTGAATGAAAATAATAAAGCTCAAGATATTCAACAAATCCTCTTCCTAAGCATGAAAAAAAAGCTATTGATTTTTAACCAATCATACATATCATGTAGTGCCTCCTCCTTCATTGGGGCTCTTGATTTTCTAGTTTCTCATTGATGCATCTCCACCATTCATTGCATTCTTTGATCATGACTATCACTACATTCTCTTATAACACATTACATATCAATGCTTCTATCGGGCCTCATGCTATCAATAATACAATGATTGATCCATTGATTCATATGTGTGTGTGCTCTATTGCACTTCTTGTTGTTCTATCGACTATCCACTATCACATATTTCATATCCAGTTCCTAAATCATATGGTTATGTCAAGCTTCCAAGTCACAGTTGGTCCTCTTACCATGCTTGTGCCATTTCTTGTGGCACCTTTAATAAAAGGGTGTGACATGCTCTTAGGTCTTCCTGGCTCGTGCTACTCAAGCTATCATTTCCATGAATCACTTGTGTCTAAAGTTCATTCACAACAAGCAAGTCATTACTATCAATGGTGTTTCCATGCACACTATGCCTGACCTCCTCTTGAGGTTTCCATTGCACTCACTAGAGCATATAGGTCCCCATGACCTCTCAAATCTAAAGCACAATATGCTCCTAGCTCTCTATTCACACACGACCTACTCGGTCTCATCGGTCTATTAGTCCATCTCATCAGTCTAGGTCCACCACTCGAGGTGACTCCTTCACATAGGTATACATCACCTCCTCGGTTTCCTTCACATATGTGTTCATCACCTCGCACTCTCCTTCACATAAGTGTTCATCACCTCCACGCTCTCCTTTATAGGTGTTCATCACCTCCATGGTTCTCTTTCACATAGGTGTCCATCACCTCCTAGGTCTCATGCACATAGGTCTCATTCACCGATACATCATCTCATACATCATACATCACCGATCTCAGAGCATGGTCACATGCCTTTATCTCCACAAGCATCGGGTGGAGGACCCTTACACTTCACTTTTTTGGATAGCATATTCATCATACATTTGGGGGCATCATGCTTTATTCCTCTATCCCCCTTCTAACATTATCAGGTGTCTTGCATTTCTACTAGGTCACTTATACTACTTGCTTCTTACATCTAGTCTTTCACACATCTTACACATCTTGATACACTTGTATCATCATTACCCTATGACACACTCTTGTGCTATGGTTCACACTTGACTATTGAGGGCATACTACATTCATGAACCTCACATCAATACACATGACACATTTCACACTCGGCGCATTCATGACACATATTTCTAGCACACATTCATCACAACACACTACCCGATGATGCACTCTAGTTCCATGGTTCATACTCAATTGTTGAGGGTCTAAATCTAAAATGAACCTCACACACACTCACTCACTCTTATGCTCTATGATTTATCGATCATATCTTTCTAGCACACAATTCAAACCATTTCTCGATGACACACTCTTGTTCTATGGTTCATTCTTGACTATTGAGGGGGAATTTATAAATGAACCTCATCTCATGCATACTCATTCACATTCACTTGGGGGCATACTTCTCCTATCACACTTAAATTACATTCCATTCCATTCACACTCACAACATACTACATATCTTGGTTGCACACACTTTTCTTTTTTACTTATAGTTACATGTACACTTTTTTTACTATGTTAGAATAGATATTTTGTATGTCATTATCTTTTCTATATACACATGTGTTCACTTTCCTTGCCTTCTAGTTGTGAATGAAAAATTTTACACATATCGTTACACACAACACATATGCTTGAAATTGTACCTCTTACTAGTCCCATGATGGCTCTGGGGCATCTATTTTCATACACACTATAGGTGTTATTGTTTGTTTTATACTACTTTCTATTTTACTAGCACACTACTACTATATCGGATCATACATGTTTTGACATAATTTTTTTATCTTTCTAACATATTAACAGGGTGCTTCATGTGCAACATTTTTTTCAAGAACTATTTTACCACCATGGTTGTTTTTTACTTTTTTTTATTTGCCATTGTTTTCATTGTTTGCCATTGTTTGTGGGCTTTGCCCTATGTCTTGATTATTCATTGCTTATTGTATGATTTTTGGCCACTTCATCCCTAATTGTCTTACTGACATTGTGAGTGATGTCCCATGTTTGAAACCCACTTTTTTCATGGTCTACATTGTCTTATTGCTTGCTAGATTACACATTGTCTTCTATATGCATATTTTCTTTTTTACACTAACACATGTTTCAACCACTTTTTTTTCATGTGCCTTGGTTTCTACCAAGAACATTCTCTCCCCCTGTAGGGCATCAATTTTAGATCAGGGTTTAGTCCTCTCCTTTGGGCTGCATCCTCCTATGATGATCGCATGCACCCCAAATGAGGGGGGCATACATTGGGTGAATAAGTCACCCCATTAGTAGTACATAATCATAGTTTAGACCTACACAGTACAAGAACAACACAATATTCAACTACAGAAACAACCCATATCTAACTTGGGTCCTTAGACAACACATAGTGCTAGATGCCCTAGATATAAGACATGAGCACTTGCCCTGACCTTTCTGGGTGCACCTATGACTAGGGGGTAATTATAGAGTTTTTTCAGATCAACATATCATCAATTTACACTACACAGCGGTTTTTTCACAAAGCAGGCATAATCCTCCAAGAAATCAATATGCATGTTATCTTTTTTTTTCTATTTACGTTGGATAGAATTAGATCGAAATGGATAGAACTTGAATAAAATAAGATCACACCATCTGTAGTGGTGTATAAATCATCGGGAAGTAGTCAAAGGATGGATAATAACACTAGAAATTTCTCCCCAACACTTCTTCTTTGTGGCGTGAGATCGCCCAAAAAACTCACACTTGGCGTGAGATCACCCGAAAAAATCATTCTTGGCATGAGATCACCCAAAAAAATTTGTTCTTCTACAACATTTTCAGGATCCTTTCTATCCTTTTTCACTCATCACGAATAGGTGCACATGTTCCTTTTCACATTTTTACATACTTTTACACACTTTTTACATATTTGGATCAAATTTTTTCATATACACATATTTGACTACTCTTTTACTCTTCCCTTTGTAGGTTTGTCCTTATGGGAAGCAACAGTCACATCATCGAACACATCAAATGATATTAATAGGTATAATGTGACATATACATATGCTTTCACCCCTAGGGTCACTTCCTCTTCTTTAGCTTCCACACTTCATTTTATCACTCCACGCTTTTTCTTGTCTCCTCGGCATGCTTTTGCCATCGATCTACATGGTTATCAAGTACACATATCTTATCTAACTTTATGTTATCAAGTATTCACTCAACAACATAAAGTGGGGGAAAATGTAGACACTAAATCACACATTTGGGTACATTTCTAGGTCCTAATCACATACCACTATTCATATGATTCCTAAGCGAGAAAAGTAGTAATTGACACATCTATCTTTTGGCCTCTTTCTTTGCTTTCTTGCTTTCTCTTTGTGGTCTTACACACCCCATTTCCCAGTTTGAATTTCACTACTTTATATTTCTTGGCTCTAGACACTAACACCTAGCCAGGGATGCCGGTGCGTAGGTGCCCTCATCCCCTCTGGGTGCCCCGACCTCTTTGTATCTTGCTCACCCCTTTTGGGCCTCTTTTATCTTTTGGGCATCTTATTTTCTTGGTGGTCAACCTTTTAGATGTTAATTACAAAATTCAAACAAGGGAATCATATAAATACAAATCTATGTGACCATAATAAAGGACTAAGCTCTAAACATCTATTACTATCACCTAAGTTTACATCCAAAGGCATTTTCTAAGAGATCATTAAAACATCCATATAGCTTCATTCAAGGGATAAGGGACTGCATTCTTCTGCATACACTTCATAGGAGGGGAAGCACATTTTGAAATCCACACATCTATTTACATTGATACATATAGCTATTGCTCACTATTCGGTGCATCTTGCACAAGATCCACCTAAGGCACAATTCTACACACACACATAACTACATGGAGTCTAAGATGTAGTGCAATACTTGATCGTAAGTTCACTTTGTCAGGTGACCACCGGGGTTAGTTCAAATCCCTATTTACATATTTTTATTTTTAAGATTTTATGTGGTTTGAGGTTTTTCAGGGAGGTTCTTATTTTGCAAGTCACGGGAAAACTTGACAATCTTCCAACGACCTATAGGCGATCAACATTGAACATCTTGCGATCTTTGCAAAATTAAGTTTATGAGGTTTTTCATAGTTGTGGGCACCCAGAACTAGTCTCTATCACCTAGGTTCCTTTGACCCGAGTCTAGGTGCCCTAGTTATGATATTTCCAACAATTCGCATTTTAAGGTTCGGTTGCGATAATCTACCCTCTTGTTTCATCAATTTTCCAACTCAATACATCTTGAGATTATTGCAAAATCAAATAAGTCTCTTATTCCATCTATTGCACTTAGGGTTTCAATTTCCATTTGCTTATTACTTAGGTTAGAGATGTACTTTATTATTTATCATTACGTTGTGACTCGTAATTATAATTCATAAAAATTTCTATATTTGTTAAATCATATGCATATGTACTTCATTTTGTACTAAATGTTGTTTTAAACTAATCTGATTCTGTACCAAAAGATGATTGTAACTAGAATAGCCATCAAACAATGAGAAATGCTCTAAACCACTTACCCTTTGCAAAATTTTCTCCATTAATGGTAGTGGGTAATGATCTTTTAAAGAAGCTCTGTTTAAATCTCTGAAATCTACACATAATTGCATCTCTCTATTCTTTTTCCTTACGAGAACCAAATTAGCCACCCATGATGAGTGATTGATGGGAAAATAATGTTAACTTTGATCAACTTATCCAATTCTGTTTCATCAATGGATCAATTTTAGGATTGACAAGTCTTTGATTTTTTTGGACTTGTTTCATTTTTAAACTGATTCTATTGTATGTTGAGCTAAATCTGGATTAAAAACTTTAAGCCACCATAGCTCCATGCAAAAACATCATCAAATTCTTGAGCAAGTTAAATAAAAGCAATATTTTCATTGTTATTACATACCTTTCCCAATTTGAGTTCTTTGCCATGTCCAACACCGATTTGTTCGTAATCATCTTATTTAACTATCATATTGGAATTCTCACTTCTAACATGATCATATATGTTAAAGATGGATTCAAGAGTAACTAATCCTTGAGGTATCTTGTTAGATTTCAGTTGAATAATATGATCATCATATTGTTGTTGTAAATTTTCTAGATTTTTGATTTGAAAACTCAACTTCATCTTGTAAGAAATTAACAATTTTCTGATCGATTCAAACTTGTCCGATTGATATTATTGTCCGAGATATAAGGTCTTACCACTATTTTGATATCTTTGCTGATTTTTATCTTTCTTGGTTTGATCGGAATATAAACCATATTATTATAGGATCTCAACAAAATGTTCTTAGTTATAACTTGTTGTTTGATTAGTTAATCACCAACTCATTGTCACAAAAACCTATAATTTCTACACTCATTTCCTCCTTTCCCACTAAAAACATGCACAAGAGCTTCATATTTAAGCTGTGTTGTTATTGAAAGTAAAGCTGAAATCTTAGAGTTGTGAAATAATTTTCCTTTTTGGGGAAATCACCATGATCCCTCCTCCTACTCCATTCTTTCTTTTTGATCCATCAAAGTATACACATTCCTTCATTTTGTTGACTTGTTTTGAAAAAGGTTAGGAATAATAAAATTCTCCTCATGCACATAATATGTTCCAAGACCTTATTATTCAATATAGATATGTGAATCAATATCATGAGTTTGAGTAGCCCACTCATCAAGAAATAAATCATGAATGTTCCAAGTGTGGTTAGCTCTTGGTCAACTAGATGGTCTTCTTCATATATGATTATACAATTTGAGTTAATAACACTTGGAACATAAGGCTTTATGTGATTTCTTTGAGATGGGTTAAGACCTTATGGTAAATTTGGTGCCATACCTTGTTCTAAAAAACATATGAGACCATTCTGATGATAATTAGCCTCCAATTTTGGCCGTGAAATCCCTATAAATAAACAAGACAAAGAGAGGAGGAAGATCAATGATAAAAAAATCTCAAGGAATGGAGAAATTGGAGCATACGTGCAAGGTTAAACTTAGTCCTCTAATGACTCCAAGGGTCTCTACGAGTGTTCCATCAAGATGAACTACTCCTTTAGAAATAGGCTCATATTCTAGACCAAGTTTGTCAATAATTTACTTGAGCCTAACTAACTAAAGGCTCTGTAATCAATCATACAATTATGAACTAGATTTTGACCTACAATCAATGAAACATAGAAAGGATGTGGCTTAACACTCTTGTTTTTTTGAACTTATTTTAGATTAGGTGTATTGGTGAGCACAACTTTAGATGGTTCTTTGGATGGTTGGCTAGAGAGATTGAGGTTAGACAAAGCTTCTTGCAAGAGATCCTTTTGTCCGGGAAGAGACAAGGAATCCCATATTGGCATATTAACTTTGGTCTACTTCATATGCTTAAGGATATTTGTAATACCTCTTTCTACTTCATCCGAATAAGGGATTTTTTTAATTTTTTTTTATAACTCATTTAATACAATTTATGCCTTGATGAATTTAATACGTAACAAATAAATTATAGCATACAAGAGTTATAAATCCCTTAAGTTATCGTATGCTGAAATGAATAACATCATTTACAACAACCACTGAATTATTCCAACATTATTAATTATCTTGATGCCTTGATGATTAATAACTTATAGTAAATTAATCCAACATCAATATCAATTCAATCCATCTAATAACCATCAAGAAACCATGTGCACTTGTATGGGTTAATTATATCTACTCGATACCCCATAGATTACTCATATGAGTACGTATACGAAGCATACAATTTTGTTACCTTCCCAGGACATCGATATTAAAGTGATGTTTTCTAAGTGTCTACTTGGAACTTCATTAATCGAATTCCATCTGAAATCTCACACCTTTAATTAGAAATTGGTGAACTTGACAGTGTAATTAGCAACTTACGGTACTTGAAAAAAGTTTTAGAGACATGTTTACCATGCTCGGTTTTGTGATAGGGACGATCGTCATCGAAACTTGTCCCTTTACCATATCACATACTCGATTATCAAAATTGAATCGGTTAGATAAGTTAATTTAATTACAAGTTACTCATATGGTACAAGACCTATTCAAATTGTGTGAAAGATCACGTCTATAACAACTTAGTGTAACAAAATTCCTTTTTAGTTACGACAGTCAGAATCAATGGACCTTGAAGGGACAACTTAGGATTTTTATATATAGCAGTATTCACTAATGATTTGTGTCATTAAATGATTGCTACTTTATAGAAGCCATCCGAAGTTGGCCTTTCGAGTTTCCAATTATTATGAATGTCATAACCCATGGCTTAATTAATTAAAATTAAATCAATTTACGACAAGTTGTTGTCCAAAATTTCTTGTTCCATAATCAAATTAATGTACTAGCTACTAGAGAAACTAGCCAACTTAGAAGGATAGAGGGTTTATGTTACCTCGGGAATTTTATACTTGATACGGGTGTAGTATGATGGATTTCTATTCTTTGTTGAACCTATAAAACTTAAACAAGATTTGATTAACAAGATAGGGGTGGGGGCTTCCCAACAAAGTAGACCCAGGAAGCGTTAACTTCCTCGGTGGGTGTTAGACCCCATTTTTAGATAGAGACCAACGTGAAAGAAGACATATAGTGATAATATGCAGAAATTGAAAAAGTACAAAATCTGAAAGCAATATTGGTGATTTAAATATTGATTTGATTAAAAGAACTAAAAATTAGATGTACACAGTGCAGGTCGATGGCAACCCAGTTTGTGTAGAGGCAAGTCAACGATGACCGAGGGGTTGGATTAGAAAAATGAGAGAATTATGTAGGATGTGCAACATCGAGAGCAATCTATAATATGTAGAAGCCTAGAAATGCTAGAGTCAACTGCGGAGGAAATTTGGAGGAACAAAAACCAAGAAAATGAGAAGGAGAAGGGATTGGAATCGGGGCCACAGTGGTCGATGAAGACTAGGGTGTAAACAAATTTATTTATCAGAATGAGATCTTTGGGATGAAATCTTAGCAATGCGGGATAATGGGTAAGTATATGCAGAGGTCAAGGATGGCTTTAGAAAAAAAGGTAACGGTTATAAAGGTTGAATTGACGGTGATACGTAGTAGGTGTCGGTGGTGGTATGTAATAGGGTCGATAATGCCAAGGAAGGAAAACTAAAAGATCAAACCGCAAGAACGTATTTGCAAGGAGAAGTTGATGAAGAGGATGTGAGCTCTTTGTGGATGATCTAGACATGCAAAAGGTTAGAAGTGAGAAACACAAGATAATTTTATAGTATTATAAACAAACAAATGATCTTGATTGATGCATGCACGCTACAAAGAGGTTTGGAGGTTTTGCAATGGCTTCATGGACGTTCGAGACAAATGATTGTTTGTAAATCTTGAGAAAAGGACATTTGCATTTGATTTTTTGATGATGAATGAGGAGGAATTAATTAGTTTTATAGGGTTAGTGGAAACCAGTGGGTCTCCACCAATTCTAGGAAAGTTTCCTCAATAGGAAGCTTTTTTTTTCTATTTTTATGTGATTTAAGTTTATTTTAAGGGTTGGCTGAATGCTTTAAAGCATTAGGTAGGAATGGGTTGTTTGGGGATGAGTTGGAGATAAGTTGGTAGTGGAGATAGGTTAGAAAAAGTATAGGGAAAAGAAGGGATGTAAATTTGGAATGAAAGCATTCCAAAATAGGAAGTTAGTTAGGGAAAGTTGATATTAAATATTAATTAATTAATAAGGATTAATTAATTAATATTGATTAATGAATACCAATGGATGAAAGGCATGATTAATTAAGTAATTTTGACTAGATAGGATTAAAGGTGATGGGCATTTAATTAATAGGAAGGATGAATAATAAAACAAACGTGCACACATGCGATGAGAAGATAGATACCAAATTTAGGTGTCTATATTTTACCCCTTTTTTTGAGTGGTTTGCAGTAGCAAGCCACAAGAAAAATAAAAAGGGTTGGATGAGGATAAAGGATTGATGATAAGTTCCCCTCAAATGGGGAATCGATGATGCCAAGGGAAATCAATGACGCATTTAAAAGGGTAGATGAAAGAGGGTTGGTGGGTGAAGAAAAGATGGGTGATATTGTAACCAAGACAAGATGCCCCAGGAAAAAAGGATTGCAATAAGGATGGAAAACTATGGCGGTGACTCCAATATCACATCGGTAGGGGAAAATTGTAGTCTCAACGAAGACAGACAAAAATGTTTTATGAACCGGTGAGTGGATGACAATCAACTGTAGTATGGATGCGAGGCAAGATGATCAACGAGTCATGGGAAATTCATCAAAATATGTGCAACTATATGTGAAAAGTATGTGAAATCCTTCATACACAAGGAATTGAGTGAAAGGTTATGTGTCCACAAGGGACGATGATGAATTATGTGGTGCCCAATGAGACACTGAAAATGGTTGATAAGGTGAAATGGAAAAGTGAGTGATGAAGTAATAATATGCCCCGAGGGGAGATTATGGCCATGAAGGAAAAAGGGAAAAAGGAAAACATGCCCCAAGTGGGGAAGGGATAGACACCAAGTAGATTTCATGCGCAAGGTAGATTAAGTTAGTCTAAGGTAAAATGCGAAGGAAGAGTAAATATGGCCACCAAAGTGGACTTCGAGATTGAAAAGACAATGCCCTAAAAGTGGAAAATGGACTTTAAAGGAAGTATGCCCTAAAATGGATATAAATATGGCCCAATGGGACTTGCGGTGATAAAGATAGAGTAAGAGATGATAAGGTGCAACTATAAGCATAGTAACCCAGAAGGTACAAATGAGACTACATTATGTTAAGGAGCATGCAAGAGAAATATGCCTCCAACTGCATTGGAGGTAAACAAGAAAGGATCCTAAGTGAAGCAAGACACATGCGACCAAAGTAGATATTAAAAATAACCAACGATAGTTAGTGATCCCACAGATCATAAGGAGAAGATAGATGAAATGATCTCATAGACCTAATGTTGACATGATAAAAGGGGTTTGAGATGCACTTGTACAAAGGAAAGAGGGTTATCCAAAATTGGTGTTCCCTAAACTATGCCCTGACTTTTTGGGAAAGAGAAAGCTGGTTAATGCGGGAAGCTTTCTTAGGATGTTGATGATAATGGAAGTCGATCAATGCGGGAAGCCTTATAAATCCATAAGGATCAGCCATCCTTCGAGGGTATGGAATAATTTTTATAATATATAGGTGGCAAAAAAATAAATGATAGCCGTCCTTGAGGGATTGTTACGTGGATTTTAATTTCATGCTTTTGATTTCTTTCTATCTTTTCTTTCTTTCTTTTTGCATGAATGGACATCTATCCTTCGAGGGCTTAGTATTTTTTTGATAAATTTGAATTTTGATTTGAACATCCATGATTTTTGATTTTACATGGGGGTAGATCTGGGACTAGTGAGATAGACCACTTAGGAGGGGATAAAGGATGTAAAGAGACACCCCTAGACCCTTTGCATGGTTCTAATAGGTGAATAAGAGGGAGATGGATGCTATGACTATGGAGTCCTAACCAACATGGAGAAC
This sequence comes from Taxus wallichiana var. yunnanensis, assembly GCA_018340775.1. NCBI lineage: Eukaryota > Viridiplantae > Streptophyta > Pinopsida > Cupressales > Taxaceae > Taxus > Taxus wallichiana. The sequence continues at coordinate 912,380,663 of CM031239.1, read as the reverse complement.
CTATCCATAAGGACACTAGTATGGGCAGAGCCATGATGCCCATATTTAAGGTCACATCTAGGAAGTGATGAAAGAAAACATAGTTCCAAATCATCACGATGAGAAATGGAAATGGCTTAGATGGAGGAATGATCTAAAAACAAAAATAATGGCACATTGGTAATTATGATAACAATAGAATAGTTAGAGGTGCAATGCATTAAGAAGTTCCACTTATGGTTTACCATTAAGGGTTTCTAGATGATAAGCTCTTGACCCATACTTATGCGTGATAATGTATGATCGATCGATTAGGGGAAAAATTTCCATGTTGGCTCATTTCTAGAGTAGTAACATTCTAATTTTCTTTGAAGAAAAGGTCATTGACATTAAAGTGAGATTCCTTAAGGTGCTTATTATAAGCACACTTGACACACTCACGATAAACATGATGATGTTCAAGGCGTAGAAGTTGATGCTTATATAGTATCTCGATTTGGTCTAGATGAGTTTGGTGATAATATTCATCAGGGATGAAGTTGTAAAGGGACACACATAATGATGGGATTTGTACTTTGACAATGGGATGACCTCGGTGCCTTAAATAAGAGAAAAGGGAATAGCAAAGTGGAGGTATGAATGCTTGTGTGATAGGCCCAGAGCACAAAGGGAGATGGAGATGCCAATTACGACCTACTTGATCAATAGTTTTGGAAAGAATTTTTCTAAGGGTTTTATTAGTGGCTTTGGATTGGCCATTAGCTTGGGGATAGTATGGAGAAGAGAAACTAAGTTGGATGTTGAATGCGTCATAAATTTTCTTAAGGTATTTATTTTTAAAGGACTTTTTGTTGTCCACAACAAGTTTATGGGGAACGCTAGAGTGACATATGATGTGTTGATAGATAAAATTAATGATAGGAATAGATTTTGTTGAGGTAAGTGGGATTTGTTCTACCCACTTGGTGAAATAATCCATGGCCGTAATGATCAAATGGTGCTGCTGTGAAGAGTGAGGATTAATAAGACCAATAAGATCAAGGCCCCATTATGAAAAGGGAAAAAGGTCCTAAACCGACTGCAAAGCTTGACTAGGAATACAAATGAGATTGGAATGGTACTGACACTGCTCAAATTTCTTAATGTATTCACAACACTCATGATTAAGGGAAGGATAGTAATAGCCAATAAAAAGAAGATTCTTAGAATTGGCTAAGCCACTAAAGTGCCCACCAAAAATATCATCGTGGACTTCCTGGATGGCTCAAGAGGCTTCATGGGATTTGAGACATCGGAGAAGGACACCATCAAATCTATGTTTATAAATAATGCCACCAAGGATCACATAGTGGTGAGCGTGATAGAGAAAGGACCTCTTAGCATTTATGGAGAGATCAGGAGGAAGGATAACATTAGATAGATAATTGAATATTTGAGAGTACCAAAGGTTTGGTGAATTGGATTCAATAAGATTAACCTAAGTAACTCATGAAAGGGTCAGTCACAGTGATAAATGACAATATGAAGCTTGGAATCCTTAGTTTTCCATTGGATAAGGACGCATGAGGATGCCATCATATCTACAAAATGATTTATTGATCGGGGAACAACTTGAATAGTGAAAGAGGATAAAGCTTCAAGGAGAAGATGAACGATGTCATGACATTTATGAAGAGTATCATTTTTACATTGATACTCACATGTAACTTGTTTGATTATGAGATCAAAATCTCTATAGATGTCAAGAATTTAAACACCTGAGAAGGCGGTGATTTCAAGACCCAAGATGAGAGTGTCATATTCCGCCATGTTATTTGTGCACTCAAAATTGAGTTTATATGCGAGGGGAATGAGAGTTTCCTACGGAGGAATAATAATGACACCTGCACTTCCCCCTTGCTAAGATATTGAGCCATTAAAGAAGAGAGTGAATTTGAGAGGATTGTATTCATGATGAAATTGGTTAATTGATTCATCTGGGAATTGTTCATGAGGTAAATGTGTACTAGGAAGAGGGGATTTTCTGATTGATCAACAATAGCCTATCCCTTAATGGATTTCTAAGTGATAAACTCAAGGTCAAACTCTATCATGAGCATGGAGCATCGAGTAACATGATCATTGTGATAAGGCTTGTATTGTAATTTATTAAGAATATGAAAGCTAGTCACAACGTAAGTCTTGTGGTTGAGAAGATAATGTCAAAGCTTAGATGTAGCAAAAATAGAGTACAACACAACCTTTCAGCTTTAGTGTAGTGAGTCTCATAGTCATGTAGAGTATGACTAATGTAATAAAAAACTGCTCATGACCTTGGTCATTGCGATGTGCCAACATGGCTCAAAAAGCGAGGATTAGTAGTAGAGATATACAAATAAAATGGCTCCCCGTCACATGGAGATTGAGAATGGTAAAGAAAGGAGATATTGTTTTAGATCGTCAAAAGCCTTTTGAAAATCATGATCCCAATCAAATTCAATATCCTTTTGCGTAAGAAGTGATGAAAAGGTTGACAACGATAAGAAAGTTGTGAAATGAAATGATGAATAGATTGAAGGTGACCTTGAAGACTACAAATTTGCTTAATATTAGTAGGAGGAGGAATTTCAATGATTGCCTTAATTTTTGTGGGGTCAACTTTGATGCCCCTAATATAAACGATAAAGCCAAGGATCTTACCGGTTAAGACTCCAAATACACATTTGGCTAGATTAAGATGAAGGAAAAAAATGAATGAGGCACTCGAAAAGGACTTGAGAATAGAAAGATGGTCACGTCGATGCTTAGATTTTCCTAAAAGATCATCAATGTAGTCTTCAATGGTTTTGTGGATGAGATCATGAAATATATAAGTCATGGCCCATTGATAAGTAGCACCGACATTCTTCAAACCAAAAGGCATGATGCAATAGCAAAAGGTCCCCAAGGGGTGATGAAGGAGGTTTTATGTTGATCTTCTAGCACAATAAGGATTTGATTGTAACTAGAGAAACCGTCCATAAGAGACAACATCTCATGACCTATGGTAAGATCTACAAATTGATTGATGTTTGGGAGAGGGAGATCTTCCTTAGGACAAGCGAGGTTGAGATCCCGAAAGTTCGTGCATATGCGTAGTTTTCCTGATGCTTTAGCAATGGGGACAATGTTGGAAACCCATTGAGGATCGTAAATGTGAATGATGAAGTTTTCCATTAAAAGGCATTGTAACTTCTCTTTAACAAGGAGAACAATGTAAGGATGCATGCAATGAATCTTTTGCTTTATTGGTTTAGCATTGGGATAAGTGAAAATATTATGGACAATAATAGAGGGGTCAAGACCGAAATGTTTGAATATGACCATGTAAATGCTTGAATATGACATGAGAGGAATGCGGTGAAATATTCTAGCTCATGTGGATCAAACGATTGGCCAACCTTAAGAATGCGAGGCTCTGCAGAGTCCCAATATTGACATGACCGGTGGCTTTGTTAAGAAGAGTAGGTGAGTCAGATGGTAGGGTATTCTAAAGATAAGTATCTTCTACCCCTATGTGGGAAAGGATGGCATCATCATCAGCACACCTGCTTGGAGAACATCAATGGCTAAAGAGTCTTTTTGTATAATCTCTATATGGAAAAGAGGAAGGCACCTAGTTTGATTTTCACATTGATAGGTGACCAGTGCCAAATTTATGGTGTAGACTGAAAAAAAAATTTAGAGGCAATGGAGATGGTGTCATCCAATTCCATGTCCTTAGGAGTCAAGAAAGATTGGGATGATATGTTCATGTCCTTAGGATTTAGATGAGACAGAGGGTTATCTAAACCTAGGCTAACATTTTCATGGGTTTTAGGGAAGAGATTTGTAAAAGAGATGAAACTATACTAGGGATGGTGATGCACCAAATAAAGGGTGTTTCTAGACTCGGGAAGGGTTAATTGAAGAGGGTGTGTGCACCACAAGTCAACTTCACTGCTGCAACTTAGAGAGGATACAAATATCACAAACTAGGAAGCATACATTCCTTTTGTTAAACTCAGATTATGTGTAAATCAAATTTGATTAGAAACACAATCAATCACCATGATAATATAAAATAAGCACATGTCAAACATCTATTTCACTTATAATAATCAATGATAATATGGCTTGTATAATAGAAGGAAGATAACCTTTTCCACAACTGATATTCAAACAATTATATCACTTTCCAACATAATGAAATAAGATATTTTGAGATAAAGGTAAGCCAACCACTTATACTAAGGAACTATGCATTCACAAAGCATAAACACATCAACCATTAACACAATAACTCATCTTTCCATGGAAAAATATCACTCTAAATGTAATTGAAAGGTTCTGAATATTCAAAGCACTCTTCCAAGCTTGAAGAAACTTCTCCAAAAAAATAATTTCCCTAAAGACTTAATGTACTTCTCTATTTATAAGTTCCTTAGGCTGAGCCATTACAAATGGGCCTTAACCAACAAATTACTAAAAATAGAAATGTTATTAAGTTCTAGGGAACATGCTCCCATAAAAATAGCAAAAGTTTTTGCAAGAATTTGACCCAGTCAACCCTACAATTTGACCGATCCAGAGCTTGGATCAGTCCTCTCATGGCCACCTATCTTTGGCTGGGCTCTACAACATCTTCTCTAGCTCCACTTTTTCCTTGGTCCTTCTCCCAGGAAGCCATCCGATGTTTGTATTCGATGAAACACTTAATAATTCCTGAATTTCTTCATCCTCTGGTCCACACGCGTAGTGATTAACTACATCTTCCATCTCAATCTCTCTTGCTACTTTGGCTAGAACTCTTTTGAGTTTACTTACTACCTTTCTTAGTTGGCTAGTGAAATTATGGCATGAAACCAACCTGTCAATGGAGTCACAGAGAAGGTTCTAGTTACTTTGTCATCCCTTTTGACCAAGTCCTTGAAATTAGCTTGATCTGATCTTTAGGAAGAGCATCGATGTTTTCATTGAATAATTTACAATTGATATTATCAAACTCCTCTGAAATGTCATTTAGAGCATCCATTATCTCTATACGCTTGTCATCCAATTTCTTAATTAGATCCTACAAAACCAGGACCAAAACTCCATAGCTTTTTGATACTTGAACAATTTTGAGGCATCATCTATTACATCTTCTGGAGAAGAAAATCTGAATCTTCTTCTCTAATTTCACTCCATGTAGTCAAATTCAAGTTCAAATTATTATTATCTTCAGAGAAGGTTTCATCCATTTTTGAATAGAGGTCCTTTCAGCTTGTAAATCATTATATATGTCAACTACTTCCTTTATCAAAGGATTGGCTTCTTGTAGTATACACTCCATCCATCCATTTACCGATCTTCCCTTTTGACCTATCTTCTCAATCTCATGATAAGAAATATCATCGAGGGTGGAAGAAACTGTCATCCATGGTAGTTGAAATCTCGGTAGATGGAGAAGGTTGTGTCACTTTTCTCAACAATGCAGTGAGTTATTCAACCTTTTCTTTGAGCTCATCCTTGGAAGCCTTGTCTTTGTCATATTTTCTAACAGATTCCAAGAGTAGTATGCACATCCTATTTTTCCCCTTCATGTGTTGCTTTTCCTAGTGAAAATCTAGAAATTTGATAATCTGTTGTTGTAATAGTTTCCTTGGTTTTCCCTTCAATGGGAGTAGAAACTTCTATGACCCTTTCTCTAGATTGATTTACCGATAGGATAGAAACAATATTTGGCCTCTTGGCTTACCTTTTTGTGTGTGTTCCAACATGCTCAGTCTATAACATCCACCATAGGTACTTTCTTTTCTATTTTAGAGTCTGGAAAAACAACCATTCAAGTATATGGATCTTTGATGAAAATGGCACCACCGATTTGGTACTGAAGCACTAGTCAAAACAAGAGCACTAGTAACATTAGTTGGAATTTGAATAAGAGGTGGAAATAATGGATGGGGTGGATGTGAGGATGGCCATAGGAGTGGACACAATGGGATTAGAAGATGAGATGGAAGGAAATGGAAGTGTTAGAGGAAGTGAAGTAGAGATGGGTGACCCAATCATTTCCCCTACTGAGAGAACTAGAAGAGATGAGAACACTTGGGCCATAGAAGGAGATGGGAAAGAAGAAATGATTGTAGAAATGGAAGGAAATGATGTAGGAAGTGACAATGGAAGAGAAAGGGGAGATGACAGGCCTTGTGAGATACTTGGAGAATTAGTGACTTCAACTATTTTTGACAATTGGTATTGCTGGAGACATGGCCTTGGAAGTAGGAACCTTAGAGAGAGATGAACTGCCAACAACAAATGAAATCTTCTTAGGGACTATATGGGCCCTTTGGGTAGCCCTCTTTCCTTTAGTAGGTGTTGGAAGACTCATTGTTGATTGGGATTTTGTTCTTATAGGTTGATCTAACCCTTTGGGTGGAATTCCCAAAGTAGCCAACCAATTATATGTCCTCTGCAAAATGGGCCCCGCCCTCTCTTTAGTATTACAACATTCTTCTACATACCAATCAATCCATGGTAATGGTTGATTGGAAACATTGTTATCTTTGTAAGCTACATCCAATACCTCTTCTTCATCCTCCATTCCCTTTGGAATCTCTGTGATCCCAAACTATCAAACCTCATCCAGGGTCAACCTTTCATATTCCCATTTTTGGATAATGAACTCATCTCGAAAATGAATCCAAATATCTTCTAACTAAGGTACATGAGAACTGGATAAACCTATTTCACTAAACTTTCCCCAAGTAATCAAAATTTTTCGAGGATGAAATGTTCACAAGGTCACTTCTAACATTTCCGCATCCACATTCTTTACCTTGTAAATACTTGCACATGTATATCTACCGATTGAAATGGGAAACTAGACTCCCACCTTGTGTCATTTGTTCTAGATTTTATGGTAGTCCAACAATTGTTGAACCAATTCTAACAAAACCCATTTTTCCAGTAGGACATCTTGGTAGCTTACTAGGAGCACCTATAAAACTAGGAATCTAGATGTATGTGAATGTAGGAAACTACAGGTAAATAGCCCCCACTTGTGTACCTCCTTGAAAGCTTCATCCAAAATTATTCTATTGTATAAATCCTTATCAAACCGGTAAAGGATAACAATGAAGAAAGTGTCATTTATCTATGGAAGTGTCTTCTTCCTTCATCCATTGTAAGCTGAGGATAAAAATCATAAATTTGTGAGGCACTCCTTACACCTTTAGTATTCAAACCAAGTGAAATCTCCCATAGCGGTGACATAGACCAAGAAAGAGGTCATGAAAAATTTCTTTGAAGACAAAACCTTACTTAATTGAAAACAAATGGAGTTGTTGATATGCTCCCCCATCGTATAAGTTCCTTGTTTTTCTTGATGGTGGCAATGTATAAGAACATCCATTCTGAAATTATTTCGTAGAGGAAAGGCCTGAAATTCTACTTAATAATATGATAATATCGTTCACTTCCTAGATGAAGTCTGATCGATAAAGGGTCTTTGGAAACTTGGTGAAACTCTTGGCCAAGTAGCTCTTCATCATGACCTTTGTACATAAATCAGTCTCTTTATCCCAATTGTTCAATGACTACCTTGGTGAAATTGTGGCATAGTCTTCAATGTCTAGGAGTTTGAACAAGTCTTCAAATAAATCAATGTCTAATCAAATTACCACCTTTGCCATCAACATCCTTTACCGACTTGGAGTCTTCATCAAAATGGGCTGCTGTAGCCAAGAAAATTTGGGGCAATGCATTGATGCAGGGAAACTGCGAAAAAGCAAGAACAAGTCCATTGTATCATAGATAGCTTGCATCTAGGATTTCTTGTTAGGAGCCTTTACCCTTGCCCAGAAATCGGGAAAATCAACCTACCCGAGATCAAGTATCTCCTATGTTCCCTAAGTTTGAAGATAAACAAGAGTGAGGAGAAACTCCTAGGAATGTATACTTCATTTTCTCTTTCCCTTTTTGAAGAGGTTGACATTAAATTTGGGTTTTAGAATCTGAAAAATCCTTTGGAACTTTGTAACAAATACTGCAAAGGTCCCAAAATGTTGAAGTCAAAAGTCTGAAAAAAGACTTTAACTCCAAAGTAGTGAAACCTCTAAAAAAAAAAAAAAAAGTCAAAAATGAAAAATGAAACCTCCGAAAATTCCAACCTCCGAACTCCAACCTCTAAAATTCCAACCTTCCAAAACTCCGAAAATGAAAACCTCCGAAACCCAAAAATGAAAACCTCTTAAACCTCAAAAAATTCCAACCTCTTTGAACTCCAAAAATGAAACCTCAAAACTCCTAAAAAAAAATGAAAAACCTCTCGAAAAAGTGAGAAGTTTGAAACCATGAGACCTCTGAAGAAGGAACAAAAAGTAAGGAAAATGCTTGGGAGGATCTCAAAATGAACTCTGAGTTGGATGCCTATAAAAATGGGATTTTGTAACTGTGTAGGTCATGAAACACCTTAAAGGAAAACATGGTGAATGCCAAGGGTTCCATTTTCAAACACAATAAGGAAGAAAAAATAAAAAAAACAAGGAAGAAGACAAACCACAAAGATCTTAAACCAAAAAGAAATAAACTAAAATAAAATACCTTGAAAATGATGCTCAAAAAGTACAAGATGCAGTAAAAACCAGATCGTTAAAGAAAAATGTCAAGTGAAAATGATGATAAAATCATGAGTTTAAATAGAAAAATCCTGACATTAATACCAAATTTGACATGTATGGAAGTAGGTAAGAATTAAATGCACAAAGAACTCCAAAATTCAAAACCCGAAAGTCTAAAAGTTGAAATTTTAGACTTTCAGAGTTTTAGACTTTGAGAAATTAGGAGGTGAAAATCGTGGAATGGTGATGGAAAACTCTGAAACCAAAGTCTAAAAGTTAAAATTTTCAAACTTTTGGAAGAAAGTTTGAAAGTGAAATACCAAAAAATGGTTGGGAAAGTTCTAAAACCCAAAATTTGAAAGTCTAAAATTTTGACTTTTGGAGTTCGAGACTTCGGAACTCAAGTAATATTTTACCCAAAAAGTGAAATAGAATTCAAAACTGAAATCCCGAAAGTCTAAAATTTTTAGACTTTTAGACTTTGGACTTGGAAGTCCAAAATGGAAAAATCATCAATTACCAAGGGAAGTCTCGAATTCTGAAAGTTTGAAAGTCTAAATTTTTGGACTTTCAGGTTTTCAGAGTTTGGAACTTCAAAATCACAATTTTAATTTTTTCCATAAAATTTTTAAAAGGAAAATCCAAAATCTGAACTCCAAAATTTTTGGATTTTCGAGATTTGGAGAATTTCAAAAACTACTAAATACTTCCTCGTGAAGGATTTCAAAATTTTATTTTGATCGATTTTAACATCTATTTCTCAAGGTAGATTTTAAAAGTTAACATTTTTGGTGACCTCCAGGGAATGCTTTCCTACTAATATTTTGATCTAGTAGCCTTATACAAACCATTGGGAAAAGGAGTCTTGGAAGCAAAACTACATTTAGTGCACAAAACAAAATAAAAGAAAAAATGAAAAACAAACAATGTGCAAAGCACTTGGAGGAAAAGACAAAAGAACATTATACAGGGGTGAAACAATCTCAAAAGCAAGCTTTGAGATGTATCCCATTCACATGAATGGGAAATTCTTCTCCATTGAGTCTAGATAGATGAAATGAATTCACCTCTTTGCAACTTGTGATGATATATGGTCCACTCCAGAGAGCGTCAAACTTGGCATGCCTACCTGGTTTGGCTCTGTCTTCATCCCATTTGAGAACCAAATCTCCCTCTTAGAAATGCCTATTATAAGCTTTCTTGTCAAAGGATTTCTTGACCTGAGCCGATGTTGTCCTAAAGTTTTCATAGCCATGTTTCAAACTTCTTCCAACTCCATGAGTTCAACAAACCTCACTGTCAAAGAGTCATCTTCCATAACTTCAAGCTGATGAGCCAACTCCAAAGAAGGTAATTCCAAGGAGAGCGGGAGCTTTTCCTCCCTTCCATATACAAGCACAAAAGGTGAACTTCCAATTGCTCTTTTAGGTGTAATTGATCTACCCATAAGGAATTCTTAAGTTGTGTATGCTAGGTCCTTTTGTTAGCCTCCATCGTGTATTTGATGATCCTTATGAGATTCTTGTTACTAGACTCGGCCAACCCGTTCCCCTATGTGGATAGTAATTAGATGAAGTCTTGAGGTAGACCCCATTCTTAACCACCCATTCTCTCAACTTCAAACTGAGAAAATCCATTGCATTTTCGAAATAACAGTAAAAGGAACACGAACCTTGTCATTATATTTTCCAAGAAATCAAGGACTACCTTTTCATTGCTTTCTTTCAAGGCCACTACCTCTATCCATCGAGTGAAGTAATCCATTGCAGTAAGAACCCATTTATGTCCATCATTAGATGGAGGGTTGATCATCCCGATAAAATCTAACCCCATTGAATGAAAGGTTGATCTACTTGAATGGGGTGCAAGGGGAAGAGCTATCAGCTTCTATTTTCCTGTGAAAAGGGCACATTCTTTACATTTCCTCACCCAGAGATGAGCATCTTTGAAAAAATATGGCCAATAATAACCAGCTCGCATAATTTTAGTAGTATTTTTGTGCATAGAGTAATGTCCCTGGATAGGCCATTGTGGAACTCTCCTAATATTTTATTCACCTATTCGATTTGATAGTGAAGAAGAACACCATTCAAGTCTTTTTGGAAAAAGAATATTATCCACCAAGACATATGGAATAGACTGGAGATGGAAAGTACATCTTTGGACCTTATCCATATTTGAAGGATATGCCCCTGAAAGGAGGAAATTTTGCATATTTTTCAACCAATCAATCTGATCATTACCTTCATCGGTATTCAAAATCATAACATCTTCATCATCTTTGACCTCCATGTCTCATAGTGAGCTGTTGACACAAACCCTTTCCTCTAACAAGTTTAGTGACTTTGATGTGTACATCATACTCCATTACCTTGGTAATCCATCCAACATGTTTCTCATTCATCTCTTTATTCAACAAAAAATCTTTGATGCCAGGATGGGAGACCATTAGGTGGATTTTGTTATTGGACAACATGTGCTTAAATTTCTTCAAAGCTCGAATAACTACAAATACATGTTTCTCAACAAATGAATATTTGAGCTCATATTCCTTAAGGGATTGACTGAAGAAGGCAATTGGTTTCTCCATCAGATCATCATTTTGTTGGGTGAGAATCCTGAAATACTTTCCTGACCTACAAAAGCATAAAGAATAAAATCTTTATCAAACTGGGGTTTACCAATGTGGGAGCTTGAGAAATGGCTATTTTGATAGCTTCAAAACTCTCCCTCCCTTATTTTTCCATGAGAATGGAATATTATTCTTCAACATGGTTGTCAGTGGTTTAGCCAATGTTGCAAATTGGGGAATGAATCTCCGTACAAAATTTATGGTTCCAGGAAACTCTGAAGGCCTTTCTTGTGACTTGGAAGAGATAAAGACATAATTGAATGAATCCTAGCTAGATCGATAGACATTCCTTCTGCTGAAACAACATGTCCCAACAACTTCCTTCTTGCACTACAAAAATGCACTTCTTAGGATTGAGTGAAACCCCAAATTCTCTACATCTTTGAAAAACCTTCTTTAGATGTGTGATATGATCTTTGGCATGCTTAGAATATATAGTTATATCATCAAGGTAAACCAAGATGATATCATTAATTAATCCTTTAAATGCCATGTCCATGGCTCTTTGGAAAGTAGCCCTGCATTGGACAATCCAAATGGAATTTTATTATAAGCATACATCCCCCACTTAGTAGTGAAAGCCATTTTGAATTGGTCAGATTCTTGGACTAGAATCTGATTATACCCTAAATATCCATCAAGCAAGGAAAACCTTTGAGCCCCTACCACCATTTGAAGGATTTTCTCCATTGATGGAAGAGGATAATGGTCTTTCAATGAGGCGTGGTTCAAATCTTTGAAATCTACACACAACAGATTTCTTCATTCTTCTTCCTTACAGGTACCAGATTAGCTACCCATGAGGAATGCTTGATAGGAAAAATTATACAGGCCTCGATGAGTTTGGTTAATTCCTTCCTCATTAGTGGCTCAATCTTGGGATTAATCGGCCTCTATTTCTGATGAACTGGTTTTGAATTTGGATCTAGTTCGATGGTATGTTGTGCTAGACCTGGATCAAAACCATGCAGAGTCTTTGTAGCTCCATGAAAAAATGTCATGATATTCTTGACACATATTTGATGAAATATTTCTTCTCTCTAGTAGTACATACCTTCCCAATCTTTAAAAGTTTTTCACTTGCCACCTCAACCTCTTTAAAATCCTCTTCTTTGACTACCATGTTTGTGCTTTGTCATTTTTCTTGATCATCTGAATTGAAGATAGATTCAAGAGTAACTAAGCCTTTTGGTAGCTTGTTTCCCTTCAAGTTGTATAATTTGATCACCATATGAGTTTTTTAGTTTATCTTGGTGTTTGGCAACAAATTCCACCTCTTCTTGCAAGAAAAGAGCAATTTTTTGTCACTATCAAATACCTGCCAGCTACTCAAATTATCCGGAACTATAGGATGGACCACCATCTTGACTATTTTTTGCTCTTCTTTCATGATGTCCATAGGTATGTCATACTATGAGCCAATTGTAGTGAGCCTATCAACATCCTGATTTTGTTTTCTAGGAATTGCATGAATTCCAAAAGCTTCAAAATCTTCTATCAAGTCCCAAACTTGATTTTTGTATGATCTTAAGAGATCATTTTTTGATGCATTGTGGGCCATTACTTGATGCAAAACTAGTTCACTATCTCCAAAAGACAAAGTTAGAGCCTTGATTCCTTTCTTCTGAGCTAGTTGAATCCCTTGTATGAGAGCCTCATATTTGGCCACATTATTAGTGCAACTAAATTACAATCAAAAATATGAGAAGTATTTGTTCCCTTTGGAGAAATCAACATAACTCCTACACTGGACCCATTTTTACTTCTCAAACCATCGAAGAACAATTTCCATAGTCCCTCATAACTGTTTGATGTTTTAACCAATTGAGGTATGATTGTTCCTTCTTCGTGGATGCAGTATGTACCCAATCTAGTTTCCTCCAACAATAGTCATCCATAGATTCTTCATCGCTAATAAATCAGCATAGGGATCATATTGAAGATTTACTTACCTCATCAAGTAATGTATCGAGAACCTCTTCTATGAGAGTGGTTGGTTCATGATCAACATCTTCATCCTCTGGATCACAAATAGCATAATTCCCATTTATGGGATTAGTAGTGTATGGCTCCACATGATTATGGAAAATTGGTTCTACTCTTATAGTCACCTTCATTCCATAGTGAGTTCTAAGAATCATATGTGACCAATCTGATGACAAGTAACCACCCATCTTGGTAGTGAAATCTCATGATAGGAAAATGGTGAAGAGAGGAGGAAGATCAATAATGGATATGTCTTGTGTGAATGACAAGTTGGGACATGCATGGATGGTAAGTATGGAGTCCCTTAATAACTCCAATAGTCTTAACAGTTGTGCCATCTAGTTGAACAACTCCTTTTGCAATTAGTGCATATTGTATGCCTAACACATCTACAATCTGTTTAGGCATAATGGAACTACTGGCTCTAGAATCGATCATGCAATTATGAACCAAATGATCACCAATGATCAAGGAAATATAAAATGGTGGTGGTTTGCTAGCCTTAGGAGTTCCTTTTCTCCTCTGGTTGACACAGACTTGTTGATTTTTTTGTTTTATGACCCGATGATCCATCAGTTGTACAAAAACTATTCAAAGCCTCTTGCAACAAATTCCGTTGAGAAGGAATTGAGAGTGCATCCCACATTGTGATGCTCAAGGTTGGTTTTCTTCATTTGTTCTACAATGTTGAATGGAATTGCCCCAAATTTTCTAATACCTTTTTGGGCATTAGAGTCTTCTTTTGGAAAATGCTTATTTGGCATTGTGATGCCTGAAGAACCTTCTCACCTCACAGCTTGGCTAACAGATGTTTTGGTGGTTTCTTTCCGCATCTTTATCAACTACTGCTTCTTTCTGGGGCTGTGAAGTGGATGTTTGATCAGCTTTGGAAGATTGAGATTCCATTTCTCTCTTCTTAGAATGAGTGTTGACCACCACTGATGAGGATTTTGCATTCAACCCATAAAACTCTTGACTTTTCTAGTTAAGCAAAGTGACTTCTTCAGGGGCCTGCGGTTGATCTGCTACTTCTTGTAGATGAATTATCTATTAACTCTGAAGGGGAAGATATGATTTGAACCATAAGGGCCTGACTAAGAACTCCATGGGGAAAAATATTTTGATTGTGGGGTTGAGAACAAGGATAACACCATTCGTAGTCTTGGACTAGATTATTCTGGATAGGTACTATGGCTCTAGATGAGCTAGCAACAAGAGGGTTCTAAAAGTTCAAAGGCCTGACATTTGTAGCTTGACCTGTAGCTTGATTTTGAGGCTGTTGTTTCCTTGGAAAGGAGGATGGTTAGCCTGATACTGCTGGTTTTGTGGTTGGTATGGATGATTATATTGAAATTTTTTCCTCTTGAGTGCAATGAGCTCATTTCAAAAGTTTTAGTAGTAGTGACTTGACTTCAAATAGATCATTGAAGAGGTAGGGCAGATTAGATTTGGTTGATTAGAGGCCACTAGAATAGAGACAATGATAGGCTGATTGTTTGTAAGATCTAGAGAAAATGACATTGGAGGTTGTGGAGCTATCTTTCCATCCTGAATCAAGGAATTTTCCACTCTTATGGAAATGTCGTAAGCATCAGTAATGTAGTCCCTCCCATGGACTGGATCATAACTGCTACATCACTATTCAAGGCTCACAAATAGTACAAGAATGCATTATTTGAAGAAGGTTTTATGAGTGTTGGAATCCTATTCTAGGTCCTGTGGAATGAAATTGAAATCACTCATGTATTCTTGGGAGCTCTCTTCATGGTAGTGAGTTGTTCCAAAAGTGATAGGTGATCACTCTTGTCTTCAAACTATTTACAAATTTTTTCTCCTAACTCATCCCAAGTGGTTATAGTGCCAACACTTAACCCTCAAAACCATTGAAGTGATTTTCCCTTGAAAAGAGGTGGCAAGAAGTCTGACCACAATGTTATCCTCCATGATGTTATGTATGACACAAATGCTAGCTACATCAAGAATATGTTCCATTGGAGTAACGTGAGTTTCCCTATATAAAAGGGTAAAATTTTGAGTGCCACAATAGGTATAGGGTCACGTTGAGCCAACAAAAAGAGGACTGCTTGCATTGAAAGGGGGAAAACTTGGTTTCGTGCCATACAACAAGAGGTTGGTTGTTCCTTGGTGGAGGAAACCTTCGTATATGGAGGGTTGAATGACCCCTATGAGGTAAAGCTACAATTGGTGATAATGAAATTCCTCTTCTTCTCTTTGGAGGAGACAAGGAAAGTTCAATATGCTGGTAATTTCCTTGCTTTGAAGAAGCTCTCTTGTCTGAATTCTTGCATAAGTTAATTACACTGAGATTTGAGAATCTAGAGAGATATAGAGTTTTCCAAGTACTTTGATTTATGTAAGTGAGAAGAGAAGTACCATCTCTTGATCCCACCGGGTGTGCCAAAAACTGTTGTCACCAAATCACTGCACCCTCCGAATGGACAGAATGTGAACAAGACATTTGGTGTGATTGGGACACATGGGATCACCTCTCAAGTTGTGGGACTTGGGCTGAGGTGAACCTCCGAGAAGGCCGGATTCCTCCTAAACTAAGTGTTGTACTACTCCTAGTGCAATAAAATGGTTATCTAAACCTATGCTAACATTTTCATGGGTTTTAGGGAAGATATTTGCAAGAAATGAAACTATACTAGGGATGGTGATGCACCAAATAAAGGGTATTTCTAGACTTGGGAAGGGTTAATTTGAAGAGGGTGTGTGCACCACAAGTCAACTTCACCTACTACAACTTAGAGAGGATACAAATATCACAAACTAGGAAGCATACGTTCCTTTTGTTAAACTCAAATTATTATGTATAACAGATAGATCAAATTTGATTAGAAACACAATCAATCACCATGATAATATAAAATAAGCACATGTCAAACATCTATTTCACTTATAACAGTCAATGATAATATGGCTTGTATAACAGAAGGAAGATAACCTTTTCACAACTGATATTCAAACAATTATATCACTTTCCAACAGAATGAAATAAGATATTCTGAGATAAATAAAGCCAACCACTTATACTAAGGAACTATGCATTCACAAAGCATAAACACATCAACCATTAACATAATAACTTAGCTTTCCATGGAAAAATATCACTCTGAATGTAATTGAAAGGTTTTTGAATATTCAAAGCACTCTTCCAAGCTTGAAGAGTAACTTCTCCAAAAATTGATCTCCCTAAAGACTTAATGTACTTCTCTATTTATAAGTTCCTTAGGTTGAGCCATTACAATTGGGCCTTAACTAACAAATTACTAAAAATAGAAATGTTATTAAGTTCTAGGGAACATGCTCCCATAAAAATAGCAAAGTTTGTTGCAAGAATTTGACCAGTCAACCCTACAACTTTGACCGATCTAGAGCTTGGATCAGTCCTCTCATGGCTGCCTAGCTTTGGTTGGGCTCTGCAACATCTTCTCCAGCTCCATTTTTCCTTGGTCCTTCTCCCAGGAAGCCATCGATGTTTGTATTTGATGAAACACTTAATAATTCCCTGAATTTCTTCATCCTCTAGTCCACACGCGTAGTGATTAACTACATCTTCCATCTCAATCTCTCTTGCTACTTTGGTTGGAACTCTTCTGAGTTTACTTACTACCTTTCTTTAGTAGCCGGTGAAGTTATGGACATGAAACCAACTGTCAATGGAATCTTTGCATGCAGAAGGTTCTAGTTACTTCATCATCCCTTTTGACCAAGTCCTTGAAATTCAGCTTGATCTGATCCTCAGGAAGAGCATCGATGTTTTCATTGAAGAATTTACAATTGATATTATCAAACTCCTTTGAAATTTCATTTAGAGCATCCATTATCTCTATACGCTTGTCATCCAATTTCTTAATTAGATCCTACAAAACCTGGGACCGAAACTCCATAGCTTTTTGATACTCAAACAATTTTGAGGCATCATCTATTACATCTTCCTAGAGAAGAAAATCTGAATCTTCTTCTTTGATTTCACTCCATGTAGTCAAATTCAAGTTCAAATTATTATTATCTTTGAGAGAAGGTTTCATCCATTTTTCGAATAGAGGTCCTTTCAGCTTGTAAATCATTGTATATGTCAATTGCTTCCTTTATCAAAGGATTGGCTTCTTGTAGTATATGCTCCATCCATCCATTTACCGATCTTCCCTTCTGACCTATCTTCTCAATCTTGTGATAAGAAATATCATCGAGGGTGGAAGAAACTGTCAGAGCCGTGGTAGTTGAAATCTCGGTAGATGGAGAAGGTTGTGTCACTTTTCTCAACAATGCAGTGAGTTGTTCAACCTTTGCTTTGAGCTCATCCTTGGAAGCCTTGTCTTTTTCATATTTTTCTAATAGATTTCCAAGAGCAGTCTACACATCCTATTTTCCCCTTCATGTGTTGCTTTTCCTAGTGAAAATATAGAAATTTGATAATTTTTGTTGTAATAGTTTCCTTGGTTTTCCCTTCAATGGGAGTAGCAACTTCTATGACCCTTTCTCAGATTGATTTACTAATAGGCTGGAAACAATCTTCGGCCTCTTAGCCTCTTGCCTACCTTTTGGTGTGTGTTCCAACACGCTTAGGTCTATAACATCCACCAAGAGGTACTTTATTTTTCTGTTTTGGAGTCTGGAAAACAACCATTCTGGTATAGCGGATGCTGATGAAAATGGCACCACCGATTTGGTACCTAAAGCACTAGTCAAAACAAGAGCACTAGTAACATTAGTTGGCATTTGAACAGAGGTGGAAATAATGGATGGGGTGGATGTGAGGATGGCCATAGGAGTGGACACAATGGGATTAGAAGATGAGATGGAAGGAAATGGAAGTGTTAGAGGAAGTGAAGTAGAGATGGGTGACCAATCATTTCCCCTACTAAGAGAACTGGAAGAGATGAGAATACTTGGGCCATAGAAGGAGATGGGAAAGAAGAAATGATTGTAGAAATGGAAGGAAATGATGTAGGAAGTGACAATGGAAGAGAGAAGGGGAGATGACAAGCCTTGTGAGATACTTGGAGAATCAAGTGACTTCAACTATTTTGACATTGGTATTGCTGTGGAGACATGGCCTTGGAAGGGAACCTTAGAGAGAGATGAACTTCCAACAACAAATGAAATATTCTTAGGGACTATATGGGCCCTTTGGGTAGCCCTCTTTCCTTTAGTAGGTGTTGGAAGACTCATTGTTGATTGGGCTTCTATTCTTATGGGTTGATCTAACCCTTTGGGTGGAATTCCCAAAGTAGCCAACCAATTATATGTCCTCTACAAAATGGGCCCCGCCCTCTCTTTAGTATTACAACATTCTTCTACATACCAATCAATCCATGGTAATGGTTGATTGGAAACATATTATCTTTGTAAGTTGCATCCAATACCTCTTCTTCATCCTCCATTCCCTTTGGAATCTCTGCGATCCCAAAATGTCGAACCTCATCCAGGTCAACCTTTCATATTCCCATTGTCGGATAATAAAATCATCTTGACAATGAATCCAAATATCTTCTAACGAGGTACATGAGAACTAGATAAACCTATTTCACTAAAATTTCCCCAGTAATCAAAATTTGTTTGAGGATGAAATGTTTGCAAGGTCACTTCTGACATTTCCACATCCACATTCTTTTCCTTGTAAATACTTGCACATGTATATCTACCGATTGAAATGGGAAACTAGACTCCCACCTTGTGTCATTTTGTTCTAGATTTTATGGTAGTCCAATAATTATCAAACCAATTCCAACAAAACCCATTTTTCCATAGGACATCTTGGCAGCTTACTAGGAGCACCTACAAAACTAGGAATCCGGATGTATGTGAATGTAGGAAACTACAGGTAAATAGCCCCCACTCATGCATACCTCCTTGAAAGCTTCATCTAAAATTCTTTTGTTGTATAAATCCTTATCAAACCGGTAAAGGATATAAATCAAGAAAGAAATCATCATTTATGGAAGTGTTTACTTCCTTCATCCATTGTAAGATGAGGATAAAAATCATAAATTTGTGAAAAAACTCACCCATATGAGAAAAGCACGTTTCCCGATATTTGTGTGTAATTTTTTGAGGCCAAAAATTTACGCCTAAAAAAATTTACATGAAAAGTGTACAATACTCTTAGTGTACAGTCTTCAACACTTTCACACATGAAAAACAGGCTCCACAACCTAACAATCTCCCACTTGGAGACTAGTTTTCCTTTGAGAAAGCTTCTCAACCCTTCACTAGTTTTCGTGAAGACCAACCAAAGTTGAACACAACTTTAGTTTTTCCTTGTGACCACCTTGGTCATCATGTCTGCAGGATTCTTGACTGGTATGAATCTTCTCCAACTTCAACTTCTCTTCCTCCAAAGCTATCCTGATGAAATGATACCTTAACTATATATGCTTTTTCCTAGAGTGGAAAGCAGAGTTCTTAGCTAGGTGTATAGCACTCTGACTATCACTATGTAGCTTACATTCCTCCTACTTATGCCCCAACTCCTCAAGAAATTGTTGTAACCAAATCATCTCTTTGCTTGCCTCTGTGGTAGTAACATACTCAGCCTCCATGGTTGACAAAGCCACCAGCTTCTGTAGTTGTGAAATCC
This sequence comes from Taxus wallichiana var. yunnanensis, assembly GCA_018340775.1. Lineage (NCBI taxonomy): Eukaryota > Viridiplantae > Streptophyta > Pinopsida > Cupressales > Taxaceae > Taxus > Taxus wallichiana. Next base: position 912,360,859 of record CM031239.1, on the reverse strand, counting down.
AGCTCATTGCTGTCCCACCTACAGTGTAAATATAACCTGTCATGCTCCTCCTACTGTCTACATCTCCAGCCATGTCTGAATCTACATAACCACGTAAAGTGGTGTCTGATCCATTGTAGCACAAAATTGTCCCCATGGTCCCTCTCAAATACCGAAGGATCCACTTTACTGCTTGCCAATGCTCTTTACCTGGATCACTCATAAATCTACTCACAGCTCCCACTGCATGGGCAATATCAGGCCTAGTGCACACCATAGCATACATCAAACTGCCAACCGCTGATGAGTAAGGTACCTTGGACATCTAGTTTCTTTCTTGCTCTGTCTTGGGACACTGCTCCTTTGATAACTTAAAATGGCCTGCCAAAGGAGTCCCAACCGGTTTAGCATCCTGCATGTTAAACCTATCTAATACCTTCTTAATGTACTCTTCCTGAGATAAAGTTAGCTTCCGTTCCTTCCTATCCCGAGTTATCCTCATACCAAGGATTTGTCTGGCTGCCCCCAAATCCTTCATATCAAAGGATTTCACTTGTTTCTTGAGTACTTTTATTTCTTGCATGTTTTTACCTGCAACCAACATGTCATCTACATACAAACACAGGATAATATAACTTCCATCCTCAAATTTCTTTGTATACACACAATGGTCAAAATGACATCTAATATAACCTTGCTCCATCATGAAGCTATCAAACTTCTTATACCATTGACGTGGAGCTTGTTTCAGGCCATACAAGCTCTTCTTCAGTTTGCACACCATCTCCTCTTTACCTTTGACTTCATATCCTTCTGGCTGCTACATATATAGCTCCTCCTCCAAATCGCCATGGAGAAATGCAGTCTTTACATCTAACTATTCTAAGTGCAAGTCTTCTACTGCCACTATTCCAAGAACAGTTCTGATAGAAGTCATTTTTACTACAGGAGAAAAAATCTCATCAAAATCTATACCTTTTTTCTGTGCAAACCCCTTGACCACCAACCGGGCCTTGTATCTTTTCTTGCCTCCTTCTTCCTCTTTGACTCTAAACACCCACTTATTCTGTAATGCTCTTTTTCCTTCGGGTAGCTTTACCAAATCCCATGTCTGGTTCTCCATGAGAGACTTATGCTCCTCATCCATGGCTTGCTCCCACTTCTTACTGGCATCTACCTGTATTGCTTCATCAAAGCTCTCTGGCTCTCCACTATCAGTGAGTAATAAATAATAAAGAGAAGGAGAAAAATGTTCAGGTTCTTTTCTTACCCTAGAAGACCTCCTCACTGTAGGAGTTTGGGGTTCTGTTGAGTTGGTTCCTGAACTTATTCATGGGTCACTTTCCCATCTGGAAGATCCTCTACCACTGCATATTCTTTCTTGGATTCTTCCTATTTTCCCGTGAATCGTTGCTTATACATGACTTTCTCATTAAAGACCACATCCCTAGACCGAATGATTTTCTTGTCCTTAATACTCCAACATTTAAATCCAAAGTCATCACCACCATAACCAATGAAAGTACTATTGGTGTTGAATCACAGCATGGGACTGTAACTCGATGGGTTGAGAATCTCATTGCGATTACACAACATGGAGCTTTTCCCAAGTGTGGGACCTTGCGAAATCGGAAAAGCTCTCGGATGAAGGCCGGCTCTATTCCTCTGTTCGAGATGCACCAATAAAATGCAGAGAGTCTACTAAAACCTAATCTAACTACCAAGGAGATAGGGAGAGAGAAATGCATAAAAACAAACCTAAGCTAAGGAGGTGATGCACCGAGGAATGAAGAACATACGTTTTGCCAATTAAACACAGACCACAGAAATGCAATGCAAAATCATGCACAGATAAACATATTCATAGTGAAAGATCAGGAGGATGCAAAATGAAACACATAGAGGGTTGAGAAACATCCACAGTCATGCATTTATTTTCTCTGAAGGTTGATACAATACACTGCAAAAATGCCCAGAGGCAAAGGTGCATTACAGTTTCAGATGGGAGGTTTGAGCTCCACAACTCTACCTGCCAAAGAGAAGAAGGGAGGGGCCAAAACAAGAATGTCCAACCTTTAGAAAGAAGCCCCTCCTTACAATTTATAGGAAGAATGAGAGAGAGAAGAGAGAGAAAGTCCAAATCTACCCCAACCACCTCAGGTTGTATTTAATTCATCTCATTATGGTGGTAGGTGAGGACCATATCAAACCCCAAAAGTGGAAAACTGTATTTTGAATTTTTAAGAACTTTTTCCCACCCAATTAAAGATATCCAGTCATAGTTAGGTAGAGGACGCCGTAGGCTTTCCGAAAAGTCCAACCTTGTGTGAATCGGAGCTCCCAGTCAAAAGTTATGGCCATCTCGAATATCGGGTCGTCTGTTCTGTCGCCGCACTCGAATGTGCGCGCTCCTCGAAGGTGCGCCATAGGCGCATCCGTGTGTGTGTCGACATCTTCTTACGTGCACCAAGGAGAAACTTTTGTCCCATTGACACTCATTGTCATGCGCCACGCCACATGCGCCATGGGCGCATTCTTTCTTATGTCGACACTCATTCACGTGCGCTCTTTTTGTGCGCCTTTTCAGGCGCATGGGCGCATTTTTTTGTCGACACTCATTGTCGTGCGCCCTTTTGTGTGCCATGGGCACATCCATTTTTTTGTCGACACTCATTGTCATGTGCCTGTTGTGCACCATGGCGCATCCATTTTTTTCGACACTCATTGTCGTGCGCGCTTTCTTTTGTGCGGCGCCATGGGCGCATCCATTTCTTTGTCGACACTCATTGTCGTGCGCCCCTTTTGTGCGCCATGGGTGCATCCATTTTGCTGTCGACACTCATTTTCATGTGCCCCTTTTGTGTGCCATGGGCGCATCCATTTTGCTGTCGACACTCATTGTCGTGCGCCCCTTTTGTGCGCCATGGGCGCATCCATTTTGCTGTCGACACTCATTGTCGTGCCCCTTTTGTGCGCCATGGGCTGAGGTTTGAATTTCTTTGGTTTCCATATTCTTCCGCTTGTCTATATCTACCCAGGGGGAAGATATATACAACAATTTGGTGACTCAACGGGATCACCTGCCTGCTAGGTAGAAGATCAGTGGCCCTTTTAGAAATCCATTGGGCATGGAGTCATAAGCAATACTTGAAACCAACTTGATCTCTGATCCCGAGCCTGAAACCGCAACTCCTTCTCCGACAACACTTTGAACTGTAGAAACAACCTGAGAGCAACAAAACCTGTGCCAAAGCACTTAGGGAAATTGAAACCTAACTACAACAAGAAAATGTGCAAACGCACTTAGAGGAAGTGAAATCTAAGCTAATATTTACAAGGGTAGAAATTTTTCTTTTCAAGTAAAGAATGTTTAAGATAGATTCCGTTGACCGGAATCGAAAGTTCTTCTCCATCCAATGTAGATAATTGGAAGGCATTGCTACTTTGCACCCCGTGACCATGTAGGGGCCACTCCAAATGGCGTCAAACTTGGAATGCTTTCTGGTCTTGCCCGATCTCGCATCCCATTTTAGAACTAGATCCCCTTCCTAGAAGGTCCTTGCTCTTGCCTTCTTATCAAACCATCTTTTTACTAAGGCCCGATCCTTTTCGATCGTCTCGAATCGCATGTTCTCTAATTTCTTCCAATTCCATCAACTCGCATACCTAGCCTCCATTGGTTCGAACTCGCCTAACTCCAACCGCCTCATGAACTCCAATGCAGCAGGTTCTAATGATATGGGCACACGCCTCCTTCCCATAGACCCACTTATAGGAGAATTCCCGTAGACCTCTTTGGTGTTATTCTCACAGCCCATAACGTTGATTTTAGCTTTGTATGCCATGTTCTTTGATTTTAATCCGAGTCCTCTTGATGATTCTTAGCAAATTTTTGTTTGTGGACTCTTGTCCATTACCCTGCGGGTAATAATTTGAAGAGGTGCTCAAGTAGATTCCATTCTTAACAGCCCATTCTGTAATTTTGGAACCTATAAATGCCAATGCATTGTCTGATATGATAGTGGACGGCACACCAAACCTGGTCACTATTCCTTCATAAAAGTCTAGTATGTTAGACTCATTTGCTTCCTTGAGCGCTACTGCTTCGGTCCACTTGGTGAAATAGTCTGTTGCCGTGAGAATCCACTTGTGGCCTTGGCTTGAGTTTGGGTTGATGACCCCAATGAAGTCTAATCCCCATTGCATAAATGGTTGGTCAACCAAAATTTGCAATGGAAGCGCGCATTTTCGATTTTTTTGCTCGTGAAGAGTGCACATTTTTGCACTTTCTTATCCATGTATGGCAAGTCATCGAACACTGTCACCAATAATACCCCGCCTTCATTATCTTGAGGGATGTTACTCATGGGGAAAAATGTCCTCCAGAATCTCCATCGTGAAAATCTCGTAACACCCTCTCAATTTGGCCTATCCCAATGCACCTCAATAAAACTCCATTGATGTCCTTTTTGAACAAAACACCATCAACAAGCACATATGGAATGGCTTGTAATCTAAAGTATCTCCTCTTTGCTCTGCTCATTTCTGGAGGGCATAGACACATGTCTCGTAGGAAGTGTATCATATTCTGAGTCCAACAAGGAGTGGGCACACCATCGTTTTCTTATTCTTGACCATCCTGCAGTACCCAAGGTAGTCTCTTTTTCATCACCTGCTTCAACTTTCTGACTCAAAGCTAGCTGTTCACATAGTCCTTTTCCACGTACTAGCTTAGTGACTTTAATTTCGATGTCATATTCCATGACACGGGTTATCCATCCTGCACGTTTCTCATTCAGATCCTTGTTTAGAAGGAATTCCTTGACTCCCGCATGAGAGACGAACAATTGGATCTTGTTGTTTGAGACTAGGTGCTTGAATTTCTTTAAGCTCCTGATTACTGCAAGGACATGCTTTTCGATAAAAGAGTACCTAGTTTCATATTCCTCCAAGCTTTGACTGAAGAAAGCAACTGGTTGTTCTAACCCTTCTTTGTTTTGTTGTACCAGGATTGCAGAAATTGTGTCTCCACCACCAAAGGCATATAGCATGAATTCCTTAGAGAAGTCTGGATTGACGAGAGTTGGGGCTTGAGATATAGCCTCTTTTATTGCCTCAAAACTTGCCTTGCCTTCAGATGTCCACTTAAATGCCATGCTCTTCTTTAACATCAGTGTTATTGGCTTTGCAAGAGCTGCAAAGTTTGGAACAAACCTGCGGACAAAATTGATCCTTCCCAAGAAGCTTTGAAGAGCCTTCTTGTGACTTGGCAATGGCAATGCTTGAATTGCTTCAACTCTTTCTGGGTCAATCGCCAACCCCTCCTTTGAAACAATATGGCCTAGAATTTTTCCCTCGTGAGCCAAGAATATGCATTTTTTGGGATTCAATGATACCCCAAATCTTCTACATTTCTGAAATACTTGCCTCAAATGACAGAGGTGATCCGCTGCATTTTTTGAGAATACAGTGATGTCGTCGAGATATATCAGAACTATTTTATTGATCAACCCCTTGAATGCCATATCCATCGCCCTTTGGAAAGTGGCTCCAAAGATTTGATAGCCCAAAGGGCATCTTCAGTAGGCATAGGTGCCCCATTTGGTGGTGAAAGCTATCTTGAACTGGTCATCTTCTTTCACCATTACTACGATTATACCCCGAGTAGCCATCTAGGAGAGAGAACCTCTTTGAACCGGATACTACTTGCAATATTTGTTCCATCAAGGAAGTGGGTAATGGTCTTTAAGAGATGCCTGTGCTGAGGTCTCTAAGTCCACACACAACCCGATTTCTCCGCTCTTCTTTCTGACCGGAACCAAGTTTGCAACCCAGCTTGAGTGCTTGATCGGAAATATAATGCTTGCCTCTATTAGCTTATTTAGCTCTTTCTTCATTAGAGGCTCAATGTGAGGGTTGACTGGTCTCTGCTTCTGACCGATGGGCTTAGCATCTGGATCCAATTCTATGGTATGTTGTGCCAACTTCGGATCGAAACCTCTTAAGTCTTCATAGCTCCAAGCGAAGACATCTGGAAATTCTTGGCAAAGTTGTATGAAATCTGATTTCTCCTGCTCAGTGGCCACTTTACCAATTTGAAGTGTTTTGCCCTCCCCAACTAGAATGGGCTCTGAATCTTCTCTCTTGACCTGTATATTAGCCTTTTCCTTACGGAACTGGTCGTTAGGGTTGAAGATAGACTCCAATGTTACTAAACCCTTAGGAAGCTTGTTTGTCCGCAACTGCACTACTTGATCCCCGTGCATCGCCGCTGCTCTAGTCATCCCCGATTTCTAGCTGAGAATTCAGCCTCTTCTTGCAAGAAATTGATGATCTGTTGATCGTTCTCAAACACCTGCCAGCTTGTGTTATTATCTGGAACTGCTGGCCTCACAACTACATGGATATGTGGCTGCGTTTTTTCTCTTCTGATGTTGTCAACCACATCAAACGTCGCTCCAATTGCTGCGAGTCTATCTGCGGCTTCATTTTTCTTCCTGGGTATGGACACAATGCTGAAAGCTTCGAAATCCTCAATGAGGTCCCATACCCTATTCTTGTAGTTCTTCAGCAGGTCGTTCTTTGTAGCATGTTGTCCCCTAACTTGGTTGACGATTAGCTCGCTATCTCCAAACACCTGCAAGTTCTTTATGCCCTTTTTCCTGGCCCAATGAAGTCCATGAATCAAGGCCTCATATTCAGCTGTGTTGTTCGAACAAGAAAACTGGAAACGAAAAGCTGAATAATATTTGATGTCTTGTGGTGAAATCAACACTGCACCACCTCCAGCACCTTGCCTGCTTCTCGAACCATCGAAGAATAATTTCCAAACTTTGTTTTCATCCTTTTGTTCAGGCTGAATGATGTCAGGAATGAGTGAATTTTCCTCGTGTATACAATACATGCCCAACTCAGATTCTTCAATTTCCTTGTATGGGTCAAATTCATGACTTTTGTTTGCCCATTCATCTAAAGTCAAATCAGGAATTCCCTCAACCTTAGTACCTGCTTCTAGATCACTTGAACACTCCTCCTGATCAAAAGCTGAGCAATTTGCATTGATAGGGCCTGGTACATAAGGCTCAATATGAAAATTGGCAATCGATTCTGATCTGATTGTTGCTTTAGCTCCATACCTTGTCCTAAAGATCATGTGTGACCAATCTGCAGATAAATATCCACCGATCTTTGCAGTGAAGTCCCTTGATAGACACAACGCAAAGAGTGGCGGGAGGTCAATTACAGACACATCTTGCAAGACTGTAACATTAGGACATGAATGTAGTGTTAGGCTTAACCCCTTGATGACCCCAACTGTTCCCACTGCTGTTCCATCTAGTTGCACTACTCCTTTCAAAGCACTGGCTCGTACTTCAGACCCAGTTGATCCACTATTTGCTTTGGCATCACTGAACTACTTGCTCCTGAATCTATCATGCAGTTGTGTACCAAGTGGTTTCCAACAATCAATGAAACATAGAATGGTGGAGGCTTCAAATTTTTCCTTGTCTGGCCCCCATCATGTTGCACTGCATTAGTGAGAACTTTCTCATGTCCTTGGTTTGATACATTTGTGGCAGACCAATTAGCCAGCACTTGCAACAAATCTCGTTGCCCTGGGATCGCCAGTGATTCCCACATGGAAATGTTCACATGTGTCTTCTTCATTTGATCGATGATGTTGAAGGGGGATGAACTGTCCTTTTGCTGCCCCTTACTTGGTGCAAGCTTTTCTGGAGCTTGAACGGGTGCATGTGTTGCTGCAACAGGTACCTTAGTCTGGTTTTGCGCATTTGGGGCTGCGTTTGGTCTGCTGGCCCCTTGTTGTGTAAGAGCGGGTTGAGGAACAACTGGATTGGGCGGTTGTTCCTCTACTATGCTTCTCTTCTTTGACCGTGTGTTGGCAGCCACGCCTTGAAAAGGCTGTTGGTTAACTCCACAGAAGTCTTCCGTTTGCCAATTTGCCAATGTGGTTTCTGTCGGAGGTCCCTCTTGTTGCGTTTCTTGCTGCTGATTCCCTTCTTGGCTTGGTTCTTGAGGCACACCAATGGTTTGCACCATCAAGGCCTGATTCAGTGCACCATTGAAACATGCTGACTGATTGTGAGGTAGATTGCAAGGGTAACACCAGTCGTACTCCTGTGCCATGTTATTTTGTGTCGGGACCAAGGCTCTCGAGGATGTCGTTGCATTTGGATCATACGGCCGAAATGGCCTGGTAGCTTGAGGTTGTCCTTGGCTTTGGTTCGCAGCCTGAGGTGGTGGTGGTCTATTCTGTTGGTATGAAGGCCTAGCTTGGTACTGTGCTTGAGGCTGATACGGTCTGGCACTTTGAGCTTGCTATCTTTTGATAGTCACAAGCTCATTTCCAAGGTTCTGCAGTTGTTTCATGACCTCTTGCAATTCCTTTGAACTATTTGAAGAAGTCGATGCCTCATTATTTCTTTGATTTCTAGGAGTTGGAATGGGATTCAACTCTGGTGCTTGGCTGGTTGTAGGATTTCCCATATCTGGATAGAGAGGCATTGGCGGCCTTGGTGCAAGCTTGCCAGCTTGGATTAAACAGTTCTCTGCTCTGATTGCTGTGTCATAGGCCCCTGGCAGCGTTGTCCCTCCCATTGATTGGATCATCATGGCTATGTCTGAATTCATAGCCTTTAAGAAATAAAGGAATGCTCCTTCGGCAGTTGGCCTGACAGTTATTGGGATCCTGTCCCATGTCCGTTGGAACCTGAAGTTGAAATCTGCCATTTGTTCGTTAGGAGCCCTTTTGATTGTTGTCAGCTGTTCCAATAAGGACAAATTGTCCGCCCTCTCCCCGAATTGGCTACAAAGAGCTGAACAAAGCTGGTTCCAATTTGTAATAGACCCTGCTGCTAGGCTCCTAAACCATTGTAAGGCCTTGCCTTTGAAAGATGAAGCTAACAACTTGACTGCAATATCCATTGCATTTATTTCGTGGATCGCGCATACATTAGCAATATCCTGGATGTGATCAATAGGAGTAGTATGATTTTTCACCGTGAAGTAGGGGATATTCTTTTAGCGCCGCAATCGGAATTTGATTCTGAGCATTTAGGGCAAGTGGACTACTGCCCGTGAAATTGACAAAGGGATTCGGTGGTAGATGCGCCATTATGATTGGCCTAAGAACCCTGGTTGATGCGAGAAAAGGCCTACCAGGTGGAGGTGTAGACAAAGTCCTGTTAGGCGGAGATGGTGATCTTTGTGGTCTTCTTCCTCTCCTTCCTCTGCCTGGTGATAGTTGCAAGTGGAAAAATAGCCCTTCTTCTCGAGTATTGGACCTGGTTCGAATTCTTCTCATGTGCCTAGGCAACTTGTGCTGCTACACCACTGAATTCTATCCCTTCGGAGTCGCCAGATGTGTTAGAGAACAAGCCTCAAAAGACTAGATTTTGCCAAGTTACACACCAAAACCTGACAATATTTAAACACAATTTTTTTAAAAGACTCCGCACATTTGAGATTTTAGGGTTTGGAATTTGATGGAATGAGTCCCAAAACCCAAAAATGCCAGATTTCAAAACCCAAATCCGAAATTCAAAAAACCATGAAATTTTGAAAGTCAAAATCTCAAAATTCTAGGAATACCCTTTTGAAGATTACCCCCCGATCTATCAACTGATGAAATTTTGACTTGTTTCGAGCAAGTTAAGTCCTTGAAAATCAATTTCAAAGTTCAGCCTGGAAGGTGAAAAATCTGGAATTGTAAAACCTGCAATTTTTTGGTCCGAATTTCATGAAAACTCCTTCAAATCTATGGAATGACCTCTTGGTCCCACCGGCGTGCAAAACTATTGGTGTCGAATCACAGCACCCCTGGGACTCTGCAACTCGATGGGTTGAGAATCTCAGTGTGATTACACAACATGGAGCTTTTCCCAAGTGTGGGACCTTGCGAAATCGGAAAAGCTCTCCGGATGAAGGCCGGCTCCTATTCCTCTATTCAGATGCACCAATAAAATGCAGAGAGTCTACTAAAACCTAATCTAACTACCAAGGAGACAGGGAGAGAGAAATGCATAAAAACAAACCTAAGCTAAGGAGGTGATGCACCGAGGAATGAAGAACATACGTTTTGCCAATTAAACACAGACCACAGAAATGCAATGCAAAATCATGCACAGATAAACATATTCACAGTGAAAGATCAGGAGGATGCAAAATGAAACACATAGAGGGTTGAGAAACATCCACAGTCATGCATTTATTTGCTCTGAAGGTTGATACAATACACTGCAAAAAATGCCCAGAGGCAAAGGTGCATTACAGTTTTAGATGGGAGGTTTGAGCTCCACAACTCTACCTGCCAAAGAGAAGAAGGGAGGGGCCAAAACAAGAATGTCCAACCTTTAGAAAGAAGCCCCTCCTTACAATTTATAGGAAGAATGAGAGAGAGAAGAGAGAGAAAGTCCAAATCTACCCCAACCACCTCAGGTTGTATTTAATTCATCTCATTATGGTGGTAGGTGAGGACCATATCAAACCCCAAAAGTGGAAAACTGTATTTTGCATTTTTAAGAACTTGTTCCCACCCAATTAAAGATATCCAGTCATAGTTAGGTAGAGGACGCCGTAGGATTTCCGAAAAGTCCAACCTTGTGTGAATCGGAGCTCCCAGTCAAAAGTTATGGCCATCTGAATATCTGGGTCAGGGTCTGCTTCTTGTCAGCACTCGAATGTTGCACCTCCTGAAGGTGTGCCATAGGCGCATCCGTGTGTGTGTTGACATCTTCTTACGTGCACCAAGGAGCAACTTTTGTCCCGTTGACACTCATTGTCATGCGCCACTTCGTGTGCCATGGGCGCATTCTTTCTTATGTCGACACTCATTTATGTATGTCCTCTTTTTGGCGCCATGGGCGCATCCATTTTTTGTCGACACTCATTGTTGTGTGCCTTTTTGTGCGCCATGGGCGCATCCATTTTGCTGTCGACACTCATTGTCGTGCGCCCCTTTTGTGCGCCATGGGCGCATCCATTTTTTTTCGACACTCATTGTCGTGCGCCCTTTGTGCGCCATGGGTGCATCCATTTTACTGTCGACACTCATTGTCGTGCGCCCCTTTGTGCGCCATGGGCGCATTCATCCATTTTTGTCGACACACTCATTGTCGTGTGCCCTTTGTGCGCCATGGGCGCATCCATTTTTTGCCGACACTCATTGTCGTGCCCCTTTGTGCACCATGGGCTGAGGTTTGAATTTCTTTGGTTTCCATATTCTTCCGCTTGTCATATCTCCCTGGGGAAGATATATACAACAAGTACATTTTTCGATTTAGCCTCTAGCTTGGTCATATCATCCTTGTCTATATGAACAAACACCTCACATCTAAAGACTCTAAGAAATGAATAATCAAATTTCTTACTCGGACCAAGCCTCCTCGGGTATGCCTCCATCCAAGGCACTTGAGGGTCCTCTATTTATCAAGTACACACATTTGTGCTCACCGCTTCTACCCAAAAAAAGAAAGAGGCGATCCCGCATGTAACCTCATGCTCCTAAAGACGTTCCATTATTGTTCTATTCATCCTTTACGATACCCCATTCTCACTGCGGAGTTCCCGGAACCGTCTTTTACTGCGGATTCCATTCTTAGAATAATAATCATCAAATTCATTGTTGCAATACTCCCCTCCATTATCTGACCTGAGACATTTTATCTTAAGACTGTTTCATTCTCTACCAAGGCTTTCCATTTAACAAAAGTGTCAAATACATCAAATTTGTTTCTAATACAATAAATCCAAACTTTCCTTGTTGCATCATCGATAAAAGTAACATAATAACTTGAACTCCCAAGAGATGATACCTGAGCTGGCCCCCACACATCAGAATGCACTAGCTCTAACTTACTCTCTTTCTTTGTAGGTCCAACCTTGAGAAACCTTACTCACTTCTATTTCCCATATATGCGCTTCACAGTAAATCCAAACTGTTTCTATATATCCAGGCAAATTCTTCTTTATGATGTTTATGCCCTTATGGCTCATATGACCGAGCCTATAGTGCCATAATGTTGTATCGCATCGAAGCCATAAGATTAAAATCATTAGTACTATCGGTGGTTAAATACAAGGTTCTAACCTTCTTACCTCTTGCCACCACAAGAGCACCCTTGGTAACCTTCCAAGAGTTAGTCAGTAAATATCATAGTACAACCATCACTTCCCAATTGCCCATTGATATCAAGTTTCTCCTTAATGTAGGCACATGTTTGACATCCTTCAATAGCCATGTATTCCCATTCTACATCTTAACCCGAAGTAACCTTTTCCAACTATCGCAAGGCTCATCATCACCAAGAAAAACATGCCCAAAATCTCCTTGAACATAATCAACAAAATAATGCCTATGTGGAGAAGCATGGAAAGAAGCCCCTGAATCTAAAACCCAAGATTGATAATATTGTGCAAAGAAAGAATCAAAGCATCTCGACATACATTACTGTTGCCACATTTGCCTCCTTGTTTTCTTCTTGTTGTTTCTTCTTATCCCAAAGCTCCCAGTCCTTCTTTGCATGCCCCGGAGCTTTCCATAATTCCAAAGATACAATCTTGTTCTTGGATTTTGACCTTGCCCAATCTTTTGATTTTCCATGGTTTCCTCTATTCTTGTCTCCCTCTAGTTTCCCTTTGTCAAGCATTCCCTGAAGTAGAAGATTCCCGAGAGCTTTTTCTTCGCATTTCCTCGCTTAGAATCACCCCTACAACATCCTCAAACTTCAACTTTGAGTTATTTGGAACCGAGTTACTTACCACCATTACTGTGCTATTCCAACTCTTAGGTAAAGAGCACAAAATCAATAAAGCCCTAACTTCTTCATCAAATTCTATTGAGCCAGAAGCTAGCATATTCACTACCGTATTGAAATCATTTAAATGATCTCTCATTGAACTATTCTCGACATCTTCATATTAAACAACCTTTTCATTAAAAATATCTTATTAGAGGCGAGAGGGTTTTTCATACAACTTCCTAATGCATCCATTAGATCTTTTGTAGTCTTTTCTTTTGAAACATTAAATAATACCGAAGATGCAAGACACAACCGGATTTTCCCAAGTGCTTTCCTATCCAAAGAAATCCCATTCCACATCTCTGTCATACTGAGGGTTTGTTCACCTTCTCAAACAACGGAGTCTAAAGATCCTTTTGATAAAGGTAATCTTCCATCTCGCATCTTCTAAAGACTGAAATTTTTCCGTTGAATTTATCAACCCTAGATCTTCCATCATCTCGCCATAGCTCCCACTCAAGCTAAAAACTTTCCCTATGATTCAACAGTTTAGTAAACCAAACCAAAGCTTTGATACCAATTGTTAGGAAATAAGGGATAAAATATGCGTAATAATCCCTCACGTAATCGCAACAAGAGAAACTAATATGCAAAAATTATTACAGATCTCAAATAAAATTACAGTAATAAAATAACACAACACAAAGAGACAATTATTTAACATGGTTCACCCAATTTGGGCTATGTCCACCAAGAATTACTTGCTCAGATTTTATTACAAGCCACCGTTCTCTTAATACAATACCGGATACATTTGGAGCTATGCTCAACAAACTCTACTGAGAATTCACACTGAATTCAAAACACATTTGCAATACATTGCTTGTACATCTATCATATGTATAAGACCATATGAATAGACAACTAATTAAGAAGTTTTACAAACCAGGTATCAAAACCATGGGCAAAACCCGTCCCATAAACCTATGGGTCAAAAAACTCGCCCATATGAGAAAAGCACGTTTCCCGATATTTCGGGTGTAATTTTTCGAGGCCAAAAAATTTACGCCTAAAAAAATTTACATGAAAAGTGTACAGTACTCTTAGTGTACAGTCTTCAACACTTTCACACATGAAAACAGGCTCCACAACCTAACAAAAATCTCCCATAGTAGTGGTGACATAGACCAAGAAAGAGGTCATGTAAAATTTCTTTGAAGACAAAACCTTATTTAATTGAAAACAAATGGAGCTACTGATATGCTCCCCCATCATATAAGTTCCTTGTTTTTCTTGATGGTGGAAATGTATAAGAACATCCATTCTTGAAATTATTTCACAGAGGCAAGGCTTGAAATTCTACTTAATAATATGATAATATTGTTCACTTCTGAATGAATTTTGATTGATAAAGGGTCTTTGGCAACTTGGTGACACTCTTGGCCAAGTAGCTCTTCATCATGACCTTTTACATAAATCAGTCTCTTTATCCCAGTGTTCAACGAATGCCTCTGGTGAAATTATGGCGTAGTCTTCAACATCTAGGATTTTGAACAAGTCTTCAAAGAAATTAGCATCTAATCAAATTACCACCTTGCCATCAACATCCTTTACCGACTTGGAGTCTTCATCAAAATGGGCTGCTGTAGCCAAGACAAATTCAGGGAAATGCATTGATGCAGGGAAACCGACAACAAGAACAAGTCCATTGTCATAGATAGCTTGCATCCAAGATTTCTTGTTAGGAGCCTTTACCCTTTCCCAGAAATTGGGAAAATCAACCTTCCCGAGATTAGTATCTCTTATGTTCCCTAAGTCTGAAGATAAACAAGAGTGAGGAAAAACTCCTAGGAATGTATACTTCATTTTCTCTTTGCCCTTTGTTGAAGAGGTTGACATTAAATTTGGGTTTTGGAATCTGAAAAATCCTTTGGAACTTTGTAACAAATCTTTGCAAAGGTCCCGAAATATCTAAGTATGAAATTAGAAAGATTTTAACTCTGAAGTGTGAAATCTCTCAAGACTGAATAAAAGATGTCCGAAAGTTTGAAAAATGAATCTCCGAAACAACGAAAATGAAACCTTAGAAAAGTCCAAGCTCCGAACTCCAAAAATTCCAACCTCTAAACTCGAAAATGAAAACCTCCAAAAATTCCAACCTCCGAACTTCGTAAATGATCACCTCCGAAACTTGAAAACAAATATCTCCAAAAAGTGAGAAGTTTCAAACCACAGACTCGCCATTTGAAGGCATAGAAAGCAAGGAAAATGATTGAGAGGATCTCGAAATGAACTCTCACTGAATTCTCTTAAAAATGGGATTTTGCAACTGTGTAGGTCATGAAACACCTTCAAGGAAAACATGGCGGATGCCAAGGGTTCCATTTTCAAACACAATAAGGAAGAACAAATGAAAATAAAAAAGAAGAAGACAAACCACAAAGATCTTAAACCAAAAAGAAATAAACTAAAATAAAATACCTTGAAAATGATTTGAAAAGTATAAGATGCAGTAAAATGAGATCGACAGAGAAAAATTTTAGGTGAAAATGACGGATAAAATCACAAGTTTAAATAGAAAAAACTAGACATTAATACCAGATTTTAACACATACGAAAGTAGGTAAGAATTAAATATGCAAAGAACTCCAAGAGTTTGAAACCCGAAAGTCCGAAAGTATGAAATTTTGGACTTTTAAAGTTTCGAACTTCAGAAATTAGGAGGTTAAAATCGTGGAAGGGTGATGGAAAAACTCCAAAACTTGAAAGTCCAAAATTTTGGACTTTCGGACTTCAAAAGTGTTAAAGTGAAATATCAAAAAAATGGTTGGGAAAGTTTCA
The DNA here is from genome assembly GCA_018340775.1 of Taxus wallichiana var. yunnanensis. Classification (NCBI taxonomy): domain Eukaryota; kingdom Viridiplantae; phylum Streptophyta; class Pinopsida; order Cupressales; family Taxaceae; genus Taxus; species Taxus wallichiana. The sequence continues at coordinate 912,345,278 of CM031239.1, read as the reverse complement.
AAACCTGAAATTCTTAAAGTACAAAATTTCAAAATTTTGGAGTTTTGGACTTTGGAACTCAAGTAATATTTTACCCAAAAAGTGAAATAGAATTCTAAAATATGAAAGCCTGAAAGTCTAAATTTCAGACTTTCGGGTTTTCAGAATTCGAAACTTCGAAATCAAAATTTTTATTTTTGCCATAAAATTTCCGAAAGGTAAATTCCCTGAAATTTGAACTTGAAAATTTTCAGATTTTCAGAATTTGGAGAATTTCCAAAAACTACTTAATACTTCCTCGTGAAGGATTTAAAATTTTTGTTTTGATGGGTTTTAACATATGTTTATCAAGGTATATTTTAAAAGTTAACATCTTCAAAAGTTGTACAAGACAAAGGAGGTGGAGGAGGCATGTCCATCAGTATCTTTGACAAAGGGATGGGATAAGAGAACCACTCCTTATAGCCCAACCCAAATTTTTTGTATGGTTTTTCAACATTGATTAGGAATAAGGCCATGTGGGCCATGTTCATAATAGACCAAACCAAACCCATTCCATGCTCAATGATAGAAGTAGTTATAGGAAAAATATGGGTTATCGAGGAAGCTAAAGCTACCAGTATAAATCTTAACATGTGGGATTTTATCGATGTGGGAAGAAGGCATATCAATACCTCCATAAATAAGATTGGTGCGGCGATGTGGTTGACCAAAAAGGATAACATCCCCAATGTCTAGTTGGTACATGGATGTTTTATCAGGTCTACAGACATGGTTAAGAGTTGGAAGGGTATTAAGCATGAGAAGGTGATACTCCCCCATCGTAATTTTGCTCACTACATCATCTAAGGAGTCTTTGTCGGGAGTTTGGATGAAGGAATGACTGAACTAGTGGATGGTGCGAGATGGATCATCCTTAGGGATGAGTACGTCATTTGGTATGTAAGTCATGTTACAACCTTGGAAGGAGGAACATCCCTAGGAAGTGTTAAGATTTTTCCCTCATGCTCATATTTAAGGGAGCAATGAAGGGTTGATGGGACACAATGCATGGCACGAATCCATGGTCATCTCGAGGAGAACATTGTATTGAAATTATCCTTCAATGATATAAAAGGTTTGGTGGATGAGATTCTCACTAACACAAATGGGAAGAACAACCGTTCCCAAGGTGGGAGAGATAACATCATTAAAGGCACGAAGGACTGCTAGTGTTTGAGTGACAGTTTCTTTCAAAATTTGAAGTTGATCAAAAGTATGTGAAGGGATGATATTGGTGCTTGCCCCACTATCAATCATGGACCTTCAAATGAATGTGTCATTGATCCTAACCGTGATAAAGAGGGGGAGATCATGTTATTTCGGTGAGATATCTCGGAATTTTAGTTTCATTAAATGATATAAAGAGAAGCGTAAGTGACCCTACAAGAGACGTGAAGGGATGAGCTTTATCATTAGGTGTTGGAATGCATTTTAAGGCTTCAATAAAAGCATGCCTATGATCTGGTGAGATTTGGATGAGCTCATAGAGTGAAATTTTGACTGGGGCTTGATGAAACTATCTAATGATGCTTTGTTCAATAGGCTTAAGGGCTGCTAAAATAGAAACCTTTGGTTTCGAAGATGTGACCAACTTATTAGGGAAGGAACTATGATGTAGGTCCTAACCTTTCATTTAGAAGCCATTTTGGGATATTGTGGGCTGGATCAAGCGGTCACTTGAACCACATTGATGAATAAACGATGTTCATCACTAGGTGAGTCATTTGCAGAAGGTGAAAAAATAGATGCCGAACTAGATGTGGAAGGAAGGGACCATCTTGGTCCAAGGGAAAGTATTCCCCCTCTGATGAGATTGTGAATAATGGCCTTGATCACTCTACAATGCTCAATATCAAGTTTAGGGGTGTGATGAAAGGCAAAAATAAGGTTAGGATTGAACCGTAAAGGATTCTTTCCTTTTAGGTCGAAGACCTTGATAGGAGGAAGTGTAATTGCAGAGGTTTGCAATAGGTGGTGGAAGATTTATGTGTTTGATCCAATGAAAGAATTATAATACATATTATGGGAAACTCTTGATGTTTTGGGTAAAACCCAAGTGTCTCGATGCTTTGATGATTTGGATTCAATTCTACTATTGATTGGTGTCTTGGTATAGGATGATCTTGGATTAGTGAGTTGAAGTGCTCGTGATTCTAGAATAGATAATTTTGGATTAGATGGTTTAATTCAAGGAGGAATCCTAGGTTTTATATGTGGGGACAAACTATCAGGAGGGGCATCAACTATCTTAATTGGGGAGTTGGATGACGAAGCTAAAATTGGTTTAGGCACATGAAACAACATCACTCGTAGATGATCTATGGAAGATGGGGATTGATGGGATTGTGTTGATGAGGTGGAAGGGACATCCGAGGTCATGGCAAGGTAAAGTGATTTTAAGAATTCTTCAAATGAAAAAGTTGGAGTGAAAGAAGAGGATAGTGAAGATGAAACCACAATAGTTGACATGGGTACAAAAATGGAAGAAGAAGAACCAGTGTAGGTTCTACGGAAGGTATGATGGGCAAGGGTGGAACAGACATGGGCGAGGTGGTCAAACTTACTAGAATGGATAAAGTAGATAATGGGGTTGATGAAGGACCAACACTAGATGCGAAACATGTTGAAATGGTTGTTTCATAAATGTTTCTAAGGGTATAAATGATATATTTGCTAAAGGGGTTATGGTAGTTGTTGATGCAAGAGTAGATTCTGAAATAGATGTAGATGTAACAAATGTGGGGAGGATGTCAAAGGGAATAAAGGTGGTCAATGATGAGGTTGCAAATGGAAGGGGATATTAATCATTAACATTTAGGGTGTTTAAATTATGAGAAATAGGTGCTTGGATTGTGGTAGAGTTGGTGGCTTGACTTGTTGATGTATGATTTGGGAACAATTGTTTGAAAATGTCTAGGGGTTGATTGGGTGAAGCATTTGGATTGTTGACTTGAACATGACTATGGTCGATGAGTATTTAGAGAAAGTCTTTAAAAGTATGACACCTTTCTATGTCATGACCTTGGACATGGTGATATTTGCATTAGTGGTCTTCAAGATACCACGCAGGCTTTGGTCTTGACTCATTAAGCGGTCGGATAGCAGGAGTGTGACAAGGCTTGCTATCATCAACTTGTCGAATATTGTATTGTATGAATCCCCAAGAGGAGTGTAGTTAGGTGTTGGTCGAGTGAATCGTTGTTGAGTCCATGTGCTAGATTTGGATGTGGGAGATGCTTTAACATCCATGACATTGGCTGCCACCTTTGATTTGTCATTTGGTGTGGATGACTTAGTAAATTATTGTTTGGGTTTGTTTGATTTGATTTTTAAATGGCCCTACTTGAGGTCAGGTGTTTCTAGTTTGTGGGCCATGGTGAAGGCCTCATCAAAGGTTTAGAAATATTGGATTTGCAATGTAGAAGCTATATGCTTCACACATGACTATGAAAAGAGTTCAATAAGATCGACCTATGGAAGAGGGAAAGATAACTAATTTATGGTGTTACACCATCGTGTGACAAAGTACGTGATGGATTCATCCTCAAAATTTCCGATGGTATAAAGATCATTAATGGTTATTTTATGCACAATATTAATTGAAAAATGTTCCAAAAATAAGCGCACGAATTATGAAAAGGAAAATATAGAGTATTGAGGTATATTGTTATACCAATCTAGGGCAAGACCGACTAAAGACACGGGAAAGGCACTAAGCATTAAATCTTGGTCATGTGCGATGAGGTAGCATGCATTCTTGAATTCATGAATATGCAAATGAGGATTCTCCTTGCTATTAAATTTGGTGAATTTGGGTAATTACCAATGCAGAGGATACGAATGGATGGGCACAAACAGTGAATAAGATCATTAAATATCTATTAATATGATAAAGGGAATTTTTCCCTAAGGTTGTGGCTTCAAGGTTGGCTAACCTATTTACAAGGGCATACATGGGATAATTTGAAAGAGTCTATTGGGGGATGAGAGGTGGTGGCTGCATGTAGGAAGTAGTTGGATAAGTTTGTTGATAAGCTTGCGGATGTGTAGGTGTAGGAGGGATCTATTGAGAATAAGCCATGGCATGTGATTGAAAAGATGGTTGTTGAAAGAGATGTGGCTAGGAAATGGGAAGATGATAGGATAGTTGGGATTAGGCAGGTTGCTGTGTAGGGATGTGGGTATGAAGAGGTTGATATTGTTGTTGAAAAGGATTAGACACTGTATAATGCAAAGCACCCATGAGAGGGGATGGGAGGCATTGATTGGCATTGGATGTAAGAAGATCATACTATCTAGACATGGGATATGATGTTTGGACTTGTTGAGTAGGGGTGATCATGGGAATGATGACCAAAGAAGCTAGGGGGAGAGTAATATTAATAGTTATGTTAATTTGCGGAAGATTGTGAGAGATAGGGGTAACTATCTAGCAAATTCGATGAGTAGAGGGATTGGTAGAGGGATGGGCTACAAAAACTCATGGGATTTGTTGGGTGGGTGGTTTGAGGATTAGTTTTATAGGGATAGAGTTGTTGGAGTGGTGCTCCTTCTAGGGAATCTAGGTTGATCTCCTAAGAAGGTAATCTTGAAGTGCAACTGGATTGGCATCCGAAAGTTCTGAAACATGCTATCTTTGAGAGGAACCTTAGGTGGCCCTAAGGGTTCGATCGACGACCAATGGTGGGGTGGTTGGCCTAGATGGGATAGATTTATGATAAAAGAATGGATTTTTATCTCCTAAATTTGTAGTGTGAAAAAAAGGCTTTGGTTGAAAGACATCCATGAGTGGTTGAGTAATTGAGGGTATAGATGAGCAAGCTGTTATAAGGAACATTTTTGAGAGAAGGGATCGGTAGAAGCAAGGTTTTATTCCATTCTTTTAGTGACTAATTGAGTGACTACAAGCATGAAAATAGTTTTCACCCAAGAAATGAAAGCAAACCATTTTTTATTTTATGTTTAATTATTAAGAATGTATGAAAAGAAAAGGGGATGGATAATTAGGTACCTATAAAAAGGAAAACTATGTTTGGTTTTGGGTTTATTATGGTTGGTAAATGTCTCAGTGAAACTTACTTTTGGGTGATAAATTCCAATTAGGAAACCTGGGTAAAGGGATGTTTTGATGTGTTAATTAATTTGTGAGGTTTAAGGCTATGTGTGATAAGATGTGTGATATGTAGAGTATTAAACCCCTATTTAAGCTATGTGGGCAAACATGATGTAAAATGAAAGGTTATTTTTAAGCCCAAAACTAGATGTGATGTTTGATGAGTACACAAACAAGAATGGAAAATACGATGTAAAAAGATAAAATAAGGAAAATAAGAATTCCTGGGTAATGATTTTCCTATTCATTTTCACTTCTCGAATGATGAGCAATCTGAGCCCCAAACCGAGAAAGCAACAAAAGAAAGACTCTGTCTGCAATGTTGTTGTTAGTAGAAAATAAGAAAAGTAAAGTATAAAAGAAAGAAACCACCTAAGGGTGGTCCCACTAGGCATGCTAAGAATTTTGTCCAAAATTTCTCATTTGATAATAAAATTAATGTAATAGCTACTAGAGAAACTAGCCAACTCAGAAGGATAGAGGGTTTATATTACCTCAAGAGTTCGATGCTTGATAAAGGAACAAGATGATGGATTGCTCATTGCTTTGTTGAACATGTAAAACTTAAACAAGATTTGATTAGCAAGATAGGGGTGGGGGCTACCTGAAAAAATGGACCAGAAGCGTTAACTTCCTCGGTGGGTGTTAGACCCTATTTTTAGATAAAAAGTGATATGAAAGAAGACGTATAGTGATAATATGAAAAAATAAAAAAGTATAGAATCGAAAGTAATATTGATTGATTTAAATATTGATCCGATTAAAAGAACTAAAAAGTAGATGCACAGTCCGGGTCGACAATGACCTAGACTATGCGAGAGGCAAGTTGAAGATGACACGAGGGGCTAGATCGAGAAAAATGAGAGAAAAATACAGGATGTGTAGGATCGAGTGCAATTTGGAATCTATAAAAGCCTGGAAATCTTTGGATTCAACTCGTTGAGGAATCTAGAGGAACGAAAAACCAAGAAAATGAGGAGCAGGGATTAGGGTTGGGGATTGGAACCAAGACCCTGGCCGAATGGCGACTAGGGTGTAAACAAATTTATTTCACTTTGAATCGAGATCTTTGGGATGAAATATTAGCAATCTGGGATAGTGGGTAAGTGTATGCAAAAGCAGGGGATGGCTATGAAACAAAAAGTCAAAGGTTATAGAGGTTAAATCAATGATGATATGTAGGGTCGGTGGAGATAATAATAGGGGTTGAAAAAGCGGAGGGAAGGCAAATGAATGATCAACCCGTAAGAACGTATGTGCAAGGAGAAGTTGATGACAAGGTTGTGAGCTCTCCTGTGGATGATCTAGACCTGTAAAAGGTTAGATATGAAAAACACAAGATAATATGATAAAGTTGATTGAAGCTATGTAAAGAAATGACAATATTACAAACAAACAAATGTTATTGATTGACCATTGCACACTACAAGGAGGTTTGGAAGTCCGCAATGACTTCGGGACGCGTTTAGAGATGAATGATTTCTGTGAGAAATTTGTTTGCATTTAATTTTCGATAATGAATGAGAAGGAATTAATTAGTTTTATAGGGTCAGCGGAAACCAGGTTGGGTCGCCGCCGATTCCGGGGAAATTTTCTCCAATAGGAAGTTTTTTTTTGAGTGATTTTGGTTTGTTTTAAGGGTTGGCTGAATACTTTAAAGTATTAGGCAGGAGTGGGTTGTTTGGGGATGATTTGGGGATAATTTGGTAGTAGAGATAGGTTAGAAAAAGTGTGGGGTAAATCAGGTATGTAAATTTGGAATGAAAGCATTCTAAAATAGGAATTTAGTTAGGGAAAGTTTATATTAAATATTATTTAATGAATACCAATGGATAGAGGGCATGCTTAATTAATTGATTAATTAAGTAATGTTGACTAGATAGGATTAAAGGTGATGGAAATTTAATTAATAGGAAGGATGAATAATAAAAAAATGCACACACGAGATAATGAGAGGATAAATACCAAATTTAGGTGTCTACACAAGTTTCCCTTGTCTCACAATGATATACTTATTGCATATAATTACGTCCCTAAGGTTCATAACTTTGTTTTCGCAATAGGATATATTCACTTAAACAAATTGTTTATTTACATCCATTATGCATCTTAAATGTAATTTAAGATATCTCATTGCATTATTATCACAGTCCATAATTTGTTTATCATGACATTGTCGTATTATTCCATAAAGTATACATTTTAATATTCTCATCAATCAAAATAGTTTATCAACATTCATAGTTGTATTTGTCCAATATGTATAACTATATCATAATTAATCATCACATAATTAACATGATAATTCTTAGCACACATTATCCATATAACATTAATCATACATTAATTACATCTTGTTGTAATCAATAAGTAGAACATTATAATTTTTAAAAATATTGAATCATTTTATAAACAATATCCCGATGATAATTACAAGTACAAAATTTCCCTTTTCCAAAATAGTACAATGATCACCATAGGCTAAATAGCCTTTCCTTTTAAATACAACAGATGAAGCACATGTTTTCTTTTACATTAATGACATGAAATTAATTACATATTAACATCATGATCAAACATTTTAAACTCAAACACAATCTTTGTAAACACCACTTGAGAGAATGACTTATTTTCCGCCATCTGTAAAAATGTTAAAATATTGTCCAGTTGAAAGAACTAGCATGAAAGGTTGTCCTCCTCATCTTTACAAATTATAGTGCTAAAATATATCAATGAACAAAATCCATCAAGTAAATAGAACATCAAAGGATAAATAATAGAGATCATTTAATAAATTTCCCTTTTTCCTTTTTTCCATGTTACTTTCTCAAAGGAAAATATAATACATTTAAAGCTTCACCATAAATATTATCATCTATCAAACATGACTGAATTTAAGTAGATCCAAATTAAAATCCATTAGATTCTAAACCATATTCATTGCCTTTCCTTCCACACACTATCTTACTTGTACATGTATGCAAATAAAGTAATCATTTATCTTCTTAATAGGTCTTTACTTTATACTAACCAAAAAAATATAATGACTTCTTTTATTAAGTCAACGGTTATTAATCTAAGTGAAAAAAATCCAAATATTTCTTCATGTTAAGAAAGCACTTTTATTATTAGTTCTGCCGCGCAGGATACTATTGTATTCACCTTCTCCTATTAATTTGCTTTGGGTTCCGTGTGAAATATATGAAAGCTAATGTTTTGTGCATATATTTCTTGTGATTTTTGATAAACATTAGCAAATGTTTTGTTTGGGTTGCCGATGATTGGTGCAGGATTAATCCCTCATTGCCGAGCTCGTTTCTTCCTTCTGCACAGATACGACCGATTTAATTAAAGTTTTATCTTCCTTTCAGGATTTGCCATCTGCTGCAGGTGTTTTCTGTCCACCTCCCCTGTTGTCGGATCCTGGAGACATGTGGCTTGTTGCATGAAATAGGGTTCCTTGTTTGCTATGGAAATGTTTTTGTAGAATCTGTTTGATTTTCGACCTGTATTTTCATTGCTCACAGGTGATACAATTATTGCAGCATACAGAAGACATGGTTATCCTCATGAGGCAGTCACACTGTTTCACCATATGCAACAAATAGGCCTTCAACCCAATCAGTTTACATTTTCCAACATACTCTCAGGCTGTGCCAAAATGGGAGCTTTGGAATAGGGTATGGACATCCATCAAAGCATAAAGGATAGAGGAATTTTGTCAAATGTGGTTGCAAATGTCCTGGTAGACATGTATGCAAAATGTGGAACCGTAGACAAGGCACGCGAACTGTTCGACAGAATGCCTGAAAAAAATGTGGTATCGTGGACAGTCATGATTGTAGGATATGCCCAAAATGGATTTGTTGAAAATGTGTTATAATTACTTAGAAACATTCATGCAATTGCAATTGGTAGATGTAAAGCCAAATTCCACAACCTTTGTCAGCATCCTTCCTGCCTGTGCCAAAATGGGAGCTTTAGAACAGGGTATGGACATCCATCAAAGCATAATGGATAGAGGAATTTTGACTGATGTAGTTGCAACTGCCTGGTAGACATGTATGCAAAATGTGGAAGCATAGACAAGGCACGTGAAATTGCACATGTTGCCATTGAAGTTTATTGCCACTTCAATGTAAGTGCTTTCCCTGAACTCAATATTAGCAAGTAAACATTAGCAAGAAAGAACTCAATATGCTCGCCTTCCAATTAAGTTCCTGTAAGGATGCATACATTGAACTAACAACCCTATTTTGTAGTGAGCAAATCTTATAAAGCATGCAAACAAAGAAAGAATTTCAAAATCTGATTTTTTTGGTCATTTATTTACATTAAAATGTCTTTCATTTTGGAATCCCAATACTTTACTCAGTCTACTTATGTAAAATCTACCTGAAATTTCACTAAATCCCACCCATACATATATCCCGAGTTAAGAATACTAAGCATAGAGTACAAGTTTCTTTTACCCTTAATGCATATTGGGTGAAACTGCAAACTGAGTACAAGATTCAAGTATACTAAACATAGAGTACATTCCAAATGCTTATATACCATGGGTGAAAGTGTTTACCAAAATAATCAACAAAAAGAAAAGAATGTTGATTCCTGAATCTTAAAATAGCAAACTACATTTCTATATAGTTTTCCCTACATCAATCAAAATTTTCATTTCATATTGGATCATTGGGTGCAGCATTTTCTTACAAGAAAAACATTACTCAATCA